>CP136058.1:122175680-122775680 GCA_032464435.1 Aegilops umbellulata
TAGCTGTTCTTCAGTCTTCACATGCTAGATAGAAATGTCGCCCTTCAACACATGATCACGAAGAAAATGATGACGAATCTGAATGTGCTTTGTCTTCGAGTGCTGAACTGGGTTGTGAGCAATCTTGATGGCGCTCTCATTGTCACAGAGGAGAGGCACATTCTTCACATTGACGCCATAGTCATTGAGTGTTTGCTTCATCCATAGCAGTTGAGCACAGCAAGAACCAGCAGCAATGTACTCAGCTTCAGCAGTAGACAGTGATACGTAGTTCTGTTTCTTCGAGGACCAACAGACCAAGGATTGTCCGAGGAAATGACATGTACCAGATGTTGACTTGCGGTCCACACGATCACCAGCATAGTCAGAGTCAGAATATCCAATGAGATCAAAATCGGAGCCCTTGGGATACCATAATCCTAGTGTTGGTGTGTGAGCTAGATATCAAAGAATATGCTTCACAGCCTTATGGTGTGATTCCTTCGGTACAGCTTGAAATCGGGCACACATGCAAACACTAAGCATTATATCTGGCCTAGATGCACATAAGTACAATAAAGAGCCAATCATGGAACGGTATACCTTATGATCGAAGTCAATACCATTTTCATCAGTGGGTATAGGAATTTTGATGCCTTTGCAATCTTGCATGCCGAATTTCTTCAGGACATCCTTGAGGTATTTCTCCTGAGATAAGAATATGCCATTGCGCTGTTGACGAATTTAAAGACCTAAGAAGAATTTCAACTCTCCCATCATAGACATTTGATATTCTTCACTCATCATATAGGCAAATTCATCACTATAACATTGGTCAGTACAGCCAAAGATGATATCATCAACATATATTTGGCACACAAACAGTTCACCATCATAAGATTTAGTAAAGAGAGTGGGATCAAGTGAACTGGGTGTGAAGCCTTTCTTCATGAAGAATTCCTTCAAAGTATCATACCACGCCCGTGGGGCCTGCTTGAGGCCATAGAGGGCCTTATTGAGTCCGAAGACTTTGTCAGGATGTTTTGGATCTTCAAAACCTGGGGGTTGAGCAACATATACTTCTTCCTCAAGCTTACCATTGAGGAATGCACTTTTCACATCCATTTGATATAAGATGATATCATGATGGTTAGCATAAGCAAGTAATATGCGAATAGCCTCAAGTCTAGCAACAGGTGCAAAAGTTTCATCAAAATCCACTCCTTCAACCTGTGTGTAGACTTGAACTACTAGTCGTGCCTTATTCCTCACCACAACACCATTTTCATCTTGCTTGTTGCGGTAGATCCACTTTGTGCCAATGATGTTATGCTTGCGAGGATCGGGACGATTGACCAGTTCCCAGACGTTGTTGAGCTTGAACTGATGTAATTCTTCTTGCATGGCCTGAATCCACTCAGGCTCCAGAAATGCTTCATCTACCTTAGTGGGCTCTGTGATAGAGACAAAAGCAAAGTGCCCACAAAAGTTAGATAGATGTGAAGCTTTTGAGCGTGTGAGAGGACCTGGTGCTCTAATGTCATCGATGATCTTCTCCACTTGCACTTCTTTTGCAACGCGAGGATGAGCTGGTTGTCGTTGAGGAATTTGATCAGCATTTTCTTCAGCATCAATTTCCTCAGCATTTTCTTCAGGTGCGTCAGCTCGACGTTCTTCATGTTCTGTAATGAATTCTTCAGCAGATTCTTCAGTAGGAATGACATCTTCAGTAGCCTTGTGCTTGATAGAATCCTCAGGTGCTGGTTCATCTAACACAGAAGGTAGGTGCTCTCTTTGCGAGCCATTAGTTTCATCGAACTGCACATCTATAGTTTCAACAATCTTGCGAAGAACATTGTTGAAGACTCTGTAGGTGTGCGAGTCCTTTCCGTAACCAAGCATAAAACCTTCATGTGCTTTCAGTGCAAATTTTGAGTTATGGTGAGGATCTCTGATCCAGCATTTAGCACCGAAGACTTTGAAATAACTCACATTGGGTTTCTTGTCAGTGAGGAGTTCATAGGCAGTCTTCTTGAAGAATTTGTGAAGATATACTCTGTTGATGATATGGCACGCAGTATCAATTGCATCAACCCAGAAACGACGAGGGGTTTTGTATTCGTCAAGCATAGTGCGAGCCATCTCAGCAAGAGTCCTGTTCTTGCGCTCCACGACGCCATTCTGTTGAGGAGTATAAGGAGCAGATAACTCATGAGTAATACCAAGTTCATCAAGATAGTTATCGAGACCCGAATTCTTGAACTCAGTGCCATTGTCACTTCTATCTTCACACCAAAGTTGGTTGAAGCCCTCGAGGAAAATCGTTTGAAGACTTCCTGCACTTCATGTTTGTAAGAAACAAGGTGTACCCATGTGTAACGAGAGTAATCATCAACAATAACAAAGCCATATTGAGATGCTTCATTTGAAACAGAGGAATAATGATTAGGACCGAAGAGATTCATGTGAAGCAATTCGAATGGACGAGTAGTGGTCATGATGGTCTTCGCTGGATGCTTGGCCTTGGTCATCTTTCCAGCTTCACAGGCACCGCATAAGTGATCCTTGAGGAATTTGACATTCTCAATGCCAATAACATGCTTCTTCTTCGCAAGCGTGTGTAAATTCCTCATGCCTGCATGACCAAGTCGTCGATGCCATAGCCATCCTTCTGAAGCTTTTGCTAGTAGCCACATGGCTGGTTGTGAATCTGCAAAGAAATCAACAATATACAAGTCTCCTCTCCTAAAGCCTTCGAAGACTTTGGATTTGTCAGCTTCCATAATCACAACACAACGATACTTGCCAAGATAACAACCATATCAAGATCACAAAGCATTGAGACAGACATAAGGTTGTATCCTAAGGACTCAACAAGCATGACTTTGTCCATGTGTCGATCCTTTGTGATGGCAACCTTACCTAGACCCAATACCTGACTTTTGCTCTTGTCAGCGAAGATGATATGCTTCAGATGTGATGACGATAAGGGAGCATCCATAAACAGATTTCTGTCACCAGTCATGTGATTTGTACATCCACTACCAAGGACCCACTCGGTGGCTTTGGGTTGATCATCCTGTAGATGAATTAGTGCAACTTACGAACCTCATATACTTCAGCAGTGAAGAATATGATATCACAATTCATCAGATCAATTTCATCAAGCAGTAAGACAAATAAAGCAGTGTGAGGACGTGAGAAATGAAAATTCATTTCTTCATGATTAGCCTGCGTCCTTTCAGGCAATTTGTCAGGTCCCCAGCAAATTCTTCGGATGCTACAGTACGTCTGGAGACCTGACCCTGCAGAAGAGATTAGTTCTTTTTCTTCACCACCCACATCTGAAGGGGTGGCAAAGAGTTCATCACTCTGCAAGCTCCATATGAGAATGGTGGCATAGAGGCCAAACCATTTCGTTTCACATAAGAGGGGTTTTGGTAAGCATATGAATAAGCAGAGAAATTCTTCGAGGACTTATGAACATAATGATTAGAAGAATAATGCTCATATTCATAGCCCTTGGCTCTTCCCTGCGAAACAGAGTTGTTAGCACGATGATGTTCATATGAGGACTTTGATCCTTTTGAGGAATTTGATCCATGTGAGGAATTTGGTCCGTATGAAGACTTGGATCCATATGAAGAATTTGGTCCATATGAAGAATTTGATCTGGAGTTCCTTTTCTTCACAGGTGGTGTCATGAGGACATTCACCTGAAGACTTTCAAGGCACCTTTTGGGAACCCAGATTTTCTTCATAGGGGAACCGTTTCTGCAGTTAGTGCCAACATATCTAGCAAATACTTCACCATTCTGATTTTTGAACAGTTTATAGTTGGAGTCAAATGACTCATCAGAAGAACAAGAAGATTCACATGTATAGCCAGATAAATTAGATGGGTCAACTGGAGGTCCCTTTGCAGCAACCCATGAGGTTTTGGGGTACTGCTCAGGCTTCTAGTATGTACCATCAGCATTGAGTTTCCTCTCAAAGGCAATACCCTCTTTCCTAGGGTTCCTGTTGAGGATCTGCTTTTTAAGCACATCACAAAGAGCCTGATGCCCTTTGAGGCTTTTGTACATGCCTGTCATGTACAATTCCTTCAACCCTGCATCGTCAGTGATACTAGCAATGTCCTCAGATGAGGAATTAGTGATAGCAGAGGCAGGTGAAGAATTTGTAACATTAGAAGCATTTGAACATTCAGGTGAAGAATTAGCAGATTCTCGTTCAATGCATTTCAAACATGGAGGAATAAATTCTTCCTGAGCAGCGTTGATTTGTTGAGCAAGTAATGAATCGCGCTCCTTCTGAAGATCTTCATAACTCACTCTTAGCTTTTCAAGATCTTGCTTTCTTTGAACAAATTCATAAGAAAGCTTCTCATGATCAGACAAGAGAGTGTTATGATGACCTTGAAGGTTGTCAAACCTGGTCTGAAGTCTCTGAAGATTTTCAGTCAAGGCTTTAGTGCGATCCATTTCTTCACCCAACATATCATCACTTTTGTCTAGCATGTTTTGAACCTTTTCAAAAGCCTTTTGTTGTTTCACAGCAATCTTAGCAAGTTTAGAGTAGCTAGGCTTAAGATTGTCATCTGATTCATCTTCACTAGACTCAGAGGAGGTATATCTAGGTACCTTGGCACCCTTTGCCATGAAGCAATAGGTGGGAGCGTAGTCATCGTTGCCTTCATCAGCCTTGTTGGTGAGATCATTTTCTTCAGAGTTGAAGATAGACTTGCTGACGAATGCGGTAGCGAGGGCTAGGCTCGCCACACCCGATTCAGAGTCCTCACAAGCCTCCTCTTCCTCTTGTTCCTCAGATTCAGCTTCAGAGTCCATTTCCTTGCCAATGAATGCCCGAGCCTTCTTGGAGCTACTCTTCTTGTGAGATGAAGATTTTAAGGATTTTGACGATGAAGATTTTGATGACTTCTTCTTTTTCTTCGCATCATCAGAACTGTAATCCTTGTATTTCTTCTTCTTTGATTCCTTTTCCCACTGAGGACAATCTTGAATGTAATGTCCTGGTTTCTTGCACTTGTGACAAAGCCTCTTCTTGTAGTCACTGGATGAGGAATCATTGCTCCTTGAGGGTTTTCCAAAGCGACCACGTCTTGAGAACTTCTGGAATTTCTTCACAAGCAGTGCTAGATCATGACTCAGTTCTTCAGGGTCACCAAGGCTGCTACCAGAGTCTTCATCTTCGGATTCTGATCCTGCCTTGGCCTTCCGTGCACGTGATCTGCCATAGCTCGAACCATAGAGATCTCTCTTTTCAGCAAGCTGGAACTCATGAGTATTTAGCCTCTCGAGGATATCAGCGGGGTGAAGTGACTTGTAATCAGCACGCTCTTGTATCATCAGTGCCAGAGTATCAAATGAGGAATCAAGCGATCTCAGCAATTTCTTCACCACCTCATGGTCGGTGATGTCAGTGGCACCAAGTGCTTGAAGCTCATTTGAGATGTCAGTGAGGCGATCGAAGGTTTGCTGAACATTTTCATTGTCGAGTCTTTTGAAGCGGTTGAAGAGATTGCGAAGAACATCAACTCAAGAGTTACCCTGAGTTGAAACTCCTTCATTGACTTTGGACAGCCTATCCCAGATAAGCTTAGCAGTTTCCAAAGCACTCACTCTACCATACTGACCTTTACTCAGATGGCCACATATGATATTCTTCGCTTGGGAATCGAGTTGCTTGAATCTCTTCACATTGGTAGCGTTCAGTGAGGGTGAGACAGAGGGAACACCATTTTCCACAACGTACCAGAGATCGTTATCAATTGCCTCAAGATGCATGCGCATCTTGTTCTTCCAGTAGGGGTAGTCTGTCCCATCAAAGGTAGGACACCCAGCAGAGACCTTGATCATACCTGGGGTCGACATAACTAAAACTCCAGGCGGTTAAACCAAAATCACACAGAACAAGGGAGTACCTTGCTCTGATACGAATTGAAAGTGCGTTATATCTACTAGAGGGGGGGTGAATAGGCGATTTTTATGAAATTCTTCACTGAGGAATTTTCTAGTGAGGAAATTACTTAGCGAAGACCTACTAGCAGCGGAATAAGTACTCAGAAGTAAACATAGCAGAATACATCCATGATCATCATGATGAAAAGAAGACAAACACAGAGTACAGAAAGCGTAAACATAGGATAGCACTAGATGAAGACAAACAGACTGAAGAAATTGAACTAAGGAAATTGAGAAAGTCTTTAGTCAAAGTCTTCAAACACAGATATGAACAAACACACAACACAGTAATGAGGAAATGAAAGTGTTGAGGAAATAGAACCAGTTGGCTTGGTGAAGACAATGATTTGGTAGACCAGTTCCAACTGCTGTCTCAGTTGTACATCTGGTTGGAGCGGCTAGGTATTTAAACCTGAGGACACACAGTCCCGGACACACAGTCCTCACCATATTCTCCTTGAGCTAAGGACACACAGTCCTCGCCCAATCACTCGTGGCTAGTCTTCAGGTGACTTCCGAACCTTCACAAACTCGGTCACTCGGCGATCCACAATTCCTCTTGGATGCTCTAGACCATGACGCCTAACCGTCTGGAAGAAGCACAGTCTTCAAAGGTAACAAGCGTCGGATCCACACATGATCAATCTCTTCAGTGATGCTCAATCACTTTGGGTTTGTAGGTGTTTGGGTTTGGGTTTTGGATTTTCCTCACTTGATGATTTTCTCTCAAAGTCCTCGGAGGATGGGTTGCTCTCAAATGACAAGTGTCAGTTTCTCTCAGAGCAGCCAACCAGCTAGTGGTTGTAGGGGGCGGCTATTTATAGCCTAGGGAGCAGCCCGACAAGATAAGACATAAATGCCCTTCAATGATATGACCGGTGGATGGATAAGATATTTTGGGACAGCTGGCGCGTAGCACAGCAACGGTCGGAAATTTGAGTTTCAAATTCCTTAGGGCTATCATGTTCCTCACAGTGTAGGCAATTCGCACTAGCGAATTCCTAAATCCTCAGTCAGAACAAAGTCCTCAGTGACCAGAAGAACTGCGTCTCTGTCACTGAAGAAATTGACTGAACTGTATGTGATTTTCAATGGCTTCACTCGAAGGGATTGGTTGGTGTACGATTTTGAGTTGAGCATCACATGGAAATTTTCTCCTTAGTATTTCCTCGACCCCCTTTAACAGTACGGTGTTTCCTATGACTCAAGAAAGAGAAAATGAAACTACGAAAACAAAAGTCTTCACGCTTCATGTTCCTCGAATGAATACCAAGTCTTCAAGGTCACACCAATTTCTTCACTTTCAAAGTCTTCAGAAAGTCTTCAGAATATCAAAGTCTTCAGTCGAAGAACTTCATTTTTAGGGGTCGACTTTCTCTGTAAATATCAAGCTCCTCATAGACTTATAGACATGTGTACACTCATAAACGCATTAGATCCTTAACCTATAAGTCTTCAATACACCAAAATCACTAAGGGGCACTAGATGCACTTACAATAACTCAGAACCCAGGGGAAATCTGAAATCGTGAGAAGCAATACTAGATGAAGACTCATAGGAAGCAACACAATTCTTTGATATTCTCGAGGTACTGGAGGGTATTACTCGAAGGAAGATCGACGTAGAGGTTGCAGAGATGTATTGATCTGGAGAAGACAAGTGTTTTCACTTGCCTGAGAAATGGAATCAAGGAGAAAATATGGTCGGAACCACGATTGCAAAGGATCAATTCACAGACACCAGATGATATTATATCAACGAAATAGTTATTATTACAAGAAGCTTCTATGGTAGGATCTACATCGTGTCCATGGGCATGAACACAAAGTTCAAGGTCGACTCCCACTTCCTCAATGTATAACCTTCCATTCACTTCTCGTTTCGATAATGGCATTAGTGTTCAAAGTTTTACCTGGTGAAATACCAGATGAGTATGGCCCGTGAAATCTTTCGGGGTCACATAGATTAGGTAAGGCATTGGTTCAACCCATTGGGGCATCTTAGGAACATATACCACAACCTTTTGGGAGTAATTAACACAAGCTCGAAAGTAGAGCATGGTTGTCAAAGCAGAGGATACAATTTACCAAAGGAATTATGTATCAGAAAAAGAACTCAAAAGATCTGAATGTGAATGATACCATCGGATAACAACCCAACAATGGGTCTGGTGGTCCACAACAGAGTTGACATGAGTATCGGTACTCAACCATAGGAAGAAAGAATGCAAAGGCATTGGATTATAGAAACAACTGACTAATTCAAAGCTCGGATGGAAAGGATTGTGATTTACAAATCAAGGGATCAGAAGCAGTCGCCCTGATCAAGGATGGATAAGTTGAATAAACTTAGGGGCACTGATAACCCACAAGTATAGGGGATCGCAACAAATTTCGAGGGTAGAGTATTCAACCCAAATTTATTGATTCGACACAAGGGGAGCCAAAGAATATTCTCAAGTATTAGCAGCTGAGTTGTCAATTCAACCACACCTGGATAACTTAATATCTGCAGCAAAGTGTTTAGTAGCAAAGTAATATGATACTGGTGGTAACGGTAACAAAAGTGAAGGAAGCAAAAGTAATGTTTTTGGTATTTTGTAGTGATTGTAACAGTAGCAATGGGAAAGTAAATAACCGTAAACCAGTATATGGAAAACTCGTAGGCATTGGGTCGGTGATGGATAATTATGCCGGATGCGGTTCATCATGTAACAGTTATAACATAGGGTGACACAGAACTAGCTCCAATTCATCAATGTAATGTAGGCATGTATTCCAAATATAGTCATACGTGCTTATGGAAAAGAACTTGCATGAAATCTTTTGTCCTACCCTCCCGTGGCAGCGGGGTCCTAATGGAAACTAAGGGATATCAAGGCCTCCTTTTAATAGAGAACCGGAACAAAGCATTAGCACATAGTGAATACATGAACTCCTGAAACTATGGTCATCACCGGGAGTGGTCCCGATTATTGTCACTTCGGGGTTTCCGGATCATAACACATAGTAGGTGACTATAGACTTGCAAGATAGGATCAAGAACTCAGATATATTCATGAAAACATAATAGGTTCAGATCTGAAATCATGGCACTCGGGCCCTAGTGACAAGCATTAAGCATAGCAAAGTCATAGCAACATTAATCTCAGAACATAGTGGATACTAGGGATCAAACTGTCGGGGGAAATCGGCTTCCTCGAACACCTATGGGGACCGAGCCCCTTACTGGTTCGGCGGGGGGCGGAGGTCGCACGAAGAGCAGATCGAGGCGATGCACACAAGGGGTTTACCCAGCTTCGGGCCGCACGGATGCGTAAAACCCTACTGCTGCTTTGTGGTTTGTATTGTGTTCTTGCTCGGAGGCGCGTGGTGCTACAGTACACACAAGCCGCTGGCGAGACCGAGCGTAAAAATGGGTGTCCTCCCTCTCTACGTGCGCATGGGGCCTCCTTTTATATGCTCAAGGGGTTACCCATAGGTGGCAGCGCAGGTGAGGGCAAAAATGGGAGAATGCTGTAGTGGGTACAGCTGCCTGCATAGTGGCTGTACAGTGCTATCATACCTAACTCTGATGGCGGGGGACAAGGGCATTAAATGCCCGTCCGCGTCGCCCAGACAGTGCAGGAACAGGACCGTCAGGAGCGCCACCGTTTGCCACGATGGCTACTCTGTCAGCTTCGCTCCGCCACCGCATGCCCCTGGCTACACAGCCTCCCGCCACGTGCGCCTAGAATGCCCCCAGAGCGACACGTTGGTGGGTGAGCTGGAGCGCAGGCACGGGGTGGTAACTTGCAGCGGCAAGCGACTTGCCGCGGTGGATGTCTTGTCGCGCCCGGGAGCTTGTCGCTCACCGGTCCTTGCCGGAGCACGGGACGCGCCGAGGCAAGGTCCTTGACGTGCCGTGGTTGGCCTTCCCGGCAAGCTCCTCTTGCCGGGGTCTTGTGTTTCGAGCGGCAGTCCCGGCAAGCTCCTCTTGCCGGGGCCTCTCTCCCTTCGGGTGGCCTTCCCGGCAAGCTCCTCTTGCCGGGGCCTTGGCTCAAATACTTCATTCTTGAATGGCCCGAAAGGGGGCCAAGGAGGGTCTTGGCGATCACCTGGCAAGCCTTGCCACGGGGTGCTACGACTGCCCGTGCACAAGTTCAGGGTACTAAGGTACCCCTACTTTTGTACACCGACAGGAGCCCCCGGGCCTGGGCCATACACGGTGCCGAGCGCTGTTGGGCCAGGCCCAAAACAGTGCACGGGCACGCGCGGCCTGGGTCACGCTGCATCTTTTTCTCCGCACCCGTCGTGCCTTTCCCAAATGGCACGCATGGAACACGGCGTCGTGGGGGAGAGGCGTGCGTGACGTGGGTGGCGTGCGCGGGGCCCAGCCCTGCAGGCATGCGTCACGTCGCAATAAATGGGGACGGTTCGTGCCATCTTCATAAGTGGAGGGAGGCGTGGAGGCGTGGCTCCTTCGCTGGACGGGGTCGAGGCACGGTCTCCGAGGCGTCCGCACCCCACGATCACGGGGTGGGGGGAGGTCGCCTCACCCGTCGCCTCGGTCCTGCACGTCAGCCACGCGGCCTCCATGCACCTGGAGTTGCGTACGGTGGAGGCAGGAAACCGGGCCGTCACGGGTCGAGGCAGCAGGCCGGTCCCGGTCGCCTGGCCTCCCTGTGCCTTGATTGGCTGAGCGGGGCGGTCGAGTCCCCACCCTGCTCCTTTATAAAGAGCAAGAGGGGGCGACGGGAACCCACACTCCTCCATCTCTTCCTCTCTTCATCTTCTGATCCCCTCTCTCCAATCGCCATGGAGAAAGGGAATCCTGGTCCTTCATCGGTGGCAGCGAGGGTTGCCGCCAGGCAACGCGCCCCTCCTCCCCTTGCACCCGCGGTGGCGGAGCCAGCCGTAAGGGGAAGGGGGAGAGGGCGAGGTCATGGACGGGGTCGTGGACGGGGCCGAGGCGCTCGGGGGCGAGGAGGACGGGGCGACGAGCCGGCCTCGCCTCCGCCAGCGGCTCCCCTTCTCACGGCGGTCCACATCGGGGACGACCCCTGCGAGTTCTTCGTCAGGCTGCGTCGGGCGCCTCGTCGCCGCCTCCGTCTCCCGGCGCCCTTCGCAAGCGTGATGGAGATGGAGCAACCCGAGACGCTGAGACTGCGCATGAGGGGCTGCGGGATCAGTGGCGCGCGAGTCCACGTCGAGTCCCCAGCCCCCGGCGTCATGTATCTTGGTCGAGGGTGGAAGACGTTCGCCCGTATCCACAGCTTGACGGAGGGGTTCACCCTCCATTTAAAGTTGATGGAGGGCGATCTCCTCTCCGTCAAGGCCTTCGGGGACTTCGGGACCCGGGCCAGGTGCTGCGTGGATTAGTCTTCCGACAGCGAAGGCTCCTCCTCAAGCGAGAGTGACAAGGAGGGGAGCGACAGCGACGACGAGGGTAGCGGTCGTCGGGATGACGGATCCGACTAGGCGCCGGCCGCGGCCCGGGGCAGCACCGGCGACCCCATCATCCGTGTCGCCGGCTCCTTGAACTCCCCGGGGTCGTCTTCTTGGGCGGCTAGAGTGGCGAGGCTGCGGAAGAGGAAGAGGGCAGGCGGCAAGGCCGTCAACTCGGAGTACGAGGGCTAGATGCCCTCGACAGCGTGTTGACGTCCCGCTGCCTCATCTTCGAGCTCCACTTCCGGCGCCGCCGTCACCATCCAGCCTCTGGAGCCCCCGGACGGCCCTCCGGACGTTCTGTTGGTGTCTTCTGCCGCCCGTAGCTCGCCTAGGCGCCCCTTTTGCCCTTTCCGCCTCCTTGCCCTACCTCCTGAAGAGAGGGACAGGAAAAGGATTACGGGCATCTTATCTTTTTTCAATCTGTAAGCCCTCGGGCCTTAGTTGCATTTAAAACTTGTAATCCCATCTTTCATGTTTTTCATTCTCTCTGAACTGTACCTGAGCGGAATGTTTTTAATGAAAAGGGGATGTTTGCCGGGCCATTTGTCCCGTGGGTGGAACCCACGCCAAGGAGCGAACCCTTTGTATCGTTAGGATAGACATTTCTTTGCCCGGCAACAGGCCCTGCCGTCTTCCCGCGCTGCTCGACCCTTCTCACGCCCTTGGCGGAGGCAGGGAGAAGGCGGGTTCGGGCCCCTCGCTTCGCCCCTTTGCCGCCGCGACTACTACCAAGACGGGCCCCAGGAACGCGCTCTGGGGCCTGTCGTCGAGGGAGCACGGTAGCTTTCAGGAGGAAACGAGGTTTTCGTATTCCACAGTTCATGAGAGAATGCATGACAAGGGATGCAAAAACTTATCTGGGATAGCAGCCCCCGGCAACTCTGGCTTGCCGCGGGCGAACCCTTGTACTTGCCGCCCCCCAGCAACACTGGTTTGCCGGGGACCAGACACTGGTCCGCCCTTCTTCTCTTCTTCCTCCTTTAGCGGTCCGGCCAGGATATGCAAAACCCTGCGAACCAAAGGAAGCAAAAGGACAGGAAAAAGAGATGCAGACTCGACCTCTAAGCTAGGGGTTAGCGACTGTTAGGCACTATCAATCCTAACCAAGGACGAGACTCGACTCAGCATGCATGCTAAAACTTAGGGCGCCAGCGCTTCATTTACTGCTGCTCAGGGTCTGCGCCTGGCTTTGTACAAAGGATTACATGCAACTGTGGCAAGACTTGTACAAAAGGTTGGTAGCCGAATAGGGTCCGAGAACCGCGCCTTACGGGTAAAACTTACGAAGATGCTCAATATTCCAGGAGTTGCTCACCGGAGTGCCATCTTCGGTCTCGAGGCGGACAGCGCCGGGCCTCGTGACTCGTCTCACCCGGTAAGGGCCTTCCCACTTCGGCGTCAACTTGTTGTGTCTCTTGGCGGACGGAGCGCGCCGAAGAACAAGGTCGCCTTCCTCGAAACTTCTGGCTCTAACTTTGCGGCTATGGTAGCGACGCAAAGCTTGCTGGTAGCGAGTGGCTCGCACAGCAGCCTGAAGACGATCTTCCTCAAGGAGCAGCGCGTCATCTTCACGCAGCCGCTCTTGCTCAAGCTCATCATAAGCGAGCACTCGAGGTGACCCGTATACGAGTTCCGTGGGGGTAACTGCTTCTGCTCCATAGACTAGAGCAAATGGTGTCTGGCCGGTGGCTCAATTTGGCGTCGTTCTGATCGACCAAAGAGTCACCGGCAGCTCCTCGATCCAGTTTCTTCCGCACTTGTGCAGCCTGTCGAAAGTTCTGGTCTTGAGCCCGCGCAGTACTTCGGCATTGGCCCTTTCCGCTTGACCGTTGCTCCTGGGGTGAGCAACAGAAGCGAAGCAGACCTTGGCGCCGAGATCTTGTACGTATTGCGTGAAGGCGCGGCTCGTGAACTGCGTATCGTTGTCGGTGATGATCCTGTTGGGGATCCCGAAGCGGCAAACAATCGACCTGAAGAACTTGATGGCTGACTGTGCTGTCACCTTCCTCACTGGTTCCACTTCCGGCCACTTTGTGAACTTGTCGATTGCGACGTACAAGTACTCAAAGCCCCCGACAGCTCGGGGGAAGGGGCCGAGGATGTCGAGCCCCCAGACCAAAAATGGCTAGGATAAAGGGATCGTCTGGAGAGCTTGAGCTGGCTGGTGTATCTGCTTGGAATGGAACTGGCACGCTTCACACTTGGTTACTTGTGCAGTCGCATCCTGGAGGGCTGTCGGCCAGAAGAACCCTTGCCGGAACGCTTTGCCAGCAAGTGCTCTAGCGCCAATGTGGTGGCCACATATGCCTCCATGTATCTCTGCCAACAGCTTTTGTCCGTCTTCCCGGGGGATACACTTCAGTTTCACCCTGTTGCGTCCTCTTCTGTACAGTGTGTCGTCGACAAACTGGTACATACTTGACCGCCGGGCTACTCTTTCTGCTTCTTCTTGCTCATCGGGAAGTTCTCCTGTCTGGAGAAAATGGACGCTCTGCTGTGCCCATGCCGGAGCCTGTGGCTCGACGACAAGGACTAAAGGCGCGTCTGCTGCTGCGGGAACACCTGCTTCCACGGTGAGGATCTGGGGCTCAGCCGGAGCTTGATGTTCCCCGGCAAGCTTGCCGGAGCGAAACTTGTCGGGAGTGCCTGCTTCTACGGAACAAACCCTGGGGTTTGCCGGAGCGGGCGGCTCCTCAGCATTCTTGGCGTCGATCTTGGGGACCTTCTTGGCGGCGGCTCCGGGGAGCTCTGCCAGAAGATAGTCGGCGGAGACCAACCTCCTCTTCTTGCTCTGTTCGGTTGACGGTGTTACGGATGGCTGAGTCAACTTGAGCACAAAAGTCCCTGGTTCCACAGGTAACTTAAGTGATGCGCACTTTTACAGGCCGTCGACAATGTCGTTCTCGGTTCTCGGAACGTGCTCCATTTGCAGGCCGTCAAAGCGCTCCTCTAGCTTCCTCACTTCATCAGCGTGAGCTTCCATCAACGGACTCTGATAATCTTTGTTCACTTGGCGGACGACGAGCTGCGAGTCTCCCCTGACAATGAGTTTCTTGATCCCAAGTTCTGCCGCGATCCTGAGACCGGCAAGCAAACCTCCATACTCTGTTGTATTGTTGGTTGCTTGCTCCTTGGGAAAGTGCATTTGGACGATGTACTTGAGGTGCTCTCCGGTGGGCGCGACAAGCAGTACGCCGGCGCCGGCGCCTTGCAGCGAGAAGGCCCCATCAAAGTACATCAGCCACTCTTTGCTTGCTTCCTTGCCGGGGATGCTCGTCTCTGGAATTTCTTCGTCTCGCGTCGGTGTCCACTCTGCTACGAACTCTGCCAGTGCTCTGCTTTGGATAGTTGAAGTGCTCTCAAACTTGAGGCCAAAGCTTGACAGTTCCAGTGCCCACTCCACGATCCTGCCTGTCGCTTCGGGATTCTGCAGTATCCTCTTCAGCGGAAAGCGAGTGACAACTGTGATCTCGTGTGCTTGGAAGTAATGGCGCAGCTTTCTCGAGGCCATAAGGAGGCCGAAAAGCAATTTCTGCACACCAGAGTACCTTGACCTAGCTCCCTGCAAGAGGGAACTGACAAAGTAAACTGGGCGCTGCACCATTTTCTTCTTCTGCACCTCCTCTTGCGCCTGCGCTGATCCCTCCTTGCCGGGGCCAGAGCTTGACGGGGAAGCCCCCTGCTTGTCGCTGGATGCACTTGCCGTGGTCGCTAGCTCATCATCTACCTCCCTCTCCGCTACTAACGCAGCGCTGACCACTTGATTGGTTGCCGCCAGGTACAGCAGCAACTTCTCTTGTGGTTTAGGCGCGACAAGTATTGGAGTGGAAGACAGGTATTTCTTCAAGTCTCGCAGCGCAGCCTCCGCTTCCGGAGTCCATTTTACTGGACCCGCCTTTTTCAAAACTTTGAAAAAAGGCAGGGTGCGTTCTGCAGACTTGGAAATGAACCTGCTGAGAGCCGCCACGCAGCCGGCAAGCCTTCGTACATCCTTGACGCGTGTTGGTGCTTCAATCTGCTCGATGGCCTTGATCTTGTCGGGATTGGCTTCGATTCCCCGCTGAGACACGAAGAACCCGAGAAGCTTGCCGGAAGGAACTCCAAACATGCACTTCTCGGGGTTGAGCTTGAGGCTGACCTTGCGCAGGTTCGCAAAGGTCTCTTCTAAGTCTTGAATCAGGGTTGCCCTGTCTCTGCTCTTGACCACTATATCATCCATGTAGGCCTCCACATTTCTGTGGATTTGTGGCTCAAAAGCGGTGTGGACAACCCTGGCAAACGTTGAACCAGCATTCTTCAGTCCGAAAGGCATCTGTACGAAACAGTACGTGCCACATGAAGTGATGAACGCGGTCTTCTCTTCATCTTCTTTAGCCATGAAGATCTGATGGTATCCTGAGTATGCGTTAAGGAATGAAATCAGGTCACATCCGGCCGTGGAGTCAACAATCTGGTCGATGCGCGGCAAGGGAAACAGATCTTTGGGACAAGCTTTATTAACATCGGTGAAATCGATGCAAAGCCTCCATTTCCCATTTGCTTTGCGCACGACAACAGGATTGGCCAACCACGTCGGATGGAGCACACCTCTGACGAGGCCCGCCGCTTCCAACTTCTTGATCTCCTCTGCAATGAACTCTTGGCGCTCCACTGCTTGTTTCCTGACTCTCTGCTTGACGGGCCGCGCGTGAGGACAGACGGCAAGGTGGTGCTCAATCACTTTCCTGGGAACGCCGGGGATGTCAGATGGTTGCCAGGCAAACACATCAACATTCGCTCGCAGGAAAGCAACGAGCGCGCTTTCCTATTTGGGGTCGAGAGTGGCACTGATGGTGAAGGTACCACCAGTGTCGTCCTCCTTGGCGGACACCTTCTTGGTCGTTGGCGGGGCTGCCATCGACTTTTTGCTGTTGCCGGTGGAGCTCGATGGTGCGTCCTCGACGGTAGCGCAGCACTCCGAAGAGGTGCGCTTGCCGGAGTGGGCACCAGAGCACTTGCCGGGCTTGGTCTTCTTCTTGCCGACGGAGCTCGATGGCGCGTCCTCGACGGCATCGCGGCACTCCGAAGAGGTGCGCTTGCCGGAGTAGGCACCAGAGCACTTGCCGGGCTTGGCTTTCTTCTTCCCTCCGGGAGCTTCAGCGGCAAGCGGCTTGTGATCCGCTGCGGCTGCTGCTTCCCGGTAGATCTTGTCGGCACAAATAAGGGCATCCTTCTTGTCGCCAGGGACAGAGATGACGCTTATCGGGCCTGGCATCTTGAGCACGTTGTATGCGTAGTGAGAGGCCTCCATGAACTTGGCAAGCGCTGGACGGCCGAGAATTCCATTGTAGGGCAACGGAAAATCGGCAACGTCGAAGGTGATCCTCTCTGTCCTAAAGTTCAGCTCGCTGCCAAATGTCACTGGCAACATTATCTTCCCCTTCGGCTTGCTCCTTCCCGGGTTGATTCCTTGGAACGTGCCGGTCTCTTCGAGCTCGCTGTCGGGGACCTAGAGTTTCTGGAGCACAGCGGAGGAGATCAGGTTCAAGCCGGCCCCGCCGTCGACTAGCATCTTAGTGACCTTGAGGTTGCAGACTGTCGGTGAGACCAACACCGGCAAGCACCCGATCGCAGTTGTGCGGTCAGGGTGGTCCTCAATATCGAAGATGATAGGCGTGCTGGACCATCTCAGAGGCCTGCGTGACTCGATGGGTGGTTCCGCTGCATTGACTTCCCGCGCCCACTGTTTGAGCTGGTGGTGAGAAGTGTGCAGAGAAGCACCACCGTCCACGCATAAGACCTCTGTGGCTTTCTGAAACTCCTGCTCACTGGTCTCGACATCATCCATGTCTTCGTCTTCGTCATCGTCTTCCTCTTTGTCGCGGACGCGGGGAGGTCTGTCTGCTTGCCGCTGCTTGTCCTTGTCGCGGCGTCCTCCTTGGCCGGGACGCTTCGTGCCGGATCCTCCGCCACCCCCTCAGGCTTTCTCCTTGTCGCGCCGCTCGTACTCAACCTTTTGCAGCTCGACGAGTCGCTCGACCTGTTTGCAGCTCTGGAAGTCATGGCCCTTGGTGCGGTGGATCTTGCAGTACTGTTTGTTGGTGCCATCCCGCTTGTCGGCGACCGCCACGGCCTGGCAGTTGGCGCATCCGGCAACTCCCTTGCCGGAGCTACCAGCCTGGGCCTTCTTGGCGGCACCTTCATCGCCGGACTGCTCAACAACCAGTACTTCTTGACTCTTCTTCTTCTTGCTGCTCCGCCGCCGGTTCTTCCTTGCCAGGGCCGTATCATCACTGTCAGATTTTGCTGCTCCAATGTTCTCTCCGGGGAGTTTCCTCCCCTCCTCAGCACGTGCACACTTGTCGGCCAGGGCATATAGCTCGCTGACGTCTTTGATCTTGCACATCGCCATCTCCTCCCGCATCCTGCGGTTGCGCATGTTCTGATGGAACGCGCTGATGACCGCGGCAGGGTGGACATCGGGGATGTTGTAGTGCACACGGCTGAATCTCTGAATGAACTTGCGCAGAGGTTCTCCCTCCTTCTGGACGAGCAGATGAAGGTCGCTCGCTTGGCCATGGGGTTTGTGGCCGCCTGTAAAGGCTCCAACAAACTGATGGCACAAGTCTGTCCAGGAGGTTATGGAGTTGTCCGGCAAGTGCATGAGCCAGGATCTGACGTTGGATTTGAGCACCAGCGGGAAGTAGTTGGCAAGGATCTTGTCGTCTCGCCCCCCGGCAGCCTGCACCGCAATGGTGTAGATGCTGAGGAACTCCGACGGATGCGACTTGCCGTCGTACTTCTCTGGTACGTCTGGCTTGAAATTCTTCATGCTGGGCCACTGGACTTGCCGCAGCTCACGGATGAACGCAGGGCAACCTACCGCGTACGGCAGGTCGCCTGGTCCCCCTGGTGCATGCATGTCGACAAAGGGCCCAGCGCGCTCGTCTGATTGACGTCGCGTTTCTCTCCGACGCTCGATACGAGTGCGAGCGTCCTCTTGCCTTCGTTCGTGAAGAACTTGGCGTTGATCGCGGCGAGTTCGCGGATTCGACGACGCGGTGGAGTCGTTGTCATGATGGCTCCGGCGAGTCGGCGATCTCGGCCTCTGGGGCGGGGAATGCACGGTGGTTGCGCCCCCGCCGGTCTTGGCGCCATCGGTTCGCGCCTGGCCGGCCTGCCGCGGCTGCGACGCACTGTGCTGCCGCGGGGTGTCACCGTTAGCGAAGCCGATGAGACTCTGTATCGTGGCCCTCTAGTCGTCGAGCTTGTCCGCCGTTGGAGGGTAATCTAGGAGCAGTTGAGCTCGTGCTAGAGCTTCTGCTGGAGTGGCGGGCAGCGGCGGCGAACGGCGTGTGGAGCGGGATGTGCTCGAACTTCTAACTATGTTAGAAGGAGCAGCACCCGGTCCAGGCAGTCGTGCCACGCTCGCGCCAACACGCTGGTGTGCGTGTTGGCCTTGAACGCCCTGGGATCCGCCAGCTCGATCTGGGTCCAGCGAGCGTATGGTACCGTAGGTACCAGGACGCGGCTGGTCCCGCGCCTCCTGAGAGGGGCGCGGTGCATGCTCGGACGTCGTGGCGCCATGAGCTGGCTCGACGACGTCCGTCCCGCCGCCGGTGCCATCCCCACCACCCGTTTGCTCCAAGGGCGGCGGGTTCGACGCGGACGGACCAGCCACCTCTGGAGCCTTCTTCTTCGGTGGCATGTCGATGAAGATGATGGAAATCTAGCCTGCGCGGACGCCGGATCGGGTTCACACAACCTTGACGCCCCCTACCTGGCGCGCCAAAGATGTCGGGGGAAATCGGCTTCCTCGAACACCTATGGGGACCGAGCCCCTTACTGGTTCGGCGGGGGGCGGAGGTCGCACGAAGAGCAGATCGAGGCGATGCACACAAGGGGTTTACCCAGCTTCGGGCCGCACGGATGCGTAAAACCCTACTGCTGCTTTGTGGTTTGTATTGTGTTCTTGCTCGGAGGCGCGTGGTGCTACAGTACACACGAGCCGCTGGCGAGACCGAGCGTAAAAATGGGTGTCCTCCCTCTCTACGTGCACATGGGGCCTCCTTTTATATGCTCAAGGGGTTACCCACAGGTGGCAGCACAGGTGAGGGCAAAAATGGGAGAATGCTGTAGTGGGTACAGCTGTCTGCATAGTGGCTGTACAGTGCTATCATACCTAACTCTGACGGCGGGGGACAAGGGCATTAAATGCCCGTCCGCGTCGCCCAGACGGTGTAGGAACAGGACCGTCAGGAGCGCCACCGTTTACCACGATGGCTACTCTGTCAGCTTCGCTCCGCCACCGCATGCCCCTGGCTACACAGCCTCCCGCCACGTGCGCCTGGAATGCCCCCAGAGCGACACGTTGGTGGGTGAGCTGGAGCGCAGGCACGGGGTGGTAACTTGCCGCGGCAAGCGACTTGCCGCGGTGGATGTCTTGTCGCGCCCGGGAGCTTGTCGCTCACCGGTCCTTGCCGGAGCGCGGGACGCGCCGAGGCAAGGTCCTTGACGTGCCGTGGTTGGCCTTCCCGGCAAGCTCCTCTTGCCAGGGTCTTGTGTTTCGAGCGGCAGTCCCGGCAAGCTCCTCTTGCCGGGGCCTCGCTCCCTTCGGGTGGCCTTCCCGGCAAGCTCCTCTCGCCGGGGCCTTGGCTCAAATACTTCGTTCTTGAATGGCCCGAAAGGGGGCCAAGGAGGGTCTTGGCGATCACCTGGCAAGCCTTGCCGCGGGGTGCTACGACTGCCCGTGCACAAGTTCGGGGTACTAAGGTACCCCTACTTTAGTACACCGACACAAACCCTAACAAAACTAACTCGATTACATGATAGATCTCATCCAACCAATCACCGTCCAGCAAGCCTACGATGGCATTACTCACGCACGGCGGTGAGCATAATGAAATTGGTGATGGAGGATGGTTGATGATGACGACAGCGACGAATCCCCCTCTCCGGAGCCCCGAACGGACTTCAGATCAGCCCTCCCGAGAGGTTTTAGGGCTTGGCGGCGGCTCCGTATCGTAAAACGTGATGATTTCTTCTCCTCTATTTTTTTTCTCCCTGAAAGCAAATATATAGAGTTGGAGTTGGCGTCGGAGGAGCTCCAGGGGGCCCACGAGGTAGGGGGCGCGCCCTAGGGGGGCGCCCCCCACCCTCGTGGGCCCCCTAGAGCTCCTCCGACCCACCCTCGTGGACAGGGTGTGGGCCCCCTGGTCTTCATCTTTGGCGAGGATTTTTTATTATTTTTAACTTGACGTTCTGTGGAGTTTCAGGTCATTCCGAGAACTTTTGTTTTCTGCACATAAAACAACATCATGGCAATTCTGCTGAAAACAGCGTTAGTCCGGGTTAGTTCCATTCAAATCATGCAAGTTAGAGTCCAAAACAAGGGCAAAAGTGTTTGGAAAAGTAGATACGATGGAGACGTATCAACTCCCCCAAGCTTAAACCTTTGCTTGTCCTCAAGCAATTCAGTTGACAAACTGAAAGTGATAAAGAAAAACATTTACAAACTCTGTTTGCTCTTGTTGTTGTAAATATGTCAAGCCATCATTCAAGTTTTCAGCAAAGATCATGACTAACCACATTTGCGGTAATTCTTAGGTCTCATAATCACTCATATCAATAGCATAATCAACTAGCGAGCCATAATAATAAATCTCGGATGACAACACTTTCTCAAAACAATCATAATATGATATAACAAGATGGTATCTCGCTAGCCCTTTCTGAGACCGCAAAACATAAATGCAGAGCACCCTTAAAGATCAAGGACTGACTAGACATTGTAATTCATGGTAAAAGAGATCCAATCATAGTCACACCCAAGATAGATTAATAGTAATGGATGCAAATGACAGCTGTGCTCTCCAGCTAGTGCTTTTTAATAAGAGGGTGATGACTCAACATAAAAGTAAATAGATAGGCCCTTCGCAGAGGGAAGCAGGGATTTGTAGAGGTGCCAGAGCTCGGTTTTGAAATAGAGATAAATAATATTTTGAGCGGTATAATTTCATTGTCAACATAACAACTAAGAGATGGCGACATCTTCCATGCTACACACATTATAGGAGGTTCCCAAACAGAATGGTAAAGTTTATACTCCCCCTCCACCAACAAGCATCAATCCACGGCTTGCTCGAAACAACGAGTGCCTCCAACTAACATCAGGTCCCAGGGGGAGTTTTGTTTGCAATTATTTTGACTTAGTTTGCATAAAGCATGGGACTAGGCATCCCGGTGACCAGCCATTTTGTCGTGAGTGAGGAGCGGAGTCCACTCCTCTTGAGCATAACCCGCCTAACATGGAAGATAAGGGCAGACCTAGTTGATACATGAGCTATTCGAGCATACAAAACAGAATGTTTATTTGAAGTTTTAGAGTTTGGCACATACAAATTTACTTGGAACGACAAGTAGATACCGCATATAGGAAGGTATGGTGGACTCATCTGGAATAACTTTGGGGTTTAAGGGATTGGATGCACAAGCAGTATTCCCGCTTAGTACAAGTGAAGGCTAGCAAAAGACTGGGAAGCGACCAACTAGAGAGCGACAACAGCGATGAACATGCATTAAAATTAATAAACATTGGATGCAAGCATGAGTAGGATATAATCCACCATGAACATAAATATTGTGAAGGCTATGTTGATTTTGTTTCAACTACATGCGTGAGCATGTGCCAAGTCAAGTCACTTAAATCATTCAAAGGAGGATACCACCCCACTATACCACATCATAACCATTTTAATAGCATGTTGGCACGCAAGGTAAACCATTATAACTCATAGCTAATCAAGCATGGCATAAGCAACTATGATCTCTAATTGTCATTGCAAACATGTTTATTCATAATAAGCTGAATCAAGAACAATGAATTCATCATATTTACAGAAACAAGAGAGGTCGAGTTCATACCAGCTTTTCTCATCTCAGTCATTCCATCATATATCATCATAATTGCCTTTCACTTGCACGACCGAACGATGTGAATAATAATAAGAGTGCACGTGCATTGGACTAAGCTGGAATCTGCGAGCATTCAATAAACAGGAGAAGACAAAGAAATATGGGCTCTGGGTTAAATCAACAATAATGCATATAAGAGCCACTTCAACAATTTAATCATGGTCTTCTCCTATCGACCCCCAAAGAAAAGAAAAAGAAATAAAAACTATTTACATGGGAAAGCTCCCAACAAGCAAAAGAAGAATAGGAAATATTTTTGGGTTTTCTTTTTAATTATTACTGCAACAAGAAAAGTAAACTACTACTAATTTTTTGGGTTTTTCTTAAAGTTTAACAAACACACAAGAAGAAAGCAGGAAAAAGAAGATAAACTAGCATGGATATTACAGTGAAAGAGTATGAGCACCGACATCTAGCAATGAGTGTGTGTGAACATAAATGTAATGTCGGTGAGAAATACGTACTCCCCCAAGCTTAGGCTTTTGGCATAAGTTGGTTCATTGCCAGGGATAGCCTGGCTGATACCCGTATGTGTAGCTGGGGTCGTACTGCGATGCAGCGTTTATCGCCTCCCGAGCTGCAGCGTGGCGTCGGGCTGCCTCTGCCCTCCGCTCGTACTCATGTGCCTCCTCTCTGGTGATGGTATATCTTCCTTTTGTCTGAGAATCAAAGAAGGCAGGAGCATGGGAGAGTAATACGGGCAACATGCCATTTGTTAAAGATTAGTCGATACTGGAGAGGTGACTCAGTCCTCTCGACAAACTGGTGGGAGGCCATAGAATCAAAATCTAAATGAGCAGGAGGCAACTCCATATCTCCCTCACGAATGTCTATCTCAAAAAAATTAGCTAAGCGGGTTGCATAAATTCCTCCAAAGAAATCTCCATCATATCTATTATGATGCAACCTACGAGCTACAATGGCTCCCATATGATAAGATTGCTCTCCTAACATAGCACTCTGAGAATGCTAAGGTCAGGGACACACATGTGACATGCTTCATCCTTAGCATTTATGCACCTACCTATAAAGAGAGCAAAATAATGTATAGCAGGAAAATGAATGCTCCCTATGGTAGCTTGCGTTATATCTCTAGATTCCCCTACAGTTATACTAGCAAGAAAGTTTCTAAATTCAGATTTACGGGGATCAATAGTACTTCCCCATTGTGGGAGTTTGCAGGCAAAAGTAAAATCCTCTAAGTCCATGGTATAAGATTTGTCATAAAGATCAAACATGACTGAAGGAGAATTACGAGAAGATGAATACTCAAACCTCCTCACAAATGAACTAGTGAGATCATGATACTGTGGGCATTTGTCTACCTCAAAGTCCACGAGATCGGCGTTACGCAAATATGCGTTAAATTCTTCTTTGATTCTCGCTCGATCCATAAAAATTTCGGACGGCCATTCACAAGGCCGCACTGGAGCGTCCCTTGGAGGCTCCTCATCAGCATCATACATTTCAAGCCTGTGGCCTTGCTTCCTTGAAGAACCACCCTGGAACATCTTCCTAAACATATTGTTTTCTCTGAAAAAATTCTGAAATTTTTAGTAACTTCAAACAAAAGTGAACCAACTTCAATAAAATTGATAGCAAATACTCCTACAAGTTCCTAGAGCTTATATCAAGCATTAGAACTACTTGGAACCATATAAATTTGACATGCAAGCTCAAGCACATGGTCACCTATGCAGCACAAATTTGCAAAGAATAAAGCACTAGAACAAAAACTAATTGGACCAATGGAGGAGTCACATACCAAGGAACAATCTCCCCAAGTAGTTTTGCGAGAGGTGCTTTGAGCACGGAGATCAAAAATCGCAGCAAAGTGAGTTAGAACTCGTGCTTGAGCTGGTTATTCGTGTTTGTGGGAGGAAGAAGAAGAGGATGGGTGCAGGAATGAGTGGAGGAGAGCCACCATGGGCCCATGAGGCAGGGGGCGCGCCCTGGGGGGTAGGGCACGCCCTCCACCCTCGTGGCCAGGTGGCAGCTCCCCCCGCGGTGATTTCAGTACCATAAATCCTCAAATATTCCCGAAAAAATCGTATTAAATTGGCATGGCATTTGGAGGACTTTTATTTTCGGGATATTTTTATATTGCACGGATAAGTCAGGAAACAGACAGAAAAATACTATTTTTACTTTATTTTAACTAAATAATAGAAAGAAGAAAGAGGGTACAGAATGTTGTGCCTTCTAGTTTCATACATCTCATGCTCATCAAGAGGAATCCACTAACAAGGTTGATCAGGTCTTGTTAATAAACTCATTCTGAATAATCATGGAACCAGAGAAATTTCGAATAACACTATGGTACCTCAACGGGGATATGCACATCCTCAATAATAAGTATATCATATTTCTTCTTGACAGTAGGAAGAGGGAATTCAAAACCTCCAAATATAATCGATGGAATTTTTTCAATAGAGTTGATACTATGAACTTGAGGTTGTTTCCTCGGAAAGTGTACCGTATGCTCATTACCATTAACATGAAAAGTGACATTGCCTTTGTTGCAATCAATAACATCCCCTGCAGTATTAAGAAAAGGTCTTCCAAGAATAATAGACATACTATCGTCCTCGGGAATATCAAGAATAACTGATATTTGTTGCCTTTGTTGAATTTGTCGCTGAGGGTTTTGATTTCAGACTGGATCTTTATGAGTTCATCAGTCGTCATTTTGACCACGTTGGTCTTCAGATACTTCTCTTTCTTGTACTGGGCCTTCTTGATTTGTCTGGCCTGGTCATATTTCCATTTCTCCTCTTGGATGAAATGAGTCAACATGTGATTTTGACCAAGTGTCAACTTGAAGTCAGGCATAGGTGAATTTGGATCCTTATGCCAGAGATCAATATAATCGAGGATCGCCCTTGGATCCAAAAGCAGTGGCACAGGTGTGCCTTTGGCTCTAGCGGCCCTTACTTGTCGGTCTCTGATGATTTCTGCAAGTTCATCATCATCAGCCTCATCATCTTCAGGTGGCTCTTGGAAGGCGACCTGTTTCTTCTTAGGACTTGGCCGAGGACCTCGTCCAGCTGTTGCCTTAGTCTTCAGCAGAGTTGGGCCAGATGAAGAATTTGGCGCAGCTGAGGAACTTGCTGAGACACCAGAGGCAATTGAGATGCCTGTAGTCCTTTGGCACGAGGCCAGATGCACAGGTGCTGAGGACTTTGTCGGAACTGCTGAGGACTTTGGAGGAGGTGCTGAGGATTTTGAAGGAGCAGGAGCAGCTTGAGGAATTGGTCTTGAAGATTTTGACGTTCCTGGCCGTGAGGGCGCAGCTAAGGAACTTGGCCGTGAGGGCATTGTTGGTGAAGCACTTGGCTTACGAGCAGGCTTCTTTGCCATTGATTTCCTCGGCTTGACAGAGGTCTTGGTGGAAGCAGCAGCAGCAGAATCTTCATTGAATTTCCTTACTGCTTCTGTGGCTTGTCTTGCCAATTTGGCTTGACGCCTGGCCCATTCTTCAGGAAAGTCCTCACCGTGTTTGACGCTAGTGGGATCAGCCACTTGGCCAGGTGCCAGTGGTAGTCTTGGGCATGGAGGGTTGAGAGCGAATTTCTTCATGTACTTTGGAGTAACATATCTGTACTCCCTCCATTCACGTGCCCATCTCCGTTCTATCCTCTGAATGCGCACCTTGCGCTGATTTTTGTTCTCTTTGCCAAACTTGGCTTCATCAGGTGTGCAGTACTCAGCATATATATCCTCAGGGATTTCAAACACAGTCATAACCTCAGGTTTCTTTCCTCCTTTCTGCGGCTTCTTACCATATGCCATATTCTTCAGCTGAGGAATTTGAACAATCGAATTCTCTGAAGAAGTATGCAGTTTTTCTTCGAGGAACGCTGCAAACGAGTTAAGTTGATGAGAACCTAGTGATTCAGCAGCGGACATGAGTACCTATGAACAGAGTATAGTTGCGAGGAATTTGGAGAGGTCATATGCGTTCTCAGAAGGTTTTTCAAAAAGAACAAGTTTGAGGAATATGACCAGATGTGTCTTGAATAATTTCACTAAGCATGCTTTGTCTTAGGTTCTAGAGTTGTATAGATCGGAGATCAACACAACTGAGGAATCTTGAAGAAAATAAAGCTTAGAGAAATGAATCAAGAACAGAAGATTTGTGAGGTGTTTTGTGTGTGAGGATTTGGGAAATAAAACACCTTTTGAAGATTTTGTAGAAAAATTTCGAATCAAGGAGGGCAGTAAAAGTAACTTTTAATTACCCTGAATGAAGAACACGACGAACAGTGAGGTGAAACAGTGAAGTTCGTCGATGTAGATCTTCCATGCCCTAACTCGGCGGAGGAAGACTTCTACGGCGGCGGCGGAGGTGAAGATTTCCGCGGTCGGCGCGAGTACGACAGCGAGGAGGTCGAGGCAGTGAAGCTCTTCTTCACCGGCAACGATGGAGTAGCGGCGGTGCTAGGGTTTGAGGAGCTCGAGCGGGAGAGAGAGATTGAGCAGAGTAAAAGAAGTGAGGAAGGGGTGAGGGGGTATTTATAGTGGCAGTGAAAAACTGTTCGCCCGAAGGTTTGGGACGAACGTGCCCTCGACCTTTCTCCTTCTCACGACATGTGTCACCCACATACTGTGTAGTGGAGATCGTGTAAGATCGTGGGTGAATAGAATAATGCATCGTGGGATGCGGAACGGTTTGAGCGGCAAAACCAAAAATTTGGATAAGATTAGTTTTAACGTTTCGTTCGCAATTTCTTCAGCTGACAAGGACATAGTGAAGATTTTGAACGAGTTTCAAATAGAACGCAGATGAAGAATTTGTGAACAAATTGGATTGAGTACAGCATAGAGGGGAAGGGTTTGATCACATTCACTTAGCAGAAAAACCAACTTGAAGAAATAGCTATAAGCGAATGTTGTAGAGGACATAAACTAATGTTGTAGAGGACATAAACTAATATATATATAGCCAATGAAGAAAAACGACGGAACAAGTGAAGATTTTGCAAAGTTGAAGAATTTGAACAACTGAGGAATTTCAAAACTGAGGAAAAACTCAAATTGAAGATTTTCAACTTTTGTGGTGGCGTGACCCACCGTATAAGAATGATGATTTCAGACACCGCGTACAATTGTCGTAGGGTTCTGAGAATCAAATTCTTCATTAATTTCTTCACACTTAGAGTGTTATTCTTCATTGATTGAAGAAAAACGTTTCTTCATGTGTTGCACATCTAAGTCATCAGTTTTGCATAAGTGTTAGGATGAGTGCCTTTTCAAAGTACATTTGAAGACTCTAAGATATTTAGCTCACACCGCAACTTGTTAAATCTCTTCTCATCCAAGGGCTTAGTGAAGATATCGGCTAGCTGTTCTTCAGTCTTCACATGCTAGATAGAAACGTCGCCCTTCAACACATGATCTCGAAGAAAATGATGACGAATCTGAATGTGCTTTGTCTTCGAGTGCTGAACTGGGTTGTGAGCAATCTTGATGGCGCTCTCATTGTCACAGAGGAGAGGCACATTCTTCACATTTACGCCATAGTCATTGAGTGTTTGCTTCATCCATAGCAGTTGAGCACAGCAAGAACCAGCAGCAATGTACTCAGCTTCAGCAGTAGACAGTGATACGTAGTTCTGTTTCTTCGAGGACCAACAGACCAAGGATTGTCCGAGGAAATGACATGTACCAGATGTTGACTTGCGGTCCACACGATCACCAGCATAGTCAGAGTCAGAATATCCAATGAGATCAAAATCGGAGCCCTTGGGATACCATAATCCTAGTGTTGGTGTGTGAGCTAGATATCAAAGAATATGCTTCACAGCCTTATGGTGTGATTCCTTCGGTACAGCTTGAAATCGGGCACACATGCAAACACTAAGCATTATATCTGGCCTAGATGCACATAAGTACAATAAAGAGCCAATCATGGAGCAGTATACCTTATGATCGAAGTCAATACCATTTTCATCAGTGGGTATAGGAATTTTGATGCCTTTGCAATCTTGCATGCCGAATTTCTTCAGGACATCCTTGAGGTATTTCTCCTGAGATAAGAATATGCCATTGCGCTGTTGACGAATTTAAAGACCTAAGAAGAATTTCAACTCTCCCATCATAGACATTTGATATTCTTCACTCATCATATAGGCAAATTCATCACTATAACATTGGTCAGTACAGCCAAAGATGATATCATCAACATATATTTGGCACACAAACAGTTCACCATCATAAGATTTAGTAAAGAGAGTGGGATCAAGTGAACTGGGTGTGAAGCCTTTCTTCATGAAGAATTCCTTCAAAGTATTATACCACGCCCGTGGGGCCTGCTTGAGGCCATAGAGGGCCTTATTGAGTCCGAAGACTTTGTCAGGATGTTTTGGATCTTCAAAACCTGGGGGTTGAGCAACATATACTTCTTCCTCAAGCTTACCATTGAGGAATGCACTTTTCACATCCATTTGATATAAGATGATATCATGATGGTTAGCATAAGCAAGTAATATGCGAATAGCCTCAAGTCTAGCAACAGGTGCAAAAGTTTCATCAAAATCCACTCCTTCAACCTGTGTGTAGACTTGAACTACTAGTCGTGCCTTATTCCTCACCACAACACCATTTTCATCTTGCTTGTTGCGATAGATCCACTTTGTGCCAATGATGTTATGCTTGCGAGGATCGGGACGATTGACCAGTTCCCAGACGTTGTTGAGCTTGAACTGATGTAATTCTTCTTGCATGGCCTGAATCCACTCAGGCTCCAGAAATGCTTCATCTACCTTAGTGGGCTCTGTGATAGAGACAAAAGCAAAGTGCCCACAAAAGTTAGATAGATGTGAAGCTTTTGAGCGTGTGAGAGGACCTGGTGCTCTAATGTCATCGATGATCTTCTCCACTTGCACTTCTTTTGCAACGCGAGGATGAGCTGGTTGTCGTTGAGGAATTTGATCAGCATTTTTTTCAGCATCAATTTCCTCAGCATTTTCTTCAGGTGCGTCAGCTCGACGTTCTTCATGTTTTGGAATGAATTCTTCAGCAGATTCTTCAGTAGGAATGACATCTTCAGTAGCCTTGTGCTTGATAGAATCCTCAGGTGCTGGTTCATCTAACACAGAAGGTAGGTGCTCTCTTTGCGAGCCATTAGTTTCATCGAACTGCACATCTATAGTTTCAACAATCTTGCGAAGAACATTGTTGAATACTCAATGCTTATATCTAGCCATATAATCACCAAAGTATTTAATCATATAAGCATTTTGTTTTAATTGTCTACCAAAGTAAGCATTAAAATTTGCTTGTTTGACAATAAAATTATCAAACTCATCAAAGCATTGTCTAGAAGACTTATAGTGAGGAATATCACCTTCATCAAATCTATAGAGAGAATTTACCTTTACTACCTGTGTCGGGTTGTCAGGATCTGGAGGTTCTTCAATAGGTAATGGATCAATATCATATGTTTCTTCAACAAGTGGTAAATTAAGACCATGTATCTCTTCAATAGGAGGTAAATTCTTAACATCTTCAGCTTTAATACCTTTTTCTTTCATAGATTTCTTTGCCTCTTGCATATCTTCTGGACTAAGAAATAGAACACCTCTCTTCTTCGGAGTTGGTTTAGGAATAGGCTCATTAATTAGAGTAGGAGCTGGCTCAGGAGCTCGCTCGGGAGGTGCCCAATTATTTTCATTTGTCAACACATTATTCAATAAAATTTCAGCTTCATCCGGTGTTCTTTCCCTGAAAAGTGAACCAGCACAACTATCCAGGTAATCTCTGGAAGCATCGGTTAGTCCATTATAAAAGATATCAAGTATTTCATTTTTCTTAAGAGGATGATCAGGCAAAGCATTAAGTAACTTGAGAAGCCTCCCCCAAGCTTGTGGGAGACTCTCTTCTTCAATTTGCACAAAGTTGTATATTTCCTTTAAAGCAGCTTGTTTCTTATGAGCAGGGAAATATTTAGCAGTGAAGTAATAAATCATATCCTGGGGACTACGCACACAACCAGGATCAAGAGAATTAAACCATATCTTAGCATCACCCTTTAATGAGAACGGAAATATTTTAAGTATATAAAAGTAGCGAGATCTCTCATCATTAGTGAACAGGGTGGCTATATCATATAATTTAGTAAGATGTGCCACAACAGTTTCAGATTCATAACCATGAAAAGGATCAGACTCAACCAAAGTAATTATATCAGGATCAACAGAGAATTCATAATCCTTATCGGGAACACAAATAGGTGAAGTAGCAAAAGCAAGGTCAGGTTTCATTTTATCTCTAAGAGATTCTTTACTCCATTTAATTAATAGCCTCTTAAGTTCACGACTATCTCTGCAAGCTAGAATAGCGGCAGAAGATTCCATATCAAAAACATAACCCTCGGGAATAACAGGCCTATCTTCATCATCACTTTCATCAATATAATCAGATTCAATAATTTCTTTCTCTCGAGCCCTAGCAATTTGTTCATCAAGAAATTCACTAAGGGGCACAGTATTATCAGGCATAGAAGTAGTTTCATCATAAGTATCATGCATAGCAGAAGTGGCATCATCAATAACATGCGACATATTAGAACGAATAGCAGAAGCAGGTCTAGGTGTCGGAAGCTTACTCATAACAGAAGGTGAATCAAGTGCGGAGCTAGATGGCAGTTCCTTACCTTCCCTCGTAGTTGAGGGATAAATTGTTGTCCTAGCGTCTTTAATGTTCTTCATAGTGTCCAGCAGATATAAATCCCAAGTGACTCAAAGAATAGAGCTATGCTCCCCGGCAACGGCGCCAGAAATTGGTCTTGATAACCCACAAGTATAGGGGATCGCAACAGCTTTCGAGGGTAGAGTATTCAACCCAAATTTGTTGATTTGACACAAGGGGAGCCAAAGAATATTCTCAAGTATTAGCGGCTGAGTTGTCAATTCAACCACACCTGGATAACTTAATATCTGCAGCAAAGTGTTTAGTAGCAAAGTAATATGATAGTGGTGGTAACGGTAACAAAAGTAAAGGAAGCAAAACTAATGTTTTTGGTATTTTGTAGTGATTGTAACAGTAGCAACAGGAAAGTAAATAAGCGTAAACCAGTATATGGAAAACTCGTAGGCATTGGATCGGTGATGGATAATTATGCCGGATGCGGTTCATCATGTAACAGTTATAACATAGGTGACACAGAACTAGCTCCAATTCATCAATGTAATGTAGGCATGTATTCCAAATATAGTCATACGTGCTTATGGAAAAGAACTTGCATGACATCTTTTGTCCTACCCTCCCGTGGCAGCGGGGTCCTAATGGAAACTAAGGGATATTAAGGCCTCCTTTTAATAGAGAACCGGAACAAAGCATTAGCACAAGTGAATACATGAACTCCTCAAACTACGGTCATCACCGGGAGTGGTCCCGATTATTGTCACTTCGGGGTTGCCGGATCATAACACATAGCAGGTGACTATAGAATTGCAAGATATGATCAAGAACTCACATATATTCATGAAAACATAATAGATTCAGATCTGAAATCATGGCACTCGGGCCCTAGTGACAAGCATTAAGCATAGCAAAGTCATAGCAACATCAAACTTAGAACATAGTGGATACTAGGGATCAAACCCTAACAAAACTAACTCGATTACATGATAGATCTCATCCAACCCATCACTGTCCAGCAAGCCTACGATGGAATTACTCACGCACGGCGGTGAGCATCATGAAATTGGTGATGGAGGATGGTTGATGATGACGACGGCGATGAACCCCCCTCTCTAGAGCCTCGAACGGACTCCAAATTAGCCCTCCCGAGAGGTTTTAGGGCTTGGCGGCGGCTCCGTATCGTAAAACGCGATGATTTCTTCTCCTCTATTTCTTTCTCCCTGAAAGCAAATATATAGAGTTGGAGTTGGCGTCGGAGGAGCTCCAGGGGGCGCGCCCTAGGGAGGGCGCCCCCCACCCTCATGGACAGGGTGTCGGCCCCCTGGTCTTCATCTTTGGTGAGGATTTTTTATTATTTTTAACTTGACGTTCCGTGGAGTTTCACGTCATTCCGAGAACTTTTGTTTTTTGCACATAAAACAACATCATGGCAATTCTGCTGAAAACAGCGACAGTCCGGGTTAGTTCCATTCAAATCATGCAAGTTAGAGTCCAAAACAAGGGCGAAAGTGTTTGGAAAAGTAGATACGACGGAGATGTATCAGGCACATTCGACGACAACTCAATTGGTCGAGAACCAGCTCATGTTTAAAATGACGTCTGAGCCGAAAGGATGAATTCTGGGTTGGATTGATGATTGCGAGCATTCGCAAACATATTGGATGGAAGACTCAAAATGACGGTGACAAAGGATGCTCGTGAATATTGCTAGACATATGGAAAGTATCCATAATGCAAGCAGACAAGTATTTATAGAACATTAGTTGGCAATGGATTATCGGAAGACTGGATAGTATTTCAAAGTATCTTGTGGACCACATGATCAACTAGGAATGAACAAATCCTCGATAAGTGTGAGGAATTATCCGTAGATGTATTAAAGCGGAAATGGAGTTGCAAGGCAGCATGCATAACGGATTCTCGGGATATTGAAATGTTTCAGGGAATCTTGTAATAACAAGAGCAATTGGGGATGGAGGTATGAGCAACATTGCAGGTAGTTATCCATAACGATTTATCGATGGTAGGGATTGCAACGGCGAAGGACACAAGGGTCTTGAGAAAACATCGGAGAGTATCTTCGGAATCTTCTGGCGCAACAGGTGATCGTCTGTAATAAGGGGCTCTCGTGATGGAAGTGATCACGAGATCCTATTGTTAGAGTTAGCAAAATTCATTCATCCCAAATAGAAGAGAGATCAGAGTCCCAGAGTATAGACGAGGAATAAAAGATCCTAATACCACCCAATGGCGACGTGGGCCTGTAAGACACACAGCCATGTTAGTAAAAAGTTTTGCAATGTCTAGACTCGATTTCGGCCAAGGAGTGTGGAAGGGGGATTCCTACAGGCAGTCGGCTCTGATACCAACTTGTGACGCCCCCGATTCAGTCATACACTAATCATGCACGCAAACGTGTATGATCAAGATCAGGGACTCATGGGAAGATATCACAACACAACTCTAAAACATATAAATAAATCATACAAGCATCATAATACGAGCCAGGGGCCTCGAGGGCTCAAATACAAATGCTCGATCCTAGACGAGTCAGCAGAAGCAACAATATCTGAGTACAGACATAAGTAAACAAGTTTGCCTTAAGAAGGCTAGCACAAACTGGGATACAGATCGAAAGAGGCGCAGGCCTCCTGCCTGGGATCCTCCTAAACTACTCCTGGTCGAAGTCAGCGGCCTGAACGTAGTAGTAGGCACCTCCGGTGTAGTAGGAGTCGTCGTTGATGGTGGCGTCTGGCTCCTGGGCTCCAGCATCTGGTTGCGACAACCAGGTAGAAGTTAAAGGGGGAAAGAGGGAGAAAAGCAACCGTGAGTACTCATCAAAAGTACTCGCAAGCAAGGATCTACACTACATATGCATGGGTATATGTGTAAAGGGGTCATATCGGTGGACTGAACTGCAGAATGCCAGAATAAGAGGGGGATAGCAAGTCCTGTCGAAGACTACGCTTCTGGGAGCCTCCATCTTGCAGCATGTAGAAGAGAGTAGATGGAAGTTCACCAAGTAGCATCGTATAGCATAATCCTACCTAGCAATCCTCTCCTTGTCGACCTGTGAGAGAGCGATCACCGGGTTGTATCTGGCACTTGGAAGGGTGTGTCTTATTAAGTATCCGGTTCTAGTTGACATAAGGTCAAGGTACAACTCAAAGTCGTCCTGTTACCGAAGATCACGGCTATTCAAATAGATAAACTTCCCTGCAGGGGTGCACCACATTACCCGACACACTCGATCCCTCTGGCCGGGCACACTTTCCTGGGTCATGTCCGGCCTCGGGAGATCAACACGTCGCAGCCCCACCTAGGCTCAACAGAGAGGTCAGCACGCTGGTCTAAATCCTATGCGCGCAGGGGTCTGGGCCCATCGCCCATTGCACACCTGCACGTTGCGTACGCTACCGGAAGCAGACCTAGCCTCCCTTATTCAAGAGTAGGCGTTCCAGTCCCATCCGGTGCGCGCCGCTCAGTCGCTGACATCAAAAAGAGCTTCGGCTGATACCATAACGCCGGTTGCCCATATCTTGTCCCACGTGGTGGTTAGTGCGTATAAGGTCAACGACCCAACTCAGATCAAATACCAAGATCTTGTTAAGCGTGTTATGAAAGTAACCGCGAACGCCGACCAGGGCCAGGCCCACCTCTCGCCTAGGTGGTCTCAACCTGCCTTGCCACTCCGCCATAAAGGTTCACTCAGAGGGCCGTCGGGACAAACGTCCTTTCGGTCCCAATCCTTGAATCACTCGCGGGTATTCCTACGAGCCGACCCGACTTTAGTCACCACAGGTATCATGTATGTATAAAAGTATATACCCGTGATCACCTCCCGAGTGATCACGGATCGATAGTATAGCAAGGCAGACGGACAAGAATGTAGGGCCACAGATGGAATACTAGCATCCTATACTAAGCGGGTAGGATTACAGGTAAAGGTAACAACAGTAGTAGCAAGGGCAGGCTATACAGTAGAATAGGATTAACGGAAAGCAGTAACATGCTACACTACTCTAATGCAAGCAGTATAGAGAAGAATAGGCGATATCTGGTGATCAAGTGGGGGGGCTTTCCTGGTTGTCCTGGCAAGGAGGGGTCGTCAACACCGTAGTCGTACTGGGTAGCAGCGGCGTCGGTCTCGGTGTCTACCGAGAGAAGAGGGGGATGAAACAATAAATATAATGCAGACATAAGCATGACGGTGCATGACAAGACAATGCGCGGTGCTAGATGTGCCCTAACGCGGTAGGAGGTGATACCGACGAAGGGGGGGAAACATCCGGTAAAGTATCCCCGGTGTTTCGCGTTTTCGGACAGACGAACCGAAGGGGGAAAGTTGCGTGTTTGCTATGCTAGGGATGTGTGGTGGACAAACAGGCTGCGTATCCCGATTCGTCTCGTCGTTCTGAGCAACTTTCATGTAGAAAGTATTTTCATCTAAGCTACGGTTTATTTTATATGATTTTCTAAAATTTTAAATTATTTTTAGAATTTATTTAATTCAGCATTATCCACAACAGTGCATGCCGACATCGTCAGCATGATGTCAGCAGTCAACAAGGTGTTGACTGGGTCAAACTGACTTGTGGGTCCCAGCTGTCATTGACTGTTAACTAACCTAATAGATTAATTAACTAAACTAAGTGATTAGGTTAATCTAATCAGGATTAATTAAGTTAATTAACTCTTTAATTAATTAATTAATATTTCAATTAATTTTAGTTATTATTTATTAATTTTTTATTTTAATTAATTCTTTTTTTTTTGTTCTGGGCATGGGCCCACTGGTCATAGGCACAGGGGCCTTAACGGGCGCTGTGTAGCAGCGGGGGACGGGTGCGGGCGTAGCCCGAACGGGCGCAGCGGGCGCCCGTCCGCTGCCTCGGGCGCGGCCAACAGGGGGGAAGGCACGGTGAGCCGGGGCGCGCGCTCGCCGGTGGGCGGCGACGGCGCAGGGGTCAGCGGTAGCGCAGTGGGGAAGGCAGCAGGGGCAGCAGCGCCGCAGCAACAATGGGCAATGGAGCGGGCGAGCGCGCGGTGAGCAGCACGGGCGAGGCGAGCGGCGTGCGCGCGCGGTGACGCAGGTCGCGGGATGCGAGCGGGGCGTGGTGGTCGTGCTGGGCGGAGCAGGGCGTGGCCGAGCACGGTGCGCGGAGGCAGCCGGCGGAGCAAGCAGCAGCGCGGTTGGGGCGACGGAGCTGCGGCAGCACGACGAGGAGGAGGGCTGCGGGTCGGATGGCCGCTGGGGGGTGCAGCCAAAGGAGTGGGAGGCGGAGGCGGTACGCCAGCAGTGGGGCGCGGCGACGGCCTGGCCTCGCGCAGGCGGGCGCGTAGCGATACGGGCGAGGCCAGCGACGGCCAGAGCGTGTTGGCAGAGTCGGAGCGGGGCGACGCGGTCGCGGCTGTGGGCGCACGGGGAGCGGGACCAGGCGCAGGGTGAGCGCGAGCGGGAACGCGGTGATCGTAGGGAGGGAAGACGGGGTCGGACGGGGAGGTCCTCACCGGCCCTGTAGTTGTGCAAAGGTATGCTCGGGGAAGGGGCTGGAGATGCGTTTCCAGCGACGGTGCGGCGGATGGCGGCGTCGGGGGCCCTTCTCGGTCCAGGAACGGGGAGGAAGGCGATGACGATGGCGTGCGACGGGTGGTGCGGCGCCGATGATGCGTCGAGGAGGCGTGGTCCTGATGTGGAACGAGGGGGGACGAAGGAGAGAGGCGATGGCGTACGAGGCTCGCTGCCACGATCTAGATCTGATCGGGGGAAGAGGAGTGAGGGGATCGTGCGGGGGGGAGTGGGGACAAGTGGGGAGGGAACCGCTAGGGTTCTGGTCGCCCATGGGGATAAGGGAGTGATGGGGGCGGCTGGGCCTGCGGGCTGGTGGGTTGGATGCCCAGTTGGGTCAGTGGCGTGCTGGGCCGGTTGGCCCTGGGGGGGTGTTCTCCTTTTGTTTTTTTTGTTTTTCCTTTTATTTTATTTATTCTTTTCTGTTTTATTTAAATTAGGGCCTTTTAGCATTTTCTAAAAATGAGTTTCCTTCACAACAATTACCTACGTAAAATTTGGCACTAATCGAACATTTTTGTTTTAATGTTTGAAAACTTTTGTTGTATGCCATATTTATAATTTGAATTTTGAATCGATTTCTTGAACTAACGAGGGATTAGCAACAGTAACGGAGGTGACATGGCATCATTAGCAGAGTTTTACTGTAGCCTAATTATCCGGACGTCACAGTTAGGCAAGGTGTAGGATCGATTTCCCACGGAACGAACCGTCGATGTCGACTGGGTTATGGACGCACAGATGAGGCTGATAATTCAGGCAGCAACACTGATAAGTGTGATTCAGGCATGGGTCATGTTCATGCACCAGAGAGCTGTTCGTCGTGCCGGGAGACCTTTGGTCCGCTATGGTCTAATGTTTATCCGAGAACAGGAGAGGATCCAAAATCTGAACTACATCTACAACTGCAATGACGCTGAGACTCTGTGGATGCTTCGAATGAAAAGAGCACCATTTGCCAGGCTTGTCGAGACCTTCAAGACGCGCTCATCGAGTTCATCCATGAGAATCGGGACATCTTTACATGGAAACCTTCTGACATGCCAGGTGTACCGAGGCAACTCGCTGAGCACACCCTTAATGTGGATCCTAAATACAAACCGGTGAAACAGTTCCTCCGCCGGTTCAACGAGGAGAGGAGAAAGGCTATCGGAGAAGAGGTGGCCAGGCTATTGGCAGCTGGCTTCATCATTGAAGTTTTTCACCCTGAGTGGCTTGCTAATCCGGTGCTGGTCCTTAAGAAAAATGGCACCTGGCGCATGTGTGTGGATTATACGGATCTTAATAAGGCTTGCAGTGCGGATCCTTTTGCCCTCCCCCGTATTGATCAAATCATTGATGCTACGGCGGGTTGCGAGCGCTTATGTTTCTTGGATGCATACTCCGGCTATCATCACATTAAAATGGCAGTTAAGGACCAGGAAAAGACGGCGTTCATAACTCCCTTTGGAGCCTTCTGCTATGTGTCTATGCCTTTTGGGCTCAAAAGTGCCTAGGCAACTTATCAACGGTGTGTGCAAAATTGTCTCCACAAACAGATTGGCCGTAATGTGCATGCTTATGTGGATGATATTGTGGTTAAGTCAAGGAAGAAGGATACTTTGGTCGATGATTTGAAGGAGACCTTTGATAACCTCAGGACGTACAAGATGATGCTCAATCCGGCCAAATGTGTCTTTGGTGTACCAGCTGGCAAGTTATTGGGTTTTCTGGTGTCCCATAGGGGAATTGAGGCTAATCCGGAGAAGATCACGGCTATCACCTCTCTGACTAAACCGAAGTGTATTAATGATGTTCAACGTCTGGCAGGTCGGATTGCTGCACTGAGTCAGTTTATCAGCCGCCTCGGGGAGAAAGCGATCTGTAACGCCCTCGATGCGGCTATATCTCCTACGTGTCGAAGCACGACTTAGAGGCATAACCGCATTGAAAGCAATGTCGCAAGTGAGGTAATCTTCACACAACCCATGTAATACAAAAGGGAAAAGAGATACATAGTTGGCTTACAATCGCCACTTCACACAATTACATGAATAAAACATTACATCAACCAAGTACAATCAGGGCCCGACTACGGAGCCAAAATAAAAGAAGAACCCCAAAAGCGACAAAGGTCCCCGATCGACCCCAACTGGGCTCCACTACTGATCGGCTAGAACGAGACAACATAAAGGACAAGATCTTTATCGAACTCCTCCTTGAGCTCGGGTGCGTCACCTGCACGGATTCATCGGCACCTGCAAACTGGTTTAGAAGTATCTGTGAGTCACGGGGACTCAGCAATCTCACACCCGCGAGATCAAGACTATTTAAGCTTATAGGTAGGGTAAAAGGTATGAGGTGGAGCTGCAGCAAGCGACTAGCATATATGGTGGCTAACCTACGCAAATGAGAGTGAGAAGAGAAGGCAAAGCACGGTCGAACAACTATGATCAATAAGTGATCCTGAACTACTTACGTCAAGCATAACTCCAACAACCGTGTTCACTTCCCGGACCCCGCCGAGAAGAGACCATCACGGTTACACACGCGGTTGGTGTATTTTAATTAAGATCAACTTCGGGTTTTCTACAACCGGACATTAACAAATTCCCATCTGCCACATAACCGCGGGCACGGCTTTCGAAAGTTCAAACCCTGCGGGGTGTCCCAACTTAGCCCATGATAAGCTCTCGCGATCAGCGAAGGATATTCCTTCTCCCCGGGAAGACCCGATCAGTCTCGGAATCCCGGCTACAAGACATTTCGACAGTAATAAAACAAGTCCAGCAAAGCCGCCCGGATGTGCCGACAAATCCTGATAGGAGCTGCACATATCTCGGTCTCAGGGCACACCGGATTGTCCAAACTTCCGGTAGGCGAAGCTAGAGTTGCCCCTGGTGGCCACCGGCGGCTGATGGTTTGGACCAGCACTCACGACGAGCACTGGCCCGGGGGGGTAAAATAAGATGACCCTCGAGAGCGCGACTCCTAAGGGAAAAAAGGGCTAGGTGGGGCAAATGGTAAAACCAAGGTTGGGCCTTGCTGGAAGAGTCTTATTCAAAGCGAACTGTCAAGGGGGTCCCATAAATCACCGGACCGCGTTAGGGACGCAAAATCCAGGAACATAATACCGATATGACGGAAACTAGGGCAGCAAGAGTGGAACAAAACACCAGGCATAAGGCCGAGCCTTCCACCCTTTACCAAGTATATAGATGCATTAATTAAATAAGAGATATTGTGATATCCCAACAAGTAAACATGTTCCAACAAGGAACAACATCTCCATGTTCCAACCAGGAAACAAACTTCATCTTCACCTGCAACTAACAACGCTATAAGAGGGGCTGAGCAAAGCGGTAACATAGCCAAACAACGGTTTGCTAGGACAAGGTGGGTTAGAGGCGTGGTTTAACAATATGGGAGGCATGACCAGCAAGTGGTAGGTATCGCAGCATAGGCATAGCAAAAGAGCGAGCAACTAGCAAGCAAAGATAGAAGTAATTTCGAGGGTATGGTCATCTTGCCTGAAATCCCGCAAGGAAGAAGAACGAGTCCATGAAGAAGACAAATGGATGTAGTCGAACGAATCCTCACAACTCCGGAACGAAAACCGAAGCTAACGAGAGAAGCAACCCGGAAACAAACAAACAACATAGTAAACAACCAACACATAAACATGGCATGATGCACAAACAAGAATGATTCATGTCCGTTTTAAATATGCATGGCATGGCAAAGTGCACAAACAATACTACAAATTAAGTGGAGCTCAATATGCAACGAGTTGCATATTGACAAAACACCACAACAAATATTTAGTTCGATCTTGTTTATGTACCCAACAATATTAAATGTTGATTAACATGGCAAGGGGTGAAGCACAACAAAACTACCTATCTAGACAAGTTTAAATGAGGCCGGAACAACAAACAACAATTCCGGAAACTCCTCATATGCATATTTCGAATTTGGTACTGTTCTGCCCTATACATAATTTTAATGTTGTTAAACAGCAAAATAAAGTGCAACATGTTAACCTATGCATTTTTCTACCCCATTTACATATAAAGTTTATTAAATTCCGAGCTACGGTTTAAAAGTTATGAATTAAACCATTTTAACATGGCATTTATGCAAATTTAAACAAACAGCATTTTAATTGTTGTTATCATGATGCGGATGACATATGCAAGTTTTAAGCAATTTTATGAAAATGTTGATAAGAGCATTAAGAAGCATTTGTCATCGTGGCGGAAAGAAAGTGTGCCACGGCAACGAATCCGAAAATGGTGCCACGGCAACATATCGGTTCCGGTAGCTCATGAAGATACCGGTGCAAAAGGAAACATGGCGAGAGCGTGTCATGCAAGGATGGTGGGGAGATCCCGGATACCGGGTTCCCACGGGACGACGGCATGGCTAACGAAGAGGAACGTGCATGAAGCAAACGGGCACGGTGCAAACATATGGTTCAACTCAGACAACACACATTCGTCCACGGGTCATCGTTCTCAGCAGTTATACCTTTGAAGCGTGCGTTTTCGGAACGGATCAAGTTTGTCGAAGGAAGTAGTGGTACACAGGCCGTAGTGGAAGTAGGGGTACATGACGACGGTAGAGGTACTCGCGACGGTAGTCGTTCACGTTCACGTTACACGGGTCTTCGACGACGGTCGTCGTACATGGTTCGGAGTGGTACTTGCATCTTCGGACTTGACGAATCCGAGGGCTTCGGGGTCGACGGTAGTGGTACATGTTACGTCGGGGTACTTGTCGAAATCCACATCGGATGTAGTTGTACACGCACGTAGATGAACTTGACGGGTCCCATGAGTAGTCGTACTCGGCGAATCCGCGTAGTTGCACATATCTTTGTGTTGTAGATACTTGGCAGATTCGTGTAGTTGAACTTGGCGAAACGGGTCTCCCAAAGATGTCGTGGTACTTGGCGCTACTCCTTGCTCGGTGGTTGTTGGACTTGTCAACAGCAACAGCAAGGAGGCGAAGGATATGGGCAGGTCGCGATCAACGCGAACGACTGGGCGCGTCTGCAGCATCCTCCTCTCGAACAGAGGCAGGAGCGGGGCTTGGCCCGATGCAGAGGAGGCAGCAGGCGGTGAGGTGCAGGGAGACCTGGGGCATGGGACGAGGCCAAGGCGCGGGGCCGAGCTCGTTCCCGAGCAGAGGACAACGGCGAGGGACTTGACGCGATCCCGGCGACGCGGACGAGGTGAGGAGGAGCAGAGGCGTCCTGCACTTGGCCTTGGCGACGAGCGGCGCGGGAACGAACGAGGTAGGAGGCCGTGCGAGGCGGAGGAAGGCGGGGCGTGGAGCTCCTGTTGGTGGTGACGAAGAGAGGCGGCGGCAGGACTTGGCAGCACGGCGGCGGCTCGACGCAGGGGAAGCAGAGGTCGGTGACGCGTCTGAGGCGAGGGAGGAGCACGGGCGACGCGCTTGAGGGCCGGCACAGGTGGCTGACGGCGACGCGAGCACCGGGAACGGGCAGGTCCGGGCGAGCGGTCTCGGATCCGGCGGCGCAAGGGAGCTCCGAGGCGGGGAGGACGACGGGAACTGGAGGAGGACGAGCGAGGGGATCGGGCGCAGGGGCTCTCGCCCCTCTCTGGCGGCGCGAGCGAGGGAAGGAGGGAGAGACCAGGGGATCGGCAGGGGGGTTGGGCTAGGGTTCGGTCGGGCCTTAGAGGCCGGCGGCTGGACCTAGCAGGCCGTGAAGCAGATGGGCCGGCTGGGCTGCAAGTTCTCTCTCTCCCTTTCTCTCATATTTTCCTTAACAGAAAAGAAATTAGAGAGAAGGAAAGAAAGAAAGGGTTAGGGAAAGAATTTGGGCACACGGATAATTTTCCCGGACTCACAAACATATGCTTATTCCGAGAAAATAGAAAAAGCCAAGATTGACAGATTTAAATTCAAACTCATTTGAATTTAATTCAAATAGGTTTGAACTAGGACTTGGTAAAAGGAAGGTCCAAAAATGTTGAGATTTTTGGTGAAGCTCCGGAAAATGACGAAAGGATTTATGGGTAGAGTTGGAGACCAAGAATTGAGATAACAAAGGCATTGGGATTTATTTGCAAGTGTGTTATGATCAATTCCTAATAATGAAATATTTATTATAGCTCCCTAATAATAGTAGGAGACTTTGAATATGTTTTAAAGAGAAATCACCATGTGAATTCCCTCGATTTAAATAGATCAAAAGATCTATGCAATTTATTTAGTTGAGGTTCTTAAAAAAGGGGTTGCATGATGACATGATGCAATGCACATGAAGCAAAGAGATGAGATGCAAGACATGAACAAAAATGCAAAACAAAAACAAAACCCAACCATGAAGGAAATATCATATCGCATCTCCCGAAAAGGCAAGAGTTGGAGTTACGAATAAGGAAAGTTGTATCCGGGGCGTTACACGATCCCTTTGTATCAAATGTTGAAGAAGACAGATCAGTTCGTCTGGAGTTCTACTGCTGATCAGGCATTTGAGGACTTAAAGCGGCAGTTGGCCAATCCGCCCGTGCTCGCCGCTCCCATTGATAGGGAACCATTGCTGTTGTATGTTGCTGCTAATGCTCGCGCAGTTAGTGTGACTATTGTGGTGGAGCGGAAGGAGGCGGGCAAAGAGCACCCGGTTCAGCGTCCGGTTTACTATATCAGCGAGGTGCTTATTGAATCCAAACAAAGATATCCGCATTGGCAGAAGCTGGTATATGGAGTTTTTATGGCGAGCCAGAAGTTGAAGCAATATTTCCAAGGGCATCCCATCACAGTGGTCAGCTCTGCTCCTTTGGGTGATATCATCCAAAACCGAGAAGCAACTGGTCGGATTGCCAAGTGGGCTATCGAGCTTGGACCACACGGTTTAAAATACGTGCCTCGTACTGCGATAAAGTCCCAGGCACTTGTTGACTTCATCAATGATTGGACGGAGTTGCAAGTCCCTGAAGAGAAGCCGGATCACACATATTGGACCATTCATTTTGATGGATCACGCCAATTGGAGGGCTCGGGGGCTGGAGTCATATTAACTTCCCCACGAGGTGACAAAGTTTTGTTATGTTCTCCGTTTAATGTTCCCTTGTAATAACAATGCAGCAGAGTACGAAGCCTTGCTCCATGGTCTCCGGATAGCTAAGGAGATGAACTTAAGCCGGGTTAAGTGCTTTGGCGACTTGAATCTGGTGGCCTAGCAGGTGTCTGGTACATGGGATTCTAAAGATCCACTCATGGCTGCATATCATCGTGAGGTTGATGTGGTCGTAGGTCACTTCAAGGGGTATCAGGTGGACCACGTGGACCGATGGAAGAACGAGGCGGCAGACGCTTTAAGCCGGTTGGGTTCACAGCGTAAACCGGTACCACCTAATGTGTTCCTTGATGTGCTATACAACCCATCGGTTCAACTACCCGGTGAAGCGGATTTGGCGGTTCCTGACCCGGAGGCTCAGTTGGTGGCGGCGCTACACGTCATCCCGGATTGGACGCTTCCTTACCTGGCGTACATGAACCGAGGCGAGTTGCCAGAGGACGAGACTCTGGCCAGACAAATAATATGGCGGTCCAAGTCCATGATAGTTGAAAATGGCGAGCTGCATCATCGTAGTGTGACAGGAGCATTTCAACGGTGCGTATCTCCTGAGGAAGGTCGTGAAATTTTGCGTGAGATCCACGAAGGAGATTGTGGTCACCACGCCGGTTCAAAATCTTTAGTGGCAAAAGCATTTCGTCACGGTTTCTATTGGTTGACTGCCCATGCTGATGCGGAGGATCTGGTCAGATGGTGTGATGGTTGCCAAAAATTCTCAAGACGCGCTCATGTTCCGGCTCAAGAGTTGAGGATGATTCCAATTACTTGGCCGTTTGCAACCTGGGGGCTGGATATGGTCGGGCCTTTCAAAAGGTCCAAGGACAAGAAGACCCACCTTCTGGTGGCGGTTGACAAATTTACAAAGTGGGTAGAGGCAGAGCCCGTTAACAAGTGTGATGCGGCCACCGCGGTTCAGTTCATCAAAAAGGTGATTTTCCGGTTTGGTTTTCCACACAGTATCATCACAGATAATGGTACCAATTTATCTAAAGGTGCCATGAAAGAGTTCTGCGAACGAGAACACATCCGCCTTGATGTTTCATCAGTGGCGCACCCACAGTCCAATGGCCAAGCAGAAAGAGCTAATCAGGAGATCTTGAGAGGCATTAAACCCCGGCTTATGGTTCCTTTGGAGAGGACACCGGGTTGTTGGGTCGAAGAATTTCCCTCTGTGTTATGGAGCATCAACACCACGCCTAACAGGTCGACTGGATACATGCCATTCTTCATGGTTTATGGGGCAGAGGCGGTTCTTCCTAGTGATATCCGTCACGATTCACCCCGTGTTGCGGCTTATGTTGAAGCGGATAACGAGGCAGCTCGACAGGACGCTTTGGACCGGTTGGATGAAGAGCGAGACATAGCAGCTGCCCGCTAGGCGATCTACCAACAGGATCTTCGTCGCTATCATAGTCGTCGGGTCAGGACCAGAACCTTTCAAGAAGGAGATTTGGTGCTTCGACTTATTCAAGATCAAACCAAGATGCATAAGTTGTCTCCACCTTGGGAAGGGCCTTTCGTGGTCAGCAAAAATCTGCACAACGGGTCATACTACCTGATTGATGTTCGAGAGCGAAAAGACTCACGCAAATCGGAGCAGGAGACCAACAGACCGTGGAATATAGCTCATCTTTGGCCTTACTATACTTGAGCCATGGGCTCTACTTATGTACATATTATGACAATGTATATATTATAATAAACCGGATCCTCAGCTAAAGCGGGGTATCTGTTCCTTTATATCATGTGTGGTTACATGGAGTTGTTTGTTTTAAAACGACCTCCGGTTTACCCCTTGCAAAATTTATCAATATCACTTGGGGGCTCGGTCATGTTTGAACCGATGCAATGCCTTTTGATCGGCGAAAGCCACCAGATCACTTGGGGGCTCGGTCATGTTTGAACCGACGCAATGCCTTTTGATCGGCGAAAGCCACCAGATCACTTGGGGGCTCGGTCGTGTCCGAACCGATGCAATGCCTTTTGATCGGCGAAAGCCACCAGATCACTTGGGGACACGGTCAAGTCTGAACCGGTCACGCCTCTTGGTGGGCCTACAGGCCTTAGAGTCACTTGGGGGCTTGGTCGAACCCGAACCATTGCCATGCCACTTGGCCGGCGTAATGCCACGAGTCATTTGGGGACCTGGCCGACTGGCACCATCGCTACACCTTCGGGGGGCTTGGTTGCGTCTGACCATGGTAACACCATCTGACCAGCTCAGTAAAGCTTTTCTGTTGCAAAAAGTTTTGTCATCGCTTTTTGCTTTAGTAGCCTTTCTTAAAGAGTTGCTATTTTATCTTCATTGCATTTTTAAACCGACAATATTTTTTATGGTTCAAACAGCCAATTTGGCGGAACACGTTTCCTCTTTCAAACCGGAGATTATTTGCTCGATTTGATCTTTTTTGTGAAACATCCTTTTTTGGAGTAACCAGGGTATTATGATCAAAGCACGGTTTACACAGTATGCCGGCATTATACATACAGGAGCTATCCCATGACGGTTTAGGGCTATCAAACCCCCGTTTCAAGATTGGCTAAAACGCCTACTTCATGCCCATTAAAATGGCAGGTATTTTGTATCACAAAATTTGATCGTACTTGCAAGTCTCCTTGCGTATTTATATAAAGATTCACAAACCGGATGGCGGTACAACCGCCCTGGTAGTTTAAAATTTTGTGATTGCAGGAGATATAAGTTGGCAAGGACGATTTTCCAAATGAAGGTTTCAGTACTGATGCACGAACGCATCTCACGAAGCACAAGTACGGTCTATCCTATTACAAGGCAGCATGGTGCCCAAATAAGATAATTGTTTTTCTTGACAAGATATAACAAGGTCCAAGATGCCCTCGGTTCACGCCTGCATACCACCCCGGTTTGATTGTTCTGGATCATCCTGCGCCGCTTCAGCTTCCTCCTCCCTACCCAGCGGCTGGAAGTCAACAGTGGTCCAGTCGATCCCCATTAATGCTTGAAAGACAGCTTCTTCATGTATCAGTGAAGACGGTTCAATATCAGGGGCATAAGTGTGCTTACGGATTGGAGGAATCAGGTTTTCCGCTTCAGGGATTGGTGCAGCCACTCGTTTGTTCTGGTCATCATACTGAGCTTGATAATGCGACAAGTCTGCTTCTTCTACCAATTGGCAGGCCAGAGGGCGCACCGCCCGGTTTATCTTTCTTAAATCCTCTTCGCTGAATTTGGAGCCATCCTCCTTCAAGCTGGGATAGCCTTGAGCCGCTTCAACGGGGTCAAAATCAGGCACCCATGCTTTGGCCCGGATTAAGGCATTAATGTCTCCGGTTCGAGCAGCAGACTTTTTTAGCTCGTCAATCCCAGCAGGTGTTGGGGAACGTAGTAATTTCAAAAAAATTCCTACGCACACGCAAGATCATGGTGATGCATAGCAACGAGAGGGGAGAGTGTTGTCTACGTACCCTCGTAGACCGAAGCGGAAGCGTTGACACAACGTAGAGGAAGTAGTCATACGTTCTCCTCGCGATCCAACCGATCACAGCACCGTTACTCCGGCACCTCCGAGTTCTTGGCACACGTTCAGTTCGATGACGATCCCCGGGCTCCGATCCAGCAAAGCATCGGGGAAGAGTTCCGTCAGCACGACGGCGTGGTGACGATCTTGATGTGTTACCGGTGCAGGGCTTCGCCTAAGCACTGCAACGATATGACCGAGGTGGAATTTGGTGGAAGGGGGCACCGCACACGGCTAAGGAAAGATCTCAATGATCAATTGTGTGTCTATGGGGTGCCCCCTACCCCCGTATATAAAGCATCCAAGGGGGAGGGGCTGGCCGGCCAAGCCTGGCGCGCCAGGAGAGTCCTACTCCCTCTGGGAGTAGGATTCCCCCCCCCCCCAATCCTAGTTGGACTAGGATTCTCCAAGGGGGAGAGAGAGAGGGGCCGGCCACCTCTCCTAGTCCTAATAGGACTAGGGGAAGGGGGGAGGCGCGCAGCCCATGAGGGCAGCCCTCTCACCTCTCCTCCAAGGCCCATGTTGGCCCATTATGCTCCCGGGGGGTTCCGGTAACCCTCCCGGTATTCCGGTAAAATCCTGATTTCACCTGGAACACATCCGATGTCCAAACATAGGCTTCCAATATATCATTCTTTACGTCTCGACCATTTCGAGACTCCTCGTCATGTCCATGATCACATCCGGGACTCCGAACTCCTTCGGTACATCAAAATGCATAAACTCATAATAACTGTCATCGTAACGTTAAGCGTGGGGACCCTACGGTTCGAGAACAATGTAGACATGACCGAGACACGTCTCCGGTCAATAACCAATAGCGGGACCTGGATGCCCATATTGGCTCCTACATATTCTACGAAGATCTTTATCGGTCAGACCGCATAACAACATACGTTGTTCCATTTGTCCATCGGTATGTTACTTGCCCGAGATTCGATCGTCGGTATCCAATACCTAGTTCAATCTCGTTACCGGCAAGTCTCTTTACTCGTTCCGTAATACATCATCTCGCAACTAACTCATTGGTTGCAATGCTTGCAAGGCTTTATGTGATGTGCATTACCGAGAAGGCCCTGAGATACCTCTCCGACATTCGGAGTGACAAATCCTAATCTCGAAATACGCCAACCCAACAAATACTTTCGGAGACACCTGTAGAGCACCTTTATAATCACTCAGTTACGTTGTGAAGTTTGGTAGCACACAAAGTGTTCCTACGGTAAACGGGAGTTGCATAATCTCATAGTTAAAGGAACATGTATAAGTCATGGATAAAAGCAATAGCAACATACTAAACGATCGGGTGCTATGCTAATGGAATGGGTCATGTCAATCAGATTATTCAACTAATGATGTGATCTCATTAATCAAATAACAACTCTTTGTTCATGGTTAGGAAATATAACCATCTTTGATTAATGAGCTAGTCAAGTAGAGGCATACTAGTGACACTCTGGTTGCCTATGTATTCACACATGTATTATGTTTCCAGTTAATACAATTCTAGCATGAATAATAAACATTTATCATGATATGTAAGGAAATAAATAATAACTTTATTATTGCCTCTAGGGCATATTCCCTTCAGTCTCCCACTTGCACTAGAGTCAATAATCTAGATTACAAAGTAATGATTCTAACACCCATGGAGTCTTGGTGCTGATCATGTTTTGCTCGTGGAAGAGGCTTAGTCAACGGTTCTGCAACATTCAGATCCGTATGTATCTTGCATATTTCTATGTCTCCCACCTGGACTAAATCCCGGATGGAGTTGAAGCGTCTTTTGATGTGTTTGGTTCTTTTGTGAAATCTGGATTCCTTTGCCAAGGCAATTGCACCAGTATTGTCACAAAAGATTTTCATTGGACCCGACACACTAGGTACAACACCTAGATCGGATATGAACTCCTTCATCCAGACTCCTTCATTAGCTGCTTCTGAAGCGGTTATGTACTCAGCTTCACATGTAGATCCCGCCACGACGCTTTGTTTAGAACTGCACCAACTGACAGCTCCACCGCTTAATGTAAATACGTATCCGGTTTGCGATTTAGAATCGTCCGGATCAGTGTCAAAGCTTGCATCGACGTAACCGTTTACGACGAGCTCTTTGTCACCTCCATAAATGAGAAACATATCTTTAGTCCTTCTCAAGTACTTAAGGATGTTCTTGACTGCTGTCCAGTGATCCACTCCTGGATTACTTTGGTACCTGCCTGCTAAACTTACAGCAAGGCACACATCAGGTCTGGTACACAGCATTGCATACATGATAGAGCCTATGGCTGAAGCATAGGGAACATTTTTCATTTTCTCTCTATCTTCTGCGGTGGTCGGGCATTGAGTCTTACTCAACTTCACACCTTGTAACACAGGCAAGAACCCTTTCTTTGCCTGATCCATTTTGAACTTCTTCAAAACTTTGTCAAGGTATGTGCTTTGTGAAAGTCCTATTAAGCGTCTTGATCTATCTCTATAGATCTTAATGCCCAATATGTAAGCAGCTTCACCGAGGTCTTTCATTGAAAAACTCTTATTCAAGTATCCCTTTATGCTATCCAGAAATTCTATATTATTTCCGATCAGTAATATGTCATCCACATATAATATCAGAAATGCTACAGAGCTCCCACTCACTTTCTTGTAAATACAGGCTTCTCCAAAAGTCTGTATAAAACCAAATGCTTTGATCACACTATCAAAGCGTTTATTCCAACTCCGAGAGGCTTGCACCAGTCCATAAATGGATCGCTGGAGCTTGCACACTTTGTTAGCTCCCTTTGGATCGACAAAACCTTCTGGTTGCATCATATACAACTCTTCTTCCAGAAATCCATTCAGGAATGCAGTTTTGACATCCATTTGCCAAATTTCATAATCATAAAATGCGGCAACTGCTAACATGATTCGGACAGACTTAAGCATCGCTACGGGTGAGAAAGTCTCATCGTAGTCAATCCCTTGAACTTGTCGAAAACCTTTTGCAACAAGTCGAGCTTTATAGACAGTAACATTACCATCAGCGTCAGTCTTCTTCTTAAAAATCCATTTATTCTCAATTGCTTGCCGATCATCGGGAAAGTCAACCAAAGTCCACACTTTGTTCTCATACATGGATCCCATCTCAGATTTCATGGCCTCAAGCCACTTTGCGGAATCTGGGCTCACCATCGCTTCTTCATAGTTCGTAGGTTCATCATGGTCTAGTAACATGACTTCCAAAATAGGATTACCATACCACTCTGGTGCGGATCTTACTCTGGTTGATCTACGAAGTTCAGTAGAAACTTGATCTGAAGTTTCATGATCATTATCATTAGCTTCCTCCCTATTTGGTGTAGGTGTCACAGAAACTGATTTTTGTGACGTACTACTTCTCAATAAGGGAGTAGATACAGTTATCTCATCAAGTTCTACTTTCCTCCCACTCACTTCTTTCGAGAGAAACTCCTTCTCTAGAAAGTTTCCGACTTTAGCAACAAAAATCTTGCCTTCGGATCTGTGATAGAAGGTGTACCCAACAGTCTCCTTTGGGTATCCTATGAAGACACATTTTTCCGATTTGGGTTCGAGCTTATCAGGTTGAAGCTTTTTCACATAAGCATCGCAGCCCCAAACTTTAAGAAACGACAACTTTGGTTTCTTGCCAAACCATAGTTCATAAGGCGTCGTCTCAATGGATTTCGATGGTGCCCTATTTAACGTGAATGCGGCCGTCTCTAAAGCATAACCCCAAAAAGATAGCGGTAAATCGGTAAGAGACATCATAGATCGCACCATATCCAGTAAAGTACGATTACGACGTTCGGACACACCATTACGTTGTGGTGTTCCGGGTGGCGTGAGTTGCGAAACTATTCCGCATTGTTTCAAATGTAGACCAAAATCGTAACTCAAATATTCTCCTCCACGATCAGATCGTAGAAACTTTATTTTCTTGTTACGATGATTTTCCACTTCACTCTGAAATTCTTTGAACTTTTCAAATGTTTCAGACTTGTGTTTCATTAAGTAGATATACCCATATCTGCTTAAATCATCAGTGAAGGTGAGAAAATAACGATATCCGCCACGAGCCTCAACATTCATTGGACCACATACATCAGTATGTATGATTTCCAATAAATCTGTTGCTCTCTCCATAGTACCGGAGAACGGTGTTTTAGCCATCTTGCCCATAAGGCACGGTTCGCAAGTGCCAAGTGATTCATAATCAAGTGACTCCAAAAGTCCATCAGCATGGAGTTTCTTCATGCGTTTTACACCGATATGACCTAAACGGCAGTGCCACAAATAAGTTGCACTATCATTATCAACTCTGCATCTTTTGGCTTCGACATTATGAATATGTGTATCACTACTATCGAGATTAAGTAAGAACAAACCATTCTTTAATGGTGCATGACCATAAAAGATATTACTCATATAAATAGAACAACCATTATTCTCTGATTTAAATGAATAACCATCTCGCATCAAACAAGATCCAGATATAATGTTCATGCTCAACGCTGGTACTAAATAACAATTATTTAGATCTAATATTAATCCCGAAGGTAGATGTAGAGGTAGCGTGCCGACCGCGATCACATCGACTTTGGAACCATTTCCCACGCGCATCGTCACCTCGTCCTTAGCCAATCTTCGCTTAATCCGTAGCCCCTGTTTTGAGTTGCAAATATTAGCAACAGAACCAGTATCAAATACCCAGGTGCTACTGCGAGAATTAGTAAGGTACACATCAATAACATGTATATCATATATACCTTTGTTAACCTTGCCATCCTTCTTATCCGCCAAATACTTGGGGCAGTTCCGCTTCCAGTGACCAGTCTGCTTGCAATAGAAGCACTCAGTTTCAGGCTTAGGTCCAGACTTGGGTTTCTTCTCTTGATTAGCAACTTGCTTGCTGTTCTTTTTGAAGTTCCCCTTTTTCTTTCCTTTGCCCTTTTTCTTGAAACTAGTGGTTTTGTTAACCATCAACACTTGATGCTCCTTTTTGATTTCTACCTCCGCGGCTTTCAGCATCGCGAAGAGCTCGGGCATAGTTTTGGTCATCCCTTGCATATTATAGTTCATCACGAAGCTCTTGTAGTTTGGTGGCAGTGATTGGAGAATTCTGTCAATGACGCAATCATCCGGAAGATTAACTCCCAGTTGAATCAAGTGATTGTTATACCCAGACATTCTGAGTATATGCTCACTGACAGAACCGTTCTCCTCCATTTTACAGCTATAGAATTTATTGGAGACTTCATATCTCTCAATCCGGGCATTTGCTTGAAATATTAACTTCAACTCCTGGAACATCTCATATGCTCCATGGTGTTCAAAACGTCGTTGAAGTCCCAGTTCTAAGCCGTAAAGCATGGCACACTGAACTATAGAGTAGTCATCAGCTTTGCTTTGCGAGACGTTCACAACATCTGGCGTAGCTCTTGCACCAGGCCTGGCACCTAGCGGTGCTTCCAGGACGTAATTCTTCTGTGCAGCAATGAGGATAATCCTCAAGTTACGGACCCAGTCCGTGTAATTGCTACCATCATCTTTCAACTTTGCTTTCTCAAGGAACGCATTAAAATTCAACGGAACAACAGCACGAGCCATCTATCTACACAACATAGACAAGCAAGATACTATCAGGTACTAAGTTCATGATAATTTTAAGTTCAATTAATCATATTACTTAAGAACTCCCACTTAGATAGACATCCCTCTAATCTTCTAAGTGATCACGTGATCCAAATCAACTAAACCATGTCCGATCATCACGTGAGATGGAGTAGTTTCAATGGTGAACATCACTATGTTGATCATATCTACTATATGATTCACGCTCGACCTTTCGGTCTCCGTGTTCCGAGGCCATATCTGTTATATGCTAGGCTCGTCAAGTTAAACCTGAGTATTCCGCGTGTGCAACTGTTTTGCACCCGTTGTATTTGAATGTAGAGCCTATCACACCCGATCATCACGTGGTGTCTCAGCACGAAGAACTTTCGCAACGGTGCATACTCAGGGAGAACACTTCTTGATAATTAGTGAGAGATCATCTTATAATGCTACCGTCAATCAAAGCAAGATAAGATGCATAAAAGATAAACATCACATGCAATCAATATAAGTGATATGATATGGCCATCATCATCTCGTGCTTGTGATCTCCATCTTCGAAGCACCGTCATGATCACCATCGTCACCGGCGCGACACCTTGATCTCCATCGCAGCATCGTTGTCGTCTCGCCAATCTTATGCTTCCACGACTATCACTACCGCTTAGTAATAAAGTAAAGCATTACATCGCGATTGCATTGCATACAATAAAGTGACAACCATATGGCTCCTGCCAGTTGCCGATAACTCGGTTACAAAACATGATCATCTCATACAATAAAATTTAGCATCATGTCTTGACCATATCACATCACAACATGCCCTGCAAAAACAAGTTAGACGTCCTCTACTTTGTTGTTGCAAGTTTTACGTGGCTGCTACGGGCTTTAAGCAAGAACTCATCTTACCTACGCATCAAAACCACAACGATAGTTTGTCAAATAGACTCCGTTTTAACCTTCTCAAGGACCGGGCGTAGCCACACTCGGTTCAACTAAAGTTGGAGAGACAGTCTTCCGCAAGCCATCTATGTGCAAAGCACGTCGAGGGAACCGGTCTCGCGTAAGAGTACGCGTAAGGTTGGTCCGGATCGTCTCGTCCAACAATACCGCTGAACCAAAATATGACATGCTGGTAGGCAGTATGACTTGTATCGTCCACAACTCACTTGTGTTCTACTCGTGCAAATAACATCAAACCATAAAAAACCTAGGCTCGGATGCCACTGTTGGGGAACGTAGTAATTTCAAAAAAATTCCTACGCACACGCAAGATCATGGTGATGCATAGCAACGAGAGGGGAGAGTGTTGTCTACGTACCCTCGTAGACCGAAGCAGAAGCGTTGACACAACATAGAGGAAGTAGTCGTACGTTCTCCTCGCGATCCAACCGATCACAGCACCGTTACTCCGGCACCTCCGAGTTCTTGGCACACGTTCAGTTCGATGACGATCCCCGGGCTCCGATCCAGCAAAGCGTCGGGGAAGAGTTCCGTCAGCACGACGGCGTGGTGACGATCTTGATGTGTTACCGGTGCAGGGCTTCGCCTAAGCACTGCAACGATATGACCGAGGTGGAATTTGGTGGAAGGGGGCACCGCACACGGCTAAGGAAAGATCTCAATGATCAATTGTGTGTCTATGGGGTGCCCCCTGCCCCCGTATATAAAGGAGCCAAGGGGGAGGGGCTGGCCGGCCAAGCCTGGCGCGCCAGGAGAGTCCTACTCCCTCTGGGAGTAGGATTCCCCCCCCCCCCAATCCTAGTTGGACTAGGATTCTCCAAGGGGGAGAGAGAGAGAGGGGCCGGCCACCTCTCCTAGTCCTAATAGGACTAGGGGAAGGGGGGAGGCGCGCAGCCCATGAGGGCAGCCCTCTCACCTCTCCTCCAAGGCCCATGTTGGCCCATTATGCTCCCGGGGGGTTCCGGTAACCCTCCCGGTATTCCGGTAAAATCCTGATTCACCTGGAACACATCCGATGTCCAAACATAGGCTTCCAATATATCATTCTTTACGTCTCGACCATTTCGAGACTCCTCGTCATGTCCATGATCACATCCGGGACTCCGAACTCCTTCGGTACATCAAAATGCATAAACTCATAATAACTGTCATCGTAACGTTAAGCGTGCGGACCCTACGGTTCGAGAACAATGTAGACATGACCGAGACACATCTCCGGTCAATAACCAATAGTGGGACCTGGATGCCCATATTGGCTCCTACATATTCTACGAAGATCTTTATCGGTCAGACCGCATAACAACATACGTTGTTCCATTTGTCCATCGGTATGTTACTTGCCCGAGATTCGATCGTCGGTATCCAATACCTAGTTCAATCTCGTTACCGGCAAGTCTCTTTACTCGTTCCATAATACATCATCTCGCAACTAACTCATTGGTTGCAATGCTTGCAAGGCTTTATGTGATGTGCATTATCGAGAAGGCCCTGAGATACCTCTCCGACATTCGGAGTGACAAATCCTAATCTCGAAATACGCCAACCCAACAAATACTTTCGGAGACACCTGTAGAGCACCTTTATAATCACTCAGTTACGTTGTGACGTTTGGTAGCACACAAAGTGTTCCTACGGTAAACGGGAGTTGCATAATCTCATAGTTAAAGGAACATGTATAAGTCATGGATAAAAGCAATAGCAACATACTAAACGATCGGGTGCTATGCTAATGGAATGGGTCATGTCAATCAGATCATTCAACTAATGATGTGATCTCATTAATCAAATAACAACTCTTTGTTCATGGTTAGGAAACATAACCATCTTTGATTAATGAGCTAGTCAAGTAGAGTCATACTAGTGACACTCTGGTTGCCTATGTATTCACACATGTATTATGTTTCCAGTTAATACAATTCTAGCATGAATAATAAACATTTATCATGATATGTAAGGAAATAAATAATAACTTTATTATTGCCTCTAGGGCATATTCCCTTCAGCAGGGAGCATGGACAATCTCTTCAGTGTATCCTGGATCAACGTGGGTGCTGGATTGTTGTGTGACGCAATTGTGATAATCCGTTGCGCACCAGTATACAGCTGCTCGACTAAGGTGTAGGCGGCTTTCAATTTCATCCGCACATTCGATCCTAAGTGATTAATGCGGGTGCCTGTAATGCAATCAGCAGTTTACAAACCGAGCCGTTTATAAGAGAATCATGATTATTACACAAGTCACAGGAAGCTTACCAGAGATGGCGGCAGTCATTGCGTGCACTTGTCGCTTTACACTGGTTAATTCATCAGTTACCTGTTTAAGGGCAGCTTCTGCATCTTTAATCTTCTTGGTTAAAGCGGCCTTTTCTGTAGCCCAGTCAGCCCGTTCCTTCTTAAAACCTTCCTTCAGTTGCTCCATACTGCCTAAAGCGCTGGTTAATTCCTCCTTGGCCTTGGAAGTTTCTGCTTGTTGGGACTTCAAATTCTCTTGAAGGTCGGCGATTTGGTTCTCTTTGACCTTCAGTTCAGCCTGCATTTCGACAGTTATACGGTTTAACAAAGGAAGTACCAACCACATAACAAGTTAGGCGCTTTGTACTTGGGGGCTAATGCATATTTGATCTATAGCTATCAATTAATCATCAAAGTCCCAAGCTAAATACAAGTATTCAACTTGGCACTTGGGGGCTAATGGCCATTTGCTCCGGTAGTATTTCGGATGCTACTGTATGAAGATTAAAAGTCTCGCTTCAATTATGCTAAAGTTGAACCGACCCTTGGGGGCTACAGCAGCAAGAAACAGGAACAAATACATGGAAATTACCTCAAATTTTTCCTTCATCATCTTTACCAGATTTGCTTCATAGTAACAGCTAGTATGTAGCCGGTTTAAATACCCAGAATGAATATCTTGAGCACTGAGAGCAGAGTATGTGGCCAGATCAACATCCCATTTACCTTTGCTCATGACGGAAAATTCTTCTTTAGCAGTATGCTTGGCTAAAGCGATGGGATTTCCCGGTTCAGTACGTCCTATGCCAGTAATTATGACTTCATCATCCTTAGGCTCGCCGGTTTGAACTGGTATAGTCGGTTTGTCGGCAGGATTGGAGGGGCTGGTGGTTTTCTCGATCCGGATAGGACTGGCTGGCTGGTCAGCAGGACCGGAGGGGTTAACAGAACCTTCTTCATCCCTTACTGGTGGGTCGTTAACTACATCTTCATGGATGATCGCTTCAACTTCTGGGGCAACATCCGGTTCAGGAGTGGCATTTTCCTCAGCTGCCTTATCTTGGCGAGCTTTCTTGCTTGGCCTCGGTTTGGCCCTACAAGAAGCAGCAAAATTAAAGACAGTATATATTGAAGGTTACAAAAATCAGCAACGTTATGATAAGGGCAAAGCGTACCCAAGCACGGTTTTGATGGAGGCAGCTGGGTACCAGTTGACTCGCCAGAAGATGAGTGCGAGGTGACTTGATAATCGGAGTCAGACGGATTAAGTGGTTGACGAAAACAGCCCGCTTTAGGACAAATATTGACAAGCAAATTAGAGACCTCTAAACGACGTCTCCGAACCGGGCTGTTCGGTAAACCGGCGAAGGTAACTACCTGGCCGCTGTGTCGGGTTGTACGGCGCACCTCATGTTGTTGAGTCTTCATAAGAAAGTTGGGATCCAAGTAAGCAAGAGGATGGGAAAATTTAACTTTTCGGTTTGCCTGACGGATTTTGTGTGAAGGTGGAAGGCTTGAGTCAGAAGAAAGAGTAATTACCTCTGCATCGTCAGCGTGGCTAGCTTCGGCATCATCCTGACAAATAGTATCATCAATAAGTTGCATAAACAATAAACCGAGAGAATCAAGTTCTGCTTCAAGGTCCGGATTACCCACATCATCATCAGCGGGTGGATCAGAGGAGGCTGTAGTCTTCCTCTTATGAGCAGACTTCTTGACGACCCTTGTCTTAGGCCGGGTTGGTTTTTCCGGTTTTTCCGCTTTTTCTTGCGGGAGCTTTTTACTCCAAAACGAATCGTCACCCTGCACCAACGGATATTGATATCAGTAATAAACAAGTGCAATAGTATCAGACTTAATGAAAAGGGAATTCAGATTTACCGCTGGCGGTTCGTTGATGGCGCAGAAGGCAGAAGGCCGGTTTTGGCACAGACGCGTTCCGGTTCATTCAGAATTTTCTTTACAGCCTCTGTGACCTCTTCATCAGTAAGCTGGATGTTTACGTGACGCAACGGATCATCAATGCTGCCTGTATACTCACACATTAAACCGGAGCGTTGACTGAGGGGCGGTATACTCCAGGATATCCAGCAACGAGCAAGATCGACTCCTGTTAAACCGTTAGCCATAAAGGCTCGGAGCTTGGACAGTTGAGGAGCGTACTTCATCCTCTCTTTGCCAGTCAGCCGCTGAGGAAAGGGATGTGTGTGCTGAGCCGTTCTGGACGAAAACCGGGCAAGATATTCTCATTATCCGGGGAGGTGTCTTTACAATAAAACCAGGAGTTATTCCACTCTTGGGGATGACTATGCAATTTCGCATGAGGATAAGTGACCTCTTTTCTCTTTTGGATTGACACGCCACCCAGTTCCATGTTGGAACCGTCAGGAAATTCTGTACGGCGGTTTAAGTTAAAACAGTCCCGGAACAACTCCACTGTGGGTTCCTCTTGAAAGAACACCTCGCAGAGCACTTGGAAATGACATATGTTGGTGATAGAATTGGGGCCGATATCTTGCGGATGGAGTTGGAAGTTAGCCAAAACATCACGGTAAAATTTTGAACCGGGTGGATTGAAACCGCGGGCTAAGTGATCTGCAAAGACTACAACTTCTCCATCTCGAGGTGTAGGGGGACACTCTTTGCCTGGGACCCTCCAGTGAATGGTTTTTCTGCTGCTTAAAGCGTCGGTCAGGACCAGATTGTTCAGTTGCGTTTCCGTGACCCGAGAAGGAGCCCAGTTGCACTCGTACACTTGTTTAGCCATGAGGAAGTCTACAGAACGAAATGATTCCGATTCAAGATCGTGTTGAGCACAGATTACATGTTGATATTATCAATGTTAAACCGGAGGAAGTCAATCATAAACCGACATTGGTAAAGCGATATCGGTTCATCAAGGGATTACTGGCGGTTCAACAAGGGGACTAATGGTGTATACTGATTTAGTGATCCTCTTCCACAAAGTTAAACCGCTGGATCTAAAACCGTGGAACAGTGGGAATTACAAATGAACAAGTGTGCAGAAACAGGTTTCACACAATCTTATTATAGCATCGGATCTGGGGCGATTTCATAAAAAGGATAAATATTCATGATTTAAAAGAAGTTGTACAAGAACAGCAAGGTAAAGCTATGGATCAGATCTACGGTCCAGGGATATCGCTGTAAAAACAGATGCTGAAAACTACCGTTGTACGGAGCAAAAGTTATGGGATCATCTGAGGATACATCTCGGTCGAAGTTTGAGGCGGACGAAGAACACGAAGAACACAACGAACACAGTAAACCCTAAAAGCATATCTAAGTTGGGAAGGCGGAGATCTTACCGAAGCTCGGAGAGATGCGGAAGGATGCTGCAGTTTTCTGGTACGGTCAGGTTGATGCTGCGGCCCAAGATGACGCGGAGGTCAGCAACGGCGGCGGAGCTCTGGAGTTGGCAACGCGAAGAAGACGAAGAGGAAAGGGGTGAAGGGGAGAAAAGGAAATGACCCTTCGGCCCTATTTATAAGGCAAAAACATGTGTCAGGCGCGCGAATCCAGGAGCCACAGATTTCGGAGGCGGAGCTGTCGCCTCGATTATTGCGGATCTGTTAAACAAAGAAGGCATCATAAAAACCAGCTTCATGATGACGTCATGCCGGTTTACAGCAACCAAAGAAGATGACGACATGGCGGTTTAGTGATTGTGGGAAGATGCTGAAGATGAAGATTTCTGCTAAGGATTGACATGAACTCGTTCAAATCAATCTGGGGCCTAATGTTGGGGATATTACTACTGGGCGTAAACCGGCCTACCTGGGCTGGGTTAAACTCATCAGTAGTTCAAGAATGTTAAAGCCCAATATGCTTGTAAAGGCCCAAGGACGTAGTCGGTTTAATATCTGTAGCCGTAAACCGGCTTGTATAAACTTGTACTATAAGTTAAGGAAAGGGAGAGACCAACCCGGGTACGAGTATAAACCGGAGATTGAGACTCTGTGAACCGACGGGCGTCACCCGTGTATATAAGGGGACGACCTGATAGCGGTTCAAGGACAGACAACCACAACTCGAGGCCTAGGCGAAGCTTGTTTGCTCCCTAGTCATCGAGACTTCATCAATTCCACCACAAACTAGACGTAGGCTTTTACCTTCATCGAAGGGGCCGAACTAGTATAAACTCTCTGCGTCCCTGTGTCCGCTTTAACCCCTTCGAGTTAACCCGTTGCGATGGCTCCACGACTAAGTCCTTTGGCTAGGACATCTGCCGTGACAAACCCACGACAACCTTGGAGATGTTGGCTATGCATGTCGGCCGGGTATTCTTCCACCCTTCAGGAAAACCAGGTACCATCCCAACTAGTTCTCTAGTAGGAACTATCCTAGGACTGTACATGAGCTGTTTAATCTCAGACACTCCAGCCTTAGAGTAACTGTTGAGAGGGCATTTGGAGCTCTGAAGAATAGGTTTAAGATCCTGGATCAGAAGTCATTCCACCCATACTCCACTCAGGTTAAGCTTGTTCTTACTTGTTGCATTCTGCATAGCTGGATCCTCCAGTGGGGCTTTGATGAACACGTGCCTGAGAAGGAAGAGGTCGAGCCTGACGATGTTGTTAGCTCCGGCCATGGTGTGGAGGCATTTGACAATGACGCTTGGAAGAACAAAAGGTTGGAGTGGGCAGAGGCAATGTGGCTTAACAGAGGTCAGTGCAGGATTTGAAGAAGAGAAAGAAGAAGAAGCAGCAGCAACAGAAGAGGAAGATGAAGAGGAAGATCTGGTAGCAGCAACACCGATGAACTATCCCCTATTTAGCCAATGGCTCTTAATAATTTAAACTGTCATTTGATAGTAGTTAGGATGAACTATCATTTATTTAACTAACTGGCACTACATGTTCAAATTGTGTGTGGTAAGCTCACCACTAGTTAGAAGTGGTGACAACATCTTATGCAGGTTGCAACCAAACACCATGTCATTTATGCGCCTAATGCAATGCGGGCAACCAAACGTCGGGTCAAAAATGGTTGTCTCACGCAACTAAGGTACATCCAGGCAACCAAACTATATGTATCTAGGGTCTTTTTGCCTGCATCCCCTCAAACCGGTTCACTAGAGCCAGACTCGATTGGCAATGTAACCAAACACGCCCTAAATATTGCACTTCAGTAGCATACCCTAACTATTGTAGAAACTCTTTGATCTAAACAGGAGACATGTGGCAACTTCACATCCATCAAAGAAATCAATTTGGCAATCACTCTGAGTCATTTTTTAGCCAATCCGCAAGATACTCCTCTAAATTTATTTCTACCGAGAACAGCTCTTCATTTGCTCCTATTAATACAATGGCAACAATTCGTAACATTTCAATCCATGAATTGCAACGGTTCTTTTTAAACAGAAGACATTTCAGACCCCGGCATTAGAACTCAAACCCTAACCTCAAATTACCATTGCCATGTATAAACTTGGAATCATATATATGTAGAACTAGTTAACTCTCCTTAAGTTTTTAATGATTTAAATATATGTGAGAGTTGAATGTGTCGCGAGAGTGTGTCATTTTGCAAACTTTCACGACGGTGGTTGAGGCTGATGGTCCCGTGAAAATGAACATATTTTCTAAAACTTTAACACAAAATGAATCCCCCAATTTTCATAACGTCATGCAAAAGTTGGCCATTTTATGAAATGCTTTTTGGATTGGGTTCATTTTATGTTAAGGCCAGTTTTCTTCAGTTTCATGATGGCCATGTCACGATGGCTGCGGTCAACGTGCCACGCTTGCCTGTAAGAATGCGCTAGGGGAGAGAAGAACCTTTTTTTTTGCGGGGTAGAGAAGAACCTTTGTTAAATAGCTTACTCCACAAATGGGACCTAGATGGGGAGAACGGCGTTGCAAAGACTGAGCTCCATGGAACCCGTTTAAAAATATCAAAATATATTTAAAAGATTCAAAAAATGTCAATATTTTTTCTACAAATAGATATGCATATTATTCAAGTATTTTTAAAATTTCATTAACTAATTTGATTATTTGCATGCTACAGAAAGAAGAAAAATATCTGGCCCAAATACAACAAAGAAAAAGCTCATTTTAATATGTGTATTTATCTTTTTTATGTACATCACATATGAATGTATATATGTTCATGAAATTTTATACATGTATACTACAAAATGTATGTCTATATGTATATTTTTTTCAGATTTTTTTGAGACGTGTAAAAGGTATTTCCGCTGAAGAAAAACAAACAACTCTATGGAGCTCAGCCTCTACTTGCACTCTTTCATCTAGATGGCAATTTAAAAAAAAAACTAAGACCAATTTAGGACCTCAAATGCATCTAATTTTTTATCACATCCGAGTGACCCATTTCTGTGCTGCATTAGAGCATCTACAGCCGGACTCTTTAAATTGACCGGGCGGGCACGAGTACCAATGACCGAACATGAGAGAGAAGTAAAAAGTAGTAAAAACTGACCCAACCGGACCCGTCATATCTTCCCTACATGTCCGGGCTATCCGCGAACCCTCATATCCATCTTAAATATGGGGAGGATATGAGGACTCGTGGACAAGCCCGGACACGCCCGGTCAATCCGTCACATAGGATGCAGCACACCCGGACCACATTTTCTCTTTTTTTTATTCATTTTTTCTTTCTTTCTTTTAATCTCCACCAATTACGTGCAAGTGACTGGACATATGAGGAAGAAAATGAGGATTGTGGTTGTGCGAATGGAAAAATAAAATCTCAGTACGAACACGCCCGATCACTGACCGGGCGGACGTGTCCACGAGCGTTTGAGAAGTCGAATTAGAGATACGTGGCTGAAGATGCTCTTAAAGTGTCGCTGCCACAGTACTCCTGCACCAACCAAGTGGCAATTGCTCCGGTCCTAGCTCAGGCCCAGCAAAGCAAGAGTACCAACACTAGTACGGTTCATACAGCATCGGCACGCCTTCCACCTTATCCTGCATCATCATCCACACCGTGGTTCCAGATTTCCAGTGACATGTCTCCATTTTTTTCTGACGAATGCATGTCTCCGGTCTCTTAACCCCAGAAGGATGTACGTATGTGTTCAGTGAAAAGGGTAAAGAAAAACATATCCATTGTTCCCAGAACTCTTGTGTTCAGAACAAAGAGACTGCCACTGTTCCCCGTGCGGCGCAGGACCCACTGTGTTGCCATGCACTCGTCGGCTTCTTTGCGCTGGAATCGCAGAAGGGAGGAAGAAGAGAGATCATTCCGCTGTGCGCGGCATCCGTCCTTTTCTATCGCAGTGGTGATGATCATTCACCAGTTTTCTTCAGGTTCTGCAGATGAAAGCACTCGGGAGTACCTCAAAAGTTTCATGCAGCATATACTCGTTCCTAGCTCCGTTTCAAAATATAGTGCTTTCTCTATTCTCGTGCTTTAATTTTGAACATAAATTTAATCAATAAGATCGACTACGGCGGAAGCAAAAGTTATACCAGTAAATTCATATTCAAAAGAAGTTTTTAATTATATAATTTTTTCTCCCGCCGCAGTCGATCTCGTTGGTTAAATTTATGATCAAAATTAGACATTGGGAAGCACTGGGGCACTATATTTTAAAATGGAAGGAGTAGTTCTAAAGATCTGTCGACCAAGGTTAAAGCTTCCTTTGTTTATAGGAATTTTTTTTAAGAATTCTACAGTATAAGGGTTTTGTAGGAAATCGAAATTCTTTCTGCCCTTTTGTACGCAGAATGAATTCTTATTCTTATGTAGGTGGTTCTCATCCTTCAAATTTCAAAGGAGGAAAAAAAACAATAGCGGTCCCAATGAAATTTTGTCATCCCGGTGCTATGATTATGTTACTAAACCCAAGAAGTAACAAGATAAGAAAGAAGCGTCATTTCCAGTCACCTGTCCCTGCCCTTAATTAAAGGGCCAATGTAGGAACAGTTCACAACAGCATCATTACATGGGCTGGAACACCAACAAAGCTTGCCTCGGTTTAATTACTGCTCTTTCACTTCTCATTTTGTTTCAACCTGGTTCTTGGAGAAGCTCACCAACAAGTGTGTGCGTCATTTATCTTTCAGTTATTGCAGAACATCTACCGTGAAGAACGGCAAGCTCAAAACAGAAAATCGCAGTTGCTGAAGTGAACATAAAGTTGAGAATGTAGAAATAAATTACTCTCGCCCTTGGTATAGAAACATAAACATTGACTTTCGTTCTTGGCTTCCTGGAACAATAAACATTGAGGACAACAAGAAGGAGCATTCGGGACATATAAAACACCAATTTTGTTCTTCAAAATTCCACACTTACATCACCATAAAATTACTACAAAAGGGAACAATAATCCCTTTTCTATACACAAGTCAACCTTCTTTTTCCACTTCATGGCTTCTTGCCACCACAATACTTTACAAGGGAAGTTACTACTCCCTCTGTTCCTAAATACTTGTCTTTCTAGAGATTTCAACAAGTGACCACATACGAAGCAAAATGAATGAACCTACACTCTAAAATATGTTGACATACATCCGTATGTTGTAACCATTTGAGATGGCTACAAAGACAAGTATTTGGGAACGGATGGAGTAGTATTGTTTGTTTGACACTCGTGAGCTAGTGGAGTCCATGGAGGCGTCGGCGGTCTGGCGTCAAGACCTGGACTTGCCGGTGGTGGCGGCGGCGAAGCCGTGCATGGCGCTGTAACCGCCGGAACCAAACCCGAGGCAGCCGAGAAGCAGCGCCTGCCGGTACGGCAGGAACGTGCGCCGCCGCATATCCTCCGCCTCTGCCCGCCTCGCCTCGTAGAGGCGCTCATGCGCCGAGCTCCTCCTCCCGCCCTTCCCCACCGCCGGGATAGGGTTCTTGGTTGGAGCTGCCAGCGAGGAGTTCGTCTTGGGGCATGCTGGCGTTGGTGGACGTTGGTGCTTGGAGCCGTCAGACTTGTTCGGATGGATGAGCTTCTTCAAGAACCGCCACCGGCCGCAACTCTTCGAGGTCGAGGAGGACCCGGACGACGCCGTCGATGACGAGGACGACGACCGTGACGCTGATGTCGGCGTCCGTACAGATTCTTTCGCCGGGGCGGGCGAAGATAACGGTGACATCCAGTGTGCCCGGAATGGCGAGGCTGAGCGGGACCTGCGATGCACCGACCGGCTACGGAAACGGCCGCGCTCGTCCAATAGCGACGATGCCTCCTGCGGCGGCATCCGATCACCGTTGGGGCGGTGGGCGGTGGGCGGGGGCGCCTGCGGACGGAGGAGGAACGAGGAGAGCCGCATTGGGCGGATCTGGCCGTTGTGGAAGAGCTCGTCGGCTGAGGACATCGCAGCGGCGGCCGGGGACGGAAACTGAGAGGAGAAGTCGAAGTCGAAATCGTAGTCGCAGTCACCGGGGCCTCGTGCGGGGCTCGCCGGTGCGCTGAAGCAGTAGCCGGCGGCGGCATGGAACGACGGGTCGCGGGCGGGGCTGGACGGTGCGCTGACGAAGGGGGTGGAGCACGCGCTGCCAACGCTCACGCCGCAAGCGCCGGCAAAGTGATCGCCGGAGCTGGTGTCGGTCGTGGCGGCGGCCATTGCGCAGGCGAGTGGGGTGGTGGGGATACTGAGATGGGAAGGTGAGAAAGGCTCTTCTTATTAAGAGAGGCTGGTTGGTCGCTTTGCGTTTTAGCCCTTGATGATAAATGTGAATGAACTCGATGAAGCACAACATTAATTTTGGATGCATAGTTATTGGGTATATTAATGCAATGGTAAATCAAGATCGTCATCACCTAACATTTTCCGATTATGGCACATTTGATTGGTATTGAAGTGTTGTTGCTAGGCTAGTCACAATGAAAAGTAATTTAGACTAGTAATTAGTCATCTATTTACTTACCGGGCATCTCTAGTCGAACCCCTAAAAGGCTATAGAGGAGTAAAATTTTGGTTTTACACCTTTAATCGGCATCTAGCCGAACTCATAAACTGTACTATAAAGGATTAAAAAATTATTCCTCGACTGGGCAGATGCCTAAATATACTCCTCCGCCGAGCGGCGAACTACAAAATCTCCCCCTCCCCTCGGCCGCTCCCACCCCACCCCCGCGCCGCATCTACTCCGGCTTGTCGATTCCCGCCTTCGTCGGCAACCACCTGCAGTCGCCGACGCTCCGGATGACCCGCTACAGTCTCCACCCACCCGGATTTGGGCCTCTCTCATCGGCGACATCGCGTTTGGGATGGATTCGACGGGTACCAACTCGCGCAACCCCCAGAACGAATCTGCACCGCATCTCGGTATGGCCTTCTCCCCTAGGCGCTCGGAGCTCAGTTATCGACCGGCCACCGACACAGCTACGCACTATGGTCGTCGGCCTGGCTCAACCCTAGCCCAGCAGCTCGCCGGCTCCCCGTTGCCGGTCGTCAAGCGTGGCCACTACCCGCAACATGTGCTACGCCGAGTTTTGACCATGCCGCAATATCCCAGATGGGTGTTCTTCAAGTGCAAAAACATGGGGTGGGTGCTTGTTTCTCCGGTTGTTATTCAGATTTGTCGCAATTTGTAGCTTATTATTTGCTTAAAATTGTGTGTAGGATGGATGCAAGTTTTGGTATTGGGAAGAAGGGTGCATTGATCTATTGATAGCAATAAATTTACTAGATGTTCGTACACTATTTGCTAGAGTTGAGACAGGAGATGAGAATAGAGACGACACAATGTCCAATTGTATGGAGGCGGGGAAGAATGAAGTGTGCAAGCTCAAGAAGACGATAGAGAACTGCAACAATGTGTGCAACGAAGACATAGAGAAAATATTAATCCAACTAGTGGGAGCAGTTATGAAAGTTGGATTTCTATTAAAGTGTCCAATTGTGGTTCTGGTTTTCTTTAGATCGAGAGAGAATCAGGGTAATAGAAAATTTACCTTACGCCCAAGATGTAAAAGGAATGCAAACTTTTATGGGTCATGCTAGTTTCTACTGGAGGTTTATTAAAGATTTCTCCAAGCTTTTAGAACCTTTGACTGGCCTCTTGCAGAAAGATGTACCCTATTCTTTTGATGAGAATTGTACACATGCTTATGAAAAACTTAGGGATGCACTGATTACGGCTCCCATCATCCAGCCCCTGAAGTGGGATAAACCTTTTGAGATAATGTGTGATGCTAGCAATTATGCTATTGGATCTGTCCTAGGACAGCGAGATGATAAAAAACTTAACATTGCCTTTTATGCTAGTTCGAGTCTGGATGATGATCAGAAGCATTTACCACAACTGAGAAAGCATTATGATACGTCTCCAACATATCTATAATTTTTTATTGTTTCATGCTATTATATTATCTGTTTTGGATGTTTAATGGGCTTTACTATGCACTTTTATATTATTTTTGGGACTAACCTATTAACCGAAGGCCCAGTGCAAACTGCTGTTTTTCTTGCCTATTTCAGTGTTTCGTAGAAAAGGAATATCAAACGGAATCCAAACGGAATGAAACCTTCGGGAGAGTTATTTTTGGAACAAACGCAATCCAGGAGACTTGGAGTGGATGTCAAGGAAGCAACGAGGCAGGGAGGCGCGCCCCCACCCTCGTGGGCCCCTCGTGGCTCCACTGACCTACTTCTTTCACCTATATATACTCATATACCCTGAAAACATCCGAGAGCACCACAAAACCCTATTTCCACCGCTGCAACCTTCTGTACCCGTGAGATCCCATCTTGGGGCCTTTTCCGGCGCTCCGTCGGAGGGGGAATCGATCACGGAGGGCTTCGACATCAACACCATAGCCTCTTCGATGATGTGTGAGTAGTTTACCACAGACCTTCGGGTCCATATATAGTTATTAGCTAGATGGCTTCTTCTCTCTCTTTGAATCTCAATACAAAGTTCTCCTCGATCTTCTTGGAGATCTATTCAATGTAATTCTTTTTGCGGTGTGTTTGTCGAGATCCGATGAATTGTGGGTTTATGATCAAGATTATCTATGAACAATATTTGGTTCTTCTCTAAATTCTTATATGTATTATTTAAATATCTTTGCAAGTCTCTTCGAATTATCAGTTTGGTTTGGCCTACTAGATTGATCTTTCTTGCAATGGGAGAAGTGCTTAGCTTTGGGTTTAATCTTGCGGTGTCCTTTCCCAGTGACAGCAGGGGCAGCAAGGCACATATTGTATTGTTTCCATCGAGGATAAAAATAAGGGGGTTTATATCATATTTCTTGAGTTTATCCCTCTACATCATGTCATCTTGCCTAATGCGTTACTCTGTTCTTATGAACTTAATACTCTAGATGCATGCTGGATAGTGGTCGATGTGTGGAGTAATAGTAGTAGATGCAGAATTGTTTCGGTCTACTTGTCGCGGACGTGATGCCTATATACATGATCATGCCTAGATATTCTCATAACTATGCGCTTTTGTATCAATTGCTCGACAGTAATTCGTTCACCCACCGTAAATTATGCTATCTTGAGAGAAGCCACTAGTGAAACCTATGGCCCCCGGGTCTATCTTCCATCATATTATTTTTCTATCAATTTACTATCTTCCATATTTTATTTTGCAATCTTTACTTTCCAATCTATATCATAAAAATACCAAAAATATTTATCTTATTATCTCTATGAGATCTCACTTCGCAAGTGGCCGTGAAGGGATTGACAATCCCTTTATTGCGTTGGTTGCAAGGTTCTTATTTTTTGTGTAGGTACGAGGCGACTTGTGTGTAACCTCCTACTGGATTGATACCTTGGTTCTCAAAAACTGAGGGAAATACTTATGCTACTTTGCTGCATCACCCTTTCCTCTTCAAGGGAAAACCAACGCATGCTCAAGAGGTAGCACATTACTTGCCATTGTCTTTGCTTGTGACAAATTTAGACCTTACATTATTAACTCTAAAGTAATTGTGCATACGGATCATCGTGCCTTACTAATATTGTTACAAAGAAGGTCGCTAAGCCCCGTTTGATTCGATAGATATTGTTGCTTCAAGAGTTTGATTTGCAGATAGTAGATCAAAGGTGCGAAAACAACCTGGTGGCAGATCACCTATCACACACGGAGAGGATACCTTACTAACCCGTTCCAATAAATGAGTTCTTTCCATGTGAGAGTTTGGCTATGATTAAAAAGATAGATCCTTGATTTGCAGAATATGCTAACTTTGTTGTAGGAAAGTACATGCCATCGGATATGAACTATCATCAGAGAAAGAAGTTCTTTAGTGAGTTAAAGTACTACTTTTGGGATGATCTTTTCTTTACTGGCATGGGCCAGATAACATAATTAGACGGTGTGTTCCAGAACACGCGATGAATGCCATTCTCGACAAGTGCCATAGTAGCCCTTACGCAAGACATCATGTTGGGGACCGAACCGCTACCAAAGTACTTCAATCGGGATTCTATTGACCTACACTTTTCAGATATAGGCACATGTTCTTTAAAAGTTGTGATGCATGTCAACGCATAGGTAATATAGGTAGAAGATAAGAAATGCATATGAACTATAATCTAGTTTGTGAACCTTTTGGTGTTTGGGGCCTAGATTATTTGGGACCATTTCCGGTCTCCGATGGGCATACTCACATTCTTGTGGCTGTAAATTATGTTACCAAGTGGGTTGAGGAAATCCCTACGCACCACACCGACGCTGGAACCTCACTAAAAAGATAAAGGACATCATTCTTCCCAGGTTTGGAGTACCTAAAGTTCTTATTACTGACGGTGGATCTCATTTTATACAAGAAATTCTCAGGAGGATCCTTCGTAAGTATGAAGTTACGCACCGAATAGCTTCTCCCTTATCATCCTCAAACAAGTGGCCAAGTTGAACTCTTAAACCGAGAGGTAAAGATGATACTATAGAAGATGGTGCAGAAATCCAGAAAAGATTGGGCAAGAAATTTAAATGAGACCCTTTGGGCCTGATACGTCTCCGTCATATCTACTTTTCCAAACACGTTTGCCCTTGTTTTGGACTCCAACTTGTATGATTTGAATGGAACTAACTCGGACTGATGTTGTTTTTAGCAGAATTGCCATGATGTTGTTTTATGTGCAGAAAACAAATATTCTCGGAAAGTCCTGAAACTCCACGGAACACCTTAGAAAAAACAATAAAAAATCCTCGCCAAAGATGAAGACCAGGGGGCCCACACCCTGTCCACGAGGGTGGAGGGCACGCCCCCCCTAGGGTGCGCCCCCTACCTCGTGGGCCCCTGGAAACCCTCTGATGCCAATTCCAACTCTATATATCTGCTTTCGGAGAGAAAAAAATCAGGGAGAAGAAATCATCGCGTTTTACGATACGGAGCCGCCGCCAAGCCCTAAAACCTCTCGGGAGGGCTGATCTGGAGTCCGTTCGGGGCTCCGGAGAGGGGGATTCGTTGTCGTCGTCATCATCAACCATCCTCCATCACCAATTTCATGATGCTCACTGCCGTGCGTGAGTAATTCCATCGTAGGCTTGCTGGATGGTGATGGGTTGGATGAGATTTATCAGGTAATCGAGTTAGTTTTGTTAGGGTTTGATCCCTAGTATCCACTATGTTCTGAGATTGGTGTTGCTATGACTTTGCTATGCTTAATGCTTGTCACTAGGGCCCGAGTGCCATGATTTCAGATCTGAACCTATTATGTTTTCATGAATATATGTGTGTTCTTGATCCTATCTTGCAAGTCTATAGTCACCTACTATGTGTTATGATCCAGCAACCCCGAAGTGACAATAATCGGGACCACTCCCGGTGATGACCATAGTTTGAGGAGTTCATGTATTCACTATGTGCTAATGCTTTGTTCCGGTTCTCTATTAAAAGGAGGCCTTAATATCCCTTAGTTTCCAATAGGAGCCCGCTGCCACGGGAGGGTAGGACAAAAGATGTCATGCAAGTTCTTTTCCATAAGCACGTATGACTATATACGGAATACATGCCTACATTACATTGATGAATTGGAGCTAGTTCTGTGTCACCCTATGTTATGACTGTTACATGAGGAACCGCATCCGGCATAATTATCCATCACTAATCCGGTGCCTACGAGTTTTCCATATACTGGTTTATGCTTATTTACTTTCCCGCTGCTACTGTTAAAATCACTACAAAATACCAAAAACATTACTTTTGTTGTCTTTACTTTTGTTGCCGTTACCACCACTATCATATTACTTTGCTACTAAACACTTTGCTGTAGATACTAAGTTTCCAAGTGGGGTTGAATTGACAACTCAGCTGCTAATACCTGAGAATATTCTTTGGCTCCCCTTGTGTCGAATCAATAAATTTGGGTTGAATACTCTACCCTCGAAAGCTGTTGCGATCCCCTATACTTGTGGGTTGAATACTCTACCCACAAGCTTGGGGGAGGCTTCTCAAGTTACTTAATGCTTTGCCTGATCATCCTCTTAAGAAACCTGATATACTTGATATCTTTTATAATGGACTAACCGATGCTTCCAGAGATTACCTGGATAGTTGTGTTGGTTCTCTTTTCAGGGAAAGAACGCCGGACGAAGCTGAAATTCTATTGAATAATATGTTGACAAATGAAAATAATTGGGCATCTCCTAAGCCAGCCCCTGAGCCAGCTCCTGCTCCAATTACTGAACCTATTCCTAAACCAACTCCGAAGAAGAGAGGTGTTCTATTTCTCAGTCCCGAAGATATGCAAGAGGCAAAGAAATCTATGAAAGAAAAAGGTATTAAAGTTGAAGATGTTAAGAATTTACCTCCTATTGAAGAAATACATGGTCTTAATCTACCGCATGTTGAAGAAACATATGATCTCAATCACTTATTTACTGAAGAACCTCCTGATCCCGATATCCCGACACAGGTAGTAAAGGTAAATTCTCTCTATAGATTTGATGAAGGTGATATTCCTTACTATAAGTCTGCTAGGCAATGCTTCGATGAGTTTGATAATTTTATTGTCAAACAAGAAAACTCCAATGCTTATTTTGGTAGACAATTAAAACAAAATTCCGATATGATTAAATACTTGGGTGATTATATGGCTAATAATAAAGGTGAACTTAAACTTGTTAGCAAACATGCTTCTATGGTTACCACTCAAGTAGACCAAGTACTAAAAGCTCAAAAAGAAGTGCTTAATGAAATGAATAGTAAGAAAAATGATTATGCTTTTAGAGTGGCTACTAGAACTGGTAGAATGACTCAGGAACCTTTGTATCCTGAAGGCCACCCTAAGAGAATCGAGCAAGATTCTCAGAGAAATAATATGGATGCACCTAGTTATTCCAAGAAGAAGAAAAAGAAAAATGATAGAACTGTGCAAACTTCTAGTGAACCTATTGCTGAACCACATGATAATCCAAATGATATCTCTATGTGTGATCCTGAAACACAATCTGGTAATGAACATGAACCCAGTGAAAATGTTAATGATGATGTTCATGATGATGCTCAACCTAGTAATGATAATGATGTAGAAATTGAACCTGCTGTTGATCTTGATAACCCACAATCAAAGAATCAACGTTATGATAAAAGAGACTTTGTTGCTAGGAAACATGGTAAAGAAAGAGAACCTTGGGTTCAGAAACCCATGCCTTTTCCTCCCAAGCCATCCAAGAAAAAGGATAATGAGGATTTTGAGCGCTTTGCTGAAATGATTAGACCTATCTTTTTACGTATGCGATTGATTGATGTGCTCAAAACAAATCCTTATGCTAAATATATGAAAGATATCATTACTAATAAAAGAAAGATATCGGAAGCTGAAATTTCCACCATGCTTGCTAATTATACTTTTAAGGGTGGAATACCAAAGAAACTTGGAGATCCCGGAGTACCTACTATACCTTGCTCCATTAAAACAAATTATATTAAAACTGCTTTATGTGATCTTGGAGCCGGCGTTAGTGTTATGCCTCTCTCTTTATATCGTAGACTTGACTTGAATAAGTTGACACCTACTGAAATATCTTTGCAAATGGCTGATAAATCAACTGCTATACCTGTTAGTATTTGTGAGGATGTGCCTGTTGTGGTTGCAAACGTTACTATTTTAACGGACTTTGTTATTCTTTATATTCCCGAGGATGATAGTATGTCTATTATTCTTGGAAGACCTTTTCTTAATACTGCAGGGGCTGTTATTGATTGCAACAAAGGCAATGTCACTTTTCATGTTAATGGTAATGAGCATACGGTACACTTTCCGAGGAAACAACCTCAAGTCCACAGTATCAACTCTATTGGAAAAATTCCATCGATTATATTTGGAGGTTTTGAATTTCCTCTCCCTACTGTCAAAAAGAAATATGATATACTTATTATTGGGGATGTGCATATCCCCGTTGAGGTAACTTAGTGTTATTCAAAATTTCTCTGGTTTCATGATTATCGGAATGAGTTTGTTAACAAGACTTGATCAACCTTGTTAGTGGATTCTTTTTTATGAGCATGAGATGGATGAAACTAGAAGCACAACCTTCTGTACCCTCTTTATCTCTGTTCTTTAGTAGAAATAAAGTAAAAATAGCATCTTCTGTCTGTTTCCTGTCTTATCCGTGCAATATAAAAATTTCCCGAAAATAAAAGTCCTCAGAATGCCATGCCAATTTAATATGATTTTTTCGGGAATATTTAAGGATTTACTGTGCAAAAATTACCATGGGAGGAGCTGCCACCTGGCCACGAGGGTGGAGGGCGCCCCCCCTCTAGGGCGCGCCCCCTGCCTCGTGGGCCCACGGTGGCCCTCCTCCACTTATCCCAACACCCATCTTCTTCCTCTGCCTCACACAAACCCGAAAAACCAACTCAAGCACGAGTTGTAGCCACTTTTGCTATGATTTTCGATCTCCTTGCTCAAAGCACCTCTCGCAAAACTGCTTGGGGAGATTGTTCCTTGGTATGTGACTCCTCCATTGGTCCAATTAGTTTTTATTCTAGTGCTCTATTCTTTGCAAATTTGTGCTGCATAGGTGACCATGTTATTGAGCTTGCATGTCAAATTTATATGGTTCCAAGTAGTTCTAATGCTTGATATAGGCTCTAGGCATTTGTAGGAGTAGTTGCTATCAGTTTTATTGAGGTTGGTTCACTTTTGTTTGAAGTTACTAAAAAATTCAGAATTTTTCAGAGAAAACAACATGCTTAGGAAGATGTTCCAAGGTGGTTCTTCTAAGAAGCAAGGATCCAGAATTGCTATGCGTGATGCTGACGAGGATCCACCAAGAGACGCTCCAGTACGGCCTTGCGAATGGCCATCGGAAAATTTTATGGACCATGCGGGAATTAATTAAAGAAGAATTCAAAGCATATTTGCGCAATGCCGGTCTTGAGGATTTTGAGGCTGACAAATGCCCCCAATATCATGATCTCTCAAGTTCATTTGTGAGGAGGTTTGAGTATTCATCTTCGCGTAATTCTCCTTCAGTCATGTTTGATCTTTATGATAAATCTTATAGAATGGACTTAGAGGATTTCACTCTTGCTTGCAAACTTCCATCATGGGGCAGTATTAGGGATCCCCCTAAATCTGAATTTAGAGACTTTCTTGCCAGTATAACTATAGGGGAATCTAGAGATATAATGCAGGCTACCATAGGGAGCATTCACTTTCCTGCTATACATTATTTTGCTCTTTTCATCGATAGATGCATAAATGTTAAGGATGAAGCATGTCACATGTGTGTCCCTGACCTCAGCATTCTTAGGAGTGCTGTGTTAGGAGACCAATCTTATCATATGGGAGCCATTGTAGCTCGTAGGTTGCATCATAATAGGCATAATGGAGATTTCTTTGGAGGAATTTATGCAACCCGCTTAGCTAATTTTCTTGAGATAGACATCCAAGAGGGTGATACGGAGTTGCCTCCTGCATATTTAGATTATAACTCTATGGCTTCACACCAGTTTGTCGACAGGCCTGAATCACCTCTCTTATATCGTTTAATTATTAACAAACGACATGTTGTCTGTATTACTCTCCCTGCTCCTGCCTTCTTTGATTTTCAGACGAGACGAAGATATACTATTACCAGAGAGGAGGCAGATGATTACGAGAGGAGAGCGGAGGCAGCCCGACTCCACGTTGCAGCTCAGCAAGCGATAACTGTTGTATCACAGTACGACCCCAGCCACACTTACGGGTACCCGCCAGGTTATCCCTGGCAATAGACCAACTTAGGCCAAAAGCCTAAGCTTGGGGGAGTACGTATTTCTCACCGACATTACATTTATGTTCACACACACTCATTGCTAGATGTCGGTGCTCATACTCTTTCACTGTAATATCCATGCTAGTTTATTTTCTTTTTCCTGCTTTCTTCTTGTGTGTTTGTTAAACCTTAAGAAAAAAACAAAAAATTAGTAGTAGTTTACTTTCTTGTTGTAGTAGTAATTAAAAAGAAAAACCCAAAAACATTTCCCGTTCTTCTTTTACTTGTTGGGAGCTTTCCCGTGTAAATAGTTTTTATTTCTATTCTTTTCTTTGAGGGTCAGTAGGGGAAGACCATGATTAAATTGTTGAAGTGGCTCTTATATGCTTTATTGTTGATTTAACCAAGAGCCCATATTGCCTTGTCCTCTCCTATTTATTGAATGCTTGCAGATTCCAGCTTAGTCCAATGCACGTGCACTCTTATTATTATTCACACCGTTTGGTCGTGCAAGTGAAAGGCAATTATGATGATATATGATGGACTGACTGAGATGGGAAAAGCTGGTATGAACTCGACCTCTTTTGTGTTTGTAAATATGATGAGTCCGTCGTTCTTGATTCAGCTTATTATGAATAAGCATGTTTGCAATGACAATTAGAGATCATAGTTGCTTGTGCCATGCTTGATTAGCTATGAGTTATAATGATTTACCTTGCGTGCCAACATGCTATTGAGATGATTATGATGTGGTATGATGGGGTGGTATCCTCCTTTAAATGATTTAAGTGACTTGACTTGGCACATGTTCACGCATGTAGTTGAAACAAATCAACATAGCCTTCACGATATTTATGTTCATGGTGGATTATATCCTACTCAGGCTTGCATCCAATGTTTATTAATTTTAATGCATGTACATGGCTGTTGTCGCTCTCTAGTTGGTCGCTTCCCAGTCTTTTGCTAGTCTTCACTTGTACTAAGCGGGAATACTGCTTGTGCATCCAATCCCTTAAACCCCAAAGTTATTCCAGATGAGTCCACTATACCTTCCTATATGCGGTATCTACCTGTCGTTCCAAGTAAATTTGTATGTGCCAAACTCTAAACCTTCAAATAAACATTCTGTTTTGTATGCTCGAATAGCTCATGTATCAACCAAGGTTGTCCTTATCTTCCGTGTTAGGCGGGTTATTCTCAAGAGGAGTGGACTCCGCTCCTCACTCACGAGAAAATGGCTGGTCACCGGGATGCCCAGTCCCATGCTTTATGCAAACTAAATCAAAATTAATTGCAAACAAAACTCCCCCGGGACCTGATGTATGTTGGAGACACTCGTTGTTTCGAGCAAGTCATGGATTGATGCTTGTTGGTGGAGGGGGGGGGGGTATAAACTTTACCATTCTGTTTGGGAACCGCCTATAATGTGTTTAGCATGGAAGATATCGCCATCTCTTAGTTGCTATGTTGACAATGAAAGTATACCGCTCAAATGGCAATTTATCTCTGTTTCAAAACCGAGCTCTGGCACCTCTACAAATCCCTGCTTCCCTCTGCAAAAGGCCTATCTATTTACTTTTATGTTGAGTCATCACCCTCTTATTAAAAAGCACTAGCTGGAGAGCACATCTGTCATTTGCATTCATCACTGTTAATTTATATTGGGTGTGACTATGATTGGATCTCTTTTACCATGAATTACAATGTCTAGTCAGTCTTTGATCTTTAAAGGTGCTCTGCATTTATGTTTTGCGGTCTCAGAAAGGGCTAGCGAGATACCATCTTGTTATATCATATTATGATTGTTTTGAGAAAGTGTTGTCATCCGAGATTTATTATTATGGCTTGCTAGTTGATTATGCTATTGATCTGAGTAATTATGAGACCTGAGAATTATTGCAAATGTGGTTAGTTATGATATATGCTGAAAACATGAATGCTAGCTTGACATAGTTACAACAACAAGAGCAAACAGAGTTTGTAAAAGGTTTTCTTTTTCTCTTTCAGTTTGTCAACTGAATTGCTTGAGGACAAGCAAGGGTTTAAGCTTGGGGGAGTTGATACGTCTCCGTCGTATCTACTTTTCCAAACACTTTTGCCCTTGTTTGGGAGTCTAACTTGTATGATTTGAATGGAACTAACCCGGACTGACGATGTTTTCAGCAGAATTGCCATGATGTTGTTTTATGTGCAGAAAACAAATATTCTCAGAAAGTCCTGAAACTCCACGGAACACCTTAGAAAAAACAATAAAAAATCCTCGCCAAAGATGAAGACCAGGGGGCCCACACCCTGTCCACGAGGGTGGGGGGCGCCCCCCCTCTAGGGCGCGCCCCCTACCTCGTGGGCTCCCTGGAAACCCTCCGACGCCAATTCCAACTCTATATATCTGCTTTCGGAGAGAAAAAAATCAGGGAGAAGAAATCATCGCGTTTTACGATACGGAGCCGCCGCCAAGCCCTAAAACCTCTCAGGAGGGCTGATCTGGAGTCCGTTCGGGGCTCCAGAGAGGGGGATTCGTCGCCATCGTCATCATCAACCATCCTCCATCACCAATTTCATGATGCTCACCGCCGTGCAAGAGTAATTCCATCGTAGGCTTGCTGGATGGTGATGGGTTGGATGAGATTTATCATGTAATCGAGTTAGTATTGTTAGGGTTTGATCCCTAGTATCCACTATGTTCTGAGATTGATGTTGCTATGACTTTGCTATGCTTAATGCTTGTCACTAGGGCCCGAGTGCCATGATTTCAGATCTGAACCTATTTATGTTTTCATGAATATATGTGTGTTCTTGATCCTATCTTGCAAGTCTATAGTCACCTACTATGTGTTATGATCCGGCAACCCCGAAGTGACAATAATCGGGACCACTCCCGGTGATGACCATAGTTTGAGGAGTTCATGTATTCACTATGTGCTAATGCTTTGTTCCGGTTCTCTATTAAAAGGAGGCCTTAATATCCCTTAGTTTCCAATAGGACCCCGCTGCCACGGGAGGGTAGGACAAAAGATGTCATGCAAGTTCTTTTCCATAAGCACGTATGACTATATACGGAATACATGCCTACATTACATTGATGAATTGGAGCTAGTTCTATGTCACCCTATGTTATGACTGTTACATGATAAACCGCATCCGACATAATTATCCATCACTAATCCGGTGCCTACGAGTTTTCCATATACTGGTACGCTTATTTACTTTCCCGCTGCTACTGTTACAATCACTATAAAATACCAAAAACATTACTTTTGTTGTCTTTACTTTTGTTGCCGTTACCACCACTATCATATTTCTTTGCTACTAATCACTTTGCTGCAGATACTAAGTTTCCAGGTGTGGTTGAATTGACAACTCAGCTGCTAATACTTGAGAATATTCTTTGGCTCCCCTTGTGTCGAATCAATAAATTTGGGTTGAATACTCTACCCTCGAAAGCTGTTGCGATCCCCTATACTTGTGGGTTATCAGGGCCTACCGCACCGCCTATAAGAACCCAATGGGTATGACACCATATAAGATGGTATACAGTAAGGCTGGCATGCCATTTACCCCTAGAGTTAGAGCACAAAGCTTATTGGGCAGTCAAAATGTAAATTTTGATCTTAAGGAAGCAGGGAGAAGAGAGTGTTAGATATGCATGCCTTAGAAGAGCTCTGGAATAATGCGTATGAAAGTGGCCGGTTGTTTAAAGAAAAAGTTAAGATGTGGCATGATGAAAAGATCTTGAAACGATCATTTTCTGCGGGGAACAAAGCCCTCCTATTTAATTTTCTCCTTAAGTTGTTTCCAGGGAAGCTCGGATCTCGGTGGGAAGGGCCCTATGAGATTGAAGAAGTTTACAATTCCAGAGACGTTCGGATAAAAGGATGATAATATGCCCCGTGGATCATAAAAGGTCAATGCTTGAAGCTATACCTCGCTGATGACCAGAAGGAAGAACGAGAGGTAGAAGAGGTAATAAGTTTCAGCACGATCGAAGAAGCTGAAACATTTAGAAGGAAGAAGGCAGGTATAGTAGAATAATAATATGTCCTCTAATAGATGTCAATAGTAGACTTAATTATGAGTTTTGTTTTTGTTGTGTTACACTTGTTTGACTTACTGTTGAATTGCTTAGTTTTTGTCTGGACTTGGATATTCTCATTACTAACTTTCCAGGGAGGAAATTTCCCGAAGGAAAACTTCCACGAGGAGGCCAACAGAATCAAAGATGCCGCACCATATGACCAGCCATGGTCATATGAGCGCTCGTATCCGAAGGACGCGGAAACGGCAGAGAAGCCGGAATGAACGACAACCTATTAGAAGACTACCGACGGTCGCATGACCACTCGCATGCTTCTTCGTCGCTAGGCGACGCGACAACAGAGCCAAAGATGGGGTACCATCCGATCGTCTATGCTTATATGGGTGCTCGCATGGATCAACCACGTCAACGGGTATGAGAGAGAGTGTCGGCGTACAAAAAGAGGGGTACACTTTTTGTACACCTATAATTGTGCACGTGCAGTCTGAGCCACGGGAACCACCACACCAAAACAAGGCAAGGGAGGTGAGCTAGAGTAAGACCGAAGCTCAAGAGGAACTAGAAGCGACGCCAAGGCCAAGACCACAAAGGGCAAAAGGGACGAAGCGGACTCCCTCGGCAAGGTCCTTGTCGGGAGACAGTTTTAGCAACCCCGGCAAGACCCTTGCCACGGCAACTCGCCCCACACATACGGAGCAAATCACCCTTGAGTCCACTACCCCCATAGGGCAAGGATTCGGGAGACATCCCCGTGGTGGCATGTATATCTTTGTGAAGACATTCAAGATCAGATACGCACTATAGAAGATGACGACCCTTGGCGGGATCCCAGCCAAGGAAGACCACAAGACCCCCGGCAAGCGCCTTGCCGGGGATGAAAGCAGGCGCCTCGGCAAGACCCTTGCCGGGACCCCGGCAAGGCCCTTGCCAAGGACATCCGCAGGACCACCGCCAGGCCCACGCCGACTAAACATCCACCGCCGTACGCGTGCAGCTGCCAACCCAACCAGCTGGGCAGGCACATGCGTGGCGGCATGTAGGTCTTCGTGAAGACCCACCACTGCGCCACCTCAGCTGCCTGCCTACCTACATGGCATCTCAGGCATCGCTGGCCAGGGCGCGTGTCAACACAAGAAGGAGCGGCGACGGACGAGATAGATCTCTCCCCCGTCCCCGATAAAGCAAGGACACCTAAGCAAGACGCATTAAATGTGCCTTGTCATGTAATGCGAGGGATAACCTCACATCACTGTACCCTTTCCACCTCCTGTGTGCCACTGTGGCAACCCCTTTTTCTATAAAAGGAAGCCCGAGGCGACCAGGAGAGGGATTCGGCTTTTTGGATCTCCTAACGCCCCACAGCTAGTTCAAGAACAAGAATATACATCCACCAAAGCAGGAGTAGGGTTTTACGCATCCTCGCGGCCCGAACCTGGATAAACAAACTATGTGCTACCTGTTAGATCCGCTCTTCTCACGACCCCGCGCCCCGCTAACCGTAGTAGGGATTCTTGTGATCCCATAGGTGTCGTTCCCACTGACATCTTTGGCACGCCAGGTAGGGGGGCGCAGTTGTGAGAATCGGCTTTAGCGGTTAGTTCGCCGCTTTCTTCATCATCATGGCGCCCAAGAAGAAGATGACGATGGCGGTTGGCCAGTCGGGAGCCGGACGGCCCGTCCCGACGCGGGTGAGCAGCGGACCAGTCGTAGAAAGGACCCGGGGCGCCGCTCGCGAACACCAACACCGTCCCAGCAGCCGGAGTTTGGGAGGCGGCGATGTTCGTGCGCCTGGTAAGGGGCCACGTACCGCCAAATCCAAAGACGGAGCCAGGCCCTCCGCGGGTGGCGCGGGGCCTTCCAAGATCGCTGCCACACCACCCGAAGGCGACGCAAGGGCCTCCAAGACTCCAACGCGGGCGCCAACAGCCCGCTCCTCCCAGGCAGCGCGCGACGAACGGCATCATCACGCCGAAGATCCTGGGCGTCGCCGCGGGAAGAGCCCCGAGCGCCACTCCCGGGACGTAGAAGACCTGCCCGCTCACCGAAGCGCAGGTGAAAACTGCATGCGACCGCCGGGTCGCGACAGAGCTCTTTCTAACATGGTCAGAAGTCGAAGTGCGTCGCGATCCGTGCAGGTTCCGCTGCTGCCAATGCCAGCAGAGGCCCTGGCGCGCGCGCAGTTGCTCCTCGACTTTCCTCCCACTACGGGGAAACTCGACGAATGGAGAGCCACTATCCGAAGCCTTGTTGCGGTGGCCAACAAAGATGAAACAAGTCCGGTGGAGCCCCCGGGTCGACGCTCCGATGGAGTCCCACGCACCAGTGGCGGAAAAGCCGGCGGCGCCACGACCATGGTGCATTCGCCTCCTCGTCACCCGGTACCGCGGACGCCAGCTTGTCGCGACACCACGGGCGACGACATCTCCGTAGCATCGTCCGACCCATGGACCCACTGTGACCAGCGCCAAGTTCTTCGGGAACGAGCCCATGAAGACGCTCGAACCACTATCGAGCGCCGGCGCGGAGCGCGCCACCAGTCAGACAGGCGAGTAGGGCCTGCTGCGAACCACCCGGCCCCGGAGAGCTCTGGAGGCCTACCTTACGAGGTAGGCTGCCCGGCTTTTACTCGTGAGCTGCGGCAGTTCTAGTGGCCCACTCACCGCACCTTCAAACCCGACGTTGGCGAGAAGTACAATGGCAAGACCCACCCGTCTGAGTTCCTCAACATCTACACCATCGCGATGCAAGCTGACAGAGCCCGCGACGATAAGGTGATTGCGAATTACTTTCCATTGGCTCTTAAACCCAACGCCATGTCATGGTTGATGCACTTGTCGGTAGACTCTATTTCCTCCTGGCCGGATTTGTGCCATGAGTTTGTTGGCGCCTTTACTGGAGGTCACCAAGCCCATGGCCAAGCAAGCGACCTGCACGTCATTCCCCAGAAGGGAGGCGAGAGTCTGCGCAAGTACATACAGAGGTTCAGTCAGGTACAGTACAATATTCCTGATGTTCACCCTGCCGCCATCATCAGCGCGTTCCATCAGAACGTGCGTAACCGCAAGATGCGCGAAGAACTGGCAATGAACAAGGTGAAAGATGTGGCAGAACTCTATGTTCTTGCTGACAGATGTGCCCGAGCTGAAGAGGGAAGGAAGTACCCCGGCGAAGATGCCGGCGTGGAAACCGACTCTTCAGATGAAGATAATGCCGCCCCAGCAAAGAAAGGCCGACGCCGCAACAGGAAGCGCAAAGGTAAAGCCGTGCTTGCCATCGAGGGATCTGATGATGCCGGCTCCGCCAAGAAAGCCAAGGCAGATGACCCCGGCAAGGAGATTGCCGGATGTGTCGCCTGCTGGGCCTTGGCGGCTGCCGAGAAGCCAGGAAGCTCCGACAAGCGATACTGCAAGATCCATCACACCAAAGGCCATGATCTCCAGAACTGCCGACAGGTTGAGCTCCTTGCTGAAAAGCAGAGGGCTGAATATGAGAGGCGGGACAAGGAGAAAGGCCAGGACGGTGCTGAGGGGTCCGGCAAGAAGCGTGACGGCCAGGCAGGCCGTCGCGGCAAGGACAAATAGCAGGAGAGGCCCACCCGAGGCCGTGACAAAAAGCTAGAAGATGACGATCATGAAGAGGACGACGAGTCCGGCGACCAAGAGTTTCAGAAAGCTACGGAGGCCATGTGCGTCAATGGCGGCGCCTCGCTGCATACTTCTCACCGCCAGCTTAAATAGTGGGTGCGTGAGGTTACAGCGGCAGAGCCGTCGTTTGGTGCCCAAAAGCCGCTGAAGTGGTCCAGCATGCCTATCATTTTTGACACTGAGGATCACCCCGATCGCACTACTGCGGTCGGGTGCTTGCCATTGTTGGTTTCACCAACAATACGCAACCTCAAGGTGACAAAGATGCTGGTCGATGGCGGGGCCGGTCTGAACTTAATCTCGCCTACCGTGATCGAGAAGCTGCAGATTCCTGACGGAGACCTCGAAGAAACGGGCACGTTTCAGGGGGTCAACCCGGGAAGAAGTCAACCAAAGGGGAAGGTCACGCTGCCCGTGACCTTTGGAAGTGATCTGAACTACAGGACAGAAAGGATCGTGTTCGATGTTGCCAAGATCCCCTTGCCCTACAACGGGATCCTTGGCCGCCCAGCGTTGGCCAAGTTCATGGCGGTGTCACACTACGCCTATAACACCCTGAAGATGCCAGGACCTGTGACGATCATCACCATCCCCTCCGATAAGAAGGATGCCCTAATCTGCGCTGATCAACTCTACCAACAAGCAGTTGCAGCAGCTGCCGCCACTAGGGCACTTGCTCCTGACGGGAAGAAGAGGAAGAAGACCGGCGAGACCTCGGACACCCACTCCGGCAAGTGCACCTCTTCGGAGTGTAGTGCTCCCATTGAGGACGTGCCAGAGAGCTCCACCAGCACAAACAAGAATTCCAGGGCCGCACCGTCGGGGACCAAGAAGGTTTCTGTCAAGGAGGACGGCGCAGGGGGGCTTTCACCATAAGCTCCGCCCTTGACGACAAATAGGAAGACGCGCTCGTCACCTTCCTGCGGGCGAATGTCGATGTGTTTGCATGGCAAGCATCCGACATCCCCGGCGTTCCCAGGGAGGTGATTGAGAACCACCTTGCTGTCTGTCCTCATGCGCGGCCCGTCAAGCAGAAGGTCAGAAACCAAGCCTTGGAACGACAAGAGTTCATCACAGAGGAGATCCGGAAACTGGAAGCAGCGGGTTTGGTAAGAGGAGTGCTCCATCCAACGTGGTTGGCCAATCCAGTGGTAGTGCGCAAGGCAAATGGGAAATGGAGGCTGTGTATTGATTACACAGATATCAATAAGGCTTGTCCCAAAGACCCCTTCCCATTGCCGCGCATCGACCAGATTGTTGACTCCACGGCTGGATGTGATCTGTTGTCATTCCTCGATGCCTACTCCGGCTACCACCAGATCTTCATGGCAAGGGAAGACGAAGAGAAAACGGCATTCATCACCCCATGTGGTACGTATTGTTTCATACGGATGCCTTTCGGGTTGAAGAGTGCTGGTTCAACGTTTGCAAGGGCGGTCCAGATTGGTTTTGAACCCCAGCTCCGTAGAAATATGGAAGCTTATATGGATGATATAGTGGTCAAGACCAAGAACAGGGCAACCCTTATACCGGATTTACAAGAAACATTTGCAAACCTACGCAAGATCAATCTCAATCTGAACCCTGAGAAGTGCGTCTTCGGCGTCCCGTCCGGCAAGCTTCTCGGGTTCTTTGTGTCGCAACGTGGGATAGAGGCCAATCCGGACAAGATCAAAGCTATAGAACAGATTGAAGCGCCCAAGCGGGTCAAGGATGTACGTCGGCTTGCTGGTTGCGTTGCCGCCATGAGCAGGTTCATTTCCAAGTCCGCCGAGCGTGCCCTTCCCTTTTTTAAGATTTTGAAAAAGGCGGGCCCGATGGAATGGACGCCAGAAGCCAAAGCAGCATTGCAATATTTGATCTCTCTTCCACGCCAATACTAGTTGCGCCTAGGCCACAAGAACCGTTGCTGCTATACCTGGTGGCGACGAACCAGGTGGTCAGCGCCGCGCTAGTGGCGCAGAGAGAGATTGATGACGAGGTGATAGAAGCGACAGAGCCTGACGCCATTGGTACAGAGACAACACAGCCGGTTGGAGTGCCGCCAAGGAAGAAGATGATGCAGCACCCGGTCTACTTTGTTAGCTCCCTTCTGCAGGGGGCTAGATCAAGGTACTCCGGTGTGCAGAAACTGCTCTTCGGCCTTCTTATGGCCTCGAGGAAGCTGTGTCACTACTTCCAGGCGCACGAGATCACTGTCGTCACTCGCCTCCCTCTGCAACGGATATTGCACAATCCAGATGCAACGGGAAGAATTGTAGAGTGGGCACTGGAGCTGTCCAGCTTTGGCCTCAAGTTTGAAAGTACCTCGATGATTCAAAGACGACTCCTGGCGGAGTTCGTTGTGTAATGGACCGCAACGCCTGATGAAGAAGCCCAGGAGACTGCTCTCCTCGGCAAGGAGGCAAGCTGCAACTGGATCATGTACTTTGATGGAGCTTTCTCCTTACAGGGCGCCGGGGCTGGCGTACTGCTTGTCGCGCCCACCGGAGAGCAGCTCAAATACGTGGTCCAGATGCACTTCCCCAGGGAGATATCAACGAACAATACTGCTGAATATGAGGGGCTGCTTGCTGGTCTTAGGATCGCGGCAGACCTTGGAATCAAGAAACTCATCGTCAGGGGCGACTCGCAACTTGTCGTCAAACAAGTCAATAAAGATTACTAGAGCCCGTTGATGAAGGCGTACATCGATGAAGTGAGAAAGCTGGAAGAGCGTTTTGATGGTATACAGGCAAAGCACGTTCCCCGGGCAGAGAACGACATCGCCGATTACCTGTCAAAGCGCGCTGCCCTCAAGCTGCCTGTGGAACCAGGTACCTTTGTGCTTCAGCTAACTCAACCATCCGTTGATCCATCAACAGAGCAAAACAAGAGGAGGAAATCAGGGCCCGACAAGTACTTTCCCACCGAGCTCCCTGGAGCCGCCGGCAAGGACGTTGCCGGAGACACTGAGCCCGCCACGGGACGGCTAGCTCCGGCGGAGCGTCAAGCTCTTGCCGTCGAGGCAGCCGCTCCTATAGCGGAGGAAATGCCTTTGGCCCTTGCCGTCGAGCCCCAGGCTCCAGCATGGGCACAGCATACCGTCTGATTCCTCCAAACTGGGGAACTTCCTGAGGAGCAGGAAGAAGCGGAAAGAGTAGCCCGTCGATCTGCTATGTACCAGTTCGTCGATGACGTCCTGTACAGAAAGAGACCGAACGGTGTGAAACTGAAGTGTATCCCTCGAGAGGAAGGACTGGGGCTGTTGGCAGAGATACATGGAGGCATATGTGGATCCCACATAGGGTCAAAAGCCCTTGCCGGCAAGGCATTTCGGCAAGGCTTATTCTGGCCCACTGCCCTCCAGGATGCGACGACACTAGTCACCAGGTGTGAAGCGTGTCAATTCCATTCAAAGAAACTTCATTAGCCAGCTCAAGCCCTTCAAACCATTCCTCTCTCCTGGCCCTTCTCGGTCTGGGGGCTCGATATACTAGGCCCTTTCCCCCGCGCTGTCGGGGGCTTTGAGTACTTGTACGTCGCAATCGACAAGTTCACAAAGTGGCCAGAGGTGGAGGCAGTGAGGAAGGTCACAGCTCGGTCAGCCGTCAAATTCTTCAAGGGACTAGTGTGCCATTTTGGTGTACCCAACAGGGTCATCACCGACAACGGTACACAGTTCACAAGCCGCACCTTCATGCAATATACCCAAGACCTCGGCAGCAAAGTCTGTTTCGCTTCCGTTGCTCACCCATGAAGCAATGGTCAAGCTGAGAGGGCAAACGCTGAAGTACTGCGAGGCTTATGGACAAAGACCTTTGACAGGCTGTGCAAGAGTGGAAAGCGCTGGATTGATGAGTTGCCGACGGTTCTTTGGTCAATCAGAACAATGCCAAATCGAGCCACCGGCCAGACACCCTTTGCCCTGGTATGCGTGGCAGAAACAGTTCTCCCCACTGAACTCATATACGGGTCACCTCGAGTACTCGCTTATGATGAGCTTGAGCAAGAGCAACTGCGGCAAGATGACGCAACGCTCCTTGAGGAAGATTGTCTTCGGGCGGCTGTGAGAGCAGCCCGCTACCAGCAGGCCTTACGCCTCTACCATAGCCACAAGGTCCGTGCCCGAAGCTTTGAGGAAGGCGACCTTGTTCTTCGGCACGTTCAATCGACCAAGAATTCCAACAAGTTGATGCCAAAGTGGGAAGGCCATTATCGGGCAATACGAGTCACCAGGCCCGGCGCAGTCCGCCTGGAGACCGAAGATGCCGCTCCAGTGAGTAACTCCTGGAACATTGAGCATCTTCGCAAGTTTTACCCGTGAGGCGCGGCTTGTCGGCCCCCCGGCAAGCCAGCTTTTGTACAAGCCTTGCCGATGACGCATGTAACCCTTTGTACAAAGCCAGGCGCAGACCCTGAGCATAAATAAATGAAGCGCTGGCGCCCTAAGTTATAGCATGCATGCCAGGTCGAGTCTCATCCTTGGTTAGGGTTGATAGTGCTTAGCGGTGGCTAACCCCTAGCTTAGAGGTCGAGTTTGCATCTCTTTGTCTTTCTTTTGTCTTCTTTGGTTTGCAGGACACACAGATATCCTTGCCAAACCACTTGGGGAGGAAGAAAAAGGAACAGACCGACATCTAGGCCCCGACGAGCCAGTATTTCCGGGGGCTGCAAGAGCAAGGATTCACCCGCGGCAAACCAGGGTTGCCGGGGGCTGCAGCTTCAGATAAGTTCTTCATCCCTTATCATGCATTCCATTATGGACTGAGGTATGTGAAACCTCGTTATTCCTTAAGCTACCGTGCTCCCCTAATTCTAGGCCCTAGGGCTCGTTCCTGGGACCAAATTTGGTCGTAGTCGCGGTAGCGAAAGGATGAAACAAGGAGCCTGAACCCGCCTCATCCCTGCCTCCGCCAAAGGCGTGAGAAAGGTCAAGCGAAGTGGGGAGACGACAAGGCCTGTTGCCGGGCGAGAAAATGTTTATCTTAGAGATATCAAGGATTTATTCCTTGCCGTGGGTTTCACCCACAAACAAATGACCCGGCAAACATCCCTTTTCATTAAAAACATTCCGCTCAGGTACAGTCCATAGGGAATGAAAAACATGAATGATGGGATTACAAGTTTTAAATTCAACAAAGGCCCGAAGGCTTACAAACTAAAAAGAGATAAGATGCCCGTAATCCCTTTATTGTCCCTCTCCTCAGGAGGCAGGTCAAGGAGGCGAGAAGGGCAAAAGGAGTGCCTAGGTGAGCTACGGGTGGCAGAAGACACCGAGAGAACATCTTGGTGGCCGTCCAAAGGATGGATGGTGATGGCGGCGCCGGAAGCAGAGCTCGAAGATGAGGCGACAGGACATCAGTACGCATCGAAGGCGTCGGTGCCCGCGTACTCCGACTTGACGGCCTTGACGCCCGCCCTCTTCCTCTTCTGCAACCTCCCAACGCCAGCCGCCCAAGGAGACGACCCCGAGAAGTTCAAGGAGCCGGCGACACGGATGATGGGGTGGCCGGTGCCGCATGGAGTGGCACCCGACACCTAGTCGGACCCGTCATCCTGCCGCCTACCACCCTCGCCGTCGCTGCCGCTGTCTTCCTCGTCACTCCCGCCCCAGGAGGAGTCTTCACTATCAGAAGAGCTCTCCATGCAGCACCTTGTACGGGTCCCAAAGAGCCCGAAGACCTTGACGGAGAGAAGGCCACCCTCCATCAGCTTAAAATGGAGAGTGAGCCCCTCCGTCAAGCTGTGGATATGAGCAAACGTCTTCCATCCCCGACAAAGATACATCACGTGAGGGGCGGGGAAGTCGACGCGGACCCGCGTGCCACTAATCCCACAGCCCCTCATGTGCAGCCGCAATGACTCCGGCGGATCCAGCTCCATCTCCCGCGCAAACGGAGTCAGGAGACGAAGGCGACGGCGCGGCGGCCGGCGCAGCCTGACGAAGAACTCGCAAGGGTCATCCCCAACATGGCCCTCCATTGGAGGAGGAGCTGCTGGCAGAGGCGAGGCCGGCGCGCCGCCCCGTCCTCCTCTTCCCTGAACGCCCTGGCCTCGCCCACGGCCTCGCCCCCCTTCCCCTCACGGCTGGCTCTGGCACCGCAGGCGCAGGAGAAGGAGGGACGCGTTGTCGAGCGGCGACCCTCGCCACCACCGTTGAAGGACCGGGATTCCCTCTCTCCATGAAGGATGGAAGAAAGGGGCAGAAGCTGAAGGAAGAAGGAGATGGAAGAATGCGAGACGCCGCCCCCTCCCGCTTTTTATAAGGGAACGAGGTTGGGGCTTGGCCGCCTCGCTCGGCCAATCAAGACATGGGAGGCGCAGAGAGCCAGGGCCGACCCGCTGCCCCAACCAGCAACGACCCGGTTTCCCGCCTCCACCGTTTGCCACCCCAAGTGCATGGGAGACACGTGGCGGACGTGTAGAACCGAGGGGATGGGTGAGGCGACCTCTCCCCGCCCCGTGATCGTGGGGAGTGGACGCCTCGAGGATCGCGCCTTGGCCCCATTCAGTAAATGGGCCGCGCCTCCACGCCTCCCTCCGTTTATGGGGAGGGCGCGAACCGCCCCTTTACTACGACATGACTCATGCGTGCAGAAGCCCGCCCCACACATGCCGCCCACGTCACACGCACCTCCCCACACCGCGCCGCGCGCGGGAGTCGTGGGAAGCGCAGCGCGCGAAGAATCTTAACGCGGTAAAAACCGCCCCGCCTGCCCGCGCACCGTTTTTGGGCCTAGCCCAACAACGCGTTGCGCTTATGTGTGGCCCAGGCCCAGGGGCTCCTGTTGGTGTAAAAAAAGAGGGGTACACTTTTTGTACCCCTATAACTATGCATGAGCAGTCTGAGCCACGGGCACCACCACACCAAAACAAGGCAAGGGAGGTGAGCCAGAGTAAGACCGAATCTCAAGAGGAACTAGAAGCGACGCCAAGCTAAGACCTCAAAGGGCAAAAGGGACGAAGCGGAATCCCCCAGCAAGGTCCTTGCCGGGAGACAGTTTTAGCAACCCCGGCAAGACCCTTGCCGCGGCAACTCGCCCCACACCTACGGAGCAAATTACTCTTGAGTCCACTGCCCCCATAGGGCAAGGATTCCGGAAACATCCCCGTGGTGGCATGCAGATCTTTGTGAAGACATTCAAGATCAGATACGCACTATAGAAGATGACGACCCTTGGCGGGATCCTAGCCAAGGAAGACCACAAGACCCCCGGCAAGCGCCTTGCCAGGGATGAAAGCAGGCGCCTCGGCAAGACCCTTGTCGGGACCCCAGCAAGGCCCTTGCCAAGGACATCCATAGGACCACCACCAGGCCCACGCTGACTAAACCTCCACCGTTGTACGCGTGCAGCTGCCGACCCAACCAGCTGGGCAGGCACCTGCGTGGCGGCATGCAGGTCTTCGTGAAGACCCACCATTGCGCCACCTCAGCTGCCTGCCTACCTACATGGCATCTCAGGCATCGCTGGCCAGGGCGCGTGTCGACACAAGAAGGAGAGGCGACGGATGAGACAGATCTCTCCCCCGTCCCCGATAAAGCAAGGACACCTAAGCAAGACGCATTAAATGCGCCTTGTCATATAATGCGAGGGATAACCTCGCATCACTGTACCCTTTCCACCTCCTGTGTGCCACTGTGGCATCTCCTTTTTCTATAAAAGGAGGCCCGAGGCGACCAGGAGAGGGATTCGGCTATTTGGAGCTCCTAATGCCCCATAGCTAGTTCAAGAACAAGAATATACATCCACCAAAGCAGGAGTAGGGTTTTACGCATCCTCGCGGCCCGAACCTGGATAAACAAACTGTGTGCTACCTGTTAGATCCGCTCTTCTCACGACCCCGCGCCCCGCTAACCGTAGTAGGGATTCTTGTGATCCCATAGGTGTCGTTCCCACCGACAGAGAGAGAGAGAGAGAGAGAGAGAGAGAGATGTTTGCCAGCAGGTCATACGACTGGCCATACGAGCGCACCCGCACGTATGGAAGGTTGCCAAGTGCTTTGTTGGCGTGATTCTTTCCCGGTTTTGTTTTGATCTATTTCTAACTAGCTGTTTGTGCCTAATATTGAGATTATGAGGGTTCCAAACCATTATAAAAGGCTAAGGGTCGCGCTCCTTACCCCCAAACCAATCTAATCTCAAGTTTCTTTTGCATGACACCTCCTCCAAAAACCTTTAGCTACAGGTTGACGAATGTGGGGGCCGCCATGAACAATGGATCTTCTTCATCCTCCGTCAGCATCATCCCTTTCCCTAACTTAGAAGAGGTGGTGACTATTGGATGGGCGAACTTGAGGAAGATGAGTCCGAAGGATGAACCACACCCAGAGGAGGAGACCAACAACAAGATGAAGGTGTTGAAGATCAAGGAGGAAGAACCAGAACAAGATGGGGATGATGAATCCACTCTGGATGAGTATCCTCCAAACCCTTATTAGTTAAATATTCGATGATTTGTTCCGTTATTTCCTCTTGGGCCTCCTCAAAAGGACTGGGAAAGGAACCACAAATCCCAAAGAATAAAAAGGAAAAGATCAAGAATATGGAGCAAGTTTCTAAAGCGTGTGTGTACACTATTGGAGAAGGGATTGATTCCTATTGGTTGATGGTCAAAAACCTAGAGGCACGGGTTGATGGTCTCTTCCATAAGATCGGTCTCATGGTTGATACTCTTAATAAAAATATTGGACAACTTGAATTTTTGACCCAGATCGTGGGCGATCAGCAGAGGGTGATTGAGGAGATTAAAGGATGCTTCAAGAACATCTACACCGCCTGCAAGGATACCTAGGAGTGAGCATAAATGCTAAGTGACTGGATCTCTCCGACTTGATTGTAAGCTGTTGGAAGATCCTAGTGTATTTTCTATCTTTGCTCATATGCATTTATTTCCAGCAAGTCGAGACTAGCTCGCAATTTTATTTCAATAAGGTTGAACTATCATTTTTCCTCTTGAACAAAGAATGATCCTTTCCATAGAGTGTTTGGATATTTTGACGCGTGCAACATTATTTCTTTGAGAGAACGTACTAGATGATAATCATGATCTAAGTAGTATGGCATAATCACTAGTGTGATGATCATGAGTACTTCACAGTTTTGTGACCAAGTTCTTAAACAAGAAGAGTAACTCTATATGCTAGTTCACTAGAGGTTCATCTCAAAAAGTAGGAAGTGCAAGCACGATGGTAAATGTTAATATTTTCAAATTAAAAATTACTTTTCAAAAGTTTCCCATGAGGATTATGTCTAGCTTGCATGTCACATTAAACAAAAGTGTGAGATGGGCATTTAGACATGTTCTGTTGACATGTGACAAAAAATTAAAGTCACAACTTTCTGAAAAAAAGATGAGAATAACAATCCCTTTCGTTTGCCGAGTTGAAACAATTATGAACCACGATACAAAGCTACGACTTGCCCACTAAAGACCATAGTGCATCATGTGAAAGCCTTCATGATCATCCTCGTAGTGAAAATCAGCTATCACTTGTCATGACACTTTTATCCTTATCTGCTCCAGAAACTAACAATGGACTCATGCCTCTACAAATACCTATACGCCATAAATCCCAAGTTATCCTTGTTATTTAGAAGCTATGATACTTGCCCGGGGACGATAAAGACTTGAGCTTAGAGGAGTTGATGAGTTCAATTTATGTGATGATTTGGATAGTCATTTTGTGCGTACATAGTAGGCTTTGTGGGATTTTATCGCGTTCGCGCACCTCTTTTTGTGGGTATTCCACATGTAACTCCTTTTGGAGGATATTAAAGAAAACCTTTTGGAGGAAATAATATTGTATGGAATCCCAGGAAATAGGAGTGAAATGACATATTTAATGTGATAATCAACTACCATAAAATAATGGAGCAAAGGGACCATAGGAAGATTGCTTGCAGCGGCTCCAAAGGAAAAGACGATGCTCCATATGAGCGCGCCTGCTCGTATGAGATGTCCTATGATATGTCAGCGTCGTTGCCTCGTCCACTTCTTCCACCCCGGAGATCATCCATAGGATGGATTGTCAAGGAGGAAATCGCCATCTTCAGCACCAAGCACAAGGAGGCTACAACATCATCACCACTGTTGTCATCATCATCAGCAGCAGCAGCACTGTCATCATCATCATCCACAAGCATCTCATTCTAACATCAGGAAAAATAGTGGATCATCTTGTGTGTTACGTGTGCGATTCATTCATGTTTACCATCGCAACCCTTATGATGTTTGTTGTCTCCATGTGTGAGTAGAACCCTAGTTCCCGGGGATATGGATGAACCTTGGTATGTATATGATATGAAACGTTATATTGGATATGAGATCCTCTGTTGAATACTTAGTTTAATAAATTTCATGAATGTTGTGAAGGGTCCCCACTTAGCATTACCGCCAAAAGGCCACGAAGTGTATAACTTTCTTATAAAGGTTAGGACGTGAAGGTAATTCAAGGTGACAGTAAAAGCCTTTGCTTCTAGCCTTTGCAATTGAGAGGGGATTTACGAAGAATCCTTAGAGAGGTCGCGTCCATGGGGTAACCCTTAATTACCTTAGTCATAACCTGCAAGGGAGACTATGGTGGTGGCGTGCATGGCACGAACTCAACCTAGAGTAGAACGTGTACTGTACCCGGCTCCGCCCAACATAATCGTCAAGAGTGGCTCAAATATCCAGACCATATTATGCAGATGCTGAAGGAAATATGCCCTAGAGGCAATAATAAAGTTGTTATTTATATTTTCTTATATCATGATAAATGTTTATTATTCATGTTAGAATAGTATTAACCGGAAACTTATTACATGTGTGAATACATAGGCAAAACAGAGTGTCCCTGGTATGCCTCTACTTGACTAGCTCATTAATCAAAGATGGTTAAGTTTCCTAACCATAGACATGTGTTGTCATTTGATGAATGGGATCACATCATTAGAGAATGATGTGATGGACAAGAACCATCCGTTAGCTTAGCATAATGATCGTTATGTTTTATTGCTATTGCTTTCTTCATGACTTATACATATTCCTCTGACTATGAGATTATTCAACTCCCGAATACCGAAGGAACACCTTGTGTGCTATCAAACGTCACAACGTAACTGGTTGATTATAAAGATGCTCTACAGGTGTCTCCGAAGGTGCTTGTTGGGTTGGCATAGATCGAGATTAGGATTTGTCACTCCGAGTATCGAAGAGGTATCTCTGGGCCCTCTCGGTAATGCACATCACTATAAGCCTTGCAAGCAATGTGACTGATGAGTTAGTTACGGGATGATGCATTACAGAACAAGTAAAGAGACTTTCCAATAACGAGATTGAGCTAGGTATGATGATACCAACGATCGAATCTCGGGCAAGTAACATACCGATGACAAAGGGAATAACGTATGTTGTTATTGCGGTTTGACCGATAAAGATCTTCGTAGAATATGTAGGAACCAATATGAGCATCCAGGTTCTGCTATTGGTTATTGACCGGAGATGTGTCTTGGTCATGTCTACATAGTTCTCGAACCCGTAGGGTCCGCACGCTTAACGTTCGATAAAGATCTTCGTAGAATATGTAGGAACCAATATGAGCATCCAGGTTCTGCTATTGGTTATTGACCGGAGATGTGTCTTGGTCATGTCTACATAGTTCTCGAACCCGTAGGGTCCGCACGCTTAACGTTCGATAACGATTTGTATTATGAGTTATGTCTTTTGGTGACCTAAGTTTGTTAGGAGTCCTGGATGAGATCACGGACATCACAAGGAGTCTCGAAATGGTCGATAGGTAAAGATTGATATATTGGATGATGATATTCGGACACTGTCACATCCCTAGCTTCTGGTACTGCCAGGTGTCTTCATTTTGTTGCATCATGTTTAAATTCTATTCAAGTTGAACTGAGGAATTTTGGAAGTCTCAAAAACTTAAATAAAAGAAGGGAAAAAAACCCTAAAATCTCATTCACTTGTTTCCAAAATGCTCTTCTTATAAGTTTGATATTTTTGGAAAGGGTTCTGGTCCCAACCAAAAATATTGAACATTTTTAAGGACTTAATTTTGGGACTTTGATTTTAAATCATTAACTATTTGAATTTGAATTATATTCATACAATTAGAATATAATTTCAAATACCCCTGAAATATTTTATTAGCTTTTGGAGAAGTCCATCTAGCAAAATAAAAATATTCAGAGGAGTTCTTGGCATTGTTTGAATTGTTCTGAATTCAAAACAGTGGCAAAATAAATAAACAAAACAGAAAATATAAAAGAACAGAAACTTACCTGTAACTTACCTGGCGCGCCTGTAGCCCAAGTGGCCGGCCCAACACTGTTGGCCCAGCCCAGCAGGCGCCCCCACCGTCTTCAACCTCCTGCCAGTGGGCAGGAGGGCGTGTGGTCGCCGCGCGTGGGCACGCGCCCTGGCCACCTCCTCCCTCCTAGCCTGCCTGGCTCCTCCCCGACGCCCTGGACACGCTGTACGACGCCACGCGGCCCTCCCGACCCCCTCTCACTCTCCCCCGGCCTCGTCCCCTCCTCTGTCTCTCTCCCTCGTTCTTCCCTGTTTGCATCCGAGAACGCCGACGAGCACCACCGCGGCCACCGGCCACCCCACGCCACACCGACGCGCCTAGAGGCTCCGCCACCTCGTCCTCTACCTCCCCGATGGGCCATGAGGCCCCGGACGCCCTGCATCACCCTTTGCCCCGCCGTTTTCTTCCGCGGGATCCGGCGATCCCCGTCGTCGCTCCGTCGTCTGCAGGCCTTCCCCGAGCCCGATGAGTACTCCAATCGACGCGATGTGAGCTTCCGATCACTTTTCCCCTAACTCCGCGTCCTTTTGCACACCGTAGCCGTCATGTTCATCGAGGCCGAAGCTCGCCTCCGCTCGAGCTTGTCGCCGGCGTTGTTCCGGCGACCATTTGGTCATCCCGTGCCATCTAACATGCTTGCCGCATCGCGTAGTGCCTCGCAAGCGCTTTAGCTCCCGCGTTTGCACGCCGCAGCCCCGACCCCGCACGAGCCCGTACTCCGGCCGCCGCCGCAAGCTCGACTCCGGCGAGTTCATTCCACTCCAGCCCCTCCCCCTTGGCTCTCTGGATGCGCAAGAGCGCGGGCTCCCTCCTGGTGTCCTCAGCGCGACCAGCCGCAGCCTGTAGCACCGTCCCGACAAACTCCGGCGAGCCACCGCCGTGTTTTTGGTCGCCGGCGACGACCGCTGACGCAGATGCTTAATTAAGACTAATCACCACTAATCCCTCCCTAACCGACGCTGACAGACGGGCCCCATCCGTTAACTAACCACAGGGTTATTCCCTGTTTAATTTAAGCTAATGACCGTGGCCCCACCGGTCTGTTTGACCATGCCACGTCACCGCTGACCGGCCCCACACGTCAGAGTTGACCTGCTGACGTGTTTGTTGACCCAGCCCCACCTGTCAGCGACACTAACCAGCCCCAGCCACTGACCAGTGGACCCCACTGGTCAGGTTTGACCTGGACCCGCCTGTTGACCTGCTGAGGTCAGCATGACCTAATGCTGACGCAATAACTCATTTTCTGGTTTTATTTTAATTCAGGAAATTCCAGAAAATGCCCAAAACTTCTAAAATTCATAGAAAATCAACCGTAGCTCCAAATCAAATAATTTATATATGAAAAATTATCAGAAAAATCCAATCTATCCATCTGTACCATTTTCATGCATGTAAGAACACTGTAACCTTGCTGTTTAGGTGAAACAAGATAATGCACCATTATGACTTTATAAATGAGCTTACATTTGAATCTTTGATTCAAATGGGTTCAAATCAACCTGTCCTAGTATGCATTAGTCAAAACACATCATATTGCCATGTCATGATCATGCATCATACTGTTGCATTGCATTGATTGCGTTTCCTTCTTGTTGCCGGTAACTGTCCCCTCTCGACAGACGATGTTCCGACGATGAGTTCAATGACACCGATGAAGAGCTATATTATCTTCAGAAGTGCCAGGCAAGCAAAACCCCCTTGTTCATTCCGATAAAGTCCCACTCTCTCGCTCCTGCTCTCTTTTATTGCATTAGGGCAACAGCGATTCATGTGTTACTTGCTGCGGTAGTTGAACCCCTTTATCCTTTGCATGACCTGTCATTCCACAGTAAATAGATGAAACCCACTAGCATGAGTAGGAGTTGTTTGAGCCCTGATGTGCCTACTCATTCATGCTTGTCTGTCATGCCTGCTACTGCTTAGAGTTGAGTCGGGTCTGATTCATCGGGAATGAATTGGAATGGTGATGAACATGTCCTACTGTGTGTGAGCTAAGTGTGTGAATACGATTTGGTAAAGGTATTGGTGAGAGGCCATGTAGGAGTACATGGTGGGTTGTCTCATTGAAGCCGTCCTCAGGAACTGAGTTCTGTGTTTGTGATCCATGAAACAGTTACTACCACGCATTGGGCCCGAAACCAATGGACCCTCTCGGCTTCTTGATCACCCTTGTCCTCTGTCCAGGAGTTGCAAAGTAGTTTCTGGTGTTTGTAGTATGCTGGGGGCCGCACGCAGCGCTGACCATCGGGGTGGGCTGTGTTGTGGTAGGCACGTGGCCGGGCAGCCGGGCGCCCGTTTGTTGTCTCGGACCCTGTACACATCGTTTGGGGCTGTGAGCGAAACTCCGGCCGGATCTCCTCATGGATGGAACCCGAATAGGCGATAAACCTGGACTAGAGACTTGAGTGTTTAGGTAGGCTGTGGCCGACACCCTCGCTGGGCTTCCGCTTGAAGGTTGCCGAGTACATGTCGTGTAAACGGCGGTAAGTGGTGAGAGCGTGTGTGAAGAAGTACACCCCTGCAGGGTTAACATCATCTATTCGAATAGCCGTGTCCGCGGTTATGGACTTCTGGGTTGCCTATATCAGTTCATAGACAAGTGAAAGTGGATACTCTAAAATACGCAAGATAAGCGTGAGTGCTATGGATGGCCTTCTCGTATGGAGACGGAAGTGGATCCATAGTGGTGTATTGATATGGTGAATATGTGGACTCGTGTGCGCCACCTCAAAAGAGTCGCTCGCAGTCGTAGTTCAGGATAGCCACCGAGTCAAAGCTGGCTTGCTGCAGTTTAACTCCACTACCCCCCTTTTGATACTGATGCATATGTAGTTAGTTCTGATGTAAGTCTTGCTGAGTACGTTTGTACTCACGTTTGCCTATTTTATGTTTTTGCAGAGAGACTTCGGTCTCGCTAGTAGTACCGCTTGGACTTCGACGTTTAGCTTGTTACCTCAGCTACGATCTTGTGCCCTCGGCAGGATCTGGTAGATAGTCAGGCTTCTCAGCCTTTTCCATTTGTAGATGTCTGTACTCAGACATGTTAAGCTTCCGTATGTGTTTGACTTGTATGCTCTGAATGTCGGGTCATGAGACCCATGTTTGTAATATCTCGCTCTTCGGAGCCTAATGAATAAATATTTTGAGTCGTAGAGTTATGTTGTGATGCCATGTTGTATTTACTCATATCGGGCATATTGTGTGTATGATTGAAATGCTTGGTATGAGTGGGATCCGACTATCTAGTTGTTTATCCTTGGCAGCCTTTCATATGGGGAAATGTAAGTCTAGTGCTTCTGAGTGATAGTAGTCCGCTACAGCCCGGTTCACCGGAGTCCTGTTAGCCCAGCACTACTGCTCGGAACACTTGACTGGCCGGCATGTGTCTCACGTCGTTCCTGTGTCTGTCCCTTCGGAGAAATGTCACGCGGTGACATCCGGAGTCCTGCCTAGCCTGCTACAGCCCGGGTTACCGGAGTCCTGTTAGCCCAGTGCTACAGCCCGGATTCACACGTTGATGACCGACATGCTTGATGTGATTCATGTATGCCTGTCCTCATAGGCTAGCGCCGCTTTGGGTTCACGACTAGCCATGTCGGCCCGGGTTCTCTGTCATATGGATGCTAGCGACACTATCATATACGTGAGCCAAAAGACGCAAACGGTCCCGGGCCAGGTAAGGTGGCACCCGTGGGAGTACCGTGCGTGAGGCCGCAAAGTGATATGAGGTGTTACATGCTGGATCGATGTGGCTTAGGATCGGGGTCCTGACAGCGTTGGTATCAGAGCCTGACTGCCTGTAGGATTACCAAGCCAAACTGGTCGAAGTTGAGTCTAGAAATGCTCTAGTTATATAAGGGAATTGATTGTGGAAGGGAACGTAAGGCTCTTTTTACTCCTTATACCTCATGGCCTTCTGATCTGAGTCAACCTCTTCTCTTCTACGGGGATTAAGAACTAGGCTTCTCTTCTATCTCTCAGGATGACGTGTTACTAAACCATAGTTGCCTAGGATTGTTGAGTTCAAGCCCCAGTTCTGTTTCTACTACTTCCATGTGTTCTTGGTTGATCTCAGAACATTAATATTGTGATGTTGAGTGGCTATGCCACCATTTTTGCAGGATGTCTCAAATATTTTTGAGCATTTACAGCCGTTATGCTGTCCGAGTCATCCCAGGTTTCTAACTAGTCTGATGCATTTGCAATTCCTTTCCTTCCATTCCTGATGTCCTTTTGGTCGGAATAAGCACACTAATCGGTCTGTTGAGGTACCCCGTTGCCTTGACATATATGTTGGAGCTATTATTATGACCCTAGGTGTTTTAGGGAGTCACCTAGTAACCTAGCCATGTTTTGTGTCCTCAGTGTGATGAATCTGGCCACCATTCTCGAAAGCATCCCGTGATGCCATTAGTATGTAGGTATTCTTCTCTTGGGTTCTTGAACCCGAGATTCACCCTACTTGCCTCATGTCGATAGTGTTTGCTAGTTCCTCTAGGATATTAGTAACCTTTGCATTAGCCCTCGAGGTCCGTGGTATTCCCTTCTTCCAAATACTATGAACCATTTATGGCAGAAGTTTGTTGAACCAAAAGATCACAACCAGGGTGCTCTTGAGGAGTACTCCATTCATATTGTGATTCTGCCAGCTCTACCTTTCTGCATGGGTTATCTGGAAGAAATGTTGAGCTTCGCTCGACATACTAATCTATGCATCCACAACTCAGAAAAGATATATGTCCCTTTGAGTTGTCCCTCCTTAGTTGTGTTCTGGCCCTCGTCTATCAATTGATAGTCAGGAGTGGTCGTGCATTCGTGTTCATCGATCCTAGTATTCTTGTGGTCCGTCCAGCCATTTTATTCCAGAATGACTAGGAGAAACAAACTCCAGTACCTCATCCATATCTAGGATTGGGTCAAAGCAATTGTACTTCGCAGATCAAAATGCCAATCCAGCTTTTGTTCTGTTCTACCTCGGAGTATTACCCCCTTTATGTCAGGATGGTCATGAGAATTGCACCATCTCTCATGAATTTTGACACAGTAATATTTCTTGCCATCACTGTTCATTCCTCGGTTCCGTGTTGTCACAACCGGAATGCCGACAAGTGAACCATGATGTGTGAAATCAATACTCCTAGCAACTGTGTTGCCTAGTAGTAAATGGACAATATTCTCATTCTTAGCGTGTTGGTTATGGAATCATCATTATAAGATTGACCATGCTACCTAGTCCTTATTTCTGGTGCACTCCTTGATCAATGAGTGAGGATTAGTCAAACCCTTGCTCTTTTGATCATATCATCTTGCCCTGAAAAGCAAGGTTGTTCTCGAGCTTAGTAACATACCGGTGGTTCGTGATATTCTGAATATCTTCTCGGAAGTATCACCAGGTTGTCACCTGACCGTTATGTTGAGTTCGCGATCAAGTTGGTTTTCCTCCAAACCACACCTTCTCCAAGAATATGTGTTGGATACCTCTGAGCTAGTTGGTTGAGCTAAACAACAACTTGGAGAGTTGGAAGATGAAAGCTTGTCTGACTTAGTTCATCACTAGGGGATACCTTCTGTGTGTGTGTTGAAGAAAGATGATATCTCCATCGATTGGTCCTCGTGATCAGTTGTTGGATCTATTACCTTGCCAAAACTTTGACTTGAGTATGGGCTATTGTCAAGTCAAATCAGAACCAACGATGTTCGTAATGTTGTCTTACCCGTGGTTGATCCCTCGAGCATACACCATTACATCTTTGGTCTGACCATTACTATCACATCGTTCACATGATGGTGGAAGTCCAGTGATATGGAAATACCGATGAGTTGTTGTTGAGCCCATTAGCAGCATTTTGTCTCCCCCATGATTCATGTTGAATGCTACACTAGTATTGGAAACTTTGTAAGCAATGCCTTCGTGTTCCGTTCATGAAGCATATGCTTGGATGGAAGAAGTGACCTCCTCGAATTCATGTGCATTTGGTGTAAGTTGCCGCCATGAATTTGAGAAAGGTTTGTTTTGTTCTCTCTGGAATCATTCCAAATCAGTCATGCATACGTGCAAAGTATTCTGTGGATTGAAGATTTGCAACCTTCATTCTACATGTATCCCTAGCACACCAAGCCACTGAATGACTTGTTCGAGGAGAAGAACTTCCTTCTTAAGAAGCATGCCTTATGTAAGGACTTCGATATCCTTGATCATGGTTCCCCACCGGAACTCGATAGTGTTTTATTGTAAGACTACTACATGGCCATGTTTGTCTTGGACAACATGTTCACGGGTCTGTAGCAAAACCAGCTCATGTTTTGGAGCTTGCTATCGTAGTTCATTTCCCGAGAATCTCGCAACGTCATCTCATCGATGTGTGTTGCAAAATTTCTTTCCAGACAGGCTGTCTGAAATATCCTGTTTCCAACCAGATCTGAATCTCAGGCAAATATGATGGTTGGAACGTTTTCCGAGAACTATAATATTGGTCTCTCCGTAACCCGGTAAAGTGGATGTTGTGGCCAACACACCAGCCGGAAGACCTATTATCGTAGTATCTCGATTGAGGAAGTTGGCCACCTCCCCATAAGGATCTCGCAGGATTTACTTCCATAGTTATTCCTTATGGATTCTTGTTCTCCCGAAGTCCAACCTTTTTACTTGATGTTCTAGATATCAAACCATATCTGTTAATGGGTTACGCTAGCACATCAAGGGGAACATTAGAAGCGGAGTGCTAAATGTCTCTCGGTCGATCATCCAGGTTTTGTTTTCTTGGCCTCGCTAAGGTGAAATCTGAGAAGGTGTTATCTTCCTTTGCATCTGCATCGTCCATCACTATTCATCATGGTAGTATGTTGTGTTGCCAAGATCCTTGACACGGATGTTGGTAGAACCTTGATGAATACGGAAATGCTCAAGTTCTTGAGAGCACGCACACGCAAAATCATCCATTGCATTGTCTTCAACAAGGTAGTCCACATTGTCCATCCTAGTCTGAGTATGCCATTCTTCCGAACTTCCTCGAACGATCGTTTGTGATTGCCTTATGCTGCCATAAAGAGTTCGAATGATCTTGTATCAAAAGTAATTCTTTTTGCCACTTAAGGGAATAGTTCTTCGAGTCACCTTCCCTGAGGTGCCCCGTTACGGGATCAAGGCAATTATTTCCTCGCCACCTTGACACCATCCACCGTCTCTCTAAGCGTTGAGTTGGTGCCTACCAAATCAAACCTCGTTGTTTGTTCTTCCGTCCCTCTCGATGTGTTTTGTGTTTCAACTCGAGATGTTCCAACATCTCATTCCACGAGTTGATCTTGAGTTGCTCGATCTTCAAGAAGATCGATTCTTGTAGAGCTTCTTTCTGTCTTCATCGTGTTGGATGAAGATCTCAAAAGCAAGGATGTTAAGATCAATTGACGCAATGAATCAACATCTTCGAGAAGGACAGTTGGATCGCGAAGATCGTGTTAGCTATGTGTCCCCAGTGTCTCCTTACCTCATGTCTTGAATCTCGGGACGAGATTCTTGTTTAGTGGGGGTGAGTTGTCACATCCCTAGCTTCTGGTACTGCCAGGTGTCTTCATTTTGTTGCATCATGTTTAAATTCTATTCAAGTTGAACTGAGGAATTTTGGAAGTCTCAAAAACTTAAATAAAAGAAGGGAAAAAACCCCTAAAATCTCATTCACTTGTTTCCAAAATGCTCTTCTTATAAGTTTGATATTTTTGGAAAGGGTTCTGGTCCCAACCAAAAATATTGAACATTTTTAAGGACTTAATTTTGGGACTTTGATTTTAAATCATTAACTATTTGAATTTGAATTATATTCATACAATTAGAATATAATTTCAAATACCCCTGAAATATTTTATTAGCTTTTGGAGAAGTCCATCTAGCAAAATAAAAATATTCAGAGGAGTTCTTGGCATTGTTTGAATTGTTCTGAATTCAAAACAGTGGCAAAATAAATAAACAAAACAGAAAATATAAAAGAACAGAAACTTACCTGTAACTTACCTGGCGCGCCTGTAGCCCAAGTGGCCGGCCCAACACTGTTGGCCCAGCCCAGCAGGCGCCCCCACCGTCTTCAACCTCCTGCCAGTGGGCAGGAGGGCGTGTGGTCGCCGCGCGTGGGCACGCGCCCTGGCCACCTCCTCCCTCCTAGCCTGCCTGGCTCCTCCCCGACGCCCTGGACGCGCTGTACGACGCCACGCGGCCCTCCCGACCTCACTCTCCCCCGGCCTCGTCCCCTCCTCTGTCTCTCTCCCTCGTTCTTCCCTGTTTGCATCCGAGAACGCCGACGAGCACCACCGCGGCCACCGGCCACCCCACGCCACACCGACGCGCCTAGAGGCTCCGCCACCTCGTCCTCTACCTCCCCGATGGGCCACGAGGCCCCGAACGCCCTGCATCACCCTTTGCCCCGCTGTTTTCTTCCGCGGGATCCGGCGATCCCCGTCGTCGCTCCGTCGTCTGCAGGCCTTCCCCGAGCCCGATGAGTACTCCAATCGACGCGATGTGAGCTTCCGATCACTTTTCCCCTAACTCCGCGTCCTTTTGCACACCGTAGCCGTCATGTTCATCGAGGCCGAAGCTCGCCTCCGCTCGAGCTTGTCGCCGGCGTTGTTCCGGCGACCATTTGGTCATCCCGTGCCATCTAACATGCTTGCCGCATCGCGTAGTGCCTCGCAAGCGCTTTAGCTCCCGCGTTTGCACGCCGCAGCCCCGACCCCGCACGAGCCCGTACTCCGGCCGCCGCCGCAAGCTCGACTCCGGCGAGTTCATTCCACTCCAGCCCCTCCCCCTTGGCTCTCTGGATGCGCAAGAGCGCGGGCTCCCTCCTGGTGTCCTCAGCGCGACCAGCCGCAGCCTGTAGCACCGTCCCGACAAACTCCGGCGAGCCACCGCCGTGTTTTTGGTCGCCGGCGACGACCGCTGACGCAGATGCTTAATTAAGACTAATCACCACTAATCCCTCCCTAACCGACGCTGACAGACGGGCCCCATCCGTTAACTAACCACAGGGTTATTCCCTGTTTAATTTAAGCTAATGACCGTGGCCCCACCGGTCTGTTTGACCATGCCACGTCACCGCTGACCGGCCCCACACGTCAGAGTTGACCTGCTGACGTGTTTGTTGACCCAGCCCCACCTGTCAGCGACACTAACCAGCCCCAGCCACTGACCAGTGGACCCCACTGGTCAGGTTTGACCTGGACCCGCCTGTTGACCTGCTGAGGTCAGCATGACCTAATGCTGACGCAATAACTCATTTTCTGGTTTTATTTTAATTCAGGAAATTCCAGAAAATGCCCAAAACTTCTAAAATTCATAGAAAATCAACCGTAGCTCCAAATCAAATAATTTATATATGAAAAATTATCAGAAAAATCCAATCTATCCATCTGTACCATTTTCATGCATGTAAGAACACTGTAACCTTGCTGTTTAGGTGAAACAAGATAATGCACCATTATGACTTTATAAATGAGCTTACATTTGAATCTTTGATTCAAATGGGTTCAAATCAACCTGTCCTAGTATGCATTAGTCAAAACACATCATATTGCCATGTCATGATCATGCATCATACTGTTGCATTGCATTGATTGCGTTTCCTTCTTGTTGCCGGTAACTGTCCCCTCTCGACAGACGATGTTCCGACGATGAGTTCAATGACACCGATGAAGAGCTATATTATCTTCAGAAGTGCCAGGCAAGCAAAACCCCCTTGTTCATTCCGATAAAGTCCCACTCTCTCGCTCCTGCTCTCTTTTATTGCATTAGGGCAACAGCAATTCATGTGTTACTTGCTGCGGTAGTTGAACCCCTTTATCCTTTGCATGACCTGTCATTCCACAGTAAATAGATGAAACCCACTAGCATGAGTAGGAGTTGTTTGAGCCCTGATGTGCCTACTCATTCATGCTTGTCTGTCATGCCTGCTACTGCTTAGAGTTGAGTCGGGTCTGATTCATCGGGAATGAATTGGAATGGTGATGAACATGTCCTACTGTGTGTGAGCTAAGTGTGTGAATACGATTTGGTAAAGGTATTGGTGAGAGGCCATGTAGGAGTACATGGTGGGTTGTCTCATTGAAGCCGTCCTCAGGAACTGAGTTCTGTGTTTGTGATCCATGAAACAGTTACTACCACGCATTGGGCCCGAAACCAATGGACCCTCTCGGCTTCTTGATCACCCTTGTCCTCTGTCCAGGAGTTGCAAAGTAGTTTCTGGTGTTTGTAGTATGCTGGGGGCCGCACGCAGCGCTGACCATCGGGGTGGGCTGTGTTGCGGTAGGCACGTGGCCGGGCAGCCGGGCGCCCGTTTGTTGTCTCGGACCCTGTACACATCGTTTGGGGCTGTGAGCGAAACTCCGGCCGGATCTCCTCATGGATGGAACCCGAATAGGCGATAAACCTGGACTAGAGACTTGAGTGTTTAGGTAGGCTGTGGCCGACACCCTCGCTGGGCTTCCGCTTGAAGGTTGCCGAGTACATGTCGTGTAAACGGCGGTAAGTGGTGAGAGCGTGTGTGAAGAAGTACACCCCTGCAGGGTTAACATCATCTATTCGAATAGCCGTGTCCGCGGTTATGGACTTCTGGGTTGCCTATATCAGTTCATAGACAAGTGAAAGTGGATACTCTAAAATACGCAAGATAAGCGTGAGTGCTATGGATGGCCTTCTCGTATGGAGACGGAAGTGGATCCATAGTGGTGTATTGATATGGTGAATATGTGGACTCGTGTGCGCCACCTCAAAAGAGTCGCTCGCAGTCGTAGTTCAGGATAGCCACCGAGTCAAAGCTGGCTTGCTGCAGTTTAACTCCACTACCCCCCTTTTGATACTGATGCATATGTAGTTAGTTCTGATGTAAGTCTTGCTGAGTACGTTTGTACTCACGTTTGCCTATTTTATGTTTTTGCAGAGAGACTTCGGTCTCGCTAGTAGTACCGCTTGGACTTCGACGTTTAGCTTGTTACCTCAGCTACGATCTTGTGCCCTCGGCAGGATCTGGTAGATAGTCAGGCTTCTCAGCCTTTTCCATTTGTAGATGTCTGTACTCAGACATGTTAAGCTTCCGTATGTGTTTGACTTGTATGCTCTGAATGTCGGGTCATGAGACCCATGTTTGTAATATCTCGCTCTTCGGAGCCTAATGAATAAATATTTTGAGTCGTAGAGTTATGTTGTGATGCCATGTTGTATTTACTCATATCGGGCATATTGTGTGTATGATTGAAATGCTTGGTATGAGTGGGATCCGACTATCTAGTTGTTTATCCTTGGCAGCCTTTCATATGGGGAAATGTAAGTCTAGTGCTTCTGAGTGATAGTAGTCCGCTACAGCCCGGTTCACCGGAGTCCTGTTAGCCCAGCACTACTGCTCGGAACACTTGACTGGCCGGCATGTGTCTCACGTCGTTCCTGTGTCTGTCCCTTCGGGGAAATGTCACGCGGTGACATCCGGAGTCCTGCCTAGCCTGCTACAGCCCGGGTTACCGGAGTCCTGTTAGCCCAGTGCTACAGCCCGGATTCACACGTTGATGACCGACATGCTTGATGTGATTCATGTATGCCTGTCCTCATAGGCTAGCGCCGCTTTGGGTTCACGACTAGCCATGTCGGCCCGGGTTCTCTGTCATATGGATGCTAGCGACACTATCATATACGTGAGCCAAAAGACGCAAACGGTCCCGGGCCAGGTAAGGTGGCACCCGTGGGAGTATCGTGCGTGAGGCCGCAAAGTGATATGAGGTGTTACATGCTGGATCGATGTGGCTTAGGATCGGGGTCCTGACAGCGTTGGTATCAGAGCCTGACTGCCTGTAGGATTACCAAGCCAAACTGGTCGAAGTTGAGTCTAGAAATGCTCTAGTTATATAAGGGAATTGATTGTGGAAGGGAACGTAAGGCTCTTTTTACTCCTTATACCTCATGGCCTTCTGATCTGAGTCAACCTCTTCTCTTCTACGGGGATTAAGAACTAGGCTTCTCTTCTATCTCTCAGGATGACGTGTTACTAAACCATAGTTGCCTAGGATTGTTGAGTTCAAGCCCCAGTTCTGTTTCTACTACTTCCATGTGTTCTTGGTTGATCTCAGAACATTAATATTGTGATGTTGAGTGGCTATGCCACCATTTTTGCAGGATGTCTCAAATATTTTTGAGCATTTACAGCCGTTATGCTGTCCGAGTCATCCCAGGTTTCTAACTAGTCTGATGCATTTGCAATTCCTTTCCTTCCATTCCTGATGTCCTTTTGGTCGGAATAAGCACACTAATCGGTCTGTTGAGGTACCCCGTTGCCTTGACATATATGTTGGAGCTATTATTATGACCCTAGGTGTTTTAGGGAGTCACCTAGTAACCTAGCCATGTTTTGTGTCCTCAGTGTGATGAATCTGGCCACCATTCTCGAAAGCATCCCGTGATGCCATTAGTATGTAGGTATTCTTCTCTTGGGTTCTTGAACCCGAGATTCACCCTACTTGCCTCATGTCGATAGTGTTTGCTAGTTCCTCTAGGATATTAGTAACCTTTGCATTAGCCCTCGAGGTCCGTGGTATTCCCTTCTTCCAAATACTATGAACCATTTATGGCAGAAGTTTGTTGAACCAAAAGATCACAACCAGGGTGCTCTTGAGGAGTACTCCATTCATATTGTGATTCTGCCAGCTCTACCTTTCTGCATGGGTTATCTGGAAGAAATGTTGAGCTTCGCTCGACATACTAATCTATGCATCCACAACTCAGAAAAGATATATGTCCCTTTGAGTTGTCCCTCCTTAGTTGTGTTCTGGCCCTCGTCCATCAATTGATAGTCAGGAGTGGTCGTGCATTCGTGTTCATCGATCCTAGTATTCTTGTGGTCCGTCCAGCCATTTTATTCCAGAATGACTAGGAGAAACAAACTCCAGTACCTCATCCATATCTAGGATTGGGTCAAAGCAATTGTACTTCGCAGATCAAAATGCCAATCCAGCTTTTGTTCTGTTCTACCTCGGAGTATTACCCCCTTTATGTCAGGATGGTCATGAGAATTGCACCATCTCTCATGAATTTTGACACAGTAATATTTCTTGCCATCACTGTTCATTCCTCGGTTCCGTGTTGTCACAACCGGAATGCCGACAAGTGAACCATGATGTGTGAAATCAATACTCCTAGCAACTGTGTTGCCTAGTAGTAAATGGACAATATTCTCATTCTTAGCGTGTTGGTTATGGAATCATCATTATAAGATTGACCATGCTACCTAGTCCTTATTTCTGGTGCACTCCTTGATCAATGAGTGAGGATTAGTCAAACCCTTGCTCTTTTGATCATATCATCTTGCCCTGAAAAGCAAGGTTGTTCTCGAGCTTAGTAACATACCGGTGGTTCGTGATATTCTGAATATCTTCTCGGAAGTATCACCAGGTTGTCACCTGACCGTTATGTTGAGTTCGCGATCAAGTTGGTTTTCCTCCAAACCACACCTTCTCCAAGAATATGTGTTGGATACCTCTGAGCTAGTTGGTTGAGCTAAACAACAACTTGGAGAGTTGGAAGATGAAAGCTTGTCTGACTTAGTTCATCACTAGGGGATACCTTCTGTGTGTGTGTTGAAGAAAGATGATATCTCCATCGATTGGTCCTCGTGATCAGTTGTTGGATCTATTACCTTGCCAAAACTTTGACTTGAGTATGGGCTATTGTCAAGTCAAATCAGAACCAACGATGTTCGTAATGTTGTCTTACCCGTGGTTGATCCCTCGAGCATACACCATTACATCTTTGGTCTGACCATTACTATCACATCGTTCACATGATGGTGGAAGTCCAGTGATATGGAAATACCGATGAGTTGTTGTTGAGCCCATTAGCAGCATTTTGTCTCCCCCATGATTCATGTTGAATGCTACACTAGTATTGGAAACTTTGTAAGCAATGCCTTCGTGTTCCGTTCATGAAGCATATGCTTGGATGGAAGAAGTGACCTCCTCGAATTCATGTGCATTTGGTGTAAGTTGCCGCCATGAATTTGAGAAAGGTTTGTTTTGTTCTCTCTGGAATCATTCCAAATCAGTCATGCATACGTGCAAAGTATTCTGTGGATTGAAGATTTGCAACCTTCATTCTACATGTATCCCTAGCACACCAAGCCACTGAATGACTTGTTCGAGGAGAAGAACTTCCTTCTTAAGAAGCATGCCTTATGTAAGGACTTCGATATCCTTGATCATGGTTCCCCACCGGAACTCGATAGTGTTTTATTGTAAGACTACTACATGGCCATGTTTGTCTTGGACAACATGTTCACGGGTCTGTAGCAAAACCAGCTCATGTTTTGGAGCTTGCTATCGTAGTTCATTTCCCGAGAATCTCGCAACGTCATCTCATCGATGTGTGTTGCAAAATTTCTTTCCAGACAGGCTGTCTGAAATATCCTGTTTCCAACCAGATCTGAATCTCAGGCAAATATGATGGTTGGAACGTTTTCCGAGAACTATAATATTGGTCTCTCCGTAACCCGGTAAAGTGGATGTTGTGGCCAACACACCAGCCGGAAGACCTATTATCGTAGTATCTCGATTGAGGAAGTTGGCCACCTCCCCATAAGGATCTCGCAGGATTTACTTCCATAGTTATTCCTTATGGATTCTTGTTCTCCCGAAGTCCAACCTTTTTACTTGATGTTCTAGATATCAAACCATATATGTTAATGGGTTACGCTAGCACATCAAGGGGAACATTAGAAGCGGAGTGCTAAATGTCTCTCGGTCGATCATCCAGGTTTTGTTTTCTTGGCCTCGCTAAGGTGAAATCTGAGAAGGTGTTATCTTCCTTTGCATCTGCATCGTCCATCACTATTCATCATGGTAGTATGTTGTGTTGCCAAGATCCTTGACACGGATGTTGGTAGAACCTTGATGAATACGGAAATGCTCAAGTTCTTGAGAGCACGCACACGCAAAATCATCCATTGCATTGTCTTCAACAAGGTAGTCCACATTGTCCATCCTAGTCTGAGTATGCCATTCTTCCGAACTTCCTCGAACGATCGTTTGTGATTGCCTTATGCTGCCATAAAGAGTTCGAATGATCTTGTATCAAAAGTAATTCTTTTTGCCACTTAAGGGAATAGTTCTTCGAGTCACCTTCCCTGAGGTGCCCCGTTACGGGATCAAGGCAATTATTTCCTCGCCACCTTGACACCATCCACCGTCTCTCTAAGCGTTGAGTTGGTGCCTACCAAATCAAACCTCGTTGTTTGTTCTTCCGTCCCTCTCGATGTGTTTTGTGTTTCAACTCGAGATGTTCCAACATCTCATTCCACGAGTTGATCTTGAGTTGCTCGATCTTCAAGAAGATCGATTCTTGTAGAGCTTCTTTCTGTCTTCATCGTGTTGGATGAAGATCTCAAAAGCAAGGATGTTAAGATCAATTGACGCAATGAATCAACATCTTCGAGAAGGACAGTTGGATCGCGAAGATCGTGTTAGCTATGTGTCCCCAGTGTCTCCTTACCTCATGTCTTGAATCTCGGGACGAGATTCTTGTTTAGTGGGGGTGAGTTGTCACATCCCTAGCTTCTGGTACTGCCAGGTGTCTTCATTTTGTTGCATCATGTTTAAATTCTATTCAAGTTGAACTGAGGAATTTTGGAAGTCTCAAAAACTTAAATAAAAGAAGGGAAAAAACCCCTAAAATCTCATTCACTTGTTTCCAAAATGCTCTTCTTATAAGTTTGATATTTTTGGAAAGGGTTCTGGTCCCAACCAAAAATATTGAACATTTTTAAGGACTTAATTTTGGGACTTTGATTTTAAATCATTAACTATTTGAATTTGAATTATATTCATACAATTAGAATATAATTTCAAATACCCCTGAAATATTTTATTAGCTTTTGGAGAAGTCCATCTAGCAAAATAAAAATATTCAGAGGAGTTCTTGGCATTGTTTGAATTGTTCTGAATTCAAAACAGTGGCAAAATAAATAAACAAAACAGAAAATATAAAAGAACAGAAACTTACCTGTAACTTACCTGGCGCGCCTGTAGCCCAAGTGGCCGGCCCAACACTGTTGGCCCAGCCCAGCAGGCGCCCCCACCGTCTTCAACCTCCTGCCAGTGGGCAGGAGGGCGTGTGGTCGCCGCGCGTGGGCACGCGCCCTGGCCACCTCCTCCCTCCTAGCCTGCCTGGCTCCTCCCCGACGCCCTGGACACGCTGTACGACGCCACGCGGCCCTCCCGACCCCCTCTCACTCTCCCCCGGCCTCGTCCCCTCCTCTGTCTCTCTCCCTCGTTCTTCCCTGTTTGCATCCGAGAACGCCGACGAGCACCACCGCGGCCACCGGCCACCCCACGCCACACCGACGCGCCTAGAGGCTCCGCCACCTCGTCCTCTACCTCCCCGATGGGCCATGAGGCCCCGGACGCCCTGCATCACCCTTTGCCCCGCCGTTTTCTTCCGCGGGATCCGGCGATCCCCGTCGTCGCTCCGTCGTCTGCAGGCCTTCCCCGAGCCCGATGAGTACTCCAATCGACGCGATGTGAGCTTCCGATCACTTTTCCCCTAACTCCGCGTCCTTTTGCACACCGTAGCCGTCATGTTCATCGAGGCCGAAGCTCGCCTCCGCTCGAGCTTGTCGCCGGCGTTGTTCCGGCGACCATTTGGTCATCCCGTGCCATCTAACATGCTTGCCGCATCGCGTAGTGCCTCGCAAGCGCTTTAGCTCCCGCGTTTGCACGCCGCAGCCCCGACCCCGCACGAGCCCGTACTCCGGCCGCCGCCGCAAGCTCGACTCCGGCGAGTTCATTCCACTCCAGCCCCTCCCCCTTGGCTCTCTGGATGCGCAAGAGCGCGGGCTCCCTCCTGGTGTCCTCAGCGCGACCAGCCGCAGCCTGTAGCACCGTCCCGACAAACTCCGGCGAGCCACCGCCGTGTTTTTGGTCGCCGGCGACGACCGCTGACGCAGATGCTTAATTAAGACTAATCACCACTAATCCCTCCCTAACCGACGCTGACAGACGGGCCCCATCCGTTAACTAACCACAGGGTTATTCCCTGTTTAATTTAAGCTAATGACCGTGGCCCCACCGGTCTGTTTGACCATGCCACGTCACCGCTGACCGGCCCCACACGTCAGAGTTGACCTGCTGACGTGTTTGTTGACCCAGCCCCACCTGTCAGCGACACTAACCAGCCCCAGCCACTGACCAGTGGACCCCACTGGTCAGGTTTGACCTGGACCCGCCTGTTGACCTGCTGAGGTCAGCATGACCTAATGCTGACGCAATAACTCATTTTCTGGTTTTATTTTAATTCAGGAAATTCCAGAAAATGCCCAAAACTTCTAAAATTCATAGAAAATCAACCGTAGCTCCAAATCAAATAATTTATATATGAAAAATTATCAGAAAAATCCAATCTATCCATCTGTACCATTTTCATGCATGTAAGAACACTGTAACCTTGCTGTTTAGGTGAAACAAGATAATGCACCATTATGACTTTATAAATGAGCTTACATTTGAATCTTTGATTCAAATGGGTTCAAATCAACCTGTCCTAGTATGCATTAGTCAAAACACATCATATTGCCATGTCATGATCATGCATCATACTGTTGCATTGCATTGATTGCGTTTCCTTCTTGTTGCCGGTAACTGTCCCCTCTCGACAGACGATGTTCCGACGATGAGTTCAATGACACCGATGAAGAGCTATATTATCTTCAGAAGTGCCAGGCAAGCAAAACCCCCTTGTTCATTCCGATAAAGTCCCACTCTCTCGCTCCTGCTCTCTTTTATTGCATTAGGGCAACAGCAATTCATGTGTTACTTGCTGCGGTAGTTGAACCCCTTTATCCTTTGCATGACCTGTCATTCCACAGTAAATAGATGAAACCCACTAGCATGAGTAGGAGTTGTTTGAGCCCTGATGTGCCTACTCATTCATGCTTGTCTGTCATGCCTGCTACTGCTTAGAGTTGAGTCGGGTCTGATTCATCGGGAATGAATTGGAATGGTGATGAACATGTCCTACTGTGTGTGAGCTAAGTGTGTGAATACGATTTGGTAAAGGTATTGGTGAGAGGCCATGTAGGAGTACATGGTGGGTTGTCTCATTGAAGCCGTCCTCAGGAACTGAGTTCTGTGTTTGTGATCCATGAAACAGTTACTACCACGCATTGGGCCCGAAACCAATGGACCCTCTCGGCTTCTTGATCACCCTTGTCCTCTGTCCAGGAGTTGCAAAGTAGTTTCTGGTGTTTGTAGTATGCTGGGGGCCGCACGCAGCGCTGACCATCGGGGTGGGCTGTGTTGCGGTAGGCACGTGGCCGGGCAGCCGGGCGCCCGTTTGTTGTCTCGGACCCTGTACACATCGTTTGGGGCTGTGAGCGAAACTCCGGCCGGATCTCCTCATGGATGGAACCCGAATAGGCGATAAACCTGGACTAGAGACTTGAGTGTTTAGGTAGGCTGTGGCCGACACCCTCGCTGGGCTTCCGCTTGAAGGTTGCCGAGTACATGTCGTGTAAACGGCGGTAAGTGGTGAGAGCGTGTGTGAAGAAGTACACCCCTGCAGGGTTAACATCATCTATTCGAATAGCCGTGTCCGCGGTTATGGACTTCTGGGTTGCCTATATCAGTTCATAGACAAGTGAAAGTGGATACTCTAAAATACGCAAGATAAGCGTGAGTGCTATGGATGGCCTTCTCGTATGGAGACGGAAGTGGATCCATAGTGGTGTATTGATATGGTGAATATGTGGACTCGTGTGCGCCACCTCAAAAGAGTCGCTCGCAGTCGTAGTTCAGGATAGCCACCGAGTCAAAGCTGGCTTGCTGCAGTTTAACTCCACTACCCCCCTTTTGATACTGATGCATATGTAGTTAGTTCTGATGTAAGTCTTGCTGAGTACGTTTGTACTCACGTTTGCCTATTTTATGTTTTTGCAGAGAGACTTCGGTCTCGCTAGTAGTACCGCTTGGACTTCGACGTTTAGCTTGTTACCTCAGCTACGATCTTGTGCCCTCGGCAGGATCTGGTAGATAGTCAGGCTTCTCAGCCTTTTCCATTTGTAGATGTCTGTACTCAGACATGTTAAGCTTCCGTATGTGTTTGACTTGTATGCTCTGAATGTCGGGTCATGAGACCCATGTTTGTAATATCTCGCTCTTCGGAGCCTAATGAATAAATATTTTGAGTCGTAGAGTTATGTTGTGATGCCATGTTGTATTTACTCATATCGGGCATATTGTGTGTATGATTGAAATGCTTGGTATGAGTGGGATCCGACTATCTAGTTGTTTATCCTTGGCAGCCTTTCATATGGGGAAATGTAAGTCTAGTGCTTCTGAGTGATAGTAGTCCGCTACAGCCCGGTTCACCGGAGTCCTGTTAGCCCAGCACTACTGCTCGGAACACTTGACTGGCCGGCATGTGTCTCACGTCGTTCCTGTGTCTGTCCCTTCGGGGAAATGTCACGCGGTGACATCCGGAGTCCTGCCTAGCCTGCTACAGCCCGGGTTACCGGAGTCCTGTTAGCCCAGTGCTACAGCCCGGATTCACACGTTGATGACCGACATGCTTGATGTGATTCATGTATGCCTGTCCTCATAGGCTAGCGCCGCTTTGGGTTCACGACTAGCCATGTCGGCCCGGGTTCTCTGTCATATGGATGCTAGCGACACTATCATATACGTGAGCCAAAAGACGCAAACGGTCCCGGGCCAGGTAAGGTGGCACCCGTGGGAGTACCGTGCGTGAGGCTGCAAAGTGATATGAGGTGTTACATGCTGGATCGATGTGGCTTAGGATCGGGGTCCTGACAGACACCGGAATGGTTTCGGAATGGTTCGGGTATATTTCGGAGTACCGAGGGGTTACCGGACCCCCTGGGGAATTGTTGGGCCTACGTGGGCCATACGAGAGAGGGGAGGCAGCCAATAAGGGGTGGACGCGCCCCCCTCCCATGGGGAGTCCGAATTTGACTAGGGAAGGGGGCGCGCCCCCCTTTCCTTCTCCTCTTCCCTCTCCTTCCCTCTTTTCCCCCTCCATGAGAAGGAAAAAGAGGGGGGGGGGATCCTACTAGGAGTGGAGTCCTAGTAGGACCCCCCCATGGCGCGCTCCTTGGTGGGCGGCCTCCTCCTCCCCTCCTTTATATACGGGGGCAGGGGCACCCCAAAGCACCTCAGTTGTTCTCTTAGCCGTGTGCGATGCCCCCCTCCATAGTTTACTTCTCCGGTCATAGTGGCGTAGTGCTTAGGCGAAGCCCTGCGCGGATCACGTCACCATCACCATCACCACGCCGTCCTGCTGACGAAACTCTCCCTCAACCCTCTGATCAAGAGTTCGAGGGACGTCATCGAGCTGAACGTCTGCTGAACTCGGAGGTGCCATACGTTCGGTACTAGATCGGTTGGATCGTGAAGACGTTCGACTACATCAACCGCATTAACCTAACGCTTCCGCTTTCGGTCTACAAGGGTACGTGGACACACTCTCCCCCTCTTGTTGCTATGCATCTCCTAGATAGATCTTGCGTGATCGTAGGATTTTTTTAAAAAAAATTCATGCTACGTTCCCCAATAGTGGCATCCGAGCCAGGTCTATGCGTAGATGATATGCATGAGTAGAACACAAAGAGTTGTGGGCGATAATAGACATACTGCTTACCACCAATGTCTTATTTTGATTCGGCGGTATTGTTGGATAAAGCGGTCCGGACCAACCATACATGACCACGTTCATGAGATCGGTTCCACCAATAGACATGCAACTTGTTTTTCATAAAGATGGTTGGCGGGTGTGTGTTTCTCCAACTTTAGTTGAATCAAATTTGACTACGGCAGGTCCTTGTTGAAGGTTAAAACAACACACTTGATGAAAAATCGTTGTGGTTTTGATGCGTAGGTAAGAACAGTTCTTGTTGGAAGCCCGTAGCAGCCATGTAAAACTTGCAACAACAAAGTAGAGGACGTCTAACTTGTTTTTGCTGGGCATGTTGTGATGTGATATGGTCAAGACATGATGTGATATAAGTTATTGTTTGAGATGATCATGTTTTGTAAAAGTTATCGGCAACTGGCAGGAGCCTTATGGTTGTCGCTTTATTGCATGAAATGCAATTGCCATGTAATTGATTTACTTTATCACTATGCAGTAGCAATAGTTGTAGAAGCAATAGTTGGCGAGACGACAACGACGCTAAGATAGAGATCAAGGTGTCAAGCAGGTGACGATGGAGATCATGACGGTGCTTTGGAGATGGAGATCAAAGGCACAAGATGATGATGGCCATATCATGTCACATATTTTGATTGCATGTGATGTTTATCTTTTATGCATCTTATTTTGCTTAGTACGGCGGTAGCATTACAAGATGATCCCTCACTAAAATTTCAAGGTATATGTGTTCTCCCTGAGTATGCACCGTTGCAGTAGTTCGTCGTGCCGAGATACCACGTGATGATCGGGTGTGATAAGCTCTACGTTCACATACAACGGGTGCAAGACAGTTTTGCACGTGCAGAATACTCGGGTTAAACTTGACGAGCCTAGCATATACATATATGGCCTCGGAACACTAAAACCGAAAGGTCGAATGTGAATCATGTAGTAGATATGATTAACATAGAGATATTCACCATTAAAAACTACCCCATCTCACGTGATGATCGGACATGGTATAGTTGATATGGATCACGTGATCATTTAGATGAGTAGAGGGATGTCTATCTAAGTGGGAGTTCTTTAGTAACATGATTAATTGAACTTAAATTTATCATGAACTTAGTCCTGATAGTTTTTGCGTATCTATGTTGTTGTAGATCAATGGCCCGTGCTACCGTTCCCTTGAATTTTAATGCGTTCCTAGAGAAAGCCAAGTTGAAAGATGATGGTAGCAACTACACGGACTGGGTCTGTAACTTGAGGATTATCCTCATTGCTTCACAAAATAATTACGTCCTAGAAGCACCGCTAGGTGCAAGACCCGCTGCAGGAGCAACTCCGGACGTTATGAACGTCTGGCAAACTAAAGCTGATGACTAATCTATAGTTCAGTGTGCCATGTTTTACGGCTTAGAATCGGGACTTCAAAGATGTTTTGAACGTCATGGAGCATATGATATGTTCCAAGAGTTGAAGTTAATATTTCAAGAAAATGCCTAAGTTGAGAGATATGAAGTCTCCAACAAGTTCTATAGCTGCAAGATGGAGGAGAACAGTTCTGTCAGTGAACACATGCTTAGAATGTCCGGGTACCATAACCACTTGACTCAGCTGGGAGTTAATATTCATGATTATAGTGTCAATGACAGAGTTCTTCAATGACTGCCACCAAGCTATAAAGGCTTTGTGATGAACTATAACATGCAAGGGATGGAAAAGACAATTCCCGAGCTATTCATGATGCTTAAGGCTGCGGAGGTAGAAATCAAGAAGGAGCATCAAGTGTTGATGGTTAACAAGACCACTAGTTTCAAGAAAAAGGGCAAAGGGAAGAAGGGGAACTTCCAGAATAATAGCAAGCAAGTTGCTACTCCTGGGGAAGAAGCCCAAGTCTAGACCTAAGCCTAAAATTGAGTGCTTCTACTACAAAGGGACTGGTCACTGGAAGCGGAACTGCCTCAAGTATTTGGCGGATAAGAAGGATGGCAAAGTGAAAGGTATATTTGATATACATGTTATTGATGTGTACCTCACTAATGCTCGTAGTAGCGCCTGGGTATTTGATACTAGTTCTGTTGCTCATATTTGCAACTCGAAAAAGGGGCTACAGATTAAACAAAGATTGGCTAAGGACGAGGTGACGACACGCGTCGAAAATGGTTCCAAGGTCGATGTGATCGCCATCGGTACGCTATCTCTACATCTACCTTCGAGATTAGTTTTAGACCTGAATAATTGTTATTTGGAGCCAGCGTTGAGCATGAACATTATATCTGGATCTTGTTTGATGCGAGATGATTATTCATTTAAATCAGAGAATAATGGTTGTTCTATTTATATGAGTAATATCTTTTATGGTCATGCACCCTTTATGAGTGGTCTATTTTTGTTGGATCTCGATCGTAGTGATACACATATTCATAATATTGAAGCCAAAAGATGCAAAGTTAATAATGATAGTGCAACTTATTTGTGGCACTGCCATTTAGGTCATATTGGTGTAAAGCGCATGAAGAAACTCCATGCTGATGGGATTTTGGAATCACTTGATTATGAATCACTTGATACTTGTGAACCATGCTTCATGGGCAAGATGACTAAGACTCCGTTCTCCGGAACAATGGAGTAAGCCACTGACTTATTGGAAATAATACATACTGATGTATGCGGTCGGATGAGTGTTGAGGCTCGCGGCGGGTATCCTTATTTTTTGACCTTCACAGATGATTTGAGAAGATATGGGTATATCTACTTAATGAAACATAAGTCTGAAACATTTGAAAATTTCAAATAATTTCATAGTGAAGTGGAAAATCATCATAACAAGAAAATAAAGTTTCTACGATCTGATCATGGAGGTGAATATTTTAGTTATGAGTTTGGTCTTCATTTGAAACAATGTGGAATAGTTTCACAACTCACGCCACCTGGAACACCACGGCGTAATGGTGTGTCCGAGCGTCGTAATCATACTTTATTAGATATGGTGCGATCTATGATGTCTCTTACTGATTTACCACTATCATTTTGGGGATATGCTTTAGAGACAGTTGCATTCATGTTAAATAGGGAACCATCTAAATCCGTTGAGACGACACCATATGAACTGTGGTTTGGCAAGAAACCTAAGCTGTCGTTTCTTAAAGTTTGGGGCTGCGATGCTTATGTGAAAAAGCCATGATAAGCTCAAACCCAAATCAGAGAAATGTGTCTTCATAGGATACCCAAAATAAACTGTTGGGTACACCTTCTATCACAGATCCAAAGGCAAGATATTCGTTGCTAAGAACAGATCATTTCTAGAGAAGGAGTTTCTCTTGAAAGAAGTGAGTGGGAGGAAAGTAGAACTTGATGAGGTAGTTGTACCTTCTCTCGAATTGGAAAATGTTTCATCACAGAAATCAGTTCCAGTGGTGCCTACACCAATTAGTGAGAAAGTTAATGATGATGATCATGAAACTTCAGATCAAGTTACTACCGAACCTCATAGGTCAGAGTACGGTCCGCACCAGAGTGGTACGGTAATCCTGTTCTGGAAGTCATGTTACTAGACCATGACGAACCTGCGAACTATGAGGAAGCGATGATGAGCCCAGATTCCGCAAAATGGCTTGAGGCCATGAAATCTGAGATGGGATCCATGTATGAGAACAAAGTGTGGACTTTGGTTGACTTACCTGATGATCGGCAAGCCATAGCGAATAAATGGATCTTCAAGAAGAAGACTGACACTGACGGAAATGTTACTGTCTACAAAGCTCGACTTGTTGCAAAAGGTTATCCACAAGTTCAAGGAGTTGACTACGACGAGACCTTCTCACCCGTAGCGATGCTTAAGTCTGTCCGAATCATGTTAGTAATTGCCGCATTTTATGATTATGAAATTTGGCAAATGGATGTCAAAACCGCATTCCTTAATGGTTTTCTTAAAGAAGAGTTGTATATGATGCAACCAGAAGGTTTTGTCGATCCTAAAGGTGTTAACAAAGTGTGCAAGCTCCAGCGATCCATTTATGGACTGGTGCAAGCCTCTCGGAGTTGGAATATGTGCTTTGATAATGTGATCAAAGCATATGGTTTTATAGAGACTTTTGGAGAAGCCTGTATTTACAAGAAAGTGAGTGGGAGCTCTGTAGCATTTCTAATATAATATGTGGATGACATATTGTTGATTGGAAATAATACATAATTTCTGGATAGCATCAAAGGATACTTGAATAAGATTTTTTCAATGAAAGACCTCGGTGAAGCTGCTTATATATTGGACATCAAGATCTATAGAGATAGATCAAGACGCTTAATTGGACTTTCACAAAGCACATACCTGTATAAAGTTTTGAAGATGTTCAAAATGGATCAGTCAAAGAAAGGGTTCTTGCCTGTGTTACAAGGTGTGAAGTTGTGTCAGACTCAATTCCCGACCACAGCAGAAGATAGAGAGAAAATGAAAGTCATTCCCTATGCCTTAGCCATAGGTTCTATCATGTATGCAATGCTGTGTACCAGACCTGATGTGTGCCTTGCTATAAGTTTAGTAGGGAGGTATCAAAGTAATCCAGGAGTGGATCACTGGACATCGGTCAAGAACATCCTGAAATACCTGAAAAGGACTAAGGATATGTTTCTCGTTTATGGAGATGACAAAGAGCTTGTCGTAAACGGTTACGTTGATGCAAGCTTTGACACTGATCCGGATGACTCTAAGTCATAAACCGGATACGTATTTATATTGAATGGTGGAGCTGTAAGTTGGTGCAGTTCCAAGTAGAGCGTCGTGGCGGGATCTACGTGTGAAGCGGAGTACATAGCTGCTTCGGAAGCAGCAAATGAAGGAGTCTGGATGAAGGAGTTCATATCCGATCTAGGTGTAATACCTAGTGCATCGGGTCCAATGAAAATCTTTTGTGACAATATTGGAGAAATTTCCTTGGCGAAGGAATCCAGATTTCACAAGAACCAAACACATCAAGAGATGCTTCAACTCCATCCGCGATCAAGTCAAGGAGGGAGACATAGAGATTTACAAAATACATACGAATCTAAATGTTGCAGACCCGTTGACTAAGCCTCTTCCACGAGCAAAACATTATCGACACCAAGACTCCATGGGTGTTAGAATCATTACAATGTAATCTAGATTATTGACTCTAGTGCAAGTGGGAGACTGGAGGAAATATTCCATGAGGCAATAATAAAGTTGTTATTTATATTTCCTTATATCAGATAAATGTTCATTATTCATGCTAGAATTGTATTAACCAGAAACTTAGTACATGTATGAATACATAGACAAAACAGAGTGTCCCTGGTATGCCTCTACTTGACTAGCTCATTAATCAAAGATGGTTAAGTTTCCTAACCATAGACATGTGTTGTCATTTGATGAATGGGATCAGATCATTAGAGAATGATGTGATGGACAAGACCCATCCGTTAGCTTAGCATAATGATCGTTAAGTTTTATTGCTATTGCTTTCTTCATGACTTATACATATTCCTCTGACTATGAGATTATGCAACTCCCGAATACCGGAGGAACACCTTGTGTGCTATCAAACGTCACAACGTAACTGGGTGATTATAAAGATGCTCTATAGGTGTCTCCGAAGGTGTTTGTTGGGTTGGCATAGATCAAGATTAGGATTTGTCACTCCGAGTATCGGAGAGGTATCTCTGGGCCCTCTCGATAATGCACATCACTATAAGCCTTGCAAGCAATGTGACTGATGAGTTAATTACGAGATGATGCATTACGGAACGAGTAAAGTTACTTGCTGGTAACGAGATTGAACTAGGTATGATGATACCGACGATCCAATCTTGGGCAAGTAACATACCTATGACAAAGGGAATAACGTACGTTGTTATTGCAGTTTGGCCGATAAAGATCTTCATAGAATATGTAGGAACCAATATGAGCATCCAGGTTCCGCTGTTGGTTATTTATCGGAGATGTGTATCGGTCATGTCTACATAGTTCTCAACCCCATAGCACACTTAACGTTCGATAACGATTTGTATTATGAGTTATGTGTTTTGGTCACCGAGGTTTGTTCGGAGTCACGGATGAGATCACGGACATGACGAGGAGTCTCGAAATGGTCGAGAGGTAAAGACTGATATATTTGACGATGATATTCGGACATCGGAATGGTTTCAGAATGGTTCGGGTATATTTCGGAGTACAGAGGGGTTACCGGAACCCCCCAGGGAATTGTTGGGCCTACATGCGCCACAGGAGAGAGGGGAGGCAGACCACAAGGGGTGGCCGCGCCCCTGTCCCATGGGGAGTTTGAATTGGACTAGGGAAGGGGGCGCCCCCCTTTCCTTCTCCTCTTCCCTCTCCTTCCCCCTTTTCCCCCTCCATGAGAAGGAAAAAGAGGGGGGCGAATCCTACTAGGAGTGGAGTCCTAGTAGGACTCCCCCCTTGGTGTGCCCCTTGGTGGCCGGCCTCCTCCTCCCATGCTTTATATACGGGGGCGAGGGGGCACCCGAAAGCACATCAGTTGTTCTCTTAGCCGTGTGCGGTGCCCCCCCCCCATAGTTTACTCCTCCGGTCATAGTGCCGTAGTTCTTAGGCGAAGCCCTGCGCGGATGACATCACCAGCACCATCACCACGCCATCGTGCTGACGAAACTCTCCCTCAACCCTCTACTGGATCAAGAGTTCAAGGTACGTCATCGAGCTGAACGTGTGCTCAACTCGGAGGTGCCGTACGTTCGGCACTAGATCGATTGGATCGTGAATACGTTCGACTACATCAACCGCGTTAACCTAATGCTTCCTCTTTCGGCCTACGAGGGTACGTGGACACACTCTCCTCCTCTCGTTGCTACGCATGTCCTAGATAGATCTTGCGTGATCGTAGGATTTTATTTTAAAATTGCATGCTACATTCCCTAACAGATGCATAGGTTACGCTAGAAGCATAAAAAAGGGGATTCCGGACTCCCTGAGAATGCTTTATTCCTTTGTCATTTCCACTTGTCACTCATGCTGTTGTTTTCTATTTACTTTTATTTTATTTACTTTTAGTTCGCTGTAAACCAAAATCACTTTTCACTTTCGCCCTTACTTTTTTTGTAGTCTACAATTACTTGCAGACACAAATCCATAGCTCACCACAAGAGGCAACGCTTAATTCTTGTGCTCCCTGTGGGGTCGATACTCTTACTTTGAAAAGGCTACAAGTAAACCCTATGTAGGCCATCAGTACCCTCTCATACTTGACATCTAGGAAGTAAACATCATTTTCAGCAAAGTCATGGGATTCTAGGGTACTATTAAAGGTTCATCTACATCATGATTGATTCAAACTCTAAAGAACTCACACTAGATTTTACCTTCTCTGCGCGTGTGCACCTCGAGAACCTCTCCAAGTTGCGCTCCAATCTCTCTAACCACCGGCTCTGACATCATGATTGGCGTGGCATCGTATATGCATACCCAGATAGGCGTGTGGGCTATCTCCACCTCACCTAGATTAGCGCTTCCATCCACCACGGCCATCAAGAAGGCATCACCGCGATGGTTCGAAGAGTTGTTCCTGAGGATGAACCTCAGATAACCCTCGTGCTCGAACTCTTGGAGGAACCGATTATTCTTGAGCACTGTGTGATTGAGGCATCCCCTCAACCCCCACTTGCTCTTCAGATCCTTGAACGACCCCCTGATGCTGAAGATTTGCACTGGAAAAATAGCCAGACAACTATCCATCTCTTCCTCATGGCGGCCCTCTCCTTTGAGAGGTTCAATGTCACCATAGTTGGCGCTCGTCTCTCCAAAGTGACATGAAAGACAGGTGCAACCACGACCCTTCTTCTTGCATTCCTCGTACTCTGGGCCTCCATTGCTCCTTGCCCCTCAAGGGTGTGGTACCTGTCACCACGCCATGGGATGAGTCGCCACGCAGCATAGGCCTTGAGCCCAGTCCTCCCTTGCTGACTTGCTCCACCTTCGCGATCTCAGCCATGGGTGCCTTGTCCTTGCGAGGGTACGATCAACCGTGGCCACAGGAGTTGTGCAACAGATTGTAGGGTCGTGGGAATGGGTGTAGTAGGATCTCAAATGCTCGGTCCTCTAAGGACGGTAAAGCTCCTCTGAAATCAGGAAACTTCTAATTCGCTTCCTCCACTGGCCGCTTTGGATTAGCAAAATTCGCAACTAATCCACTGCCTTTATCAAGCAGATCAGTGAGGGGGGATGCGGCCCTTTCAAATTCCTCCAGCGCACGATTGTCTTCCTCAAACATTTGTCCCAAATTCTTCTTCATTTGACTGACTTTGTCTCTGATCTTTTCGAGGCCATCTCCCGTTTGGTTGATCCGATTGCCTCCAATTACCCGCAGATTATTTATGGCCGCCCTATTTTTCTCAACATACCTCTGCACTTCGGATCTTGTCTTGAACCATGCCTCCTACATAGCCAACAGGTCCGTGTTCTCCTAGATCCTCCAGGATTTCTCTTCATTCGTCCTCTCAATCTCATGATCAGTGGATCCAGCTACTAGATCGGGGTGACGAATTTGGTAGACGATCGCCTCAGGATCGCCCCTACAAGGGCTCAACTAACTCCGCTCATTTCATTCGTGTCACAGGGAAACGGTATTAACGAAAGACAACTTGGCAAAATGCAGATGTGAGGGATGTAAGAAGTGTTGTTTTTGTGACACGGGCAACAATTCATCACCCGTTTGCCACTCTCCTCTCGCACACCCATTGGCCAGCACTGATGTCTACTACACAACCTTCTTCTTGTAGACGTTGTTGGGCCTCCAAGTGCAGAGGTTTGTAGGACAGTAGCAAATTTCCCTCAAGTGGATGACCTAAGGTTTATCAATCCATGGGAGGCGTAGGATGAAGATGGTCTCTCTCAATCAACCCTGCAACAAAATAACAAAGAGTCTCTTGTGTTCCCAACACACCTAATACAATGGTAAATTGTATAGGTGCACTAGTTCGGCGAAGAGATGGTGATACAAGTGCAATATGGATGGTAGATATAGGTTTTTGTAAACTGAAAATATAAAAACAGCAAGGTAGCAAGCGGTAAAAGTGAGCATAAACGGTGTTGCAATGATAGGAAACAAGGCCTAGGGTTCATACTTTCACTAGCGCAAGTTCTCTCAACAATAATAACATAATTGGATCATATAACTATCCCTCAACATGCAACAAAGAGTCACTCCAAAGTCACTAATAGCGGAGAACAAATGAAGAGATTATGGTAGGGTACGAAACCACCTCAAAGTTATTCTTTCCAATCAATCCGTTGGGCTATTCCTATAAGTGTCACAAACAGCCCTAGAGTTCATAGTAGAATAACACCTTAAGACACAAATCAACCAAAACCCTAGTGTCACCTAGATACTCCATTGTCACCTCAAGTATCCATGGACATGATTATACGATATGCATCACACAATCTCAATTCATCTATTCGAACCAACACAAAGAATCTCAAAGAGTGCCCCAAAGTTTCTACCGGAGAATCACGACGAAAACATGTGCCAACCCCTATGCATAGGTTCATGGGCGGAACCCGCAAGTTGATCACCAAAATATACATCAAGTGAATCACGTGATATCCCATTGTCACCACAGATACGCACGACAAGACATACATCAAGTGTTCTCAAATCTTTAAAGACTCAATCCGATAAGATAACTTCAAAGGGAAAACTCAATCCATTACAAGAGAGTAGAGGGGGAGAAGAAACATAAGATCCAACTATAATAGCAAAGCTCGCGATACATCAAGATCGTGGCAAATCAAGAACACGAGAGAGAGAGAGAGATCAAACACATAGCTAGTAGTACATACCCTCAGCCCCAAGGGTGAACTACTCCCTCCTCGTCATGGAGAGCGCCGGGATGATGAAGATGGCCACCGGTGAGGGTCCCCCCTCCGGCAGGGTGCCGGAACAGGGTCCCGAGAGGTTTTTGGTGGCTACAGAGTCTTGCGGCGGCGGAACTCCTGATCTAATCTCCGTCCTGGAAGTTTTAGGTTACGTAGGTATATATGGGTGCAGGAAGTACGTCGGTGGATCTTTGGGGGCCCCACGAGGCAGGGGGGCGTGCCCTAGGGGGGTGGGCGCCCCCCGACCCTCGTGAGCACCTCCCTTATCTCCTGACGTGGGGTCCAAGTCCATCCGGTAGGTTTCCTTCCAAAAATAACTTCTCCAGTTGATTTCGTTCCATTTCGACTCCGTTTGATATTCCTTTTCTTCAAAACACTGAAATAGGCAAAAAACAGCAAATCTGGGTTGGGCCTCCGGTTAATAGGTTAGTCCCAAAAGTAATATAAAAGTGGAAAATAAAGCCCAATATTGTTCAAAACAGTAGATAATATAGCATGGAGCAATAAAAAATTATAGATACCTTGGAGACGTATCAACCACCAACAATTGTAATGAATATGTTGAGAAATACAAGCAGGACCCCCACCCCACGCCCTCGCCCTCCTCTCTCCCACGCCCTCGCCGCCGGCCCTCGGGCCACGTCGGATCCCACCAACGCTGCTGCGACATGATCCACTTCGGACACGTCGGCCACCACATCCGTCGCCATGGCACTCTCTGATCTGAACTTCGGCGTCGGCCAAGCTTTTGAACAAGAGGTTTGGAGGAAATGGGGTGTTCCCATTAACTTTGAAGAGGGCAAGGATCTGCAAGAGTTCTTCCTTGTGACTGAATTCACCCGATCACGCATTCGCCTCACTGAAGAGTCTGTGGCTACGATTCTTTTATCTTGCTTCGGTGGCAGAGCCTCTATGTTCAAGGTGAAACTACTTAAAAATTGGTCTTTTAATTTCTCAGTATCTTCTAAAGAAGTGGGTTTCTCCATCAACAAAGGAGGTAACATTTCACTCCCAATCCTCAATATCAATTTCCTGCTATGGGGTTCGGGGGGCCCTAATTCATCCTGGGAACTAGACCAATATCTGCAAGAGAAAGAGGATGAGTGGACCCATATCTTTCGTAAACATCCTAGAATGTCATGCGTGCAAGCCCTTAGATCTCCTGCTAGATTCTCTGCTTCTCAGAATCAAGATCATAGATCATCTCAGAATCCTCCTCATCGTTTGAACGCACCGCATTCACTGTCTCACGACAATTTCGCTCCTGATGCTACAATTACTACTGGTCGGGCGGGAAATCCGGGCATTCAAACATCCAATCAAGACCACCAAGCCCGTACGGACCCATTCTGTGTTTGTTGTTTGCTACCGGGCCATTTTCGGCCGGCCTGCACTAAACCGTATTAAGTGTCGGGCCTGCAAGCGCTAGGGTCACATTGCGCGGGACTGTTTCAACAGGCCCAATTCTCAGAACCAGACAGCCCATCCTCCGCGCGCTAGCCTCCCATCCTCGGCCCAACTCTCGGCCCAACCAGTCATTGCTAGGCAACCGACCACTTCTCCGGTGATTGTGACTAATCAGCCCGTCGCAAGAATCCCTTCTTTTGGCATAGACGCCTTGATTCTGCCACCTTTGGTAGGTGCCTATCATTAGGCTGCCACTCCAAATTCCATTGCACAACGTCTCCGCTTTGCTATGATTCAGGGTAATCCACTACCCCCCAATCTGTAGTCTCCTCCACCACCGCCTCCTTCCCACACACCATCCACCGCCGCCATGGCTGCATTCCCTTTCGATCAGACGCCATTCCTCCCCCCAACCATCAATGCATTGACGTTCCAGGCAGACCAGCAAGGATCAAGGTGCTCTCCAGCACTGGGCCTCCGACTCATGAGGAATGGGCCATTGCGATGATTGTTCCAATGCCCAATCTACCCGTGTAGTTCGACACAATCCGTGAGGTACTTTCTGAGTTTCTCACGGATAAGCAGTTGGGTTTCTCTGAGATTTCTCCCTGTCCTTTTGGACAAGCATACATCAAGCTCGCTAGTGTGTTTGATAGAGATTCGCTGGTTAATAATAGTCCCCATCAGTTTACTGATGTTCACGGCATCTTTGAGAAACATAATAAAGGAATGAACTGGAGAAGGCTTACCTTAAACAGAGAGGCTTGGATTCTGCTGTGTGGTTTCCCCTTTGATAAACACAATATTGGGGAGGTTAATGATGCCGTTTCTAAATTCGGCAAGTTCATTATGTGGGATCGAGTCCGGAGTACCAGAGAGAATTTGATGGTCCAAGTTAGAGTTGAGGAATTAAGTGACATTCCAGCTAGTATCGTGTTCGGAGAAGGGGATGATTTTCAGACTATCTCACTGACGGTTCCTGTGGTTATCCTTCAGCAGGCCATCTTGGGGGTATTTCCACCTGACGAAGACCCCAATCCCCCTTTTGGCAACCCACATCCTATCCCAAATCAGGCTAACCACCACCCGAATTAACATAATCATTTTCTCGGACCCCTCCAGCAACATGAACAGGATGAGCATAATCAGGTGCACCATCATGAGCCCAACCACAACCAAAATTTGAATCTTCAGTTAGCTCTGCATAATGGTTAGGACTTCCAAGACATGGAGATTGAGGAGGAGGAGGCTGAAATGCCTGGCTGGGGACACTGGGCTCTGCCTCAAGATAACATGCAGATTGATCAGGAGTTGCACGATGGTGAGTTTCAGTCACATCAGGATATAGTGGCACCACTTGATGAGAATGCACAGCAAGTCGTTGAAAACCTGCAACTGGGAGATAACAACAGTAATATTACAGCTTCTTCAGCACCTCCCCTCCAGAGTGCAGACACAGGTGCTTCTGCTAATGGGCCACTGGGGCCTCCAAATGAAATCCCAGATTTAAATCTGCTGACTGGGCCTCAAGGAGAAGAGCCACTTGCTCCCCTAGGCCCACTCAACAGGCCTGCTGTTCCTGCCATAGGATGGGAAGACTCCCACCTCTCTGCTGTGATTATGGATTCTGTTGTAGCTACTGAAAACAGTCTTGATCCCATGTTTCTGGAAGCTTCTACAGTTTTTGTAGGACAGAACACTTCTACCACTTTACCTATGATGTTGGAAGAGCTGCAGGCTATCCCTTTACCTGAAAAAAGTGACAGAGGCGTTATCTTTCATGCTACAGAGCAGAGCCCATCTCTGCTAGACAAACCTATTGATGCTCCTGAGACTGAATGTTGCAACTTCATTCAGCAGACTGAAATGACAGAACATACAGACTCTGAGATAAAGAAAATAAACCTTGGCACTCAGGATATCACTCCTATTGAGATTCAGCAGTCACTTAACCCTGTAGAGCAGAGAGAATCTGAAACACATGGTGAGTGTACATCAGACACCACTGCCCCACCTTGATTTCCTGATCCTGTTTAGTTACCTCATGGTGAACCTAAATCACATGCAGACAAGGAGGTAGAGGATCTGCTGGGAAAAGAAGGTACCCTCATTTGGAAGAAACATTTTGCTCCAACAATGGACAGTACAAACATCATCTAGGTACCTTCAGATTGGGTTAATTTTTTATCTGTCACATTACTCTCAGTTGATAAATATGATTGGGCCAAGCAATTCTTGACATCTAAGGTTTGGGGGATCATTACTCAAGTAGCAGATGAAACAGTTTTCCTTCCTTTTGTGGTACCAGACTCCTGTCCTTCATTTGACCTCACGACATTTAACTCTACCCAGCAGGACAAGTCTGAGCAGGAGAATACACCCTCAGATAAGGCAAGCTTGCATGAGGAAACCTCTGCTCTGCACCAAAACAGGAAAAGGAAGGAGAAAATGCCACTACTTGAGACAGAGGTAAGGAGGATTTGTAGACTTCAAAAAGCCAAAAAAGGATTTAAGAATGCAGTATGTAAAGATAAAAACTGCCTTGCCTGTAATGCCAAACCTCCTATTATTCCTCCCAAAGTGGTTAAAAATCTCAACTCTGCTCTTTGCAAGGTCAACATTCAGGACACTAATGAGGAGAAACTAAACAACAGAAACAAGAAGTCTAGAGGAACGCAGGCTACATCCAAGGTGGGGACCCAGGTTGCGACCAAGGAGGGAACCACAACCACCATTTGACTAGTCTGAAGTCAAGATCCGTCTACTGTCAGCACAACTGCTAGAGTTACAGTTTAGTGACTTTGTCTTCTTTTGGGTTTGTAAGACTGTTTCTACCTCTGGAGAATCTAGAGAGGACGAGGAAAGTGTCTATTTGAAAGTGTTTTGCAGTTTATGTACACTGGAATATGGCTAGAACCTGGAAAATCCTGAACTGGAATGTGAGAGGATTGAATGATCCTAAGAAATGGACTGCTATTGCCAATAAAATTGAAGAATCTGCCTGCTCTATTATCTGTTTACAGGAAACCAAACAAGAAAACAGTGACAGTCTATACCTCAAAAATTTCTGTCCTCGAAGGCTTTCCAAATTTGCCTATCTTCCATTTGTTGGGGCTGTAGGTGGTTCGTTAATTGTTTGGTCTGAGCACCTCTTCCAGGGTCAACTTTTCCATGAAAATGATTTCTCTATCACTATTCATTTCACATCTACTCACACAGGGGAATCTTGGTATCTCACCAGTGTTTATGGTCCTTGTCAACCTGATATCAGACCAGAATTTATCAATTGGTTCCATAATTTTCAAATGGTTGACAATGCAAACTGGATGATCCTTGGAGATTTTAATTCTGTGAGATATCCTCATAACAGAAGTAGAGAAGGAGGTTGCATTAATGATATGCTACTGTTTAATGAGGTCATCAACCATCAAGCTCTCATTGAGATCCCATTGAGATGGAGGAATTTCACCTGGAGCAATATGCAGGATGCTCCACTTTTGGAAAAACTTGATTCGTGCTTTACATCAGAATCTACCCTGTCACATCTGCTTCTCCACTTGACAAAACTACCTCTGATCATATTCCCATTTGCATTAACATTGGTACCTCCATCCCCAGAGCACAGATATTCAGATTTGAAATTTTTTGGATGGAACACAGGCAATTTAAAGAAGTGGTCAAAAACATTTGGGAGCAGCATGTAGATGAAACTGACAGTGCTAAGATCATTGCTGCTAAGTTAAAGAGATTGAGAAAGGGACTCAAGATTTCGGCCAGATCTCTATCTGACCTGAAACAGATTATTGCAGACTCCAATTATTTGATCTTATTCTATGATACCATTGAGGAGTTCGGACCTCTTTCTGTTGCAAAACACAATGGCAGGTCAATTATCAAAGATCATTTATCTCAGACATTGAATAACCAAAGAATCTATTGGAAGCAAAGAGCCACTATCAGGAAAATCAAAGTTGGGGAGGCTAATACTAAATTCTTCCAAGCTAAGGCAACCATCAAGCACAGGAACAACCAGATTGCTATGTTAAGAGATGAGATGGGTCAGGAACACACTGATCACCAGACAAAAGCAGCCATTCTGCTCAGAGCTTTTAAAGAGAGACTAGGTACTAGTGCTACCTTGATTCAGCCCTATGGGGATCTCAGTGAACTGGAACTACCCTTCACCAAAGAGGAAATTGACAAAGTTGTTAAGCATATGCCTGCGGATAAGTCACCTGGTCCTGATGGTTTTAATGCAGCATTTTTGAAAAGATGTTGGGACATAATAGCCCCAGATTTCTACAATCTAATTGAGGATTTCTACAAGGGCTCTGTAAACCTGCAATGCATTAATTACTCTTTTATCACTCTGATCCCCAAGACTGATGCAGCTGCCACTCCAGGAGAGTTCAGGCCTATCTCCCTGCTTAACTGCACATTGAAGATTATTACTAAGCTTCTGGCCAATCGACTCCAAAAAGTGATTCTAAAGCTTCTTCATAAAAACTAATATGGTTTCCTCAGTAATAGATGCATTCAATACTGTCTAGCCTGGACTTATGAATACATCCACCAATGCAAGATATCTAAGAAGGAGATTATTCTCCTCAAACTAGATTTTAAGAAGGCTTTTGACATGTTAAACCATAAGGCTTTAATGGAAATTCTCAGAGCTAAATGTTTTGGAGAAAGGTGGCTTCACTGGATAAACTTAATTTATAGCACTGGTTTCTCTTCAGTTCTTCTTAATGGGGTGCCAGGAAAACAGTTTCTATGCAAGAAGGGTGTCAGGCAAGGTGACCCTTTCTCACCTTTGATCTTTGTCCTGGCAGCTGATCTCCTCCAGTCCATGATGAATGAAGCAATGAGAAACTCTATGATCTCCTCACCATTGACTCATCACTCCTACCCAGAATTCCCCATTATCCAATATGCAGACGTTACTATTTTGGTTACTCCAGCTGATGCTAGCCAACTCAACCATATTAAAAATCTGCTGCTACACTTTGAAGCATACACGGGTCTGAAGGTCAATTACAACAAATCCACCATGATTCCTGTCAACACCCGTGAACAGAAGATGCAAGAACTGTCCACTGTTTTTGGCTGCAAGATTGGATCTTTTCCTCACACTTACTTGGGTTTACCACTTAGCCTAAGCAAGCCCAGGATTGAAGATTTCATGCCACTTATCCAAAGAATTGCAAAGAGGCTTGAAGGATGCTCTACTCTACTCTACTCTCCTCTGGAGATAAATTGACACTGATCAAATCTGTTTTCACTAGCATGCCCACCTTTGTCATGAGCACTTTACCCTACCTACCACTGTGATCCAACAGATTAATACCTATATCAAAAAATGTTTCTGGAGAAAATATGGTTCTCAGGATTCTGGGGTAGTACTTATTGCTTGGGAGCAGATTAGTAAGCCAAAAAAATAGGGAGGTTTAGGAGTCTTGAATATTGAAGCTCATAACAAGGCATTGCTCATGAAATTTCTATTCAAATTCCTCAACAAGCATGACCTTCCATGGGTCCAAATGATTTGGGAGACTCATTATTCACATTCTCTTCCTGGCACTCGGATGGTGGGCTCTTTTTTGGTGGAAAGCAATTCTCAGGCTGTTGCCTTGTTTCAAGCAGTGGATCATTTGCCAAGATGGACTTGGAAACACTATTCTCTTCTGGTCTGATGGATGGTGGAACCAAGGACTATGTCACCAGTTTCCTGAATTATATTCTTTTGCCATCAACAAAGATATCACTTTGAGTCAGGTCATATCAACTCTGGACATAAGTTACTTATTCCACCGACCTCTCTCCATTCAAGCACATCAACAATTCATCACTCTACAACAACATCTCCAACAACGAGCCTCAGTGGATACAAGGGAGTGTTGGAAGATAACAGCAAACAACTCAGCATACGCTTCTATGAAGATGTATAAACACATTATGGACAAAGGATCAGCACACAACATCTTCATTGCCTCTGGTCTACGACATGCAGGCTGAGACATAAGATTTTCTTCTGGCTTTTGCTACATGACAGAAACAACACTAGAAACATGCTCCAACGACGTTCGATGCAACTCCCCAGTTCTGAATGTGCACTCTGTCTAGATCACACAGATGAAACCTCCGAACATCTTTTCTGGAACTGTCCCTTCACACTTTCCTGTTGGGATAGCATAATTTCAAACAGGCAGAGAGGTATCTCAAGTTATGATAAAATCCTTCTTGCTATGTCCCAGCTTCCTCCAACCTCTGCATTAGAGATTATTGTCATGGGATGTTGGGCTACTTGGAGTATCAGGAATGACAAAATCTTCAGGATGGCAGCCATCAGCATTGATAACCGGAAATTCTACCAACAAGAAGGGTTATGGGCATGCCAGCTGAGGGCCAAGCAAGGGAAAGCAGACAGGATTCGAGCCTGGACTGAATTAAACTTGTAATCTCATATGATGATGTTTCCTAGAGCTGGTATTGGTTGAAGGTCTGTATGACTATGTTTTGTAATCTGTAAATATTTATTAATGAAAACAAATACCGTAGAACAATTGGTCTACGGTCTCAGGGTCAAAAAAAATTGTAATGAATATGTTCAGGAACTGGTTGGTTGGGGTTCACCCCAAACTTGAAAGCTAAGATCCCAGTGGAAGCATGTGCTTAAGTGCGGACAATCTAGAATTGCTGAAATAATTATAGAGTATGTGCTTAAGTGCGGACAATCAAGAATTACCGAAATAGTTATAGATTAATAAGACGATACCTTCAAGTTTTTAGTATGTTATTTCAAAACTATGGGGGGGGGGGGGCGTTTTAGCTGCTCTCGCATGAACAGTAAATTCAAAAAGAAATAGCATTAAAAATGATTTTTTGGACGGAGGGAGTAGTATATAAGCCACTGGGCAACGCAGCTTCCTTTAATCTTTTCTGGCATGAAAAGTGGCGCCATTCCCACAACGATCATTCCCTGAAATTTCTTTGCAAAAAAATTAAACGTGGCACCATGTAAAAGAATCTAGCAAGGCTTATTTCATGCGTGCATGTTAATTACCCCAACCCAACAAGGTGTCGATAAACTCAGCCGCATATTAGCACATGACGGCTAGAGCTAAGCTCAGCCACGCGATATTAGTTAATTGATTATTACCTATCCTGGCTTCTTGTTTACTTTCGTCACGCGTCTCTTTCACGTGGTTAGTTAGCAACATTCCACCTGTGGATCTCAAGGGAAGGAATGAAATAACATTGTGTCGTGTGGAAGGAACAGGTTTAGTGCGTCAGAGAACGAGGGTCGAAGGTTCTAGACTTCTACTAGTTCTGTGTCCCTTTGCTTCAAATAAAAGACTAGACTAGAGTAGTTATTTGTACACGTTGGCTTGTGATCAAATCACGCCACATCCCAAGTGCGTAGGCAGGCCACGGTAGCAAAATACTTGCTACATGGATTAATCTAATCTCAAAAAATATATAGGTTATATGTGTGATGCCGCTTGATTCACGAAACTTGGAAAAGTTACATGTTTCGGATTTCGAAAAGAACTGAGAAAGAATTCATGAATATGAAGACGTGTACATAAATTCTGGTACGAGAAAATAACTATTGCTGAGCGATGCAAAAAAAAATCACAAAAGTTAGGGCACTCCAACGCCGTTCGGGTCGACGTGCCCCGATGATTTTTGTCCAACATGGTGCCTCATACGTACGTGGACGAGTTCGTGCATTCGAGTTCCTGCAAACCGGATGCAAAGTTGTAAGAGGTTCGCGGGAGTTCGGACATCCGCCACGTGGGACTCTGATACCCCGACCCATCCAAAACCCATCCGGAGTCCGCGTCTTCTCACTCCGTCCATCCCCTTCTTTGTATATGCTCCCTCACAGGCCGACGACACCACTGTACCACCCGGCCGCCCGCCAAGCCTTGTCGGACCTCCGCCGCTCCACCCGGACATCAGTCCCGCAATTTCCTACGCTGTCGTTTCCCCCTCGGTTGGCCGTCGCCCAGGTACCCTCCGCCCCTGGAGCTGTCGTCCATGGCGGACACCAAGCTTGGCAAGTGTTGGTCCAGATGTCATAGCCAAATTGTTGACAAATTTTTCCTTACTTTGTAGCAAACAAGATGGATTCGGACGACGAGTACTTCTACAACAACATCATAGGTTCGTCGTCTTAAGACGAGGAGCATGAATATTTTCGATGAAAGGACAATGGTCCAGGCGTTCCTAGCAGATGTGGAGCATGCAGATGAGCATGTCCTGAATTTTAAGGGATCAATCAAGGGACATTGAGTGTGTAATTGAAAGAGAGCATGGGTTTGTCATTTGTCGAGTGCGAATGAGCATGTCCCGAAAGGCAGCAGGGTACCCGACACCTCTAGCCCCTGCTCTTCCGAGGTGGCGCTAGGTGTTCATGCCCTCATCGTTGAGCTTGCGGTCGCGACTGCCTGAGTTGGAGGCGCGGGCCGCTTGCCGCGCAAGGCAGAGGGCGGTGCAAGCCGCCTCTAGTTGGTTCGGTTGTGGGTCATGCAGATCCACGCTGGAGCCGCTTCCACTCGTCATTGCCGACGAGTTCCTCCATGACGTCATCCGTCGGTCCTTCACCTTAGTGGAATCAGACGCTCATCGTCGTCGTTGCAAAAATGCTACGGCGCTCCAGATCGTCATCGAGGAGTCCGAGCGACTCGCAAAGCAGAAGGCAGACGCCACAAAGAAGGATGAATGGCTTGTGAGAGGGCAGGCCTGCGTCGCCCGAAGTCTTGCCGAGATCCACTCCTCCTGCTCTGATAGCGGAACAACCACTGACGACAGTGATGACGCCATCTGGCCGCCGAGGCCTACGCTGAAGACTACAACTGTCGCTTCGGAGACCCCAAGGGGAAGCGGCCGGCAAGGAAGTGAGAAGTCCGGCGGCCTCCTCCTCCTCCACAATCTATCTATCTTGTTTATATATCATTTTAGGCTTATCATATCTTGGTGATGATGAACATTTTGTGTCCAGTCATATCTATGTGATGATGAAACTTGCTACCCCCTACATATGTTTGCTCTTACTATGTTCAAACTATGTCTGCGTAAATATTGATCACGTTGCACGGGTAGGATGGATTTGAGAGGGAAGGCTGCCGATGCGGAGAAACGTGAGGTGATCGGTCGCTGTCCACGCATCTGCGGAGACACAGGGGGCACATTTATGAGCTGCGGTTCTAGATGCTCTTAGGAGGCTCATTTCCCGCATCAGTATATGTGGCTCTCAATTGTTAAGCCGTAAATACAACATAGGCACGTACAATACGTGCGCTGGGATGAAAGCAGAATTAGCTCCAAGAGAAGACCAAGTTTACACAATTATAATTAAGCTGCCGCAGCCGCATGCATGACGACGAAACATTCTGAAGTGTCAAATATGCTTTGCCGCGTACATCTCTTTCACAAGACTAGGTACGAAACATTCTACGGTCCATACGTTTGCCTATGCCTACACACGTACTCATCCTAGAGTTCCAACGGGCGTTTTTCATGCATACATTCTATCCACGATTCGGTCGTCACCTTTTTTGCTTCGTGTGGAAAATAGACTGTACTTATTATTAATTCATTTGTTTTATTATCTAAGAAAAAGATAAGTTATGGACATGTAGGTAAACTAAGGGCTTTGCGGTACATTCTTCCACCTAGTAGTGTTTTTTTAAAGGAGGATTACCCCCGGCCTCTGCATGAGATGGATGACACGGCTATCTTATTAAAAAGTGCCAAGCAAATAAATTGTGCAGTTCAGTACAGCTTGCAAAAGGAGCAAAAAGATAAAAAGACAAGTAAAAAGGGCCACACAACCGGCACAAAACAGGACAAGATGACTAAATACCTATCCTATGATTAAACCGTCATCCAAACCGGTTGTAGATAACCCGTGCGACTGTCTTTCATCGGTTGCACCCAGTAACCAAAAGCTTCCTGGAGCCTGTATGAGTGAGTAACGACCACGTACGGATCCAACCAGTAGCTCTGTAGATAACCTGCAAAAAGTTTGTAAGATTTTGTCTGTTAAAAACCATATCATTTCTGCAGTTTCATATAGCCCAAAGTAATGTGTATATTCCTATTCGAATACGTCCCACAATAACTGGCTCCACCCCAGTGATCCATGTCCCAAATAACATGTCTGTGCTAACAGGAGGGTTAATATTAAAGGCTATATGGATCGAGCGCCAAAAAAGCTTAGCGAGAGGACAATCGAGAAACATGTGTTGTATTGTTTCATCCTGGTCACAAAAACAACAATGTGAACTGCCCACCCAACTACGCTTAAGCAAATTATCCTTGGTCAGAATCACTTTCTTGTGGATAAACAACATGAAAATCTTGATTCTCAATGGGACTTTTAATTTCCAAATATGATTCGATCGCGGGATTGGGCCAGAATCAATGAGATCCAGGTACATGGATTTCACCATAAAAACATCACTTGTAGTTAGCTTCCAGTGAAAGGAGTCAAGTGTTGGGAAACGATGCATGGAAAACAAAACAATTTCTACGCACACGCAATGATCTATCCATGGAGATGCATAGCAATGAGAAGGAGAGTGTGTCTACGTACCCACGTAGACCGTAAGCGGAAGCGTTTCACAACGCGGTTGATGTAGTCGAGCTTTTTTCGCGATCCACTGATCGAGTACCGAACGTACGACACCTCCAAGTTCTACACACGTTCAGCTAGGTGACGTCCCTCGCCTTCTTGATCTAGCAAGACATCGATGTAGTAGATGAGTTCCGTCAGCACGACTGCATGGTGACGGTGATGGTGAAGTGATCCTCACAGAGCTTCGTCTAAGAACTACGAAAATATGACCGAGGTCATAAACGGTGGAGGGGGGCGCCGCACACGGCTAGACAATTGTCTGGGGTGTGCTAGAAGCGCCCCCCATATATATATATATATATATATATATATATATATATATATATATATATATATATATATATATATATATATATATATATATATATATATATATATATATATATATATATATATATATATATATATATATATATATATATAGGTGGGAGGGGAGGGAGCAGCCAGGAGGGCGCCCCAAGTAGGCCGAATCCTACTTGGGGTCCCTTCCGAAGTGGCGCCCCCTTTCCTTAATTGCCGGAGAAGAAAGGAAAGGGGGCAAGAGAGAAAGAAGGGGAGGCCGAATCCTCCCCCTTTCCTTCCCCACTTGGCCGGCTGCCATGGGGGGCGCACCAACCCCTTGTGGGCTGGTGTGCTCCCCTCTTGTGGCCCAATAGGCCCAATATACTCTCGGTACTCCGATGACTATCTGGTTTTCTCCGAAACACTTCCGGTGTCTGAATATCATTATCTTATATATCAATCTTTACCTCTCGACCATTTCGAGACTCCTCATCATGTCCGTGATCTCATCCAGGGCTCCGAACAACATCCGGTCACCAAATCACATAACTCATATAATATAATATCGTCATCGAACGTTAAGCGCGCGGACCCTATGGGTTCGAGAACTATGTAGACATGATCGAGACACCTCTCCAGTCAATAACCGATAGCGGAACCTGGATACCCATATTGGCTCCTACATATTCTACGAAGATCTTTATCGGTCAAACTGTTATGACAACATACGTTAGTCCCTTTGTCTATCGGTATGTTACTTGCCGGAGATTTGATCGTCGGTATCTTCATACCTAGTTCAATCTCGTTACCGGCAAGTCTCTTTACTCGTTCCATAATACATCACCTCATGACTAACTCCTTAGTCGTTTGCTTGCAAGCTTATGATGTGTATTAACAGAGGGCCCAGAGATACCTCTCCGATACTCGGAGTGACAAATCCTAATCTCGATCTATGCCAACTCAACAAACACCTTTGGAGATACCTGTAGAGCATCTTTATGATCATCTAGTTAGTTGTGACGTTTGATAGCACACAAGGTATTCCTCCGTTATCCAGGAGTTGTATAATCTCATAGTCGAAGGAATATGTATTTGACATGAAGAAAGCAATAGCAATAAAACTGAACAATCAATATGCTAAGCTAACGGATGGGTCTTGTCCATCACATCATTCTCCTAATGATGTGATCCCGTTATCAAATGACAACTCATGTCTATGGTTAGGAAACCTTAACTATCTTTGATCAACGAGCTAGTCAAGTAGAGGCTCACTAGGGACACGGTGTTTGTTTATGTATTCACACATGTATTTAGGTTTCCGATCAATACAATTCTAGCATGAATAATAGACCTTTATCATGAATAGAAAATATAAAATAACAACTTTATTATTGCCTCTAGGGCATATTTCCTTCAGTCTCCCCCTTGCACTAGAGTCAATAATCTACTTCACATTGCCATGTGATTAACACCCATAGTTCACATCGCCATGTGATCAACACTCAAAGAGTTTACTAGGGTTGGTCTAGTTCACATAGCCATGAGATTAACACCCAAAGATTATTAAGGTGTGATCATGTTTTGCTTGTAAGAGAAGTTTAGTCAATGGATCTGTTACATTCAGATCTGTATGTATTTTGCAAATTTCTATGTCTACAATGCTCTGCATGGAGCTACTCTAGCTAATTGCTCCCACTTCCAATATGTATCTAGATTGAGACTCAAAGTCATCCGGATTGGTGTTAAAGCTTGCATCGACGTAACTCTTTATCACCTCCATAATTGAGAAACATTTCCTTAGTCCTCTTTAGGTAACTAAGGATAATTTTGACCACTATCCAGTGATCCACACATGTATCACTATTGTACCCCCTTGCCAAACTCATGGCAAGGTACACAATAAGTTTGGTACATAGTATGGCATACTTTATAGAACCTATGGCTGAGACATAGGAAATGACTTTCATTCTCTCTATCTTCTGCTGTGGTCGTACTTTGAGTCGTACTCAACTTCACACCTTACAATATAGGCTAGAACTTCTTTGACTGGTCCATTTTGAACTCCTTCAAAATCTTGTCAAGGTATGTACTAATTGAAAATCTTATCAAGCGTCTTGATCTATCTCTATAGATCTTGATGCCTAATATGTAAGCAGCTTCACCGAGGTTTTTCATTGAAAACTTCTTATTCAACTATCCTTTTATGCTATCCAGAAATACTATATCATTTCCAATCAGCAATAGGTGATCCACATATAATATCAGAAATGCTACAGAGATCTCACTCACTTTTTTGTAAATATAAGCTTCACCGAAAGTCTGTATAAAATCATATGCGTTGATCACCTCATCAAAGCGTTTATCCCAACTCCGAGATGCTTGCACCAATCCGTAGATGGATCGCTGGAGCTTGCACACTTTGTTAGCACGTTTAGGATCGACAAAACCTTCTGGTTGCATTATATACAACTCTTGTTTAAGAAATCCATTAAGGAATGCAGTTTTGACGCCCATTTGCCAAATTTCATAATCATAAAATGCGGCAATTGCTAACATGATTCAAACTGACTTAAGCATCGCTACGGGTGAGAAGGTTTGTAACATCCCAAATTTCCAATTTGGAATGTTATACATAGATCATGCATGCATATCATGTTTTATTGCATTTCGATTTGCGATACTCGAAATTCTAAGCAACTTAAGGACCCACGGAGAGAGTTGAGGATTTCATCGCTTTCATATTGAATTTTATCAAATATCGAAACAAGGATCACTTTTGTTTATTTATTTTTCTCTCCAAAATATTTTCATATTAAAATATATGAGAGGAGATAATATGACTTCTCTAAATGAAATGAAATATTGGAGGAAAATATTAAAATCAAATATTTGATTTTATTCAGATTTTATTGCTATTTTATTTGCATAGGAAAAATACGCGTTTTTCAAAATTGCGTTATAGGCCCAAATAAATGTACACCTTGTCCGGCATATTTTTAGAGGATGGGGAAAATTTATTTCAGGATTTTTGGAGTCCGTTTGGTATTTCTTTTCTTTCTTTTTCTGCACGTCGGTATATTAAAAAAATGCGCAACTAACTCCGGGCCGTAACCGGCCAGGATTCCTCGGGCCGGATTTAAAGCCCGAGACCCCGAGCCCCCAGTCGCCGCCAGCCCACCCGAAACCATAGCCGCCGCCGCCTCAGGAATCGCGCAGCCGTCGCCGCCTCTCGTGCCGCCGTCCGCCGCCGCCGCCGCCCCGCCGGACGCCGCCGCCCTGCCGGACCTCGCCGCCCGCCGGTAGCCATCGCTGCTGCCGGTTTTTCTGTTAAAACCGTTTGGGTTTTTTAAACCCTAGTTTCGTTTTTTTATTTTATTAGATCGGTTATTTTCCGATTCGACTAAATAGTGGACGTTCGTCGGTACGTTCATTTTAACGAACGGTTTTCGCTCGTTAGTCACAGACAGCGAACGTTCGTTCGTTAGCCTGTTCGTCAGTTTTCTTTTTCTCGGATTTTTCGCGATTATTTCCAATCGTGATTTCTGATCCGATTTACGTTTTAGCGTACCATTTCGCTCGTTTATCGGAATCAGGCGATTCAAGCGCCTAGATCTTCGTCTCGAAGCCCTCTTTCCTCTTAACCAACTTGAACAAGATTTTGGTACCGTAAAATTTGACTTTAGTCCAAATTAGTAAACGAATCTTGTTTCTTTCACAGTTTGAGTGCCGTTACTCCGTTTGATTTGATTCTTTTTGCACTGGAGTTCTTAAATTGAACTTTCTGGTTAGATCTTGTTGTTAGAGTTTTACCCGTGCATCTTTGCTTGATTGCTTATGTATGTTATTGTTTGTTTGCGATAGAATTCCTGGAGTGCAAAGCGTGCTACTACGAGTCACTAGGTTTTGCGGATCGTCAGCAAGGCAAGTAACACATTGATCATACTCCTTTCATACCCAGTTTTTATGCATTAGTTCCAATCCTCAAACACTGCATGATTAGGATTTGATTAACTTGTCGGCATTGGGAAGTAGTTGATGAGGTAGAACCTATTACCTGTTTTATTATCAAACCCTTGGGAGTTACTTCTACGTTATGCTTATATTGCCATGCTATGCTCGTAGACGTGGATTGGGTTTGAGTGAATCCATGACAGATGTGAGATTGTTAATTAATGGTTCAACTTAAGGTGGCTACTTCAATACACATCTGGGTGGATTGCTTGTTTGGGTAGTTGGGGAATCCAGTGTTGTCCTAGGAGATCCCGGGGTATCCGTGTGATCATCCTACGGTTCGCCACCCAGGCTCAAAGGGATCCTGAGATATTTCATGATAGAAACTTTCGTGTGCAGCCACAACCTATTATGTGCTCTAGCATAGTTGAGTATGTTGCATGACCTCTTCCAGTGGTAGGCTAGCAGATGTAGAGGGATGTAGGTTGGTACTGTCTACCCGGGGTTAGAGTTAATGCTTCTGAAAGACTGTGTCTCGATCATCCGTTTCTCAAACACCATGTAGTGCGAGAAATCTAACGGAGGAGATCGAGTCTTGTGGGGAAAAGTGCGCAAACCTCTGCAGAGTGTACAATCTAATCATGGTTAGCCGTGTCCCCGGTTATGGACAATCTTGAGTATCTAGTACTTGGATTATCAAATGTATCTCATCACTCTAATTTAATTTGTTGGGTTGATAATTACTTTTAATTGGGATTGAGTTGGAGGAACCTTCTCAATGATGTTTCAACTACCATGATAGTTAAATAAAATCTATTCCTTTGTTGTAGGAAAAAAATGACTTTTCGCAAAAACATATAACCCTAGAGCATCCAGCAGCCATATATGCATGTAGTGATAGCTTTTATCTGTTCATTGCTCTACTATATTACATTGCCAGCATATTCCATGTGTTGACCCGTTTTCAGGCTGGAACGTATTATGTTACAGACTTTTCAGACGACGAGTAAAGGTGCGATAATTCATTGTCATGCACTCAGCTATGCCGTTGGCGTTGATGGACTCACTTTATCTTCCAAGCCTTCCGGTGTTATCGTATTAGATGGCCTTAAGCCATATTTATTGTAATAAGTTCTCTTTTTTGAGACATTCGATGTAATAAGTGTGTGATTTCTACTCTGCTATAAATCCTTCGAGTACTGTGCGTGTCAGCATTACTGATCCAGGGATGACACTGAAGCACAAAGGCTTGACCATCTGAGGTCGGGTCGCTACAAGATGGTATCGGAGCACACGTTGAATGTAGGACACAACCACTAAGATAAGCCATAGGTCACTCTTCTCTACTCATTTCAGACTCCTCTCCACTTTGTACTCTTTTGGATGGCGGATTCAAGGAACAAGTTTGCTCAACCGGATGAAGATACACCTTTTGGATGACACTTGAAGGAAGTTACTAGATACCTAAACATAGGAATACCAAGCTTCGCCGGGACCTTCAACGCCACCTTACCAGAAGAGGAGAGCTGGATGATTCAAGTTCAAATTCTAGGAAGGACTTTCACGCCATTCACAGAGCCCATAGAGTTTTCCTTTGATGCCCCAACCTGGAGTCTAGGCAAGAGCATGGCAGCCCACATCGCCATGGGACGCATCGGCGAAGTTTACCACAAGGATCTCAAAGATACTATCTACCAGATATGCAGACGCCGAGATGAGAAATGGGAAATGATTAGCACCAGGAAGGACAGGTCCATTGCAGCTTTCATCCAGGAGTTAAACCAGCACATCTGATGCCAGGAGAATCAGATGTGTGCATACATGATAAATTTGAAGAAGGCGATGACAAGGATCACCGAGCTAGAAGAGGAACTCAAGTCTACACGTGATGGATATGAGGAGGAAATCGCGACACTATTAGAGAAGAACGACGACCTGATAAGGAAGATCAGAGTATTCATGGGAGACCCCGCGCCAGGGGGAGATGACGATGATTCCACTTGCCCGGAGAACTACATCATCATCGACAACACCGAATCCGACCCCGAAGACAGTGATGATGACTTTGAAGACGAAGCTGAAGCAGACATCATGGAGTCTTCCATCGATCAAAATTTCTAGTAGACCACCATATGATTAGTAGTATTTCCCCATGTATATAGTAGTAGTCCGAGCAATTTTGATGATAGTTCTAGACCGTTTGTATGCCCTTGCTTGATTGATTTGGTGTGATATGTCTGTGTTTGTATCATGTGCATATGGGTAGTGCTTTCTCACTAGACCTCATTTCTATTCTAATCTCTCCCCTCTAAACCCATCAGATGCCTCCGAGACGTGACATCGGAGTTTCTCCCCACCGGAGATCACCTAGTTGATCCAGCAGCAGAATGCCTTGATGCAAATATTAGTCCAGAACCAAGGCAACAACAACAACCCGCCCCCGGTTGACAACTTAGCCCGCTTTCTGAGGTTACAGCCGCCGGTGTTTTCCAGTAGCACCAAGCCGATAGTTGCGGATGACTGGCTACGCAGGATTGGAAGGGAGTTGACCACCGCAGGTTGCACAAATGCAGAGAAGGTTCGTTTTGCCGCACATCAGTTGGATGGACCAGCAGCCTCATGGTGGGAGAATTATACATCCACTTTTCCCATAGCCAATGTTACATGGGACCAGTTTCAGCAAGCATTCCGCACAACCCATGTCTCAACTGGAGCTATGAGCATGAAGAAGCGTGAGTTCCGCAACTTACGCCAGGGAAACCGTACTGTAGCTCAGTACGTGGATGAGTTTAGTAAGCTATCTCGTTATGCCCCTGATGATGTGGCCAAAGATGCCGCGAAGGAGAAGAATTTTATGGAAGGGCTGAATGATGAGATGAGCATGCAGTTGATGGTGGCAACATTCAACAATTACCAGGAGTTGGTAGACAAGGCTCTTATGATTGAAGGGAAGCAGCAACAGATTGAGAGCCGCAAGAGGAATTATGGACAGGAAAAGTACAATTCTGGATCCCAACAGAAGCCTCGTTTCACCCCGAATTCGGGAGGACTTGTCCATAATCATGGAGGCCACAACCACAATGGAGGAAGTTCTCACAACCATAATGGCCCCAAGAATGGAAACGGGAATGGAAGAGGCAGCAATCAGAACCTTTCTAACCCATCCACACCCGCCAAGAAGGATCAAAGTCACATTACTTGTTTCAAGTGAGGGAAGACTAGGCACTACACCAACGATTGTCCGGAATTAAAGAACGACAATGGCAATGGAAGCGCTTGGAAGAATCCCAACCCTTTCAATAGGGGACAAGTGAACCACGTGAACGTGGAGGAGGTTGAGGAGCAGCCTGATGCAGTTATCGGTAAGTTTTTGGTTAAGTCTTTTACCGCTCTTGTTCTTTTCAATACTGGTGCACCGCATTCATACATATCAAGGGGATTTGTGGACAAGTTTAAGTTGCCAACCCTAGCCCTTAGGACACCCCTGTTAGTAAGTTCACCTGGAGCAGAGTATATGGTCAGCCGATGGTGCGACCGGATACCCTTAACCATTGGTAGCCATGTTTTTCCGTCAGACCTAATAATTTTGGAGTCACAAGGATTGGATGTGTTATTAGGCATGGACTGGATGTCGAATTATGGAGGAAGCATTGATTGTGCTAGTAAGTCAATTCTGCTCACTACCCTCGGAGGGAAAAAGGATCAAGTATGTATCCAGGCATGCGTCAAGGAGGACCCAAGTAAATTCTCTCACGGGAGTTTTTCGGGAGGAAGTGCCGGTAGTGAAGGATTACCCAGATGTATTTCCGGAGGAGTTGCCAGGCATGCCACCAGATCGAGATATTGAATTTTTAATAGAGCTGTTGCCAGGCACCGGGCCAATATCAAAGAGACCATACCGGATGCCCGCAAATGATCTAGAAGAGATCAAGAAGCAGATTAAGGAGTTATTGGAGAAAGGTTACATTCGAAGAAGTTCATCACCATGGGGAGCACCAGTGCTTTTGGTTGAGAAGAAGGATGGATCCTTAAGGATGGTTGTTGATTATCGTGCGTTGAATGAAGTGACGATCAAGAATAAGTACCCACTACCGATGATCAATGATTTGTTTGACCAGCTGCAAGGAGCTAATGTGTTTTCCAAGATCGGTCTGCGATCAGGATATCACGAGCTGAAGATTCGAGAGAAGGATATACCAAAAACAGCATTCACCACAAGGTATGGGTTATATGAGTATACGGTCATGTCATTTGGACCGACTAACGCCCCTTCCTATTTCATGAGTATGATGAATAAGGTGTTCATGGAATTTTTGGATAAGTTCGTTGTGGTGTTCATTGATGATATAATGGTATACTCGAAGGATGAAGAGGAGCACAAGGAGCATTTACGTTTAGTTCTTGAGAAACTCAGGGAACATCAGTTGTATGCCAAGTTCAGCAAATGTGAGTTCTGGTTGAAGGAAGTTGGATTCCTTGGACATGTTATATCAGGAGAAGGTATAGCAGTAGACCCCACCAAGGTTCAGTCAGTCACTGAGTGGTTGGCACCCACCTCAGTTAGCGAGATCCGTAGTTTCCTTGGACTTGCGGGATACTATCGGAGATTCATTGAGAATTTTTCCAAGATTGCGAAACCCATGACGGAGTTATTGAAGAAAGATACCAAATTCAAATGGACGGAAGAATGTGAGGCAAGTTTTCAGGAGTTGAAGAAACGTTTGACTACAGCCCCAGTGCTGATTCTGCCAGATATACGCAAGGACTTCCAGGTGTATTGCGATGCTTCACGCTGAGGACTTGGAGGTGTACTTATGCAGGATGGAAGAGCTGTTTCGTATGCATCCCGACAGCTTCGACCGCATGAGTTGAATTATGCTAGTCATGATTTAGAGTTAGCAACCGTAGTGCATGCTCTCAAGACTTGGAGACATTACCTTATTGGAAACCGTTGTGATGTGTACACGGATCATAAGAGTTTGAATTACATTTTCACACAAAAGGATCAGAACCTCACGCAGAGGAGATGGTTGGAGCTTATAAAGGATTATGACATGAAGCTGCATTATCATCTAGGAAAGGCCAATGTCGTAGCAGACGCTTTGAGCCGAAAGAGTTATGTAAACACCCTCGTAAGCGGAGGGATGCCAAAGGAGTTAGCCGAGAATCTCAGGGAACTTCGTTTGGAGATTGTTCCTATAGGTTTTGTTGCAGCAATGGAAGTTCAGTCTACATTGTTGGGAAAGATTCGATAAGCGCAGAAGGATGATAAGCAGATCGCCGAGATCAAAGAGAGAGTGAGCAAAGGAAAGGCCAAGGGTTTTCGTGAGGATGAGCACGACACCCAGTGGTTTGAGGACCGCATTTATGTGCCCAATAATGCAGAGATCAGGAAGTTGATACTTCAGGAGGCTCATGAATCGCCATACTCGATACACCCCGGGAACACCAAGATGTATTTGGATTTGAAGGAGTGTTTCTGGTGGACCGGAATGAAGAAGGATATTGCCGAGTATGTAGCCGTATGTGATGTATGTCATAGAGTGAAGGGAGAACATCAGAAGCCAGCAGGATTACTGCAACCTATGCTGATACCCGAATGGAAGTGGGATAAACTTGGCATGGATTTTATCACCGGATTGCCCAGGACCTGATCAGGATATGATTCTATCTGGGTAGTAGTGGATCGCTTGACCAAAGTAGCCCACTTTACCCCAGTGAAAACCACTTATACGAGTGCGAAGTTGGCCAAGATATACATGACCAGGATCGTATGTCTGCACGGAGTTCCAAGGACCATCGTATCGGATAGAGGAACACAGTTTACTTCAAAGTTTTGGCATCAGTTACACCAAACTTTGGGAACCAGGCTAGAGTTCAGTACAACTTTTCACCCGCAGACAGGTGGGCAGACCGAGAGAGTCAATCGGATTCTGGAAGACATGTTGAGAGCTTGTGCGTTGGATTATGGATCTAGTTGGGATGACAATTTACCCTACGCGGAGTTCTCATACAACAATAGCTACCAGGCCAGTTTGAAGATGGCACCGTTCAAAGCCCTGTATGGAAGGAGATGCCGAACAGCATTGATGTGGAATGAAGTTGGAGACCGACAGTTGTTTGGACCCGATTTGATCAAAGAGTCTGAAGAGAAGGCTAAGTTGATTCGAGATAGACTGAAGGTAGCACAGTCCCGACAGAAGAGTTATGCAGATTTGAAACGCAAGGAGGTAGTCTATGAAATCGGAGATAGAGCGTATCCGCGAGTATCACCTCTTCGAGGAGTTAAGCGTTTTGGGATTAAGGGAAAGCTAGCCCCGAGATTTGTAGGACCATACCAAGTTTTGGAAGGTATGGGAGAGGTTGCCTACAAGTTGGAGTTACCTGAAGGACTGTCAGGAGTACATGATGTGTTTCACGTTTCCCAGTTGAAGAAGTGCCATGCAGAGATGGCCGATATACCGCTAAGAGATATAGTGCCCCTGGAAGCGATTCAGTTGGACAGTGATTTGACATATGAGGAGAAACTTGTCAAGATTCTTGAGTTTGCCAGCCGAGTTACTCGCAACAAGGTTATCAAGTTTTGTAAAGTTCAGTGGAGCCACCATACCGAGGATGAAGCCACCTGGGAACGAGAGGATGATCTTCACAAAGACCATCCACACCTATTTCCTAGCCAACCCGAATCTCGAGGGCGAGATTCATCTTAAGGGGGGTAGGTTTTTAACATCGCAAATTTCCAATTTAGAATGTTATACATAGATCATTCATGCATATCATGTTTTATTGCATTTTGTTTTGCGATCCTCAAAATTCTAAGCAACTCAAGGACCCACGGAGAGAGTTGAGGATTTCATCATTTTCATATTTGAATTTTATCAAATATCGAAACAAGGATCACTTTGGTTTATTTATTTTTCTCTCAACAATATTTTCATATTAAAATATATGAGAGGAGATAATATGACTTCTCCAAAATAAATGAAATACTGGAGGAAAAATATTAAAATCAAATATTTGATTTTATTGCTATTTTATTTGCATAGGAAAAATACGCGTTTTTCAAAATTGCATTATAGGCCCAAATAAATGTTCACCCTGTCCGACACATTTTTAGAGGACGGGGAAAATTTATTTTGGGATTTTTGGAGTCCATTTGGTATTTCTTTTTTTTTTTCTGCACATCGATATATTTAAAAAAACGCGCAACCGACTCCGGGCCGCAACCGGCCAAGACTCCTCGGGCCGGCTTTAAAGCCCGAGACCACGAGCCCCCAGCCGCCGCCAACCCACCCGAAACCCTAGCAGCCGCCGCCGCCTCTCGCGCCGCCGTCCGCCACTGCTGCCGCCCCGCCGGCCGCCGCCGCCGCCGGTTTTTCTGTTAAAACCGTTCGGTTTTTTTAAAACCCTAGTTTCGTTTATTTTATTTTATTAGATCGGTTTTTTTTCATTAGGCTAAATAGCGGACGTTCGTTTTAACAAACCGTTTTCGCTCGTTAGTCACAGACAGCGAACGTTCGTTCTTTGGCCTGTTCGTCAGTTTTCTTTTTCTCAGATTTTTCGCGATTATTTTCGATCGCGATTTCTGGTCCGATTTTCATTTTAGCGTATCTTTTCGCTCGTTTATCGGAATCAGGTGATTCAAGCACCTAGATCTTCGTCTCGAAGCCCTCTTTCCACTTAACCAACTTGAACAAGATTTTGGTACCGTAAAATTTGACTTTAGTCTAGATTAGTAAACGGATCTTGTTTCTTTCGCAGTTTGAGTTTCGTTGCTCCGTTTGATTTGATTCTTTTTGCAAACCGGAGTTCTTAAGTTGCACTTTCTGGTTAGATCTTGTTGTTTGAGTTTTACCCGTGCATCTTTGCTTGATTGCTTATGTATGTTATTGTTTGTTTGCGATAGAATTCCCGGAGTGCGAAGCGTGCTACTACGAGTCACTAGGTTTTCCGGATCATCAGCAAGGAAAGTAACACATTGATCATACTCATTTCATACCCAGTTTTTATGCATTAGTTCCAATCCTCAAACACTGCATGACTAGGATGTGATTAACTTGTGGGCATTGGGAAGTAGTTGATGAGGTAGAACCTATACCTGTTTTATTATCAAACCCTTAGGAGTTACTTCTACGTTATGCTTATATTGCCATGCTATGCTCGTAGACGTGGATTGGGTTTGAGTGAATCCATGATAGATGTGAGATTGTTAATTAATGGTTCAACTTAAGGTGGCTACTTCAATACACATCTGGGTGGATTGCTTGTTTGGGTAGCTGGGGAATCCAGTGTTGTCCTAGGAGATCCCGGGGTATCCGTGTGATCATCCTACGGTCCGCCACCAAGGCTCAAAGGGATCATGAGATATTTCATGCTAGAAACTTCCGTGTGCAGCCATAAGCTATCATGGGCTCTAGCATAGTTGAGTATGTTGCATGACCTCTTCCAGTGGTAGGCTAGCAGATGTAGAGGGATGTAAGTTGGTACTGTCTAACCGGGGTTAGAGTTAATGCTTCTGAAAGACTGTGTCTCGGTCATCCGTTTCTCAAACACCATGTAGTGCGAGAAATCCAATGGAGGAGATCTAGTCTTGTGGGGAAAAGTGCGCAAACCTCTGCAGAGTGTACAATCTAATCATGGTTAGCCGTGTCCCCGGTTATGGACAATCTTGAGTATCTAGTACTTGGATTATCAAATGTATCTCATCACTCTAATTTAATTTGTTGGGTTGATAATTACTTTTAATTGGGATTGAGTTGGAGGAACCTTCTCAATGATGTTTCAACTACCATGATAGTTAAATAAAATCTATTCCTTTGTTGTAGGGAAAAATTGGCGTTTCGCAAAAACATATAACCCTGGAGCATCCACCAGTCATATATGCATGTAGTGATAGCTTTTATCTGTTCATTGCTCTACTGTGTTACATTGCCAGCATATTCCATGTGTTGACCCGTTTTCGGGCTGCAGCGTATTATGTTGCAGACTTTTCAGACGATGAGTAAAGGTGCGATAGGTCGTTGTCATGCACTCAGCTATGCCGTTGGAGTTGATGGACTCACTTTATCTTCCAAGCCTTCCGCTGTTATCGTATTAGATGGCCTTAAGCCATATTTATTGTAATAAGTTCTCTTTTTTGAGACATTCGATGTAATAAGTGTGTGATTGCTACTCTGCTATAAATCCTTCGAGTACTGTGTGTGTCAGCATTACCGATCCAGGGATGACATTGAAGCACAAAGACTTGACCATCTAAGGCCGGGTCGATAGAAGGTCTCATCATAGCCAACCCCTTGAACTTGTCGAAAACCGTTTGTGACAAGTCGTGCTTTCTAGACAGTAACATCACCATCAGCGTCACTCTTCTTCTTGAAAATCCATTTATTCTCTATGGCTTGCCGATATCGAGCAAGTCCACCAAAGTCCACACTTTGGTCTCATACATGGATCCTATCTCAGATTTCATGGCCTCAAGCCATCTGTCGGAATCTAGGCTTATAATAGCTTCTTCGTAGTTTGTAAGTTCTCCATGTCTAGTAACATGACTTCCAGGACTGAATTACAATACTACTTTGGTGCGGGCTCTGTTTGACCTACGAGGTCCAGTAGTAACTTGATCTGAAGTTTCATGATCATCATCATTAGCTTCCTCTCTAGTCGGCGTAGGCATCACGAGAACGGATTTCTCTGATGTACTACTTTCAAATTTGAGAGAAAGTACAATTACCTCATCAAGTTCTAGTTTCCTCCCACTCACTTCTTTCGAGAGAAACTCCTTATCTAGAAAGGATCCATTCTTGACAACAAAGATCTTTCCTTCGAATCTATGGTAGAAGGTGTACCCAATTATTTCCCTAGGGTATCCTATGAAGACACACTTCTCCGGTTTGGGTTTGAGCTCATCAGGCTGAAGCCTTTTTGACATAAGTGTCATGATGTCTGCTAGAAGTACGTCGGTATTTCCCCAAAGAGGAAGGGATGATGCAGCACAGTGACAGTACGTATTTCACTCAGTGATGAGACCAAGGTTATCGAACTAGTAGGAGAACCAAGAAACACTACGTAAACAACACCTGCACACAAATAACAAATACTCGCAACCCGACATGTTAAAGGGGTTGTCAATCCCTTTCGGGTAACGGGGCCAGAAATTGGCACATGGACGGGAGAAAGTTGTAATAAATTGATAGATCGAACGCCAAATAAAATAAAGTGCAACAAGGTATTTTTGTATTTTTAGTTTAATAGATCTGAAAATACAAACAAAGGAAAATAGATCGCAAAGGCAAATATAATAAAGAAGAGACCCGGGGGGGCGTAGGTTTCACTAGTGGCTTCTCTCGAGAAAAATAGCGAATGGTGGGTGAACAAATTACTGTTGGGCAACTGATAGAACTTCAAATAATCATGATGATATCCAGGCAATGATCATTATATAGGCATCACGTCCAAGATTAGTAGACCGACTCCTGCCTACGTCTACTACTATTACTCCACACATCAACCGCTATCCAGCATGCATCTAGTGTATTAAGTTCATGGAAAAACGGAGTAATGCAATAAGAACGATGACATGATGTAGACAAGATCTATTTATGTAGATATATACCCCATTTTGTTATCCTTAATAGCAATGATACATACATGTCGATTCCCTTTCTGTCACTGGGATCAAGCACCGTAAGATCGAACCCATAACAAAGCACCTCTTCCCATTGTAAGATAAATAGATCAAGTTGGCTAAGCAAAACCCAAATGTCGGAGAAGAATATGAGGCTGTAAGTAATCATGCATGTAAGAGATCAAAGAAGACTCAAATAACTTTCATGGATAAAAAGATAGATCTGATCATAAACTCAAAGTTCATCAGATCCCAACAAACACACCGCAAAAAGAGTTACATCATATGGATCTCCAAGAGACCATTGTATTGAGAATCAAACGAAAGAGAGGAAGCCATCTAGCTACTGACTACGGACCCATAGGTCTACAAAGAACTACTCACGCATCATCGGAGAGGCACCAATGGACATGATGCACCCCTCCGTGATGGTGCCTAGGTTGGATTTGGTGGTTCTGGAACTTGCGGCGGCTGAAATTGATTTTCGTCGACTCCCCTAGGGTTTCTGGAATATTGGAGTATTTATAGAGCAAAGAGGCAGCTCAGGGGGCACCTGAGGTGGGCACAACCCACCTGGGCTCGCCTGGGCCTCTAGGCGTATCTTGGTGGGTTGTGCTCCCCTCGGAGCACCCCACAGGTGCTTCTCTGGCCCACTGGATGTCTTCTGGTCCAAAAAATCCACAAAAAGTTTTGCTATGTTTGGACTCTGTTTGGTATTGATTTCCTGCGATGTAAAAAAACATGCAGAAAACAGCAACTGGCACTTGGCACTATGTCAATAGGTTAGTACCAAAGAATGATATAACATGACTATAAAATGATTATAAAACATCCAAGAATGATAATATAACAACATGGAACAATCAAAAAATATAGATACGTTGGAGACGTATCAGCATCCCCAAGCTTAATTACTGCTCGTCCTTGAGTAGGTAAATGATAAAAATAGAATTTTTGATGTGGAATGCTGCCTAACATGTCATCTCATTTTCTTTTCTTTATAGAATGGAGTTTGGACTTCTATATGATTCAAAGCAATAGTCTAGTTTTGACATGAGACTTAAATACTAAAGCATATCAATAAGTAACCATGTCTTTCAAAATATCAACGCTAAAATAAGTTATCCCTAGCCCATCATGCTCAATCATTGATCCATTCATGAAACACACTCGCATATTAGCTACACCCAATGCTCAAGTACGATCATAGTGCCTCCTAGTTGGTGCTTTATAAGAGAAGATGGAGGCTCAAATTAAAAAAAATTGCATAAAGTAAAAGAAATGCCCTTCGCAGAGGGAAGTAGGGATTTGTAGAGGTGCCAGAGTTCAAAGCGAAAACCTTAGAGATAAAAACATTTTGGGAGGTGTGCTTTTCCCACCAACAAAAACGACTTAGAGTTCCCAACACTTTTCATGCTAGATATATCATTGGCGGTTCCCAAACAGAAAATAAAGTTTATTCCTTTTTCCACCATACTTTTACTTTCCATGGCCGTATCCATGGGTGCCCTCCATACCAACACTTTCCAAGGAATTTATTATTTGACAACATAAAGTAAATTCATTTTCATTTCGGGACTGGGCATCCCTAATACCTTTGCCTTACTATCGTGCAATGACAAGTGAATAAACACTCATCGTTAGAATAACACATCTAGCATGGAAAATATTAGCCACCCCTCACCGCCTCGCGAGCGGTACGAACACACAAAAGAGAAGTTTATTTTGAAAAGTAGAGATGGCACATACAAATTTGCTTAGAACGGCAAAAGAATACCACATATAGGTAGATATAGTGGACTCATGTGGCAAAACTGGTTTAAAGGGTTTTGGATGCACAAGTAGTGATCATACTTAGTGCAAAATGAAGGCTAGCAAAAGATTGAGAAGCGACCGACCAAGAAACGAATAATCTCATAAGCGAGCACTAAGCATAACGAACACTGAATAATGCACCACAAGTAGGATATAATTTCATTGCATGACTATTGACTTTCGTGCTTGCATAGGGAATCACAAACCTTAACACCAATTTTCTCACTAAAGCATAATTACTCACCAACATGACTCACATATCACATCATCATATCTCAAAAATATTACAAGGAATCAAGTTTATTTTGTCTAGTGATATTCATGAAAGTTTTTATTATATCCTTCTTGCATATCTATCACTTTGGAACTAATTTTCATGTGTTGCTTTTGATAAGCTCAAACAAATATAAGTGAAGATCATGAGCATAATATTTCTTTCTCTCAAATTAATTTAAGTGAAGCAAGAGAGGATTTCTTAAAAAATTACTAACTCTCAAACAAATATAAGTGAAGCAAGAGAGAATTTCTTCAAAAATACTAAAGCACACCGTGCTCAAAAAGATATAAGTGAAGCACTAAGCAATTCCATAGCTCATAAAGATTTAAGTGAAGCATAGAGAGCGATTTTAACAAGTCATGGCATAATTTTGGCTCTCTAGGTGTGTCCAGCAAGTATTCAAGACTCAAAACAAAAAGCAAAACAAGCAAAGACTCATATCATACAAGATGCTCCAAGCAAAACTCATAGTATGTGACAAATAAAAATATAGCTTCGAGTAAAATACCGATGGTCGTTAGAAGAAAGAGGGGATGCCACTCGGGGCATCCCCATGCTTAGTTGCTTGCTTCCTTTTGGATAATAGCTTGGGATGCCATGGGAATCCCCAAGCTTAGGCTTTTCTTACTCCTTATTCTTTCATCCATCATAACGTCACCCAAAACTTGAAAACTTCAATCACACAAAACTCCACAAAACCTTCGTGAGATCCGTTAGTATAAGAAAGCGAATCACTACTATAAGTAGTGTAGCAAACCAATTCATATTTTATTTTTGCATTATATCTACTGTATTCCAACTTTTCTATGGCAAAAACTCATCAAATAAAATCATAGAATCATCAAAACAAGCACACAATGCAAAGAAAATAGAATCTGACAAAAACAAAATAGTGTGTAGCAATCTGGATATTTCAAATACTTCTGTAACTCCAAAAATTCTGAAACATTAGGACGACCTGAGCAATTTTTATATTAATCTTCTTTAAAAATAATTGGTATTTTATCATGCTTCTATTAAAAATGAGAATTGTTTTTGTCAGTGATAAAGTTTCTATTTTTCAGCAAGATCAAATCTACTATCACCCAAGAAGATCCTAAAGGCTTTGCTTGGCACAAACACTAATTAAAACACAAAAAACACAATCATAACAGTAGCATAATTGTGCAAACACTCAAGAACAGAAAGAAAAAAGAAAAGAAAAATATTCATTGGGTTGCCTCCCAACAAGAGCTATTGTTTCACGCCCTTAGCTAGGCATAAAGCAAGGATCGGTGGTTTTGGTAACTTTTGTGAGGGCTTTCTCAAACCCGAGAGGCTCTTTGCGCTTCCCTAAATTCTCAGGAAAAGATACCATCTTGAGATCTAAAATATCCAATCACTTATTGCAAAGAGTAAATCAAAGTATTCATGCGATTGATACTACCATTAAGATGTTTGAGGGGTTCATTATACTTTTGCAATTCAACCATATGTTTGTGCAAATCACCAAGTTTGTCCAACATTTGAATTCCCTATGGGGTGAAGGGAAACCCCTTCTTTCGAGGTGGAACCCCCAAAATTTCTTCTAAAATTTCATAGGAAGCATTGGCATCAAGCTCGATAAAATTCCCTTTAGCGGCAAAATCTAAGAGTTGTCTATGATGCTAAGCCGATCCTATGTAAAAATTACAAAGTAAAATCTTTGCATCTCCTTTTAGGTTGCAAACATGGTAAGATTCCATTAGCCTATACCAAGCATCTTTCATATTTTCTCCTTGTCATTGCTTGAAGTATAAGACTTCAAAATCTGGTGACAAAGGTGGAGTAGGTATGCTAGCCATTACGACTAAACACTAGTAGAAAACGGGCCTATTGTCCCGGTTCATAAGGGCCTTTAGTCCCGGTTCTTGAACCGGGACTAAAGGGTCGTTACTAATGCCTGACCCTTTAGTCCCGGTTCAAACCAGAATCGGGACTAAAGGCCCTCTACGTGGCCGCTGCCTGGAGGTCCACCTTTAGTCCCGGTTGGTAACACCAACCGGTACTAAAGGAAATTTTCTGATTTTTTTTGAATTTTTTTGAATTTTTTTTGAATTTTTTTTCAAATTACTGAATTATTTTAACCTGTAATGTCTAATCACCCCTCATCACTACTCAATTTAATCTCTAATCACCCCTCATCATTCCAAATCGTCTAACTTCCCGGACGATCACCCATCCTCCCACTCCCCGAGCCTGAGCACGCTTAACTTCCAGGTTCTATTCTCCCTCGTTTCCAAGTCTGCACTCGTTGTTTTCCTGACAATAGTAAGATGTTAATCCTATTAACCCTCAGGAGTTTAGCTTGAGCATGAAGTCACACATTTCACTGTTTGAGTTTGAAATTATTGTTTTAAAAAACAATAATTATTTAGTAACACTAATATTTCTTGAATAAGTAGTTCGACCATTGTTTGACCATAGTTTGACCAGATTTGACCAAAATTCAAAAAAACTGAAATAATTATTTAATAACACTAATATTCTTGAAACATTATTTAGTAACACTAATACTTCTTGAATAAGTAGTTTGACCATAGTTTGACCAGATTTAATGAAAATTTAAAAAAAAAACTGAAATTTGAGGATTCTACAAATTTGCAAACAGGCCGTAGGCTGTCTCCATCGGATGTAACTTTTCGAGTAGATGATTTTTCATATAAAAACTTTTTAATCCGAGTTCGTATGCAAAAGTTATGCCCATTTTTACAAATTCCAGAGAGATTTTGTAAATAAAGTCGAAATTCATATTTGTAAATTTTCCCAACAACTAGACCACATATCACATGGGAAACTTATTTTATTTTATTTTATTGACATTTCCATCATTTTCTTTTGTTTTTTCTAAAACTGAAAAGGCGGTCCAAGGGGGGGGGTTGAAAATTGCACCCTTTAGTACCGGTTCGTGGCACGAACCGGTACTAAAGGTCTCAACCCCATTAGTACCGGTTCGTGGCACGAACCTGTACTAAAGGTTAGACCTTTAGTACCGGTTCGTGCCATGAACCGGTACTAATGGGCATCGCACCCTTTAGTACCGGTTCGTGCCACGAACCGGGACTAAAGGTCCCATTTGAACCGGGAGTAATGCCTTTCTGACGCCCTCGCCGCTTGAACCGGGACTAATGCACACATTAGTCCTAGTTCGTAACGAAACCGGGATTAATGCCTTTTCTGGCCTGAACCGTTGCCCCCTTTTCTACTAGTGAAAAAGCAAGAACAAGGATAGATCCGGCAAGGAAACGCCAAACGGAAAAGAGGGCGAATAAAACGACAAATTCTTGTGAAGTGGGGAAGAGGAAAACAAGAGCCAAATGGAAAATAATGTAAATTGCGAGGGGATGAGATTTGTGATTAGGAACCTGGTAGATGTTGATGATGTCTCCCCGGCAACGGTGCTAGAAATTCCTTTTGATGCCTGCTAGAACTACGTCGGTATTTCCACAAAGAGGAAGGGATGATGCAGCACAACGACGGTAGGTATTTCCCTCGGCGATGAGACCAAGGTTATCGAACCAGTAGGAGAACCAAGAAACACTATGTAAACAACACCTGCACACAAATAACAAATACTCGCAACCCGACGTGTTAAAGGGGTTGTTAATCCCTTTCGGGTAACAGCGCCAGAAATTGGCACGTGGACGGCAGAAAGCTGTAATAAATTGATAGATCGAATGCCAAATAAAATAAAGTGCAGCAAGGTATTTTTTGTATTTTTAGTTTAATAGATCTGAAAATATAAGCAAAGGAAAATAGATCGCAAAGGCAAATATAATAAAGAAGAGACCCGGGGGCCGTTGGTTTCACTAGTGGCTTCTCTCGAGAAAAATATCAAACAGTGGGTGAACAAATTACTGTTGGGCAATTCATAGAACTTCAAAAAATCATGACGATATCCAGGCAATGATCATTATATAGGCATCACGTCCAAGATTAGTAGACCGACTCCTACCTGCATCTACTACTAGTACTCCACACATCGACCGCTATCCAGCATGCATCTAGTGTATTAAGTTCATGGAAAACGAAGTAATGCAATAAGAACGATGACATGATGTAGACAAGATCTATTTATGTAGAAATAGACCCCATCTTGTTATCCTTAATAGAAACGATACATACGTGTCGGTTCCCTTTCTATCACTGGGATCAAGCACAGTAAGATCGAACCCATCACAAAGCACTGACACCTCTCCAACGTATCTATAATTTTTGATTGTTCCATGCTATTATATATTCTGTTTTGGATGTTTAATGGGCTTTATGATACACTTTTATATTATTTTTGGGACTAACCTACTAACCCAAGGCCCAGTGCAAATCGCTGTTTTTTTTGCGTATTTTAGTGTTTCATAGAAAAGGAATATCAAACGGAATGAAACCTTCGAGAGAGTTATTTTTGGAACAAACGTGATCCAGAGGACTTGGAGTGGACGTCAAGAAACAAACGAGGAGGCCACGAGGCAGGGAGGCGCGCCTGCCCCCTGGGTGCGCGTCCACCCTCGTGGGCCCCTCGTAGCTCCACCGACCTACTTCTTCCTCCTATATATATCTACGTACCCTGAAAACACCTAGGAGCACCATGAAACCCTATTTCCATCGCTGCAACCTTCTGTATCCGTGAGATCCCATCTTGGGGCCTTTTCTGGTGCTCCGCCGTAGGGGGCATCGATCATGGAGGGCTTCTACATCAACACCATAGCCTCTCCGATGATGTGTGAGTAGTTTACCTCAGACCTTAGGGTCCATAGTTATTAGCTAGATTGCTTCTTCTCTCTCTTTGGATCTCAATACAAAGTTCTCCTCGATATTCTTGGAGATCTATTCGATGTAACTCTTGTTACGGTGTGTTTGTCGAGATCCGATGAATTGTGGGTTTACGATCAAGATTATCTATGAACAATATTTGAATCTTCTTCGAATTCTTTTATGTATGATTGGTTATCTTTGCAAGTCTCTTCGAATTATCAGTTTGGTTTGGCCTACTAGATTGATCTTTCTTGCAATGGGAGAAGTGCTTAGCTTTGGGTTCAATCATGCGGTGCTCGATCCTACAGAAGGGGAAACGACACATATTGTATTTTTGCCATCGAGGATAAAAAGATGGGGTTTATATCATATTGCTTGAGTTTATCCCTCTTCATCACGTCATCTTGCTTAATGCGTTACTCTGTTCTTATGAACTTAATACTCTAGATGCATGCTGGATAGCGGTTGATGTGTGGAGTAATAGTAGTAGATGCAGGCAGGAGTCGGTCTACTTGTTGCGGACGTGATGCCTATATACATGATCATGCCTAGATATTCTCATAACTAAGCTCAATTCTATCAATTGCTCGACAGTAATTTGTTCACCCACCGTAATACTTATGCTATCTTGAGAGAAGCCACTAGTGAAACCTATGCCCGCTCGGTCTATTCTCTATTATATTAATCTCCAGTGAACTAGCTATTTATGTCGCCGTTTATTTTACGTTCTTTACTTTAAATCTTTATCATAAAAATACCAAAAACATTATCTTATCATCTCTATCAGATCTCACTTTTGCAAGTGGCCGTGAAGGGATTGACAACCCCTTTATCGCGTTGGTTGCAAGGTTCTTATTTGTTTGTGTAGGTACGAGGGACTTGTGTGTGGCCTCCTACTGAATTGATACCTTGCTTCTCAAAAACTGAGGGAAATACTTACGCTACTTTGTTGCATCACCCTTTCCTCGTCAAGGGAAAACCAACACATGCTCAAGAGGTAGCAAGCACCTCTTCCCATTGCAAGATAAATAGGTCAAGTTGGCCAAACAAAACCCAAATATTGGAGAACAAATATGAGGCTGTAAGTAATCATGCATATAAGAGATCAAAGAAGACTCAAACAACATTCATGGATAAAAAGATAGATCTGGTCATAAACTCAAAGTTCATCGGATCCCAACAAACACACCGCAAAAATAGTTACATCATATGGATCTCCAAGAGACCATTGTATTGAGAATCAAACGAGAGAGAGGAAGCCATCTAGCTACTAACTACGGACCCGTAGGTCTACAAAGAACTACTCACGCATTATCGGAGAGGCACCAATGGACATGATGCACCCCTCTATGATGGTGTCTATATTGGATCTGGTGGTTCTGGAACTTGCGGCGGCTGGAATTGATTTTAGTCGACTCCCCTAGGGTTTCTGGAATATTGGGGTATTCATAGAGTAAAGAGGCGGTTCAGGGGGCACCCGAGGTGGGCACAACCCACCTAGGCGCGCCTGGGCCTCCAGACGCGCCCTGGTTGGTTGTGCTCCCCTCGGAGCACCCCCAAGCGCTTCTTCGTCCCACTGGATGTCTTCTGGTCCAAAAAAATTCTACAAAAAGTTTCGCTGCGTTTGGAATCTGTTTGGTATTGATTTCCCGCGATGTAAAAAACATGTAGAAAACAGCAACTGGCACTTGGCTCTATGTCAATAGGTTAGTACCAAGAAATGATATAAAATGATTATAAAACATCCAAGGATGATAATATAACAACATGGAACAATCAAAAATTATAGATACGTTGGAGACATATCATGTCGCAACCCCAAACTTTAAGAAACGACAGCTCAGGTTTCTTGTCAAACAAAAGTTCATAGGGTGTCGTCTCAACGGATTTAGACAGTGCCCTATTTAACGTGAATGCGGTTGTCTCTAATGCATAACCCCAAAATGATAGTGGTAAAGCGGTAAGAGACATCATAGATCGCACGATATCTAATAAAGTACGGTTACGACGTTCGGACACACCATTACGCTGTGGTGTTCCAGGTGCCGTGAGTTGTGAAACAATTCCACATTGTTTTAACTGAAGGCAAAACTTGTAACTCTAATATTCACCTCCGTGATCAGATCGTAGAAACTTTTTTCTTGTTAGGATGATTCTCCACTCCAGTCTGAAATTCTTTGAACTTTTCAAATGTTTCTGACGTGTGTTTCATTAAGTAGATATACCCATACCTACTCAAATCATCTATGAAGGTGAGAAAATAACGATACCTGCCACGTGCTTCAACACTCATCGGACCGCATACATCAGTATGTATTATTTCCAATAAGCCATCATCTCGCTCCATTGTTCCAGAGAACGGAGTTTTAGTCATCTTTCCCATGAGGCATGGTTCGCAAGTATCAAATGATTCCAAAAGTCCATCTGCATGGAGTTTCTTCATGCGCTTTACACCAATATGACCTAAACGACAGTGCCACAAATATGTTGCACTATCATTATCAACTTTGCATCTTTTGGCATCAATATTATGAATATGTGTATCACTACGATTGAGATTCAATAAACCATTCACATTGGGTGTATGACCATAGAAGGTTTTATTCATGTAAACAGAACAACAATTATTCTTCAACTTAAATGAATAAACGTATTGCAATAAACATGATATAATCATATTCATGCTCAACTCAAACACCAAATAACATTTATTTAGGTACAACACTAATCCCTAAGTTAGAGGGAGAGTGGGATGGTGATCATATCAACCTTGGAATCATTTCCAACACACATCGTCACCTCGTCCTTAACTAGTCTCCGTTTATTCTGCAACTCCTGTTTCGAGTTACTAATCTTAGTAACTAAACCAGTATCAAATACCCAGGGGCTACTACAAATAATAGTAAGCTACCAATAAATAACATGTATATAAAATATACCTTTGTTCACTTTTCCATCCTTCTTATCCGCCAAGTATTTGGGCCAGTTCTGCTTCTAGTGACCATTCCTTTTGCAGTAGAAGCACTCAGTTTCAGGGTTTGGTCTAGCTTTGGGCTTCTTCATGGGAGTGGCAACTTGCTTGCCATTCTTCTTGAAGTTCCCTATCTTTCCCTTGCCCTTTTTCTTGAAACTAGTGGACTTGATAACTGTCGGTGTCAAAACCGGCCGATCTCGGGTAGGGGGTCCCGAACTGTGCGTTTGAGGATCAAAGGTAACAGGAGGCAGGGGACACAATGTTTACCCAGGTTTGGGCCCTCTTAATGGAGGTAATACCCTACTTCCTACTTGATTGACTTTTATGAATATAGGGGTTACAAGAGTTGATCTACCTCGAGATCGTAATGGCTAAACCCTAGATGTCTAGCCTGTATGAGTTGTCCTAACCTCTACGGACTAAACCCTTCGGTTTATATAGACACCGGAGGGGTTTAGGGTTGTACAGAGTCGGTTTAGAAAGAAAGGAAACTACACATCTGCACGCCAAGCTTGCCATCCACGCAAAGGAGAGTCCCACCCAGACACGGGGACAGGCCTTTTATCTTGTATCTTCACGGCCCACTAGTCCGGCCCATGTCGCATAGCTCGAACGCCCGGGGACCCCCTAATCTAGGACTCCCTCAGTAGCCCCTGAACCAGGCTTCAATGACGATGTGTCCGGTGCACAGGTTATCTTCGGCATTGCAAGGCGGGTTCCTCCTCCAAATACTCCAAGGTAGTCTCCCGAACAAGAGAACCGAGTCTGGCTCTGTATAATAGTTACAATCCCCAACCTCAAGGGCAAAATCCTTAAGAAAAATAAGTTATGTCCTCCGACAACTTTTTCGACGAACGTTACTTCCGGCTTATTATTGAACCGTTCTGTTGGCCTCCCGCCTCGCATTTCGAGGCGCGGCCTCTATTGACCCGTCTTGTCAAAGCAAAGACCGTGTCCCCTTATTACGGGATTCTTATCAATACGGGTTTGGGTAATCCAACCGTGTCATTCGCATGACCCCTTGGGAACAGGCGAGTTTTTAAGGTTTAAGGGGGGGGGGGGCGCTTGATATTCATGACCTATATAAACGGATAAAGATCCATATTCTCACCCCACACCCTCTTCTTTCCTCTGCCTTCCCATCCTTGAGCTCCAGCGCCCAAGCTCCAATCTTTCCCACCGCCACCAATCCTTCCAGCAATGTCCGGATCCGGTGCTCAAGGCAAGTGGATGGCCTCCTCCGTGACGGAGGAGAATGTCAAAGAGCTCCGGGAGGCGAGGTACTTGACTACGCAAATCACACATAGGATCCCCACAAAAGGGCCAGTCATCCCCACACCAGAGCCCGACAAGAGGGTCGTGTTCATCCCTCACTTCCTCCGCAGGTTAGCCTTCACCCCTTTGTTCGCAGCCTTATCTTCTATTACGAGCTAGATTTTCACGATCTAGCCCCGAACTCCTTCCTTCACATCTCGGCGTTCATCGTCATGTGTGAGGCATTTCTCCGCATCCCCCCACACTTCGGCCTGTGGCTTGATACGGCTCCAACGTATCTATAATTTTTGATTGCTCCATGCTATATTATCTACTGTTTTGGACTATATTGGGCTTTATTTTCCACTTTATATTATTTTTGGGACTAACCTATTAACCGGAGGCCCAGCCCAGAATTGCTGTTTTTTGCCTATTTCAGTGTTTCGAAGAAACGGAATATCAAACGGAGTCCAAATGGAATGAAACCTTTGGGAACGTGATTTTCTCATCAGATATGATCCAGGAGTCTTGGACCCTCCGTCAAGAAAGCCACGAGGCGGTCACGAGGGTGGAGGGTGCGCCCCCCTAGGGCGCGCCTCCCTGCCTCGTGGGCCCATCGAACCTCCACCGACGTACTCCTTCCTCCTATATATACCTACGTACCCCCAAATGATCAGAACAGGAGCCAAAAACCTAGTTCCACCGCCGCAACCTTATGTACCCACGAGATCCCATCTTGGGGCCTGTTCCGGAGCTCCGCCGGAGGGGGCCATCATCATAGAGGGCTTCTACATTATCATAGCCCCTCCGATGAAGTGTGAGTAGTTTACCTCAGACCTTCGGGTCCATAGTTAGTAGCTAGATGACTTCTTCTCTCTTTTTGGATCTCAATACAATGTTCTCCCCCTCTCTCGTGGAGATCTATTCAATGTAATCTTCTTTTTGCGGTGTGTTTGTTGAGACCGATGAATTGTGGGTTTATGATCAAGTCTATCTATGAACAATATTTGAATCTTCTCTGAATTCTTTTATGTATGATTGGTTTTATTTGCAAGTCTCTTCGAATTATAAGTTTGGTTTGGCCTACTAGATTGGTTTTTCTTGCAATGGGAGAATTGCTTAGCTTTGGGTTCAATCTTGCGGTGTCATTTCCCAGTGACAGAAGGGGCAACAAGGCACGTATAGTATTGTTGCCATCGAGGATAACAAGATGGGGTTTTTATCATATTGCATGAAACTATCCCTCTACATCATGTCATGTTGCTTAAGGCGTTACTCTGTTTTTAACTTAATACTCTAGATGCATGCTGGATAGCGGTCGATGAGAGGAATAATAGTAGTAGATGCAGGCAGGAGTCGGTCTACTTGTCTCGGAAGTGATGCCTATATACATGATCATACCTAGATACTCTCATAACTATGCTCAATTCTGTCAATTGCTCAACAGTAATTTGTTCACCCACCGTAGAATACTTATGCTCTTGAGAGAAGCCACTAGTGAAACCTATGGTCCCCGGGTCTATTCTCATCATATCAATCTCCATCACTTTATTATTGGTTTGCTTTTTTACTTTGCCTTTTACTTTTTACCTTGCATCTTTATATCAAAAATACCAAAAAATATTATCTATCGTCTCTATCAGATCTCACTCTCGTAAGTGACCGTGAAGGGATTGACAACCCCTAATCGCGTTGGTTGCATTGAGCTATTTGTTTTGTGTAGGTACGAGGGACTTGCGTGTAGCCTCGTACTAGATTGATACCTTGGTTCTCAAAAACTGAGGGAAATACTTATGCTACTTTGCTGCATCATCCTCTCCTCTTCGGGAAAACCCAACGCAGTGCTCAAGAGGTAGCAAGAAGAATTTCTGGCACCGTTGCCGGGGAGGTCTACTCAAAAGTCAACATACCAACTACCCATCACAATTCCTTATCTCTCGCACTACATTATTTGCCATTTGCCTCTCGTTTTCCTCTCCCCCACTTAACCCTTGCCGTTTTATTCGCCCTCTCTTTTCCGCTCGTCTTTTTCTTTCGCCTGTCTTGTCGTAATGGCTAGTCTTATATCTTCCCCGTTGTCTCCCGAGAACGAAGTTCTTAATTTTGAACAAAGGGAAGGAGAAAATTTAAAAGACGCTTGGTATAGAATTTGCAATGCTCAAAATAGATCTACCAGGAAGCAATCTACTTCAGTTCTTCTCCGCCATTTTTATGTAGGTGCTAATCCTTGGTATAGATATATCCTTGATACCATTACCAGAGGGAATTTCTTAGGTAGCCACACTTTTGATTCTTACAATGCTATGATAGATTTATTTGGCTCTCCACCTCTTTTGGTTAATGGAACTATGTTAACTTTGGAGCATGTAATGCAAAGACTTGAAATTATTGAAAATAAAGTTGCTACCATTGAATTAATTGAAAATCTAGATAAAAAGATCCACAATCAAATTACCCAATATGGATCTAAGGTAGGACTAACTTTGAAAAACATTAAGGAGAAGGAACCCATGGTTAATGAGAAAATAAATCAAGATTCCACTAGAATCGATAAACTTGATGGTATCATTACTAATCTGGGAACCGCTTTTTCTTCCATAAAAAAATACTCCAAGTCCACCTACAAAAAATGCCAAGCTTATGTATGTTCCTAATAATAAGGGTGAATCCTCTAGTAAGGAAACTGCGGATCTTAAATCTATAAGCATTCATCCTAATCTTTTTGCTATCATTAAGGAACCATTTGCTACAAATGAATTCTTCGATTTTGTGCCTAAAAGTTTGATAATTACTAAAAAGAAAGAAATCTCTATGGAAGGTAGATGCCTCATTGAAGAATTGCCTACCAAAGATGGCAATACCTAGATCTATCCTTGCTTTTATGCCTAGCTAGGGGCGTTAAACGATAGCACTTGTTGGGAGGCAACCCAATTTTATTTTAGTTTTTTAGTTTTTGCTTCTGTTTAGGAATAAATAATCTGTCTACCTTATGTTTAGATGTGGTTTTATGTCTTAATTAGTGTTTGTGGCAAGTTAAACCTATAGGATCTTCTTGGATGATAGTTATTTGATCTTGCTGTAATTTCTAGAAACTTTCTGTTCACGAAAACAATTGTTAAAAATCACCAGAACGTGATAAAATACTGATTCCAATTGCTGCTGATGAATAAACAAATTGCATAGGTTGTCCTATTTTGGTAGATTTTTTGGAGTTCCAGAAGTTTGCGTTAGTTACAGATTACTACAGACTGTTCTGTTTTGACAAATTCTGTTTTTCGTGTGTTGTTTCCTTATTTTTATGAATCTATGGATAGTAAAATAGTTTATAATCCATTGAGAAGTTGGAATACAGTAGGTTTAACACTAATACAGATAAAGAATGAGTTCATTACAGTACCTTGAAGTGGTCTTTTGTTTTCTTTCGCTAACGGAGCTCACGAGATTTCTGTTGAGTTTTGTGTTGTGAAGTTTTCAAGTTTTGGGTGAAATCTTTTGATGGATTATGGAACAAGGAGTGGCAAGAGCCTAAGCTTGGGGATGCCCATGGCGCCCCAAGATAATCCAAGGACACCTGAGCGACTCTTGGATTAGGGGGTATCCGGACAACCGGACTATATCCATTGGCCGGACTGTTGGACTATGAAGATACAAGATTGAAGACTTCGTCCCGTGTCCAGATGGGACTCTCCTTGGCGTGGAAGGCAAGCTCGGCAATACAGATATGTAGATCTCCTTCCTTGTAACCGACTTTGTGTAACCCTAGCCCCCTCCGGTGTCTATATAAACCGGAGGGTTTAGTCCGTAGGACCAAGAACAACAATCATACCATAGGCTACCTTCTAGGGTTTAGCCTCTTCGATCTCGTGGTAGATCAACTCTTGTAATACTCATATCATCAAGATCAATCAAGCAGGAGTAGGGTTTTACCTCCATCGAGAGGGCCCGGACCTGGGTAAAAACATCGTGTCCCCCATCTCCTATTACCATCCGCCTAGACGCACAATTCGGGACCCCCTACCCGAGATCCGTCGGTTTTGACACTGACATTGGTGCTTTCATTGAGAGTTCCTCTGTGTCGTCATAGTTAGGCTTGATGGCTCCTTCGATCATCGATAGTGATGCAGTCGAGGGTGAGACTTTTCTCCCCGGACAGATCTTTGTATTCGGCGGCTTCGCACTGCGGGCCAACTTGCTTGGCCATCTGGAGCAGATCGAGCGTTACACCCTTGGCCACTAGGTCAGGTTTGGAAGCTTAAAATACACGGCCGACATCCATGGAGACTTGATCTTCGACGGATTCGAGCCCCTGCCGAGTGCGCCGCACGGTCACGATGAGCATGATTTAGCTCTACCATCAGACAGTGTTCAGGAGACCGCACCGGCAACCGCTCCGACCCTCAATTCGGAGCCAATTGCGCCATCCATGGACAGGTGGATAGACCCCACCACGGAGGCCGCAATCTCAGCGGCGATCGAGCCGAGTATCGACCTTACCCTTCACGAGAGCCGTGACGCCAAACTACCGGATTCTTCCCCGGCCACGGACTCCGAACCGCCTGCGCCCGTGCCTATCGAATCCGAATGGGCGCCGATCATGGAGTTCACCTCCGCAGATATCTTTCAGCACTCGCCCTTCGGTGGCGTACTGAACTCATTAAGGTCTCTCTCCTTGTCAGGAGAGTCTTGGCCGAACTATGTCCGGCAGGATTGGGATGCGGATGACAAAGAAATTCGCCGCCCACCCACCACCCACTTAGTAGCTACTGTCGATGATTTTACCGACATGCTCGACTTCGACTCTGAAGACATCGACGGTATGGACGACGATGCAGGAGATGAACAGGAACCACTGCCCACGTCATCATATGATATATATATGGTGGACACAGCCAAAGAAGGCAATGGCGACGGGACATCGGAGGATGACCCCTCCAAGAAGCAACCCAAGCGCCGACGTCAGCGGCGCCGCTCTAAGTCTCGCAAGGAAAAAGCGGTGATACCGGCACAGGAGATAATAGCACTCCAGACAGTGCCGAAGATGATGACAATCCCCTCCAGCAAGATTTAGAGCAGGAGGATGGAGAAGCCAGCCCTCCTGAGAGAGTGGTAGATGGAGAGGCGGAGGATGATAATTACATGCCTCCCTCTGAAGACGAGGCAAGCCTCGACGATGACGAATTTGTCGTGCCTGAGGATCCCGTCGAGCAATAGCGCTTCAAGCGCCGGCTTATAGCCACGACAAATAGCCTTAAGAAAAAGCAACAGCAGCTTCGAGCTGATCAAGATTTGCTAGCTGACAGATGGACTGAAGTCCTTGCGGCCGAGGAATATGAACTCGAACGCCCCTCCAAGAGTTACCCAAAGCGCAGGCTGCTACCCCGACTGGAGGAGGAAGCATTGAAACCTACAGCTCCAGCGTATGACGCGGCTGATCGGCCACCTCGTGGCCGCTACAGAGCGGCATTTCAACCAAAGGCCCAGCCCGCACCCCGGCGCCACTCAAATAAATATGTCAAGGCACGGGGAAATACGCTAGACCTGTGAGACGTATTGGAGGACAAAGCAAAACATGGAAGATCGATCTATGGATCACGAGGGCGCGCCACCTACACGATACGATAACCGTCACGCCGGATACAGTAAAAGTAAATCCGGCCGGGCCGAACACAGCGGACAAGACTCATATGAGCTATGTCATGATGTAGCCCAGTACAGAGGCGCCGCACACCCCCTATGCTTCACGGACGAAGTAATGGATCACCAAATCCCAGAGGGTTTTAAACCCGTAAATATCGAATCATACGATGGTACAACAGATCCTACGGTATGGATCGAGGACTTCCTCCTGCACATCCACATGGCCCGCGGTGACGATCTACACGCCATGAAATATCTCCCACTCAAACTCAAAGGACCAGCTCGGCATTGGCTGAACAGCTTGCCAGCAGAATCCATTGGTTGTTGGGAAGATCTGGAAGCCGCATTCCTCGACAACTTCCAGGGCACTTATGTGCGACCACCAGATGCCGATGACTTGAGCGATATAATTCAGCAGCCAGAGGAATCGGCCAGGCAATTCTGGACACGGTTCCTAACTAAGAAAAATCAAATCGTCGACTGTCCGGATGCGGAGGCCCTAGCAGCTTTTAAGCACAACATCCGCGATGAGTGGCTCGCCCGACAGCTTGGCCAGGAAAAGCCGAAATCTATGGCATCCCTCACGACACTCATGACCCGCTTTTGCGTGGGAGAGGACAGCTGGCTGGCTCGCAGCAATAACATATCAGAGAACCGTGGTAGTTCGGATACCAAGGATAGCAATGGCAGGTCACGTCGCAGCAAACACAAGTGCCGCATCAACATCGACAATACCGAGGACACGGCAGTCAATGCCGGATTCAGAGGCTCTAAACCCGGTCAGCGGAAAAAGCCATTCAAAAGAAGCACTCCGGGCCCGTCTAGTTTGGACCGTATACTCGATCGCTCGTGTCAAATACACGGCACCCACGACAAGCCAGCCAACCACACCAACAGAGAATGTTGGGAGTTCAAGCAGGTCGGCAAGTTAAATGCCGAAAACAAGGATAAGGGGCTACATAGCGATGACGAGGAGGAGCCCCGGCCGCCGAACACCGGAGGACAGAAGAAGTTCCCCCCACAAGTGCGAATGGTGAACATGATATACACAACGCACATCCCCAAGAGGGAGCGGAAGCGTGCGCTAAGGGACGTATATGTGCTGGAGCCAGTCGCCCCAAAGTTCAACCCATGGTCCTCCTGTCCGATCACCTTCGATCGCAGGGACCACCCCACTAGTATCCGTCATGGCGGATTCGCCGCACTGGTCTTGGACCCAATCATCAACGGATTTCACCTCACTCGAGTCCTTATGGACGGCGATAGAAGCCTGAACCTGCTTTATCAGGACACAGTGCGCAAAATGGGTATAGACCCCTCAAGGATCAAACCCACAAAACGACCTTCAAAGGCGTCATACCAGGTGTAGAGGCCCATTGCACAGGCTCAGTCACACTAGAAGTGGTCTTCGGATCCCCGGATAACTTCCGAAGTGAGGAGTTAATCTTCGATATAGTCCCGTTCCGCAGTGGCTACCATGCACTGCTCGGGCAAACCGCATTTGCAAGATTCAATGCGGTACCGCATTATGCATACCTCAAGCTCAAGATGCCAGGACCTCAAGGGGTTATCATAGTCAATGGAAACACAGAGCGCTCTCTTCGCATGGAGGAGCACACTGCGGCCCTCGCAGCAGAAGCGCAAAGCAGCCTCTTAAGGCAATCAACCAGTTCGACGATCAAACACCCGGACACCGTCAAGCGAGCGTGGAGTAATCTGCGCCTGGCACGTTCTAAGCTCGCATAACAATTCGGCCCCCACCCCAGTCCCCGCCAAACGGCAAAATCCGTGCCACGCGTACATAATTAGACACTGAAAATACCATGGGCATAGGTGGGGGAGGGGGGCACGACTACGTCATGCCCCAAAACGCGGCTCAACCGCACTAGGGGCTTCCCGCTTTGTTATTTTTTCCTCTCTTTCAGGTCTTTACTCTCTGGAAACCCTGTCCGGCAGTACGACCGCCGGACACACGATACAACAACCAAGGAGGCAGAAAGCTACGTCGCACCATGGAACTCCCAGGTGGTCTCTGATAACGAGTGAAATACCTACTTTAAATACCATTCCGTAGCTTGCCCTTGGAGGGGACATGTCAAATAGTCCTATTTCTTGCTTATTGCACTACTTGTATAATTGTGCTTCGACGCACCTTTTTGAATAAACAATGCATAGCACTAGTCTATTATCACATTCTCTGTTCCTTTATATATATATGTTTATTCATGACATTCAGCACCCGTACACTCTGGTACGGCCAATACGCCAGGGGCTTAAGCGTACCCCATAATATGGCGTGAGAAGTCCGAACACTTTTGACAGTGCGGCACCCCAAACTTATAGCATTATATGCATCAGCTCCGAATCATGTCTTGGGTCAATAGTTGGGTTTGCCCGGCTCCCATGTTTTGGTACCTTACGTTCCGCTATATCGGCTAAGGTAGCTGTCGGTGTCAAAACCGGCGGATCTTGGGTAGGGGGTCCCGAACTATGCGTCTAGGCGGATGGTAACAGGAGACAAGGGACACGATGTTTTTACCCAGGTTCGGGCCCTCTCGATGGAGGTAAAACCCTACTCCTGCTTGATTAATATTGATGATATGGGTAGTACAAGAGTAGATCTACCACGAGATCAGAGAGGCTAAACCCTAGAAGCTAGCATATGGTATGATTGTTGTTGTGTCCTACGGACTAAACCCTCCGATTTATATAGACACCGGAAGGGGCTAGGGTTACACAGAGTCGGTTACAATGGGAGGAGATCTACATATCCGTATTGCCAAGCTTGCCTTCCACGCCAAGGAAAGTCCCATCCGGACACAGGACGAAGTCTTCAATCTTGTATCTTCATAGTCCAACAGTCCGGCCAAAGGTTATAGTCCGGCTGTCCGGACACCCCCTAATCCAGGACTCCCTTAGTAGCCCCCGAACCAGGCTTCAATGACGATGAGTTCGGCGCGCAGATTGTCTTCGGCATTGCAAGGCGGGTTCTTCTCCAAAATCTGAATACCTGTTAAATAGTGACCGGCTCCTTGTAAATGCTGCGCTCCTTGGCTTCCACGCCCAATAATGGCCACCTTCCACGTTTCGAACGAATGTGAAGAGCCAGGTGTGATAGCCTGGCTTATTAGGGATGATGGACTACTCATATCAATAAGGAATTCCTTCTTTTCCGGGAGCCCATTCGGACAGAACTCCAAAGTTAAGCGTGCTCACCTTGGAGTAGTGTCAGGATGGGTGACCGACCGGGAAGTTGCTCCCGGGTGCGCACGAGTGAGGACAAAGTGTGCAGAAAAGACAAGTATTGATCTGTGGGGCCAGTCTAGATCCCGCCAGGAGTAACGACCACCGGCGGGTGTGTCCAGGGCGTTACACCAGGGTATTTTTACATTTACCCCCTAGCTATGCAAATGAGCCATCTATTAAAGAGACGGGGATTCAGATCCAAACCACACCACCTTCCCTCAGCGAGCATTCATCGGAGCACGCCCGAAAGAAATGCATTCCATCATGGCCGATCGACGCAGCTCCTCTTCTCGTTCCTCCAGCCCCAAGCCCGGAGATTGGGAGAGGTGTTCCGTCCCGCACAGCCAACTGGTGAAGCTTCAGACCCAGGGATTTCTCCCCCCAGTGTATATGGTCCCGGTTCGAGCCGGGCTCGCCACCTACAATGGCAGAGAGCAAGCGGAGATCTTTCCCAGTCCCTCCAAGGGAGAGCGGCTATGCCTCATTTCTTATTTGATAAGAGGGCTCGGATTTCCAATTCATCCGTTTCTCCGGGGGCTTCTAGAGTTCTACGGCCTCCAGTTGCATAGCCTTACTCCTGCCTCCATACTACATATCGCCGGCTACGTAGCCTTTTGCGAGCTGTTTTTGGACTGCAAGGCTCACTTCGCACTGTGGAAGAAGCTGTACTGCCTCGTGCTCCGTTCTCAGAGGGGGTCAATATATCAAGTGGGCGGAGCCGAAGTATGGCGCATCGCTGGGACCAGATATCTATCCGGAACCCCGAAGAAGGCGTCCAAAGACTGGCCTTCAGAATAGTTTTATATAGAAGGCGTCCCTCTGCCGGATCCTATTCGGATCGGCCTTCCCGAGTTCGATAATGCTCCTTTGAAGAAGCGCCTGAGCTGGCATCCACGGAGCCCCCAGGAGGAAGATGACACAGACGTTCTTTACCTGATGAGCCGGATGAAGTTGTTGGCTCAATCAGGACTGACCATGATCGAAGTCATGGCAACATGCATCATGTGGGGGGTGCAGCCGCTTCAATATCGAGGCCACCCCATGTGGGATTTCAACGGGGAGGATGACGCCACCCGCTGTGGCCGCAAAGGGCAGGACTCATCCGCCGCTCTGGCGAAAATCTTGTCTGATTTGTAGAAGGGAGAAGAGGAGGAATTCCTCCGCGTCAATCCACAGGGCGGATTTTCTATGTACAATCCTCCAAGCTGGGTAAGTCAACATTTTTTGCGTCCATCCATTCCATATTCCCATAGTTAGATATTTTACCTTGCGAATTCAACGCTGGAGCTGTGTAAGGCAGTAAGGGAGATCAACAGCCCACCTCCACAACCGGAGGATCCTGAGCGGTCCCTCGACCCGGCCTTCAAAGAGGATCCGGACATATCCGTGGAGCTGATCGATAGGGTATTTTACCAATTAAGCGGCGATGATGCCTTGGTGGCCATTACGGCCGATTACCCTGGGCTGCTCCCAGCTTCATAGGTAACTAAGACCGAAGTCCCAACATTTTGTAAAAAGGATTCGTCCTTGTGTACTTTGCTCACCGTATACCAACGGTGTTTTACAGGGAAGGCCCTTGGGACGCCATGCCGAGCCTGCGGCGACTAGCCAACGAGGGGCTCCGAGGCCGGGCAGGCTAAAAAGGAACGCAGTCCGGACTGAGACACCGGTGCAGAGGTATGGCGTGCCACCTCATTCCATGGTATCATCTTTAAAGACATATTAACGCTCGTGTTTTCTAGGAAGAAGAACGCTCGCCGGACTATATCCGGAGAGGTCGCCAATCATGCCTCATCCAGTTGGGCTCCAAGGCCGGACACGGAAGCGGAAGCGAGTACGAGGCGCACGCCGGATGCTCCTCCGACAGAGGATGCCGACAGAATGTCCGCCACAAATTCCGAGGTGGAGAGTGCCATGAACCACAGGCGTCGCCGAGCCGTTCTCCGTGACACTTGCTTCTCCTAAGAGGCATTTGACGCCTTCAACTCAGGAGATGCGTACCTCCGTGCTGCTCAAAATGGTCTAGCCAGAGCCACGGATTAGTATGTAAAGGACATACGGGTGAGAAAATTTGATGATTATATATATCAGTAGCCCCTGAGACTTGAAACAGTTACAATAACTGATTTAAGGATCATTTGTTATGCAGGTTCTTACAGAAAAGAATACCCAACTGTCCCGTGAGCTTGAAGAGTGCAAAGCCCAACTTCAGGCCGCACTGGCCACAGGAGAGGAGCCCAAGAAGACCCCCTCTGCTAATATATTTTTCAAATGATAGGTATCATGTAGAGTGCGGCGTATATGCGAATCTGACAATAAAATTGTAGATGACACCGGAGTAAATCCGGATGAGCAACACCTCCTACGCCGGCTAAAGGCCGGCGAGAGCGTGCTTACGAGGGTTAGGCAGGAGAAGAATGATCTCCTAGATGCCAACACCCAGCTGGGCATGGAACTAAAGGATGTTCGTGCCCAACTGTCAGACTCCGTGAAGGAGAATTAGCGGCTTCGATGCGGCATTTTCAGTAAGTGCTTGAACGAACTTTGAAAAAGAGTTCGGTGAAGAAGTCGACTAACAGAGTTATGTCTGTAGGTATGCTAACAGGCCGTCCCGCGGTGGAAATTCCTGGTTCTACGGGTGACCTTCTGCTCGAGCTCTCACAACTGCATGAACGAGTTCGGTAGGTGATGCAAGGCATTGCCCAGGCCTTATGGCCATCCGTTTCCGTGCCCGAAGGCCTTGGAGAGCTTGCGGAGAAGCTGAAGGGAGCGCGGCGGTGCTTCCGATTATGGAAGATATCGGCCTGCCGTCAAGGTGCCAAGGAAGCCTGGGCCATGGTGAAGACGCGATATATCAAGGCTGACCCAAACCACATGGCCAACGTCGGACCTGTGGGGCCCGATGGGAAAGAGATCCCTGTTAGTCTAGTGTACGAACAAGTAGAATTGGCCGCAAAGTATTCCCAACATGATTGTAGATTAGACAGCCTGTTGGATGGTATAGAAGAAGAATTTAGTCAGTCAAAGTGACTATTTAATTGAAGTGACATTTATAATGCCTTCTAGCCGGATTGTAGATCATTTGTCATGGCGGACCTTTTCGCTTCGACCTCTGGACCCGATAGTCCGAAGTGAATCCGAATACCCTCTCGGTTATGAAAAACTGGGGCATGCGTGGAAACCAGGCGTAGGGGTCATTAGTGCTTGAACAGACAAGTGCCCAACTAGTTATGTTATATTACATGGTTAGTAAGAAACATCTTCCAGGGAGAATAGTTCCGTTAGGGGTTCCTTTCCCTGGGTATGCATGCCCTAAAGTGCATGTCCGGACTGCGAAAAGAATCACAGGAAAAAAACATCTAGGGGCATATATATAAAAACAGGTAAAAATCGTCTTTTGTTCACCGACCAAATATTCCCTTAAGAACGCTAGCTTTTGGCTTCACCCAGTCTGAGGTACACATCCGGCTGACCCGACAGTAACAATCGCAGAGGTGCTCCCCTTATGCCCTAGCCGAATTAACGGGAACGTAGGGCATAAATACAAGAGCCAGGCAACCTAGCTTGGCCAAAACTTAAGTCATATCGATGCATATAATGGTGAATAAAAGGTACATGCAGAAGGATAGCACATGTGTTGGGCATGAAGCCCGTATTGTTGGGGAACGTTGCAGAAAATTAAAATTTTTTTCTACGGTTTCACCAAGATCCATCTATGAGTTCATCTAGCAACGAGTCAAGAGAGAGAGAGAGAGATTGCATCTACATACCACTTTGTAGATCGCGAGCGGAAGCGTTCAACGAACGGGGATGATGTAGTCGTACACACCGTGATCCAAATCACCGGAGATCCTAGCACCGAAAGCACGGCACCTCCGCGTTCAACACACGTACGGTCAGCGTAACGTCTCCTTCTTCTTGATCCAGCAAGGGGGAAGGAGAGGTTGATGAAGATCCAGCAGCACGACGGCGTGGTGGTGGATGCAGCAGAACTCCGGCAGGGCTTCGCTAAGCAACTACGGGAGGAGGAGGAGGTGTTGCAGGGAGGAGGGAGGCGCCAGGGCTTATGGGTGCGCAGCCCCCCTCCCCTGCCCCCTTTTATATAGGCCTCTTGGGGGGGGCACCGGCCCTGGGAGATCTAATCTCCCAAGGGGCGGCGGCCAGGGAGGTTTCCCTCCCCCCCAAGCCATCTAGGAGGTGCCTTCCACCACTAGGACTCCTCCTAGATGGAACCCTAGGCGCATGGGCCCTTTGGGGCAGGTTCCCCTTGGCCCAAGCAGGCCAAGGCGCACCCCCTAAGGCCCATGTGGCCCACCAGGGCAGGTGGCCCCACTTGGTGGACCCCCGGGACCCCTCCGGTGGTCCCGGTACAATACCGATAACCCCGAAACTTGTCCCGATGGCCGAAACAGCACTTCCTATATATAATTATTTACCTCCGGACCATTCTGGAACTCCTCGTGACGTCCGGGATCTCATCCGGGACTCCGAACAACATTCGGGTTACTGCACATACATATCTTCACAACCCTAGCGTCACCGAACCTTAAGTGTGTAGACCCTACGGGTTCGGGAGACATGCAGACATGACCGAGACGGTTCTCGGGCAATAACCAACAGCGGGATCTGGATACCCATGTTGGCTCCCACATGCTCCACGATGATCTCATCGGATGAACCACGATGTCGAGGATTCAATTAATCCCGTATACGATTCCCTTTGTCAATCGGTATTTTACTTGCCCGAGATTCGATCGTCGGTATACCAATACCTCGTTCAATCTCGTTACCGGCAAGTCACTTTTATCGTACCGTAATGCATGATCCCGTGATCAAACACTTTGATCACATTGAGCTCATTGTGATGATGCATTACCGAGAGGGCCCGGTGATACCTCTCCGTCAAGCGGAGTGACAAATCCCAGTCTCGATCCATGTCAACCCAACAGACACTTTCAGAGATACCCGTAGTATACCTTTATAGTCACCCAGTTACGTTGTGACGTTTGGCACACCCAAAGCACTCCTACGGTATCCGGGAGTTACACGATCTCATGGTCTAAGGAAAGGATACTTGACATTGGAAAACTCTAGCAAACGAACTAAGCGATCTTATGCTATGTTTAGGATTGGGTCTTGTCCATCACATCATTCTCCTAATGATGTGATCTCGTTATCAATGACATCCAATGTTCATAGTCAGGAAACCATGACTATCTGTCGATCAACGAGCTAGTCAACTAGAGGCTTACTAGGGACATGTTTGTTGTCTGTTATTCACACATGTATTACGATTTCCGGATAACACAATTATAGCACGAATAAAGACAATTATCATGAATAAGGAAATATAATAATAATGCTTTTATTATTGCCTCTAGGGCATATTTCCAACAGTCTCCCACTTGCACTAGAGTCAATAATCTAGTTACATTGTGATGAATCGAACACCCATAGAGTTCTGGTGCTGATCATGTTTTGCCTTAGGGAGAGGTTTAGTCAACGGATCCGCGACATTCAGATCCGTGTGCACTTTGCAAATCTCTATGTCTCCATCTTGAACATTTTCACGAATGGAGTTGAAGCGACGCTTGATGTGCCTGGTCTTCTTGTGAAACCTGGGCTCCTTTGCAAGTGCAATAGCTCCAGTGTTGTCACAGAAGAGCTTGATTGGCCCCGACGCATTGGGTATGACTCCGAGGTCGGTGATGAACTCCTTCACCCAAATTGCTTCATGTGCTGCCTCCAAGGCTGCCATGTACTCCGCTTCACGTGTAGATCCCGCCACGACGCTTTGCTTGCAACTGCACCAGCTTACTGCCCCACCATTCAAAATATACATGTATCCGGTTTGTGACTTAGAGTCATCCAGATCTGTGTCGAAGCTAGCGTCGACGTAACCTTTTACGACGAGCTCTTCGTCACCTCCATAAACGAGAAACATTTCCTTAGTCCTTTTCAGGTACTTCAGGATATTCTTGACCGCTGTCAAGTGTTCCTTGCCGGGATTACTTTGGTACCTACCTACCAAACTTACGGCAAGGTTTACATCAGGTCTGGTACACAACATGGCATACATAATAGAACCTATGGCTGAGGCATAGGGGATGACACTCATCTCTTCTATATCTTCTGTCGTGGTCGGACATTGAGCTGAGCTCAATTTCACACCTTGTAACACAGGTAAGAACCCTTTCTTAGATTGATCCATATTGAATTTCTTCAATATCTTATCAAGGTATGTGCTTTGTGAAAGACCTATGAGGCGTCTCGATCTATCTCTATAGATCTTGATGCCTAATATATAAGCAGCTTCTCCAAGGTCCTTCATTGAAAAACTCTTATTCAAGTAGTCCTTGATGCTGTCCAAAAGTTCTATATCATTTCCCATCAAAAGTATGTCGTCTACATATAATATGAAAATGCTACAGAGCTCCCACTCACTTTCTTGTAAACACAGGCTTCTCCATAAGTCTGTGTAAACCCAAATGCTTTGATCATCTCATCAAAGCGAATGTTCCAACTTCGAGATGCTTGCACCAGCCCATAAATCAAGCGTTGGAGCTTGCACACCTTGTCAGCGTTCTTAGGATCGACAAAACCTTCCGGCTGCATCATATACAATTCTTCCTTAAGGAAACCATTAAGGAATGCCGTTTTGACGTCCATTTGCCATATTTCATAATCATAGAATGCGGCAATTGCTAACATGATTCGGACGGACTTCAGCTTCGCTACCGGTGAGAAAGTCTCATCGTAGTCAATTCCTTGAACTTGTCGATAACCCTTAGCGACAAGCCGAGCTTTATAGATGGTCACATTACCATCCGCGTCTGTCTTCTTCTTAAAGATCCATTTATTTTCTATGGCTCGCCGCTCAACGGGCAAGTCAGTCAAAGTCCAGACTTCGTTTTCATACATGGATCCTATCTCGGATTTCATGGCTTCCAGCCATTTGTCGGAATCCGGGCCCGCCATTGCTTCCTCATAGTTCGAAGGTTCACCGTTGTCTAACAACATGATTTCCAAGACAGGGTTGCCGTACCACTCTGGTGCGGAATGTGTCCTTGTGGACCTTCGAATTTCAGTAGGAACTTGATTAGAAGCATCTTGATCATCATCATTAATTTCCTCTCTAGTCGGTGCAGGCACCTCAGAAACGTTTTCTTGAGTTTCGCCATTTTCCGGTTCAAGAGGTAACACTTCATCAAGTTCTACTTTCCTCCCACTTACTTCTTTCGAGAGAAACTCTTTCTCTAGAAAGGATCCATTCTTGGCAACAAAGATATTGCCTTCGGACCTGAGGTAGAAGGTATACCCAACAGTTTCTTTAGGGTATCCTATGAAGACGCATTTTTCCGATTTGGGTTCGAGCTTTTCAGGTTGAAGTTTCTTGACATAAGCATCGCATCCCCAAACTTTTAGAAACGACAGCTTAGGTTTCTTCCCAAACCATAATTCATACGGTGTCGTCTCAACGGATTTCGACGGAGCCCTGTTTAAAGTGAATGCGGCAGTCTCTAAAGCATAGCCCCAAAAAGATAGCGGTAAATCGGTAAGAGACATCATAGATCGCACCATATCTAATAGAGTGCGATTACGACGTTCGGACACACGATTACGCTGAGGTGTTCCAGGCGGCGTGAGTTGTGAAACTATTCCACATTTTCTTAAGTGTGTGCCAAACTCGTGACTCAAGTATTCTCCTCCACGATCTGATCGTAGAAACTTGATCTTTCTATCACGTTGATTTTCAACCTCACTCTGAAATTCCTTGAACTTTTCAAAGGTCTCAGACTTGTGTTTCATTAAGTAGACATACCCATATCTACTCAAGTCATCAGTGAGGGTGAGAACATAACGATAGCCACCGCGAGCCTCAACACTCATTGGACCGCACACATCGGTATGTATGATTTCCAATAAGTTGGTTGCTCGCTCCATTGTTCCTGAGAACGGAGTCTTGGTCATTTTACCCATGAGGCATGGTTCACACGTGTCAAATGATTCATAATCAAGAGACTCTAAAAGTCCATCTGCATGGAGCTTCTTCATGCGTTTGACACCTATGTGACCAAGGCGGCAGTGCCACAAATATGTGGGACTATTGTTATCAACTTTCACTCTTTTGGTATTCACACTATGAATATGTGTATCATCACGTACGAGATTCATTAAGAATAAACCATTAACCATCGGAGCATGACCATAAAACATATCTCTCATATAAATAGAACAACCATTATTCTCGGATTTAAATGAGTAGCCATCTCGAATTAAACGAGATCCAGACACAATGTTCATGCTCAAACTTGGCACTAAATAACAATTATTGAGGTTTAAAACTAATCCCGTAGGTAAATGTAGAGGCAGCGTGCCGACGGCGATCACATCGACCTTGGAACCATTCCCGACGCGCATCGTCACCTCGTCCTTCGCCAGTCTCCGTTTATTCCGCAGCTCCTGCTTTGAGGTACAAATGTGAGCAACTGCACCGGTATCAAATATCCAAGAGCTACTACGAGTACTGGTAAGGTACACATCAATTACATGTATATCACATATACCTTTGGTTTTGCCGACCTTCTTGTCCGCTAAGTATTTGGGGCAGTTCCGCTTCCAGTGACCACTTCCCTTGCAATAAAAACACTCAGTCTCGGGCTTGGGTCCATGCTTTGGCTTCTTCCCGGCAACTTGCGTACCGGGCGCGGCAACTTCCTTGCCGTCCTTCTTGAAGTTCTTTTTACCCTTTCCCTTCTTGAACTTAGTGGTTTTATTCACCATCAACACTTGATGCTCCTTCTTGATTTCTACCTCTGTTGATTTCAGCATAGCATATACCTCAGGAATGGTCTTTACCATCCTCTGCATATTGTAGTTCATCACAAAGCTCTTGTAGCTAGGTGGAAGTGACTGGAGGATTCTGTCAATGACCGCTTCATCCGGGAGATTAACTTCCAGTTGAGTCAAGCGGTTGTGCAACCCAGACATTTTGAGTATGTGCTCACTGACAGAGCCATTTTCCTCCATCTTACAGCTAAAGAATTTATCAGAGACTTCATATCTCTCGACCCGGGCATGAGCTTGGAAAACCATTTTCAGCTCTTCGAACATCTCATATGCTCCATGTCTCTCAAAACGCTTTTGGAGTCCCGGCTCTAAGCTGTAAAGCATGCCGCACTGAACGAGGGAGTAATCATCGCAGCGTGACTGCCAAGCGTTCATAACGTCTTGTTCTGCAGGGAGAATAGGTGCGTCACCCAGCGGTGCTCTTAGGACATAATCTTTCTTGGTAGCTATGAGGATGATCCTCAGGTTCCGGACCCAGTCCGTATAGTTGCTACCATCGTCTTTCAGCTTGGTTTTCTCTAGGAACGCGTTGAAGTTGAGGACTACGTTGGCCATGTGATCTACAAGACATATTGTAAATATTTAGACTAAGTTCATGATAATAAAGTTCATTTAATCAAATTATTTAATGAACTCCCACTTAGATAGACATCCCTCTTCTAGTCATCTAAGTATTACATGATCCGAGTCAACTAGGCCATGTCCGATCATCATGTGAGACGGACTAGTCAACATCGGTGAACATCTTCATGTTGATCGTATCTTCTATACGACTCATGCTCGACCTTTCGGTCTTCTGTGTTCCGAGGCCATGTCTGTACATGCTAGGCTCGTCAAGTCAACCTAAGTGTTTTGCGTGTGTAAATCTGTCTTACACCCGTTGTATGTGAACGTTAGAATCTATCACACCCGATCATCACGTGGTGCTTCGAAACAACGAACTGTCGCAACGGTGCACAGTTAGGGTGAACACTTTCTTGAAATTATTATGAGGGATCATCTTATTTACTACCGTCGTTCTAAGTAAACAAGATGCAAAAACATGATAAACATCACATGCAATCAAATAATAAACGTGACATGATATGGCCAATATCACATAGCTCCTTCGATCTCCATCTTGGGGCTCTATGATCATCTTGTCACCGGCTTGACACCATGATCTTCATCATCATGATCTTCATCATCGTGTCTCCATGAAGTTGCTCGCCAACTATTACTTCTACTACTATGGCTAACGCGTTTAGCAATAAAGTAAAGTAATTTACATGGCGATTCTCAATGACACGCAGGTCATACAAAATAAAGACAACTCCTATGGCTCCTGCCGGTTGTCATACTCATCGACATGCAAGTCGTGATTCCTATTACAATAACACGAACATCTCATACATCACATATAGATCATTCATCATTCATCACAACTTTGGCCATATCATATCACATAGCACTTGCTGCAAAAACAAGTTAGACGTCCTCTAATTGTTGTTGCATGTTTTACGTGGCTGTTATAGGTTGCTAGCAAGAACGTTTTCTTACCTACGTAATAAACACAACGTGAATTGTCAATCTCTATTTACCCTTCATAAGGACCCTGTTCATCGAATCCGATCCAACTAAAGTGGGAGAGACAGACACCCGCCAGCCACCTTATGCATCTAGTGCATGTTAGTCGGTGGAACCGGTCTCACGTAAGCGTACGTGTAAGGTTGGTCCGGGCCGCTTCATCCCACAATACCGCTGAATCAAGATTGACTAGTAACGGCAAGAAGAATTGACAATTCGACGCCCACAACTACTTTGTGTTCTACTCGTGCAATAGAGAACTACGCATAGACCAAGCTCATGATGCCACTTTTGGGGAACGTTGCAGAAAATTAAAATTTTTTCTACGGTTTCACCAAGATCCATCTATGAGTTCATCTAGCAACGAGTCAAGAGAGAGAGAGATTGCATCTACATACCACTTTGTAGATTGCGAGCGGAAGCGTTCAACGAACGGGGATGATGTAGTCGTACACACCGTGATCCAAATCACCGGAGTTCCTAGCACCGAAAGCACGGCACCTCCACGTTCAACACACGTACGGTCAGCATAGCGTCTCCTTCTTCTTGATCCAGCAAGGGGGAAGGAGAGGTTGATGAAGATCCAGCAGCACGACGGCGTGGTGGTGGATGCAGCAGAACTCCGGCAGGGCTTCGCTAAGCAACTACGGGAGGAGGAGGAGGTGTTGCAGGGAGGAGGGAGGCGCCAGGGCTTGTGGGTGCGCAGCACCCCTCCCCTGCCCCCTTTTATATAGGCCTCTTGGGGGGGCGCCGGCCCTGGGAGATCTAATCTCCCAAGGGGCGGCGGCCAGGGAGGTTTCCCTCCCCCCAAGCCATCTAGGAGGTGCCTTCCACCACTAGGACTCCTCCTAGATGGAACCCTAGGCGCATGGGCCCTTTGGGGCAGGTTCCCCTTGGCCCAAGCAGGCCAAGGCGCACCCCCTAAGGCCCATGTGGCCCACCAGGGCAGGTGGCCCCACCTGGTGGACCCCCGGGACCCCTCCGGTGGTCCCGGTACAATACCGATAACCCCGAAACTTGTCCCGATGGCCGAAACAACACTTCCTATATATAATTCTTTACCTCCGGACCATTCCAGAACTCCTCGTGACGTCCAGGATCTCATCCGAGACTCCGAACAACATTCGGGTTACTGCACATACATATCTTCACAACCCTAGCGTCACCGAACCTTAAGTGTGTAGACCCTACGGGTTCGGGAGACATGCAGACATGACTGAGACGGTTTTCGGGCAATAACCAACAGCGGGATCTGGATACCCATGTTGGCTCCCACATGCTCCACGATGATCTCATCAGATGAACCACGGTGTCGAGGATTCAATTAATCCCGTATACGATTCCGTTTGTCAATCGGTATTTTACTTGCCCGAGATTCGATCGTCGGTATACCAATACCTCGTTCAATCTCGTTACCGGCAAGTCACTTTTCTTGTACCATAATGCATGATCCCGTGATCAAACACTTTGATCACATTGAGCTCATTGTGATGATGCATTACCGAGAGGGCCCGGTGATACCTCTCCGTCAAGCGGAGTGACAAATCCCAGTCTCGATCCATGTCAACCCAACAGACACTTTCAGAGATACCCGTAGTATACCTTTATAGTCACCCAGTTACGTTGTGACATTTGGCACACCCAAAGCACTCCTACGGTATCCGGGAGTTACACGATCTCATGGTCTAAGGAAAGGATACTTGACATTGGAAAACTCTAGCAAACGAACTAAGAGATCTTATGCTATGTTTAGGATTGGGTCTTGTCCATCACATCATTCTCCTAATGATGTGATCTCGTTATCAATGACATCCAATGTCCATAGTCAGGAAACCATGACTATCTGTCGATCAACAAGCTAGTCAACTAGAGGCTTACTAGGGACATGTTTGTTGTCTGTTATTCACACATGTATTACGATTTCCGGATAACACAATTATAGCACGAATAAAGACAATTATCATGAATAAGGAAATATAATAATAATGCTTTTATTATTGCCTCTAGGGCATATTTCCAACACGTATAAATAAATAAGCTTCTGTGAAAGAAGCCCCCAGGTATAATGAGCGCGGATGGCGCGTCAGTTGTGTGCAAACAAAGCACAAATTGGCCCTTAAAGGCTGTGGGAGAAAAGGAGGGGAGAAGGAGAGAAATAAAAGATAGATAGTGTAGAAAAAATGGACATAGGAAGGATACGAACACAGAGTCCGGCGCTAGGCGTAGAATCTTCAGAGTCTGGCTGCGTTCCATGGGTTCGGCTCGAGTCGATTATCCGATGCATCCCGCAGACGGTATGCTCCACCAGTCAGAACTTGGTCAATAATGAAGGGACCCTCCCATTTGGGCTTGAGTTTGTCCTTTTTCTTCTCTGGCAGGCGTAAAACTAATTCGCCGACATTATAAGTTTTGGCCCGTTCTTCTCTGCTTTGGTATCTTTGAGCCTGCTGTTGATAGAATGCGGAACAGGCTTTTGCCACGTCACGCTCCTCCTCCAGGGCGTCCAAACTGTCCTGCCAATCGAGCTCGGCTTTTCTTTCTTCATACATGCGCACTCGAGGTGAGTCATGAATTATGTCACAAGGCAGAACCGCCTCTGCGCCGTATACCATAAAAAATGGTGTGTATCCGGTAGTGCGATTCAGCGTGGTCCGCGGCCCCTAGAGTACAGAGTCGGGCTCCTCTACCTAGTGCGTGTTAGATTCCTTTAGGGACCGCACTAATCTGGGTTTGATGCCGCTCATCATAAGACCATTTTCTCGTTTGACTTGACCGTTGGTTTGTGGGTGATAGACGGAAGCATAATCGAGCTTGATGCCCATGTTTTTGCACCAGAGTTTTACCTCGTCGGCCGTGAAGTTCGTGCCGTTATCAGTGATGATGCTGTAGGGGATGCCATAATGGTTTGTGACCCCGGACATGAAGTCTATCACCGGTTCGAATTCGGCCGTCTTAACAGGCTTGGCTTCTATCCATTTGGTGAATTTATCCACCATGACCAGCAAGTATTTTTTCTTGTGGGTCCCTCCTTCAAGGTGTCCCACCATGTCGAGCCCCCAGACTGTGAAGGGCCAAGTAATGGGGATTGTGTGGAGAGCGGTGGGTGGCATATGGCTTTGATTTGCAAAAAGCTGGCAACTCACGCAGCGTTGGACGTCCAGTGCATCTGCCCGGGCCGTAGGCCAGTAAAAACCTGTATGGAAGGCCTTGCTTACAAGGGCCCGGGCTGCTGCGTGGTGGCCGTTGAGTCCGGCATGAATTTCTGCCAGAAGCTTCCACCCCTCTTCTTCGGAGATGCACCTTTGAAGGACTCCGGTGGTACTTTTCTTATAAAGCTCTCCCTCGTGGACCCTGTAGGCTTTAGATCACCGTACTATGCAGCGTGCCTCGTTTTGGTCCTCGGGGAGTTCCTGCCTAGTTAAGTAGGCCAGGAATGGTTCTGTCCATAGGGCGATGATGGTCATTATAACATGGGTTGAAGATGTTATTTCGGTGGCAGAGCCTCCGATTATGTCAGAGTGTTCGGAATCGGGCATTGCGGTTGGGTCCGGTCTGTTGTTACTAGTGTCCCCTTCCCATATCACGGATGGCTTGAAAAGCCTCTCCAAAAAGATGTTAGGGGGGACCGCATAGCATTTTGCGCCGATGCGTGCAAGGACGTCTGGCGCCTGATTGTTTTCCCGGGCTACATGGTGAAATTCGAGCCCCTCAAACCGAGCTGCCATTTTTAGGACGACGTTGCGATATGCCGCCTTTTTCGGATCTTTGGCATCAAAGTCTCCATTTATTTGGGATATAGCAAGGTTCGAATCCCCCCGCACCTCTAGGCGTTGAATGCCCATGGATACTCCCATCCGGAGACCATGTAGAAGGTCCTCGTATTCGACTGCGTTGTTGGAGTCTGTGTACATTATCTGGAGCATGTATTGAACTGTGTCTCCGGTTGGGGACGTCAGAACGACGCCAGCCCCCAGACTAGCCAGCATTTTGGAGCCGTCGAAGTGCATGATCCAGTTGGAATATGCGCCGTACTCTTTAGGGAGTTCGGCTTCCGTCCATTCGACGACAAAGTCGGCCAACACCTGTGACTTAATGGCTCGCCGTGGTTTGTAGGTTATGTCGAACGGGAGGAGCTCAATGGCCCATTTAGCAATCCGGCCCGTGGCATCGCGGTTGTTTATAATATCATTGAGTGGCACTTCCGAGGCTACTGTTATCGAACACTCTTGAAAGTAGTGCCGCAGCTTCCGGGATGCCATGAATACCGCGTATGCTATCTTTTGATAATGCGGGTACCGTGACTTGCATGGGGTAAGGACAGTGGAGACATAGTAGACCGGCTTTTGAAGGGGAAATTTATGTCCGTCCGTTTCTCGTTCGACGACGAGCTCTGCGCTCACAACTTGATGGGTTGCCGCAATGTATAATAGCATAGGTTCGCCAATGTTTGGCGCTGCCAGGATTGGGTTGGTTGCTAGTATGGCCTTTATTTCTTCCAATCCGGCTGTGGCGGCATCCGTCCACTCGAAGTGTTCGGTGTGCCGTAGGAGGCGGTAAAGGGGTAATGCCTTTTCTCCCAGGCGGGAGATAAAGAGGCTTAGAGCCGCCACATATCCGGTTAATTTCTAGATTTGTTTGAGGTCTGTTGGGATATCCAACTGTGACAGGGCTCGGATCTTGGTCGGATTTGCTTCAATTCCTCTGCCGGATACATTGAAGCCCAGGAGCTTTCCGGCTGGTACACTAAAGACGCATTTTTTCGGGTTGAGCTTGATGTCATATGTTCTGAGGTTATCGAATGTGAGTCTTAAGTCGTCTACTAGAGAGTCGACATGCTTGGTTTTGACGACCACATCATCTACGTATGCCTCCACTGTTTTGCCGATCTAGTTTGCCAGACATGTTTGAATCATGCGCTGATATGTTGCACCGGCGTTTTTTAGCCCAAAGGGCATTGTGTTGAAGCAGAAGGGGCCGTATGGTGTGATGAATGCCGTTGCGGCTTGGTCGGACTCCGCCATCTTAATTTGGTGGTAGCCGGATGATGCGTCGAGGAAACACAATGCATCTTGTCCTGCTGTAGCATCGATAATTTGATTGATGCGGGGGAGGGGGAAGGGATCCTTTGGGCAAGCCTTGTTAAGGTCCTTAAAATCGACGCACAGGCGCCAGGATTTGTCCTTCTTTGGTACCATCACCGGGTTTGCTAGACAGTCCAGATGTTTTATCTCTCTAATGAATCCGGCTTCCAATAACTTGGCTAGTTCCTCTCCCATAGCTTGTCTCTTGGGTTCAGAGAAACGCCGAAGAGCCTGCTTGAACGGTTTCAATCCCTTTAGGATATTAAGGCTGTGTTCGGCCAGCCTGCGTGGGATTCCTGGCATGTCTGAAGGGTGCCAGGCAAAAATGTCCCAGTTCTCGCGTAAGAACTCTCGTAGTGCGGCGTCTACGACGGGGTTTAGTTGTGCCCTGATGGAAGCTGTTTTTGTAGGGTCCGTTGGATGGACTTGGAATTTGACTATTTCATCCGCCGGTTTAAAGGAGGTGGACTTGGATCTCTTATCGAGTATCACATCGTCCCTATTCACCCTGGAGCGCAACGCAGTCAGTTCCTCAGCCGCTAGGGCTTTTGATAATGCCTCGAGGGCCAGTGCGGCTGTCTTGTTTTTGGCGCGGAGTGCTGTGTCCGGATGACTAGCAAGAGTGATAATTCCGTTGGGCCCAGGCATTTTGAGCTTCATGTACCCGTAATGGGGTATGGCTTGGAAGATTGTGAATGCCTCCCGCCCTAACAGGGCGTGGTAACCGCTACTGAACGGGGCCACTTGGAACGTAATCTCTTCGGACCTGTAATTCTCCGGTGTGCCGAACACCACATCTAGTGTGATTTTGCCTGTACAGCGCGCTTCCTGACTGGGGATTATACCTCTAAAGGTTGTGCTGCTTCGCTCGATGCAGTTCCAGTATATTTCCATTTTTTGAAGGGTTTCCTCATAGATGAGGTTTAATCCGCTGCCGCCGTCCATGAGTACCTTGGTGAGTCGAAAGCCGTCCACAATTGGACTAAGGACCAATGCAGCTGGTGCTCGAGCTGTTCGGAATTTAGGTTTGTCACTGGCATTGAAAGCAATAGCCGTGTCACTCCATGGGTTTATTATTGCCACGTGGTAGATTTCGGCAAGGCTGCGGAGTGTTTGCTTTCACCTATTATTTGATGCGAAGGTCTCGAAGACTGTTAATATTGTACTGGTATCCCTGGGATGGTGCACTGTGGGTTCTGGAATTAGAAGATCTTCGCCACTTTTGGCTACCTGCTGGAGTATCCAACATGCTCTAAGGCTATGAGTTGGTATGGCGCCCTCTGTACTGTGAATTTTACAGGGTCCATTGAGCCATCCCTCCAGTACGGTTCCATGCCCTCTAGAGGGTTTTTGCTTTTTGGTGTTTAACCCGGGTGTCTAGTGATAATGCACCCTTTTATTTTGGAGTGGGATAGTATTTAGGTCCGGATTGTCCCAAAATTTAATTTCGGTTTTCCAGGCACTTTCCATCGCACAATACTTTCGTACTATGGATGCCAAGTTGGCAAAGCATGTAATTTCACGGCGACTTATGGCGTTGAGGATTCCCTTGTCCGTGCAATTATTTCAGAAGAATGAGATTGCATCTTTCTCGCGGCAGTCCTTGATCCTGTTCATTACCATGAGGAATCTGGCCCAATAATGGTGTACTGTTTCCTGGGGCTCTTGCCTAATCTGGGAAAGATCGCTTATGTTTGGGTGGGTGGGTGGAGTTGAATCCGAATCCTTACCTGATCTGGGATCCAGGGGCCGAGGAGTTTCCAATTTTGGAAATTCCGGTTCTGGGGTGTTGCCCGATAATCCTGGCCTGCTGCCTGACTCTAAGTTCAGGGCTTGGGTGATGTACTCCCGTGAGCGGGTATCCGGCTTGGAGGGCTTGGGAATCCGGACATAGCTAGTCCTCAAGATAGAGGAAGGGACGCCGCATTGTTCCTCCACCACTGCAATGTGATGGGTGACCTGGGAGAGTTAATCTCTCTCAGATCGGGTTTAGGCCCAATCTGATCGTAGTCCGTAGCGACTCCCAGGGCGGCGATGCGATCCAAGAGCTCTAGGGAAGAGAGCTCTATTGGATCTAACTGCTCGGCGAGTTCCGAGTTGACGTGGAGATTGCTTTCGATGACCCGAGAAGTCATCGTCGGCGCAGCGGCCGAACATGCGGTCATGAGGAAACCACCTAGCCGGAGAGATTGGCTGACAGCCAAAGCTCCCTCAGCAATAGTGCCGTCTTTAAAGACTAGACGAGGCATCCTTGCTTCTGGCGACGGCACAGTGGAACTCTCAAGAAAGCACCAATGTCGGTGTCAAAACCGGCGGATCTCGGGTAGGGGGTCCCGAACTGTGCGTCTAGGCGGATGGTAACAGGAGACAAGGGACACAATGTTTTTACCCAGGTTCAGGCCCTCTCGATGGAGGTAAAACCCTACTCCTGCTTGATTAATATTGATGATATGGGTAGTATAAGAGTAGATCTACCACGAGATCAGAGAGGCTAAACCCTAGAAGCTAGCCTATGGTATGATTGTTGTTGTGTCCTACGGACTAAACCCTCCGATTTATATAGTCACCGGAAGGGGCTAGGGTTACACAGAGTCGGTTACAATGGGAGGAGATCTACATATCCGTATTGCCAAGCTTGCCTTCCACGCCAAGGAAAGTCCCATCCGGACACAGGATGAAGTCTTCAATCTTGTATCTTCATAGTCCAACAGTCCGGCCAAAGGTTATAGTCCGGCTGTCCGGACACCCCCTAATCCAGGACTCCCTCAGTAGCACTGGGAGAACTACTGTGATTGTGCCCCGGTTCATCTGGGCAAGCACCTCAGTAGAGAAAGCTAAAACTGATTGTCATGATAAGGCGAGAGTTGGTCGCTGTTCGAGAGTTCTCGAGTCCCTAAAGACTTATGCCGCTTAGGGCGAGGAGTCGGCTTTGTCCGGCTTAGGCGTGTATAGCGCCCCGAATTCGGCCTTCCGAATACTAGGGGCTTTGCCAAAATTTAAAATTGTAGACTTCTATGGCTAAGTGAGAGTGATAAAGCATTATAGTCTGATTGCCTTGTTTGTTGCGCTGAGCACCTCCCTCGAAGGACCCAACAATGGGAAAAAGAGTGCTAGGATTTATCCTGAACACCCTAGCACTCGTGGCATGGGGGCAGAAGCCGACGACTGGCCATCTCTCAGATTTGATAAACAGGCGCACAGAAGGTAATATTTTAAATTCAAACAAGCGTTGCGTAGCGCATATGAACAAGTTTTCATAATACAGGATCACACGAGCAAGATCATTCAAAAATGACATCCTTTGCACACTCGTCCGCCACAAGACGGGCACCCTTCAAGACACCCTCATAGTACATCTCAGGGTGGCGATGCTCCTTGCCCTGCGGCGGCCCCTCCTTCACCAGCTTCTCGGCGTCCATCTTGGCCCAGTGCACCTTCGCACGGGCAAAAGCCCGGCGTGCACCTTCGATGCAGACAGACCGCTTTATGACTTCCAGCCGTGGGCAGGCATCCACAAGCCGCCTCACCAGGCCGAAGTAGCTGTTGGGAAGGGAGTCGCCAGGCCACATCCGGACTATAAGGCCCCTCATGGCCTGTTCGGCCGCCTTGTGCAGCTCGACCAATTGCTTCAGTTGGTCGCTCACAGGCATCGGGTGTTCGGCCCCAGTATACTGAGACCAGAACAACTTCTCCGTCGAGCTTCCCTCCTTGGCCTGGTAATAATTTGCGGCACCCGACACGCCGCGGGGCAAATCTGCGAATGCTCCTGGAGAGCTCCGGACTCGGGTAAGTAACAAGTAATTTACTTTCACATGCTTGGTTTGCATAATGAATGCCTTACCCGCCGCTATCTTCTTCATCGCCTCAATTTCCTTGAGGGCCTTTTGGGCTTCAGCCTTGGCACGCTTTGTGCTCTCAAGGACCGCGGCAAGCTCAGACTCTCGCGTCTTCGAGTCAAGCTCCAAAGTCTTGTGCTTCTTCACGAGAGCCTAGAGCTCTTGCTGCACCTCGCCCACCCGTGTCTCTTGTTTCTCCCGCTCGGTGCACTCCTTGGCCGCTTTGTTTTCGGCCTCGGACAGCGCTTGCTTCAGGGCCGCCACTTCGGTCGTGGCCCGTGGCACATTCATGATGATCCTATCATTTTGCAACCACATCTTTTATATATATAGACAAGGTATTACTTACCTTTGTTCTCCTCGAGCTGCTTCTTGGCAAGGACGAGCTATTTCTCGGACCACTCGAGGTTCGGCTTCAGTACGGCGACCTCTGCAGTCAGTGCGGCAGAGGTCAGCAGCGAAGCCTGCATACGCATATAGACATACTTCTATTAGACTCATGCAGATATTATTTGATCCTCTATTTGGCTTTTCTTTGTGAACACCAAACAGAGCGTCAGGGGCTACTGTCTATGCGGTAATATTTTCCTATATTTTAAATACTTACCTCAAAGCCTGTTAGAAGGCTGGCACAGGTTCAGTCAGTCCGCTCTTGGCAGACTGAACCTTCTTGATCACCGCACTCATAATAGTGCGGTGCTCTTCGTTGATGGAAGCACCGCGAAGCGCTCCCAGCAGGTTGTCAAGTGCCTCTGGATGGACAAAGGTCACTGGCACGGGCGGCTTGCCCCTCTTGGAAGGGGGCCACCTACCGGAGTCCGAAACCACTGGAGGTTCCGGTGCGGTGTTCGGCTGAGGGCCGAACTTGGAGCCCTTGGGAGTCTTGCTCCCTTTGCGCCTGGAGTCCGGAAGGTCGCCTTGAGGCGCTTCCCGGACTACCTTCCCACGGCTCGGTGCCCCTTGAGACAATACCTCGACATTGTCCATAGGGCGAGGGGAGGAGGTGGTTGGAAGTGAATCACTATTCATATTCGACGAGTCCAAGGAACCGCCCGACGAGGATACGTCGATACGGGCTCGGGGCGGACTGCATGACCATATTCGGCATTAAGAGAAGCAGTGCAATATAAGTATGCTATGAGTTACTCTGGTATCCAAATACTTACGACTTCGCCAGGGGCTTGGCCCTGAGTAACCACTCGTCTTCGCTGTCGGCGGCGGTGGTGGAACAGTCCGGAAGGAGAGTCCTTCCCTTCTTGGACCCTCCGGCCTCCCCGGATGGGGCGGCCTTCCTTTTCTTGTCTCCCCTGGATGGAGGGGGAGAACCTTCATCTTCCTCCTCCTCGTTTTCATGGGAGGAGTGCGTCTTGGAGTTATCAGACGATGAGTCCGATACCACCTGGCGCCGAGAACTCTTTCGGGTTCCCGTGGCCTTCTTCTTGATCTTCTTCTCTGGCACCTCATAAGGAGCCGGAATCCGCATCTCCATCAGGAGAGCGTCTCCACGGTCTTCGGGCAGAGGGGCCGGGCAGTCAATCTGCTCCGATGTCTCCACCCAGTCCTGTCAAAGGCATGGGAGCTCAGATCCCGCATATGATTATAATGGGGAAAATGAATACCCTATAAGTAATAAAAGAGCTTACCGCGTCGGCTTGGCGCTGCGCGCTGAGTCCGCGATCCTCGATAAGGGGAGGGGGAACCTCGGCACTCTTAAACAGCACCTTCCAAACATCCTTGTGCATCGCGTCGAAGAGCTCGCTCAGAGTCTGGTGCTGGGCCGGGTCGAACTCCCACAAATTGAACGCCCGTTGTTGACACGGGAGGATCCAACGGATGAGCATGACCTGGACTATGTTGACAAGCTCGAGCTTCCTGTTTATCATATTTTGGATGCAGGTCTGGAGTCCGGTCAGCTCTACCGGATTACCCCAGGGCAGGCCCTTCTCTTTCCAGGAGGTGAGCCGCGTGGGGATTCCGAATCGGAATTCGGGGACCGCCGCCCATTTGGTGTCGCGCGGCTCGGTGATGTAGAACCACCCCGACTGCCACCCCTTTATGGTCTCCACATAGGAGCCCTCGAGCCATGTGACGTTGGGCATTTTGCCCACCATGGCACCTCCGCACTCCGCCTGCTGGCCGCCCACCACCTTCGGTTTGACCTTGAAGGTCTTCAGCCATAAGCCGAAGTGGGGCTTGATGCGGAGGAAGGCCTCACACACGACGATAAACGCCGAGATGTTGAGGATGAAGTTCGGGGCCAGATCATGAAAATCCAGGTCGTAGTAGAACATGAGCCCACAGACGAATGGGTGGAGGGGAAATCCCAGTCCGTGGAGAAAGTGGGTAAGGAATACTACCCTCTCATGGGGCCTGGGGGTAGGGATGATCTGCCCCTCATCAGGGAGCCGGTGTGCGATATCCTCGGACAGGTATCCGGCTCCCCTCAGCTTTTTGACGTCACCCTCCGTGACGGAGGAGACCATCCACTTGCCTCCTGCTCCGGACATTTTTGGAGAGGGTTGAGGAGAAGAATGCAAACTTGGGCGCTGGAGCTCGAGTGCGCGAGAATGGATGAGCAAGGAGGAAGAAGGCATGGGTAGAAAAAGGTGAACCCTTATCCCTTTATAAGGGCAGACGAAACTATGCGTCCCCACCAACCTGGTAAAACTCGCTTATCCCCCAAGCACCGTAATTGATGGCGCGGTTGGGTTACCCACGTCCGTATTGATGGGAATCCCGTGATAAGGGGACACAATCTCTGCTTCGACAAGACGTGCCAAGGAAACCGCCTCGCGAAACACGTTGAGATTGGCTATGAAAACGAATAAATGACCTGGATGTGGTGTGATGTCACACTTCGAAATATGTCAGCAGATTAGATTTGTGGAAATATTATTCTCTCTACGGTGGAATGTGGAACTTGTTTTGCGGAGCCGGACACGGTCCTCGTGTTCAAAATCTTCTATGAAGTATTCGGAGGAGGAACCCGCCTTGCAATGCCGAAGACAATATGCGCGCCGGACTCATCGTCATTGAAGCCTGGTTCATGGGCTACTGAGGGAGTCCTGGATTAGGGGGTATCCGGACAGCCGGACTATATCCTTTGGCCGGACTGTTGGACTATGAAGATACAAGATTGAAGACTTCATCCCGTGTCCGGATGGGACTCTCCTTGGCGTGGAAGGCAAGCTCGGCAATACGGATATGTAGATCTCCTTCCTTGTAACCGACTCTGTGTAACCCTAGCCCCCTCTGGTGTCTATATAAACCGGAGGGTTTAGTCCGTAGGACCAAGAACAACAATCATACCATAGGCTAACTTCTAGGGTTTAGCCTCTTCGATCTCGTGGTAGATCAACTCTTGTAATACTCATATCATCAAGATCAATCAAGCAGGAGTAGGGTTTTACCTCCATCGAGAGGGCCTAAACCTGGGTAGAAACATCGTGTCCCCCGTCTCCTGTTACCATCCGCCTAGACGCACAGTTCGGGACCCCCTACCCGAGATCCGCCGGTTTTGACACCGACAACACCAAAAAGTCAAAGCTTGGGGATGCCCCGGAAGGCATCCCCTCTTTCGTCTACTTCCATCGGTAATTTTACTTGGAGCTATATTTTTATTCACCACATGATATGTGTTTTGCTTGGAGCGTCTTGTATTATTTGTGTCTTTGTTTGTTAGTTTACCACAATCATCCTTGCTGTACACACCTTTTGAGAGAGCCATACATGAATTGGAATTTGATATAATACTCTATGTGCTTCACTTATATCTTTTGAGATATATAGTTTAGCTCTAGTGCTTCACTTATATCTTTTAGAGCATGGTGGTGGATTTGTTTTAAAGAAACTATTGATCTCTCATGCTTCACTTAGATTATTTTGAGAGTCTTTAATAGCATGGTAATTTGCTTAATAATAATAATATGCTTGGTATTCAAGATTTGTATAACTTTCTTTTGAGTGCGTTGAATACTAAGAAAAGTTTGATGCTTGATAATTGTTTCGAGATATGGAGGTGATAATATCAAAGTCGTGCTAGTTGAGTAGTTGTGAATTTGAGAAATTCTTGAGTTGAAGTTTGCAAGTCCTGTAGCATGCACGTATGGTAAACGTTATGTCACAAATTTGAAACATGAGGTGTTATTTGATTGTCCTCCTTATGAGTGGCGGTCGGGGACGAGCGATGGTCTTTTCCTACCAATCTATCCCCCTAGGAGCATGCGCGTAATGCTTTGGTTTTTGATGACTTGTAGATTTTTGCAATAAGTATATGAGTTCCTTATGAGTAATGTTGAGTCCATGGATTATACGCACTCTCACCCTTCCATCATTGCTAGCCTCTTCGGTACCGTGCATTGCCCTTTCTCACATTGAGAGTTGGTGCAAACTTTGCCGGTGCATCCAAACCCCGTGATATGATACGCTCTTTCACACATAAATCTCCTTATATCTTCCTCAAAACAGCCACCATACCTACCTATTATGGCATTTCCATACCATTCCGAGATATATTGCCATGCAACTTTCCACCATACCGTTTTTCATGACACATTCATCATTGTCATATTGCTTAGCATGATCATGTAGTTGACATAGTACTCATGGCAAAGCCACCATTCATAATTCTTTCATACATGTCACTCTTGATTCATTGCATATCCCGGTACACCGCCGGAGGCATTCATATAGAGTCATACTTTGTTCTAGTATCGAGTTCTAATCATTGAGTTATAAATAAATAGAAGTGTGATGACCATCATTTAATAGAGTATTGTCCCAAATAAAAAAAGAGAGAAAGGCCAAAGAAAAAATAAAAAAATAAAAAGGGGCAATACTACTATCCTTTTTTCCACACTTGTGCTTCAAAGTAGCAACATAATCTTCATAATAGAGAGTCTCTTGCTTTGTCATTTTCATATACTAGTGGGAATTTTTCATTATAGAACTTGGCTTGTATATTCCAACGATGGGCTTCCTCAAATGCCCTAGGTCTTCGTGAGCAAGCAAGTTGGATGCACACCCACTTAGTTTCTTTTGTTGAGCTTTCATATATTTATAGCTCTAGTGCATCCGTTGCATGGCAATCCCTACTCCTTGCATTAACATCAAGCGGTGGGCATCTCCATAGCCCGTTGATTATGCTCGTTGATGTGAGACTTTCTATTTTTTTGTCTTCTCCACATAACCCCCATCATCATATTCTATTCCACCCATAGTGCTATATCCGTGGCTCACGCTCATGTATTGCGTGAAGGTTTATAAGTTTGAGATTATTAAAGTATGAAACAATTGCTTGGCTTGTCATCGGGGTTGTGCATGATGAGATCATTCTTGTGTGACAAAAATGGAGCATGACTAAACTATATGATTTTGTAGGGATGACTTTCTTTGGCCATGTTATTTTGAGAAGACATAATTGCTTAGTTAGTATGCTTGAATTATTATTATTTTTATGTCAATATGAACTCTTGTCTTGAATCTTTCGGATCTGAATATTCATACCACAATTTAGAAGGTTTACATTGAAATTATGCCAAGTAGCACTCCGCATAAAAAATTCTCTTTTTATCATTTACCTACTCGAGGACGAGTAGGAATTAAGCTTGGGGATGCTTGATACGTCTCCAACGTATCTATAATTTTTGATTGCTCCATGCTATATTATCTACTGTTTTGGACTATATTGGGCTTTATTTTCCACTTTTATATTATTTCTGGGACTAACCTATTAACCGGGGGGCCAACCTAGAATTGCTGTTTTTGCCTATTTCAGTGTTTCGAAGAAAAGGAATATCAAACGGAGTCCAAACAGAATGAAACCTTCGGGTGATTTTCTCATCAGATATGATCCAGGAGACTTGGACCCTCCGTCAAGAAAGCCACGAGGCGGTCATGAGAGTGGAGGGCGCCCCCCTAGGGCGCGCCCCCTGCCTCGTGGGCCCCTCGAAGCTCCACCGACGTACTCCTTCCTCCTATATATACCTACGTACCCCCAAACGATCAAAACAGGAGCCAAAAACCTAATTCCACCGCCGCAACCTTCTGTACCCACGAGATCCCATCTTGGGGCCTGTTCCCGAGCTCCGCCGGAGGGGGCCATCATCACGGAGGGCTTCTACATCATCATAGCCCCTCCGATGAAGTGTGAGTAGTTTACCTCAGACCTTCGGGTCCATAGTTATTAGCTAGATGGCTTCTTCTCTCTTTTCGGATCTCAATACAATGTTCTCCCACTCTCTCGTGGAGATCTATTCGATGTAATCTTCTTTTTGTGGTGTGTTTGTTGAGACCGACGAATTGTGGGTTTATGATCAAGTCTATCTATGAACAATATTTGAATCTTCTCTGAATTCTTTTATGTATGATTGGTTATCTTTGCAAGTCTCTTCGAATTATCAGTTTGGTTTGGCCTACTAGATTGGTTTTTCTTGCAATGGGAGAAGTGCTTAGCTTTGGGTTCAATCTTGCGGTGTCCTTTCCCAGTGACAGAAGGGGCAGCAAGGCACGTATAGTATTGTTGCCATCGAGGATAACAAGATGGGGTTTTTATCATATTGAATGAAACTATCCCTCTACATCATGTCATCTTGCTTAAGGTGTTACTTTGTTTTTAACTTAATACACTAGATGCATGCTGGATAGCGGTCAATGAGTGGATTAATAGTAGTAGATGTAGGCAGGAGTCGGTCTACTTGTCTCGGACGTGATGCCTATATACATGATCATACCTAGATATTCTCATAACTATGCTCAATACTGTCAATTGATCAACAGTAATTTGTTCACCCACCGTAGAATACTTATGCTCCTGAGAGAAGCCACTAGTGAAACCTATGGTCCCCGGGTCTATTCTCATCATATCAATCTCCATCACTTTATTATTGCTTTGCTTTTTACTTTTCCTTTTACTTTTTACCTTGCATCTTTATATCAAAAATACCAAAAATATTATCTATCATCTCTATCAGATCTCACTCTCGTAAGTGACCGTGAAGGGATTGACAACCCCTAATCGCGTTGTTTGCGTTGAGCTATTTGTTTTGTGTAGGTACGAGGGACTTGCGTGTAGCCTCCTACTGGATTGATACCTTGGTTCTCAAAAACTAAGGGAAATACTTACGCTACTTTGCTGCATCATCCTCTCCTCTTCAGGGAAATCCAACGCAGTGCTCAAGAGGTAGCATGGCTCAAGGTCTTCAATGTGAAGCCGAAGGTGGTCGAGGGGCAGCATGCGGATTGCGGCGGCGCCATGGTGACAAAGCTCCCCAATGTCACCTGGCCCAAAGGGGCCTTCGTGGAGACCGTCAAGACATGGCAGCAGGAGTGGTTCTACATCACCGAACCACGCGGCACCAAGTGGGCGGCTGCTCCTGCATTCAGATCCGGACCGCCGCTGCGGCTCGCATCGTGGACCAACAAAGGTCTGGACTAGGGATCATCTGACAAGGTGCTGATGCTGCAAAAGCGCATCAAGTGTATGATAGAAAAGAACACCAGTCTCACTGACATGATCCAGGTGATGCTCGTCCGTCGAACCCTTCCCTGCCAGCGACGGCCTCTCCGAATGTGGGAGTTTAATCCGGAAGGGACGCGGACCCTATAGCATTTCTTCGGCATGACACAAAGAGATCTATAAATTGCTCTTCAAGACTCAGAAGCCGTGGCCAAAGACGTCCGAGGACATTGGCCTTGACTGCAATCAATTGGCGACCCCGGTAAGTATGAAATGTCCAAACATAGCTTAGTTCATCAAAAGAAAAAAGGGGGGAATGCTGAGAAATTCCTCCTCCAAACAGGGTTGGATGAAAAAGGCAGAGCGGATCAGGTGTCTGGCCCCACTCCCCGAAGACCCAGCTAATCCACAGATAATGAAGATGATGGTTCCGGCGCCGTACCAGGCGCCGATGAAGAAGGACAACAAGAAGAAGAAAGGCCAGGAGGCCGGAAGTGGCCTCCACCATAAAGGTACTTCGGATGCCGTGTCCAAAGGGACCGAGGCTCCCTCCTAACATGAGGGGGAAGAAGACAAGGACGAAGATGAGGAGGAAGAACATAACCCTCCTCCCAAGGGAAGGAAGAGGGCGGCCTCCGTAGACCCAGAGGCGTAGGCGTCCAAGAGGGGGAGAATATCCCTATACGATGACTCGGATTCGAACGCCGAACCCGTCCCCAAGCATCGCCCCAGGGTCAAGCCCCTAGCCGAGTCGTAAGTATCCAAGGATGTTCTACACACATCCAGTCTTTTTCAAATCGTAGGAACCATATTAAATCATGTGCTGCAGTCCGACCCGCGATCTTCCCCAACTATCTTCATTGTCGAGGAATTCTCCGGCGTCGGAGATGATGGAGAGCGAATCGCCTCCGCGAACCTCCCCGCCACCTACTACGGACTACACCGATGTATTATCCCAAAGGACCTCTCCGGTCAGTGGAGAGGCGCAGGGGACCGCCAAGACGGCGCCTGAGGGTAATGCCTCGGCTGTGGAGAACATGGGGGATGCAATCCCCATGGAGACTGTCAGTGTTCTAGGAACGGGGGTCCCCAAACTTGCCTGCCTGCGGCCCACAGCATGGCTGAGTAGCAGGTCATACGGCCCATCTTCATCAACAAGTCATCCAAGACCTTCGCAAGGAGCCGAGCCTCGCGAGGTGGGCGACGCAAGGCCTCCTCTGGAGTGGCCTAGCCGGGCAGGCTCACGAGGAGCGGAGATATCAAGGCGAGGCAAACCTCATGAGGGTCTCGTGACGTGAGCCATGACGAACGGCCCCAGGCGGGCGCCGGTGCGCACAGCGTCCTTGTTTCCTCTTTGGTGCTAAGGAGGCAAGCGCGGACGAAGAGTACCGAGGCATTAGGCAAAGGTTGCCATATTGGTGCAACAATACCAAGACCAGGAGGATGGCAAGGCGGAGGTCATCGTGGAGCCCAAGACAGCGTCATCCCAGAGATTTTCGTAGGCAAAGACCGCTTTTGTCAGGATAGCTTGTGCTAGCTGTCCCCCTTCAAATTTGCCCGCCGTTGTTGGCTCCCTTCCCGCTCAACATTTGGGAAGAGGACCAGAGCCTCTATAAATAGGCTTAGCCACCACAGTAGAAAGGGGACAAGAACAGAGAGATCGAACCCTCACACTACAAGCTCATACGCACAAGAACACCTCAACCTCAGGAGGCTGTTCTTCCCTTGTACTATTCATTGTCAGCCCAAGAGGCAATCCACCACCACCACCACACTGGAGTCGGGTATTACACCACAACGGTGGCCGAACCAGTATAAACCTCGCGTCTCTTTCTGCGTTGTGAGTTTGTTGAGTTCGTCCGCGAGATCGTAGCGAGCTAGAGAATAGATCGGTAGGAAGGAAAGACTTCGCGTGCACCCCAGCGTTCGAACCTTAAGGGTTTGCCGGAAACCCACATCCGACATTTGGCGCGCAGGTAGGGGTGTGCCGGAGCTTCTTTTCCGCCAATCTGTGCCCCGCTCCGCCGCGCCTTGCTCTCATGGCAGGTGCGTCGCCATCCTCCTCTACGACCGACACCAGCAGTAGGGAGTCTGGGTACCGGGCCCGGGCCCCCTCCCTACGGCGGGTGCAATGGTCGACCAAGTTCAAGCCAGACATGCCGCCGCGTTACGACGGCGCGGCAGACCTGACGCCGTTCTTGCAGGCGTATGAGGAGGCCGTCCTCAATGCCGGAGGCGATGGCCAGATCATGGCCAACTGGTTCTCCATGGCTCTCGCCGGCGAGCCACGCGTCTGACTGCTCAACCTCCCGGGGTCCACGGTGGCGTCTTGGGAGGAGCTCCGCGACCGCTTCATCACGCGCTACATGGTGCCGGTGCACCACGCGGTCGCGGCTCTGCTGGGTGGCTCTCAAGCACTGCCTTCAGATCACCATGTCAAGCCTTTCCTCCGTTAGATTGGGGCAGCCTCCAAGCGCCCGGGGGCTCCATCGGGTTGGGCTGCGCCGGAGCCCGACCTCACCTTCGATTTAGAAGACCACCCGGGCTCCACCGCCGGCTCCGGCATGCTCCCAATGCTCTGCACCCTACCATCTGCAACGTGGCCGTCACCAAGACCCTCATCGACGGCGGTGCTGGCCTCAACTTGCTCTCCGTAGAAGCCTTCAGCCTCCTCCACGTGCCGCCCGAAAGGCTCAACCTCAGCAAGCCTTTTTCAGGAGTAGGCGGCGGAGCTGCCCACTCTCTGGGGCAGATCCGCCTCCCCGTCACCTTCGGCACGCGCGACAACTACCGCACTGAGTTGGTGGACTTCGACATCGCCCGCATCTGTCTCCCGTACAACGCCATACTCGGGTACCCAGCTCTTGCTCAGTTCATGGCGGCGACTCACCCGGCCTACAACCTCATGAAGATGCCAGGGAGCAAGGGCGTCCTCACCATCAAGGGGGGCACTAAGGAGGCAGTGACGGTGCTCAGGCTCGCCTTCAAGGCCGCGGCAGCAGCGTAGCCAGCCAGCACCAGTACGCCCGAGGCCAAGGAGACTGCGCCCGCCAAGAAGAAGCAGTTGTTCACCCAAGACAAGGCGGAGACCAAGCAGGTGCTGGTTGATGAGGACGGGTCTTCAGGAGCTACCTTTACCATAGGAACCAGTCTCGACCCGGGACAAGAAGAAGCTTTGGTGAGGTTTTTGCGCGGAACAAGGAGATATTCGCGTGGGAGCCCAATCAGCTGGTAGGGGTCTCGAGAGAGGTGATCTAGCATCATCTAAGGGTGTGCCCCAATATGCGCCCCGTGAAGCAGCGGGCGAGACGGCAGTCCGCCGAGAAGCAGGCCTTCATCGTCCAAGAGACATGCAAGCTAGAGGCGGCTGGCACCATTCGAGAAGTTCGATACCCTGATTGGCTGGCGAACCCCGTCGTGGTGCCGAAGAAAGGTGGGAAGGAATGGATGTGCGTCGACTTCACCAACCTCAATAAAGCCTGCCCCCAAGATCCGTTCCCCCTTCCGCGCATCGTTCAAATCATCGAATCCACCGCCGAGTGCGATTTGCTATGTTTCCTGGATGCGTTCTCTAGATACCATCAGATCAAGATGGCGGTGGAGGACGTGGAGAAGACAGCCTTCTTGACACCCTGTGGGGTGTATTGCTACACCTGCATGCCTTTCGGCCTTCGCAATGCGGGCGCAACCTTTCAGCGGCTGATGCACATCGCCTTCGGACGGCAGCTCGGGAGGAACACAGAGGCCTACGTCGATGACATAGTAGTCAAATCTCGCGAGGCGAGGATGTTGATTCAAGACTTGGAAGAGACCTTTGAAAGCTTGCGCTGGGTGAACCTGAGGCTTAACCCGGAGAAGTGCGTGTTCGGCGTCCCCTCCAACAAGCTACTAGGGTTCCTCGTATCCCACAGAGGGATCAAGGCGAACCCGGAGAAGATTAAGGCCATCGAAGACATGAGCCCACCACAGACCCTCAAGGAGATGCAGAAGCTAGCAGGGCGGGTGACCGCGTTAGGGCGTTTCATCTCCAAGCTAGGCGAGCGCGCCTTACCCTTCTTTAAGCTCATGAAGAAGAAGGGCCCCTTCGAGTGGACCCCGGAGGCCGACCGGGCCTTCCAAGAACTCAAGAAATACCTCACCAACCCCCCGGTGATGGTGGTGTCACGGCCTCTCGAGCCTCTGGTACTCTACCTTGCTGCCACCCCGTACTCCGCCAGCGCGGCGCTGGTGGCGGTCCGGGAGGAGCGCCAAGACAAGGGAGTGCTGCGCCAAGCCAGAGTTGATGCAGTGTAGGGCCAAGAAGGCACACCAGAGCCGTCAGCAGCGGAAGATCAAGCTCGACAGGGCAACATCGCGAAAGCTCCTGAGGGCGGCCAAGTCTCGGGAAGTCCTCCGCCCCAGGATACGCCACAATCTCCACAAGACCCGAGCCTCAACAGTGTGCCGGCCCTCATCGAGCACCCGGTGTACTTCGTCAGCACGGTACTGCGGGATGCAAGGGCACGTTACCCCATGCCGCAAAAGCTCCTTCTCGCGCTCTTGGTGGCCTTGGGCAAGCTGTGACACTACTTCCAGGGCCACCCCATCAAGGTCGTCTCATCTTACCCATTGGAGAGGGTACTCAAGAGCCCGAAGTCGGCCGGAAGGGTCGCTGAATGGAACATCGAGCTGCAAGCATTCCAGCTGGAGTTCAGCACTACCAGGGTCATCAAGGGAGCCGCGCTCGCCGATTTTGTGGCAGAATGGACCGATGCCCCAGCTCTTGAGGAAGGAGAAGACCGTTCCACCTCCCCAGGGAGTGAGGCACCAGACGGCTGGGTCATGTATTTCGATGGCGCCTACGCGCACCAGGGCGCGGGGGCTGGAGCAGTGCTCATCTCGCCCACTCAGGACAAGCTTTACTACGGCTTGCAACTCTGCTTCCAGCACGGCGATAAGGTCTCCAACAATATTGCAGAATACGAAGGCCTCATAGCTGGCCTGAAGGCCGCGACAGCTTTGGGGGTGAGGTGCCTTACCGTCAAGGGTGACTCGCAGCTCCTCGTCAACTTCTCCAACAAAGTGTACGAGCCGAAGGACGAGCACATGGAGGCCTACCTTGCGGAGGTGCGCAAGATGGAAAAGCAGTTCTCGGGCCTGGAGCTGCAGCATGTGCCCCGGGGAACCAACAAGGAAGCCGACGACATCGCCAAGAGAGCCTCCAAGTGGCAACCGCAAGAACCCGGCGTCTTCGAAGAGCGGCTCTTCAAGCCGTCAGCTACGCCTCCTCTTTCAAGCACAACTCAGCCTCGGGAGGAGCTCCCACAGCCCCCGGCCATGGGAGCCCCAGCTTGTGGCCCAACCTCAGGAGCTCGGCTACTCTTGGCGCTCGAGCCCCAGGAGGAGTGCTAGACCAAGGAATTCAAGGAGTACCTGATGCACGAGACGCTGCCGGAGAAGGAAGAAGACGCGGAGCGCGTGGCCCGACAGGCCACAGCATACTGCAGGCAAGACGGTGAGTTGTACAGGAAACGGCCGAATGACGTCACGCTACGCTGCATCTCTAGCAATCAAGGAAAGGAGCTGCTGATTGACATACACGGTGGGGACTGCGGACATCACTAATCGTCACGGACCCTAGTCGGCAAGGTGTTCCACAGCGGATTCTATTGGCCCACATCACTCAACGATGTAGCCGAGCTGGTGAAGTCTTGTGAAGCTTGCCAATTCCAAGCCAAGCAGATCCATCAGCCTGCACAGGGCCTCCAAACCATTCCGCTCACGTGGCCATTCGCGGTCTGGGGGCTGGACATCTTGGGCCCATTCCCGCGAGCGCCAGGGGGCTACTGCTATCTCTACGTCGCCATCGACAAGTTCACCAAGTGGACGGAAGTGGAAGCCGTCCGTACCATTCCCGCCGGTTCTGGTGTCAAGTTCATCAAGGGCCTCGTAAGCCACTTCGAGGTTCCTAACCGCGTCATCACAGATAACGGCTCACAGTTTACTAGTAACCTCTTCAAAACCTATTGTGCTAACCTTGGAACGCAGATTTGCTACGCTTCGGTGGCCCACCCCAGGAGCAATGGCCAAGCCGAATGCGCCAATGCTGACGTCCTGAGGGGCCTCAAGACCAGGACCTTTAAGAAGAAGCTGGAGGCCTGCAGCAGGGGCTAGCACGACGAACTCCAATCCGTGCTGTGGTCCATTCGTACCACTGCCACCAAGCCAACAGGAGAGACTCCATTCTTCCTCGTTTATGGAGCTGAAGCAGTCCTCCCTCACGAGGTCAGGCATCGCTTCGCGTGGGTCCTTGCGTTCGACGAAGCGCAGTAGGAAGCCAAGCGGGGGGTGGATCTCGTGCTGGGGGAGGAGCGCCGTCGCGAAGCCGCATTAAGGGCGGCAAGGTACCAACAAGCTCTGCGGCGGTACCATTGCCGCAACATCCGCTCCAGAACGTTCGAGGTAGGCGACCTCGTCCTGAGGCGGGTCCTCTCCAGGGAAGGGCTGCACAAGCTTTCACCCATGTGGGAGGGCCCGTTCAGGGTCGTTCATGTCTCCAGGTCGGGTGCAGCGCGCCTGGAGACGCAGGATGGGACACCCATCCAGAACGCCTGGAACATCCAACACCTCATGAAGTTTTATCCATGAAGCAAGGCCCAGAGTCTGAGAAGCAAGGCCCAGAGACTGAGAAGAAAGACCCAGAGCCTGTAAAGAAGGCCCGATGCCTGTGAAGAATCTCCGCCAGTGACACTCTCACGTAATAATGAGTTGGGGCTGTACACGCCCCAGAGTCTCAGGAGCGCTGGCCTCAGGCCCTGGGGCTCCCTCCCATGCCTAGTGAACAGCACTTAGCTCCGCGCTGGTGAGAAGACTTGAAAACTAGATTAGGTGCCGGACGCGGCTTTTCATTTGCTTTTCGAAGTTGGCTCGCTTTTCCTTAATCAGAGTTGCTCTTGGCGTTCGTTGCTGATTTGGTTCCCCAGCCTTTTACCGCTTCTTTTTATTTCGGTTCCGGTTTGCTCTTATCCTCTCTCGCATGTCTTGCGAGGGGGCTAGGAAGGTGCCCTCGCGAGCATTTCTCTTCTCGTTGCCTTTTCGTGAGCCACCCTCGTTCGATCCTGGAAGCTGGCACACCTCTCCTAAATCTGTGCCCCTCGGGTACCGCGACACAAAGCGCCCAGTCAAGGCTCGGGTGGACGGCAAGTCTTTGGTACATCCCCTAACGAATTTTTTGCAGTTTCTGAGCAACGCGGACACCACGCAAGGGAAAGGGTTTCCTAAACGCGCCAGGTTAAGTTATCTCTGCACAAAATAGCAGCAATGCATTAACCAAGGAACCACAGTTCGATACACGCCCCTCTGGGCCCATACTGGTTTCGTTTTATGATGCAGGAAAGAAAGAAAAGGCTAAGCAAAGCAACGTTGCAACAGTCCGCGGAGGCAGGATCTTGGCGACGCCCCAAGCCTAGCTGGATCCCTCCTCGCGCTTCACGGAGGCACGATGGCGAGATGACCCGCTGCCTCCTTCGAAGCGGGCGCGGCAACGTGGCGGCTGATCGTAGCCACCGTTGTTGGAGCTGTCACCGGAGGAAGAGCCGCCGTAGCTGGAGGAGACGCGGTCGCCGCCGAGGGCAAGCTCGCCCTCGTCCTCATCGCGGCCGTCACCAAGGCCAAGCACCTCCTCACCGTCGTTTGCCTCGGGGCAGCACCCGGCGCGGCGACCATCCTCACCTACTAAAGGGAATAGAAAGATCTTGGGCACAAATACTCCACTTTTCACGAAAGACATAGATTCACCAATGATTGGTTGGACTAAATACTACATTTATTTGCTCAGAAGAAGGAAAGTTGGCTGTGAGAATGATTTCTCGTACGTAGTATTTCCTAGGACCATTCCAACAGGATGCTCAGAGGTGGGTGGAGAAAAAGCTCAAAAGGCATACTTCCTGCGCTTTCAGAGGATCTAAATCAGTCTTCATCCTTTCGCTTTTCAAAGCCCCTCGCAATAAATATGTAAATTCGTTTCGCAGAAATTCAGAGATTTTCGATCTCCTCGAAAGAAAATGAGTTCCATCAGCAACACCGGTCTCCGCAGCACCAGGATAAAGACCTTCTTTTTATCCATAACCTTTCTCTGCAGCATTGGAACCAAACACCCTCACATAGAGGGTCGACTCACCATCGTACCTGAAATGGAGGGTGCATCTCCTGCCCAGGCCGCGCGCGCGGGCGAACGTCTGCCAGCCACGGGCCAGGGCTATGTTGCCTGCAGCGGAAGTCTCGACCGCGACTCAAGAGGCCCTGCTGCAGCAGCCGTCCGCCTGCAGCCAGAGCCTGCTCGGACTAGAGGACGGTAGCTCGCCAGCGAAGAAGCGTGAAAGTTGGAGCCAGTTGTCGGCCGGGCTCTCCGACCAGACAACGAACTCCGGTGACACCTCAGCAGAATGGAAGCGCGGGCGGGGAGGCCGCGCCACCATCGCGTGCCTCCCCCCATCGGTTGGACCACCATGGATGGGATGATTCCCGCCGCGTGCCACGGCGCCACCTCGACGGTGGGCCACGGCAGGGGTCGCGGCGTGCTTGCGCGGACGGCCACGGCCGTGCTTGGGCGCAGGGGAGCCAGGGCACTCGCGAGGGGCCTTCCCTTTCTCGGCGGCAGAGAACTTCTTTCGTGGCGCCATTGATGGCACTGTCAGTAGTGGAGCAAGGAAGATGAAGCAAGCGAGCGAGGAAAAGATGGGCAACGGGGGCTCCGCCCCCTCCCCATTTATAGTAAGAGAAGGCCAACCGGCGTCTCCCACGATCGCAGGTAATGATGGTCTTCCTCGCATGTCGTAGGGAGTCGTCAAATCGTGCATTTGCCGAGGCAGCGTGGGGAAGCGGAGACGCCCACGTCCAACCAGCCGACACGCATCGACCGAGGACGTAGGCTTTTGGGGCCCGCGGCGCTCCGAACTTGACCCTTGGCTTCGCCGCGAAGCCAAGCCCGAGCGCGCCTTGGGCCCGGGGGCTACTGTCGGCGTTCTGGGAATGGGGTTCCCCAGACTTGCCTGCCTGCGGCCCACAGCATGGCTGAGCAGCATGCCGTACGGCCCATCTTCATTAACAAGGCATCCAAGACCTTCGCGAGGAGCCGAGCCTCGTGAGGCCGACGATGCAAGGCCTCCTCTGGAGTGGCCTAGCTGGGCAGGCTCACGAGGAGTGGAGATATCAAGGCAAGGCAAACCTCACGAGGGTCTCGTGATGTGAGCCATGACGAACGGCGCCAGGCGGGTGCCAGGCGGGCGCCAGTGTGTGCAGCGTCCTTGTTTCCTCTTTGGTGCTAAGGAGGCAAGCGCAGGCGATGAGTACCGAGGCATCAGGCAAAGGTTGCCATATTGGTGCAACAAGACCAAGACCAGGAGGACGGCAAGGCGGAGGTCATCTGTAACGCCCTCGATGCGGCTATATCTCCCATGTGTCGAAGCACGACTTAGGGGCATAACCGCATTGAAAGGAATGTCGCAAGTGAGGTAATCTTCACACAACCCATGTAATACATAAGGGAAAAGAGATACATAGTTGGCTTACAATCGCCACTTCACACAAATACAAGAATAAAGCATTACATCATACAGATACAATCAGGGTCCGACTACGGAACCAAAATAAAAGAAGAAACCCCAAAAGCGACAAAGGTCCCCGATCGACCCCAACTGGGCTCCACTACTGATCGACTAGAACGAAACAACATAAAGGATAGGATCTTCATCGAACTCCTCCTTGAGCTCGGGTGCGTCACCTGCACGGTCTCATCGGCACCTACAAACTGGTTTAGGAAGTATCTGTGAGTCACGGGGACTCAGCAATCTCACACCCGCGAGATCAAGACTATTTAAGCTTAAAGGTAGGGCAGGGTAGTGAGGTGGAGCTGCAGCAGCGACTAGCATATATGGTGCTAACATACGCAAATGAGAGCGAGAAGAGAAGGCAAAGCACGGTCGAACAACTATGATCAATAAGTGATCCTGAACTACTTACGTCAGGCATAACTCCAACAACCGTGTTCACTTCCCGGACCCCGCCGAGAAGAGACCATCACGGTTACACACGCGGTTAGTGTATTTTAATTAAGATCAACTTCGGGTTTTCTACAACCGGACATTAACAAATTCCCATCTGCCACATAATCGCGGGCACGGCTTTCGAAAGTTCAAACCCTGCAGGGGTGTCCCAACTTAGCCCATGATAAGCTCTCGCGATCAACGAAGGACATTCCTTCTCCTCGGGAAGACCCGATCAGTCTCGGAATCCCGGCTACAAGACATTTCGACAACAATAAAACAAGTCCAGCAAAACCGCCCGATGCGCCGACAATCCTGATAGGAGCTGCACATATCTCGGTCTCAGGGCAACACCGGATGAGACAGGCTACGAGTAAAACCAGGCCTCGAGTTTCCCCGCGGTGGCCCCGCAGGCGTCTCGGTTCGAACCAGCACTTAGAGAAGCACTGGCCCGGGGGGGGGGGTAAATAAAGATGACCCTCGGGCTGGCCGACCCAAGGGAAAAGGCTAGGTGGTAGGCAAATGGTAAAACCAATGTTGGGCCTTGCTGGAAAAGTCTTATTCAAAGCGAACTGTCAAGGGGGTCCCATAAATCACCCGACCGTGTTAGGGACGCAAAATCCGGGAACATAACACCGATATGACGGAAACTAGGGCGGCAAGAGTGGAACAAAACACCAGGCATAAGGCCGAGCCTTCCACCCTTTACCAAGTATATAGATGCGTTAATCAAATAAGAGATATATTGTGATATCCCAACAAGTAAACATGTTCCAACAAGGAACAACATCTCCATGTTCCAACAAGGAACAAACTTCATCTTCACCTGCAACTAACAATGCTATAAGAGGGGCTGAGCAAAGCGGTATTATAGCCAATCAACGGTTTGCTAGGACAAGGTGGGTTAGAGGCTTGGTTTAACAATATGGGAGGCATGATAAGCAAGTGGCAGGTATCGCAGCATAGGCATAGCAAAAGAGCGAGCAACTAGCAAGCAAAGATAGAAGTGATTTCGAGGGTATGGTCATCTTGCCTGAGATCCCGCAAGGAAGAAGAACGAGTCCACGAAGAAGACAAACGGACGTAGTCGAACGAATCCTCACAACCGCAACGTAATCGGAACTACCAACGAGAAGCGCAACCGGAAAGAAGAAAACATCATGGTAAACAACCATCACATAAACATGGCCCAGAAACAAGTATGATGCATGTCCGGTTTAATGAGCATGGCATGGCAAAGTGCAACAAACCACACTACAAATTAAGTGGAGCTCAATATGCAACGAGTTGCATATTGACGAAACACCACATCAATTATTTAGTTTACTCCCGTTTATGTACACATCAATAATAAATGTTGTTAAACATGGCAAGGGGTGAAGCATAAGAACACTAACTATTTAGGCAAGTTTAAATGAGGCCGGAACAACAAACAACATAGTCCGGAAGAACCTCATGAGCATATATTAGATTTGGTACTGTTCTGCCCTAAACACAATTTTAGAGTTGTTAAACATGCAAAGTAGTGTCACCATGATAAACTAGGCATTTTTCTACCCCATTTACATATAAAGTTTGTTAGGTTTGGAGCTACGGTTGAATAGTTATGAATTAAATCATTTTAACATGGCATAGGAGCAAATTTAATCAAACATCATTTTAAACATAGATGAAAGTTGCAAATTATTAATCTACACAAAATTTTAAGCAAGTTCCATATATAAATCATTTTAATCCGATGCACGGTTCATGGGTGATTAAATGCATGAAGTCTAGGGACTAAACTGTAAAACTGCAATCTCTGGATAATTGGACAAAATAGCACAGAGGAAAAAAAACATGCATCGGGCCGAAACAAGCTGGCCCAACAGGAGGAAAAAATATAGAGGCGGGGCGCTGGGGCGGCTCACCCTGGGCCAAGCCCAGCTGGAGAGGAGGAGGCCCAAATGGCGCAGATCTGGGCCTCGGGCGAGCTTGCGGCCCAGGAGGCTGGCCACGCTGGCGCTTGAACGGGTCAACGGGGACGAGCGAGCGTCCTCTGCTCGTCAGGAAACGGAGATGCGGCAGCGCAGGCAAGTCAGCGGGAGGACGGAGCGACGGGAATGGGGGAAGATCGCCGGATCTGGGCGGTGGGAGCCCATCTCCGAAGATGGTGGCGCCGGCTGGTGCTCCTGTTCGAGGCAACGGATAGAGACAGAGATTAGAGGGGGAAAAGCAGAACAACGAAGAAGAGGAGGCGGGGTACGGCGACAAGACTTGGGTGGTCGTCGGTGACGGCGTCCATGGCGGGGTTTGCGGTAGCGGTAGCAGGTCGAGCTCCTGCTCGAGGAAGAAGGCACGCAAGGGGCTCGGCGGTTGGGGTCTCGAAGCGAACCAGAGGTTCGAGCATCAGAAGGAGGCAACGGCGCTCGCTCGAACCGGATGAAGCAGAAGCGAGGTCGGGCATGGCGACGCGGGATTTGGCGAAGGGCGGCACGATGAGGGACTTAGGGATGAGGTTCCGGCGACGACGCGTTAGCAGGGGAAGGCGGACGAGGCGCTGGCGTTGCACCTCCTTCGTGCAGAGAACGAGCGGGCTAGGCAGGGGACCAGGCGCCCGATGGCTTGAAGATGGCGCGGCGGCGGACTTGGTACAAGGGCCTTGGGGCTCCGGTAGCGCCGGGAACGACGAAAACGAACGAATCCGGTCGTCGGCGCCGGATCCAGACCATGACGGCACGGACGGAGCTCGGGGACATTGCTGCAGCTTCGGTTGGCGGCGAGCTCCTGGCGAAGATAAGAGAGAGAGATGAGAGACCGGAGGGAGAGAGGGACAGAAAGAGAAGATGGGGGGGCGCGGTGGTGCTCATCTTGCTAGCTGCTGGTGGCCGGCGCTGGTCGTCGGGCGACGAGGCGAGGGGGAGGACAGGGAGGCGCTGGGTCGAGCGAGGAGGAGGACGAGGGGAATCTGGAGGTTGCGGGAAACACGGGAGGCAGTCGGAGGGAGGTGGATCTGAGCTGGATGGTGGTTGGCTCGTTGGGGAAGACGAGGAGGAGACCAGGTGGAGCTAGTGGCGGCGGATGGGATCGATGGAATGGATGGGACGGCCGTCCGAGAATTTAAGGTTAGGTCGGTTTATATAGTAGTTGGATTAGGTTAGGGGCTATCTCGTCCCTTCGATCAAAATCAGACGGTCAGGAAAAATAGGCTAGGGATCCCAAATAAGAAAACGGTGATGTTTTATAGATGTTAGGGGATGATCCGGATCCAATGGTGATGATTGAACGGGTCGGGTTCGGGCAAAATTCGGACACGGGGCGAGGGGTCGACGCACTGTGCAAAGAGACTCCGGTTTAGGCAAGAGGGAAAACGAATAACAATGTGGTCTTGGAACGGTCAACAAAAACAAGGGGGAACGCGACAACTACGAGGAGATGCAAGTTTTAAAAACAAAGACAGCAACAGAGTGCCGATGCAATGCGAATGATGCGATGATGAATGCAACACACAGATAAATACACAGCAACAACTAAGATAAATGGAAGGCAACTGGAGCAACGGTCTCGGGGCGTTACATCATCGTGGAGCCCAAGACGACGTCATCCCAGAGCTTTTCGCAGGCGAAGACCGCTTTCAAATTTGCCCGCCGTTGTTGGCTCCCTTCCCGCTCAACATTTGGGAAGAGGACCAGGGCCTCTATAAATAGGCTTAGCCACCACAGTAGAAAGGGGACGAGAACAGAGAGATCGAACCCTCACACTACAAGCTCATACACACAAGAACACCTCAACCTCAGGAGGTTGTTCTTGCCTTGTACTGTTCATCATCAGCCCAAGAGGCAATCCACCACCACCCCATTGGAGTAGGGTATTACACCACAACGGTGGCCCGAACCATTATAAACCCCGCATCTCTTTCTGCGTTGTGAGTTCGTCGAGTTCGTCCGCGAGATCGTAGCGAGCTAGAGTATAGATCGGTAGGAGGGAAAGAGTTCGCGCGCACCCCAGTGTTCGAACCTTAAGGGTTTGCCGGAACCCCACATCCGACATAGACTTACGGTGGGGGCCCTGACCAATCTGGCCCCCGCCCGAACACCACTCCGGACACCTAAGTGGCTCCGGAGCCGAATAAGTGAACCCCTTCAAAGGAGAGGGAGCGCTAACTCTAGCGGCGACCTCCACTAATTTGGAGGCGCCGAACACACTGATGGAGATGCTTCAACGCACTTCAATCATGGAGGAGCACCGCACCCTAATGGGTGCGGTGGTTGAAAAGGTCCAGTCCGCCAAGAGCGGGCTGAACAAAGCCTTCACTAGCCTGTTAACAGGTTTCGATGTATGCGATGTAAGAACTTTTAGCCACTGTTCATATGAATAAATATGCCAGTGTATTGATAGTAGCCCCTGAGACTCTGTTTGGTTTGTGGAAAAACGGCCAAACATAGGATCGATAGTATTCGCAGGAGATAATGTACTAGTCTATTTTGAAAAAAAAACATGCATCACTGTTAGCGGCAGCCGCCCAGGCAACCGAAGTATCCGAGCTCAAGCGGAAGCTGGGGCTGGCTGATGAGAATCTCGTCCGCATCAATAAGAGTTTTAATGAGGCACAGGGTATGTTTTTGAGAAAAAGAAAAATGTTTACACACCCGAAATAATATACCATGCAGAGTCTAAGCTCCTGTGTTGCCCTGTTCATTTGCAGGAAGTGCAGCCACGATCGAGACCCTGAAGGGCGACCTCGCCCAGGCCAAGGAGCAAGCGCAGATGAGCCAAGCGGCTGCTGACAAAGCGGCCGCGGATTTAAAGGCCGAACAGGCTGCCCGCCGCTGATACGAGGGGCGGGTGACCGAAGCAGAGCAAGCACTCAAGGACGTTGCCAGCAAGTGCGAGTCCTTGGAAGAAAATAATAAAGCCCAAGTGGCCGAGCTGGCCAAGGCTCTCCAGGGAGCCAAGGAGGCGCGGAACGAGTCCTGTGCGGTGCGTGAGGAGATCGAGCAGGCCAAGAAAATAGCAGTTGGTAAGCGCTTTCTTTTACAGAGTAAATTTGGAAGCCTGAAGTATGCTTTGCTCACTCGACTGTGGATTTCTCCAGACGCCTCTGTGGATCTTCCGAAGAGTGCTGCCGACGCCGCGCAGTTCTTCCAGGCCCAGGAAGGGCACACGACGGAGAAGCTATTCTGGTTGCAATTCGCGGTGCAAGAGCACCCGTCGTTATTGAACGACCAGATGGCGCAGTGGGGCGAGCTGCATAGGATGTCCGGGTTGGCTGATACGTCTCCAACGTATCTATAATTTTTTATTGTTCCATGCTATAATATTATCCATCTTGGATGTTTCATATGCATTTATATGCTACTTTATATGATTTTTGGGACTAACCTATTAACCTAGAGCCTAGTGCCCGTTTCTGTTTTTTCCTTGTTTTTGAGTTTTACAGAAAAGGAATACCAAACGGAGTCCAATTGACGTGCCATTTGTTGATGATTTTTTATGGAACAAAAGAAGCGCCAGGAGTAAAAGAGTTGGGCGAGAAGAGTCCCGAGCCATCCACGAGGGTGGAGGGTGTGCCCTACCCCCTGGGCGCACCCCCTATCTCGTGGATGACTCGGAGACCCCCCTGACGTGAGATTGACGCCAAAAATTCCTATAAATATAGAGACCCCAGAAAGAAACATAGATCGGGAGTTCCGCCGCCGCAAGCTAGTGTAGCCACGAAAAACCAATCGGGACCCTGTTCCGGCACGCTGCCGGAGGGGGAATCCTTCACCGATGGCCATCTTCATCATCCTGGCGATCTCCATGGCGAGAAGGGAGTAGTTCACCCTTGGGGCTGAGGGTATGTACCAGTAGCTATGTGTTTGATCTCTCTCTCTCTCTCGTGTTCTTGATTTGGCACGATCTTGATGTATCGCGAGCTTTGCTATTATAGTTGGATCTTATGATGTTTCTCCCCCTCTACTCTCTTGTAATGGATTGAGTTTTCCCTTTGAAGTTATCCAATCGGATTGAGTCTTTCAGGATTTGAGAACACTTGATGTATGCCTTGCATGTGCTTATCTGTGGTGACAATGGGATATTCACGTGATCTACTTGATGTATGTTTTGGTGATCAACTTGCGGGTTCAGTGACCTTGTGAACTTATGCATAGGGGTTGGCACACATTTTCGTCTTGACTCTCTGGTATAAACTTTGGGGCACTCTTTGAAGTTCTTTGTGTTGGTTGAATAGATGAATCTGATATTGTGTGATGCATATCGTATAATCATACCCACAGATACTTGTGGTGACATTGGAGTATCTAGGTGACATTAGGGTTTTGGTTGATTTGTATCTTAAGGTGTTATTCTTGTACGAACTCTAGGATAGATTGAACGGAAAGAATAGCTTCGTGTTATTTTACTACGGACTCTTGAATAGATCGATCAGAAAGGACAACTTTGAGGTGGTTTCGTACCCTACAATAATCTCTTCGTTTGTTCTCCGCTATCAGTGACTTTTGAGTGACTCTTTGTTGCATGTTGAGGGATTGTTATATGATCCAATTATATTATTATTATTGAGAGAACTTGCACTAGTGAAAGTATGAACCCTAGGCCTTGTTTTGAAGCATTGCAATACCGTTTTCGCTCACTTTTATTACTTGTTACCTTGCTGTTTTTATAATTTCAGATTACAAAAACCTATATCTGCCATCCATATTGCACTTGTATCACCATCTCTTCGCTGAACTAGTGCACCTATACAATTTACCATTGTATTGGGTGTGTTGGGGACACAAGAGACTCTTTGTTATTTGGTTGCAGGGTTGCTTGAGAGAGACCATCTTCATCCTACGCCTCCCACGGATTGATAAACCTTAGGTCATCCACTTGAGAGAAATTTGCTACTGTCCTACAAACCTATGCACTTGGAGGCCCAACAACGTCTACAAGAAGAAGGTTGTGTAGTAGACATCAAGCTCTTTTCTGGCGCCATTGCCGGGGAGGTGCACTACAAAAAAAATACACTTCCGTGATGATACATGTTTGTCACAGTAGGTCGCGTTTTTTGTCATGCATGTACATCCATGAAAAATTTATGACAGAATCAAGATAGTCATACCTGTGCTGTCGTAGAAGTGTTCCATGACATTACCAAAATTATCATCACGGAAGTGTCCACTTCCATGACGATAAATCGTGCGTCACATAAGTGCTTTCATCAAGCGTGACCGACACGTGGCATCCACCGTAACGGAACGCCGTTAAGCTATCGGGTCGGGTTTTGGATCTGATAACCCGTCAACAACCCCGACCAATGGGAAATTTCCATGTGTAAAATTCTTATTGGCCGGTCGAAACACGTGTCATCTCGTCAGTGGGTCAGAGAGGCGCCTATGATACGTCAACACGTGGCACGACCCAACAGAGGCCTATTCCTGTGAAAAGGCCGGCCCGTTTGACTTGGTCAAAAGGTGGCAGGCCAGCCCATGGAAAGCCTGTTAACGGCCTGTTCGCATATAGCCCATTTATAGCCCGCTAATCCAAGGCCCGTTACGCCCTATCCGAATTAGGCCCAATAGTGTCATCTGGTCCATCCAATATGATTCCAGCCCATTTTCACTTCTGGCCCATGTATGGCCCATGACATCTTTCGGCCCATATGAGGCCCTATGTAACTCTTGGCCTATTAACGACCCGTGGTGAAACTGCCCTGTAATGAACAGTGTATCACTTTACACCCATTAACGGCCCGTGGTGAAACTGGCCCGTAATGAACAGTGTATCACTTTATACCCATTAACGGCCCATTATTCCATTGGGCCATTTCCAACCCATGTTATCTTTCGGCCTTCTCATAGCCCATTTATTCTTGGGCTTATTTCCAGCATTCGTTTACTTACGGCCCGTTACTGTCATTTCCTGCTTGTGGGCCAAATTCAGCCCATGGTTACAGTCGGCCTGTTTGTGGTCCGTTAATACGTTGGGCCGTTTTCATAACGTCATCAAATACGTCCTATTAACGATGGCCCGTTATGGTCGGCCCATGAACGGACGATTCCAACTCTAGCCCGTTTACGGCCAGAATGCGGTCTGTTTGGCCCATTTTTGGCCAATCGATCAGGCGGCCTGTATAAGGCCCATTGATGATACGGCCCGTAGAAGGCCCATTGATGATACGGCCCGTAGAAGGCCCATTCTTTCTACGGCCCATAGAAGGCCCACTATTTATACGGCCCGTAGAAGTTCCACTGTTTCTACGGCCCGTAGGAGGCCTAGTGTCACTACAGTAAATATTAGCCCATGGTTATTGTGGCCTAGTTTTAAAAAATAGGTTATTGCAGCCACTAGCAAACCACAGAAAAAGAACTGTAGTGACTACAAACAAACAAATAAACAAGACAACAAGGAAATAAATAAGCAAGCAACTTACACTAGGCTATCACGGCTATTACACATATTACATCCACTAGGCATCAAAGTTCGCCACCAGTGCAAATATAGGGAACACAGCAGCATATAAACGCCGCAGCAAAACAAGTCCAGAACTGAAACCACTTCAGAAGAGCTCAAGAAACAATATCCTGGGTACCCATAATGCTGGCAAGATGCTTAGCAAGCTTATTAACTTTCTCTTGTTTGGCGCTTAAGTCCTCCAGCGCTTGCTGTTGCACCAGAAAGTATGCATCTGAATTCTGCAGGGGCTTCCTCAGTCCTTCGGCTTCCTGTCGCATAACATCTGATCGATGTCTTTCAACTTGAAGTTGAGACTCAAGAAGCCGAACTGATTCAGGCAATGAGTTCGAAGAGCTGGTGCCAGCAGTGGTAGCTAGTAACTCGAACACTACATCAAGACAGGACTTTGGGGTTGTCTCGGTGTCTTCAATATAGTTTTTATCAGCCTTCTTGGAGACCAACATGGATGTCTCACTATCTTGAACCTTATCTGCATTACTTCCTTTACCATTGCATAACAGGGTACTCTTCTCCCATATTTTATCCGCGTTCTAAAAGAGAAACAAACAAACACATCTCAGGTTTACAATGTAGTATATGAAACTCATTTTGGTAAACTAGTTCAGTAGTAAGGTGGACAGGAAAACAACATGAAACAAACATATATCTATGTAGTATGGTCACTGTATTGTCTATATCATTCTAGTTTATGTTGCCAAATCAAGATAGACACAGTTCGAATCATATCTATTTAAGACAAAGCAGCATAGACAGAATATAAGTGTGAGAAACTACACAGCAATAACAACACTTGTAATGTGCATGACATGAGAACATAACTGTTTATTCAATTGAAACTGAAATCAACATAGTGCAAGTTACAACAGCAAACAGCCAAACACGTTGAAGAAACAGCTTTAAAACATACATGTTGCGCCATTGGAGTTTCAATTGCATCCTTAAAATTTGAAATTAGTTGGTATCAGTAAATACAGTGATGCAAGAGCAAAGTAGTATGAACCATAGCTACGGAACCTGACCTGATTACAATTCTTCTTCTGCTTTAAGCGTTGACTTCGGGTTCGGAGTGGTGGTCCTCGTGATTTGGGCACTGCAGTTGCCTTACTAACTGCTCGTGTTTGGGTGCTCTGTGGTGGAGACGGTGTTGTGTCAATGGGAACTGGGTGTCTATCTGCTGGGGTTCGGGTTAGAAGGGGTGTAGCTGGTTCTCTGTCCAACTGGGTAGGGGTACAATCTGCATGAGTGTGGGTTATGTTTGGTGGGGCTGGTTCTTGGGCAAGTACAACCGTGGTTCTATCTGCATCGACAGGTAGCACGATCTTTTCTCAAGACCGTGTTTTTACTCCCATAGATACTGCCATCACTCCCTCCAATTGAAATGGCTGATAAACAAGAAAAGTAATTGAATGTACAGACATTGTAAGATAGACAGGTGCAATGGATAGTAGGGAAGAAAACAGGGCATGAAATAATTCACATTTATGTTGTCTAAGCAAACAGAATAGCAGGACATAATTTCACATATATGATGGCTAATTAAACAGGATAGCATGACACAATTTCACATGTATGATGGCTAACTAAACATGATAGAATGACATACTTCAAAATATGATGACTATGTAAATAGGATGACATGATATAACTATACGATGTGTCTATTAAAGTGGTTGGCATGCCATAAATCACAAACATGCCGTCGATGGAAACATGATGGCATGATATAATTCACGGATAGAATGACATAATTTAAATACGATGACTATGTAAACAGGATGAGATGATATAACTACATCATGTCTTTAGAAAATGGGTTGGCATGCCATAATTCAGATACATGCTGTCTATGTAAACATCATAGCATGACATAATTCAAATATATGATTTATATATTAAGGAAGTCGGCAGAGGGCAATCGCATATATGATGTGTCAACTAAGGAGATGGCATTCAATATTGTGTATATGATGTAAAAACTAAGCATTGCAATACAACATATGCATTATATGAGTAATATAACCCTGCCAAGTTTGAGCATACACCTCAGGGGGATAATAGGATTGGTCATCTGCCTCTGAATCCTCCTCTGAAGAGCTATCTGTAACCAGCAAGATATCTGCTTCAGCAGGTAGCATTGTCTGCTCTGAAGACCATGTTTTCACTCCAGATTTCTCCATCACCAATTCAAATGGCCGATGCACAGGAAGAGCAGTTGAATATACAAACATTGTTGACAAAAGCAATGAGAAATACAAAAAAAGGACGGCCTGATATAATTCAGATATATGACACTTGCCTAAACAGCATGGCATTGCATAATTCACATACATAATGCCTTGCAACAAGATAACATTGCATAATTCACATATATAATGTCTTGCAACAAGATGGCATTGCATAATTCACATATACGATAATTAGACACTAAACAGGTGGCATTCACGCAAAGCATGTCTAAACTAAGCAAATGACATAGCAATGCAAGATACCATACGCACGATATGAGCAACATAACCCTGCCAAGTTAGGGCATGCACCTCGGGGGGGAAATATGACTGGTCATCTGTCTCTGAATCCTCCTCTAAGGAGCTATCGGTAACCAGCAAGACATGCGTTTCGTCAGATAGCATTGTCTGCTCTGAAGACCTTGTTTCCACTCCAGATTTTTCCATGACCGTGCCAAATGGCTGATGCACAGGAAGAGTAATTGAATGTACTAAAATTGTTGACAAATTTAACACGTAATAAAAAAATGATGGCATGATATAATTCACATATAAGATGACTGGCTAACCAGGGTGGCATTTTGCAAAATTCACATATATGATGCCTGGCTAGACAAGATGGCATTGCATGATTCACATATACGATAAAGAAACTAAACAGATGGCATTGACACAAAGCATGTCTAAACTAAGCAGATGACATCTTTAATGTATACAGTAAGCAATGCAAGGCACCATATGCATGATATTACCAACATCAGCATGCCAAGTTAGAGCGAAGACCTCATGGGGTAAATAGGAGTGGTCTTCTCTTTCTGAATCCCCCTCATAACAGTTATCTTCCTCTTGATTACGATCCGAAATGGGTGGGAGGGGGCTGCCTTTGCGCCCACCATGGAACGACGTCTACATGAAATTTTATTGCCACGCAAGGCTCGTCTCTTTTGCTCCACATGATCAGTTCCATTGTGTACAATAACTAGCATGCATAGGAATAAAACATAGTGAGATTATGTAAGGAGTACATGCACAAATCCAGAGTGATGGTAGCAAACTGTGGATTGACCCAAAACCAATGATAGCAGGCAGATAATAGCTTTAGTTAAAAAATACAGATACTGGCTCCTTTAATGTTTGTTTGCACCCAACATGAAACTCATAGTAGACACCGGAGATTAACCAGATAGTAGACAGATAGTACTGATTGCTGCCCCAATATGTACCCCACAACCATTTAAAAACTCAAGTTTCAGCATTAGTTTGGACCTGACTCGTAGTCTAATAGGTGAACACGATGATAATGTAGCATGCCATCATATTAAGCGACGCATAACGTAAGAAGACACAGAAGAGTGCGACCTCTCTTGCGGACCCGTGTAGTCCTCAAGGTCATCTGCTCAGTTGATGATGGTAATGCAGTTGCCGTGGCTGCCGGCGGCGGGGAAGAAGATCTGAGGCGGCGAAAGACAGTCTGGAGAGCGGATCCCTGCTGTGGTGAACCCTTCCGTCGTTGGAGCAGCTGAGCTGGGGTGGAACACAGCGCCGCAGGAGCAGGACAAACCACACAAGGTTTTCTTTGACACATACCTGTAACAGAAGTAATTGAGTAAGGGCTTGTTTGAATTTGAGGATTCTAACAATGCAGGGATACGAAATAGACAGGAATAGGATAGGAATGCATGTGAAAAACAGAGAATTTAAAAACACATGATTTCTGCCAATCTGGGTGTTTGATTCACAACAATTGGAAGATCACAGGATGCAAAAAAGCATGGTGAGACTAAGTCAAACCACAAGAAAATGTACAGTTATAATGCTATTATGCTACTATCTCTTAGTCTTGTGCTTGATGAATAGGAATATGAAAAGGAGGAGAAGTGGAAATTAGAATTCCTACGGTTTTTCTTTCAAGGAGACACTAAAGGAACAATTCCTAAAGTTTTCATTTGCTCCATTCCTTTGTACCAAATTCATGAAAAGTAGTACCATAGGAAACTTTCCAATTCCGATGTTTTTCATTCACTTTTCCTTTCAAGCACTGGCGATTCTAGTAGGCAAGCTTGAGCAAGGAAAATCCTACACTAAAAAATGTTTTTGTGCTACTTCTATTACTTTGGACCCAGGCCACTGCCATACTAGCTCAACTCCCAGGCCCATCGACAAATGATCAGCTGAAACGGGCAGAGATAAATAATGATGGCATTCAAGAGAGTCCATCATGGATAGCTAAGTTGCCTGGTACCTCACTGCTTTTCATATAGTAGGATAAAATAATCGTATTTCCCGTTACTACGAGTGCTCAGTGGACAATATATATAACATGTAGAGTAAAAAAGAGATGCAACAAGTGTACAACCTCTTTGGCGAAGCCATGTCGATCTCAGCGTGATTGGGTTGGCCGGTGAGGATGCTCCGGCTGACTTGGCTGTCGGAGGAGGGGAAGAAGATCTTAGGCGTCTGGAGATGGAGCCCGAGGTACTGCTCCACTGTGATGGAGGGTTTCGTCGTTGGAGCAGCTCCGGTGAGTTGTACGGCGCCAAGGCTGAAGCAGGACAAGAGAGACAATGAACAACGTTAACCTGAGTGCAATTCTAATAGCATCTCCAATACATGACGTAAAATACATAACCACAAAGTGCTAGATGTAAAATACATCAGCCGCTCATCTCTGAACTTAACTGCCGAAACTGAATTTAACTGTCGAAACTGAACTTAACTGTCGAAACTGAACTTAACCGTCGAAACTGAATTTTGCTGTCGAAACTGAATTTTTCTATCGAAACTGAACGCACTAGCAAGGTGAGGCTACATGTCGGCCGACTGACTTTTTCATCTCTGGTCAGTCGATTTTGCAGCCATTGTATACGAAATCAAGGGCCTGCGGTTCATCTTCAACCTCCACCCCCTGAGTCGGCCAAACAGCAACCCCCCGCCGCCCGCAGCTAGCGGTGCGCCGCCCCGCCCGCCCCGAAAACACTCCCACTGCCGGTCCGCCGCCGCCCCGGCCATCCCTCTAGCCCCCCCCCCCCCCGTGCCGAGCTTTTTCACTGGCGATCCCCATGCCACCGCCCCTCCACCGCCCCGCCACCGCCCCCATCCTGAACCCTAAGATAGATAGTGGGGTACCTCTCCGGCGAGCCCCTTCCCCGCTGCGGCTGGTTCTTCCTTCACCCCGACGAGCCCCCCACCCCGTGAAAATCGACTGACCCAAAAGTCGATTCAGTCGACTGAAGTGTAGCTAAATCGGAGCAGCATCACAAGCAAGAGCAAGAGCGAGAGCAGCAGCGCGAGCAAGAGGAATAGCAAGAGCAGACCAGGCAAGGGACCGAGAGCAAGAGCAGAGCAGCAGCGCGAGCGAGAGCTAAAGCAGCAGCAGGTCCTACTGATGTGGACGTTGCCGCCGAGGGAGCGACGCCGTGGAGGAAGTGGACGGCGACGCCGCCGTGGATGGAGCCGCGCCGTGTCGCCTCAGGACCGAGCGCCGGCAGCACCGTGAGATCGAATCAAGAAGAAAATGCGGCGATTAGTGTACAACCTCTTTGGTGGCACCGATTAGGCCGCAGCTTCATCAGAGGAAACGGTGATGATGATGCTCCTCTAGTGGTGCAGGTGAAGACAGCGGTGTGGGAATGGAGGTGGCGCGAAAGACGAGGGGAACGTCGGGGCAGCTCCTTGGAGGTGGAGGACGGGGTGGCTGAACCGGCGGGACGATGAGATCGACGACGGATCCTCATCCGGTACGGTGGATGAGGGACGTCGAGGTGTTGCTGTGGACGACGTTGTCGGGGAAGAGGCTCCGGCTGGGTGGCGGATGGAGCAGGGTGTGGGGTTTCGTCGCGGGTTTTCACGGCCCCGGTGTACGAATGGGTGGGCGGATGGGATGGCAGTGGGGAACCATGGCTTAGAGATGCGCTTGTCCGAAATGTGGGGTAAGTTATGAAAGTACCCCCACCGATTTGAGGCGGTTCTTTCGGTTCAGGGGTACCACGGGCATTTCGCGTGTCGGGATTTCACATGAGGTGGGAGTTTTCATGCGCGTTGTAATTTCAGAATAGCAAGGCGCGGGTTGAGATGGAGGGAGTTGTCGGAGCACAACGAGACAAAGATATATCTTAAATATTTCGGGCTAACAAACCGCGGGTTGAAGAGGCGGGAGTTTCGCAGCACGATAGACAGAGACGCTAGCTTGAATTTTAGGCATAACAAGGCGCGGCTTGAAATTTCGGAAGAACAAGCTTAACGTGTACCCAAAAAAAAGACAATTTGCACCTCAACATGCACAACACACACACAAACACCATTTAGACTAGAGTAAGGTACATGTGCATTGCACGCATGAGATTTGGCAACCAATTATGAATAAATATGACATTATAGCATGCAAGCTTTGAGTCATATATGCATGATGTAGATGTTCGTTTAATTCTTATAGTTCATTTCATTCAAAATCATCTAGTTTTTATAGGAAAGCTAATCTATTTTAAGATTCATGGAATTGTGCGTCGTAAGACATAAAGTAAAAACAAATAATGGCAAATCATGTAGAAAACATTTGGGCAATTCTGATACGGAAGATTCTAGAACAAATAAGAAGTGCTTGTGTTTTGATGTTTGTGCATTATGCTTAAGTTCAACCATGGAGTCTTCTAGATTATACATGTGGCGAAATCTGGTGGAATCTAGATGATATCCAACGGCCAGTAGTGCTCAAATTTGCCATCTTTGGACCATCGGATTCGCCTCATCCAACGACCATCTTTCAAAGTTAAAGTTACCCGCACACAATATAAAAAAATATAAAATATAATATATATAGGGGTATAGATATAGATATGTGATGCAAAAGCCGCCCATCATCTCCAATTAGAATAGTGTGTCCATGCACGGATGCGACGTGGCCAAATGATGTCTGCCATCGGTATCTCAAATTCAAATCAGTTTGACCTTGTTCAATGTGTATACATTACAACATGCTCGTTTCCAAACCACACCGTGCAGATCTCCGTTATATTCATGCATGCATGGGTTTCAAACATCAGGATCTCTTATTCAAATATTTGAATTCAACTTTACATTGATTGTGACCTCACCTATTCAGCTATTCTTTTACACCCACACAGTAGTCTTCTCTTTATAATTGTACCACTAACTTTATCTTGTGCATGCATGCACACACACTACCAGTCGGCATTATCCATCGCACGCATGCAATATTTTTCTTCAGGACGGTCTCCCATGAAGGCACACCAACACACATCCCACTCTCCATCATATCGGGCATTCTTTATCTCTGCATGCGCAACGATCGATGTTCCTCTATGTATGTGTGTATATAGCTAGGTCTTTCATAGTTTTCCACACAAATCGATCAATCGATATATGCAGTGAGGTCTCACCCTCTTTCCCACGTCCACATCGATCAATCTATACCTCTCTATGTAGGATTAACATATATAGCTAATACACCCACATTAATTATGTATCCAGCGTCCCCCTCTCATCATCCATGCCTTTCGCTTCATCTCTCAGACGCGTGCACAATGGCGAAGACAGGGGGTAGTAAGGGCCCTGCCCCCCTCCCCCCTAACATCACTATATATCAAGGCTAATATGAATGTGATCATTAGACAATTGCTGCTAAAAATGGTTTAAGTTCATGAATTGACCCTCCTCGAAAAGGATTAGCAATGCTTGGCCCCCTAGCTCATTTATTTTTCATGGCTCCGCCACTACGCGCATCAGCGCACGTGTTCGCCCCCTCTCTCTAAATATTGATCTCGCACTTGTGCATTCCTTCATAGTCTCCCTCCACTCGGCCCCTCGCACCATCTTCTAGCCCCCCACCGGATTTTGCCACATGCACAATCTAGCAGACTCCATGGTTGAACTTAAGCATAATGCACAAACCTCAAAACAACAATGGTTCTCTTTTGTTCTAGAATCTTCCGTATCATAACTGCCCAAACTTTTTTTCTAGTTGAATTGCCATTATTTGTTTTTACTTTATGCTTTACAACGCACAATTCCATGAATCATAAAATAGATTAAGGGCTTCTTTGATTCAAAGGATTCTCAAAGGAATTTTGGAGGATTCTAATCATTAGGACTTTTTCCTATCTTGGTTGTTTGATTCGTAGGATTGTAAACCATAGAAAATTTTCCATATGATTCATTTGCACTAGATTTCATAGGAAACATCCCATCCACTCAAACCACTTTGAAAGAATTCTGCGTTTTTTCTATGCACAATCAAACACTCGTACAATCCTGTAGGATTCAAGACGACATTCCACTATAATCCCATGTTTTTCATATTCCCGCATTCTTAGCTTTTTTATAAAAACTAATTGATTTTGAATGAGATGAACTATAAGAATTAAACGAGGGGCTACATCACGCATATATGACTCAGAGCTTACATGCTATAGTGTGGTATTTATTCATAATTTGGTTGCAAAATCTGATGCGTGCAATGCACGTGTACCTTACTTGTACTTCGAGTTTGTGCAAAACACGTAAATTAGAATACCAATGGCATGCTACACAGTGTCTCTCTTACAGTTCATGAAGCCACGTGGCACATGTGTAGGCGTTGTCGCGACCTCCTTGCGTGGATTGATCACAGTGACGTGCTGCTGGTTCCAGAAGAATGTACTCGTCCTCCCTGAGCCATACTGGCGGTACATGCACGAAGCGAAGATGTGCACGCACGCCATGCACGCACTCATTCCTCGCACGCACACGCGGGTACACGGGCGGACACAATTTTGTACCAAGATCCACCCCATGTGATAATTTGACGCGTGTAAAGTCGTTCACTTCATTGATGGTCAATTAATACAGCGCATGCAAATTGAGTCGACGTGAGGGTGGAAGAAAGACATTATTACTCTACTGCGCGCATGCGAGTAGTTAAATCGTGGGTTGCTAGTAGTACTTCCATTGCTCTCCTTCGTATTTTGTGCCAATTTTTGATAGTAACATAATATTTACGCATGTGAGCAGTGTAGTACTTGAAGTTTATGTTCCGCTAAACTCATCGGGAGCCGTTTCGGGCCTCGAAACCAAAACCATCAATTAATCTTTACCTTGTTCCCATCACATTCGAAAGCCTGCTCACACCTACTAGTAGTACGTACAAAACCTGAACGTGTTCCCACTATGCAGGTATTAGTACTAGTGCTAGTACTTAGGTTATAAAAAGGGGAACTACCTAACCTAAAATCACTCTACCTTTCCTCCTCATAAGTGCTTCTTCTTTGTCCGTCGTTGCCATGGCCGGTGAGCCAAGCTCTAGGTCGAGAACTAATCGTAACAAGGGAGCGGCAACCAAGGCTGTGGAAAAAAAAGAGGGCTCGCCGCCACGCAGAGACCTCGAAAGATATCTCACGGGCAGGCGATGGCTCCCAGGAGCGCCCTAGCCGCAGAGGCGAACATGCCGAGCCGGTGGAGCTGGAGTCGTTATCCCTCAACGGCATGCCCGATCAGCTCAATAAGCAGAAGGAGTTCATCCAAGGCTTGTTGGAGTTGCTGAAGGAGAGCCTCGATGACATGCCCGCTGAGCTCAGTCAGCAGGGGGAGTTGACCTCCGGCTTGGTGATGCTGCTGAAGAAGAGCATTGCCTCGGAGAAGAAGGCGACCGGCGAAATCCTGCGACTTCGGGAGGACAATGCGAAGCTCTGCCATGAGATCGACCTGTTGAAGGAGAAGAACGCCGGCTGGAAGAAGCTGCATGAGAATAGTAGTTCCTCGATGAAGATGCTGCAGGCCCTCGCCATGGAACAGAAGGAAGAGTTGGCGAAGCTCCGCATCGAGCACCCGACTGCTGTCAAGGTACGTAATATGGCTGTGGAACAGATGATGAAGGCTCGCGTCGAGAAATTCCGCCTCATGGACACAATGATGAAGATGGAGGAGGAGACGCACAAGGAGATGGAGGTCGTGGAGGCAATGAAGAAGCAGTTACGACTCCGCGGCGAATTAGATCATTTGGGGTGATAATCTTCCTTCTTCTTTTGCTCCTGTGTTTCATCTTTTGCTTCGGGTGTTTCACGGCACGTGTCACGTTCTCTGCGAGGCATGAATAGAACAATGAGTTTTTTGAGGGAATGAATAGAACAATGCTAACAATGAGATGACTAGCAAATTAGATCATTTTTTATCGCCATATGGCACTGGGCTGCCGTGCTTCGTGCTCCTCCGTCGCAGTACTACTCCAGTGGAAACCCTGAGTATACCGCACTATTCTTTGCTCCTCCTCGAATAGGTCGTCGGCACATTTATACGAGCAGTCAAATCACAAGGCCCCGCCTTGCAGCAGTAATGAGCCATCAAATCAGAAAGGCCCTCGCCTCTCGTGAAACCGACCAAGCTAGACTGCCCCGTGTCACACCCTGCATTTTGTAACATGCCATTTGCAATAATAAAGCATGAAAATTTGGACCAACAAAAACTTTTGCATTATTTGGCTTTTATTTTGGAGTTGGTTTTCTGTGTATGTTTTTTTTCAGGTGCTCTTTAAAGTCAACTGCTCCACCTTTTGTACTTCATCTCCTTGCCCCAAACTTCTGCCGAATGATCATGCCATGTGTATAGGGCAATATAGTATTTTCTTACAAACATAATTTGGCCAAATAGTATTTTCAAAAAATTAGTTTTCCAAAAACCCCTAAATTGAGGTTTGCACTACAAGTACTTGATTTGGGGTATGAAAAATATTTCAAAGAGTATATTTGAAACCTATTAAATATAGGATTTCCATAAACGACAAAAATATAATTTTAAAAGTTATTTTCCTATTTTATTTAAAAGCTTTTCTTAAGGCCAGAAATGGTCTTTAACAGGGAAAAATTATTTTATTGTTTCAAAAATATTTTACAAAAATCAGGGAAACTCAGTGGACATATATTCTCCATATATAAGAGTTTCAACACATGGACATGATCAAAATATTAGACAAAACCTCCCAAAACCATTTCTGCCCATTTCAAAGATTTGAAATATTTCTACAGGAAATATTTTCATAAAAATCCAAGGAAAATCCAGCAAGTCAAAAATGCATATTGTGATCACCTTTCAGAGCCCCATCTCAAATAAGGTCAGTTTGGTTCACCAAAATGCACCAAAACCCTCTCTGACCAGAATCAAATTTGAACAGCTTTGTACTACCAACTTTCTCTCCTTGACCCCAAATTTTGTCATCATGTTCATATGACCAAATGAGGCCACTACACCAAGTGGTGCATCAAGGAGAAATGATTTGCTCAACTAGATCTGCACAAGTTCATTTTTGCCAATTTGTAGGGTTTAAAAAAGTTGCATTGGCAACTTTGCCCAAATGAGCTCAAATTTGGTGGAAAGCCCGAATTATATTTGACATTTCACCCTGTGGAGTCTCATGGCAAATGGAAATCGTCTACTTGCCCAAACTAGCATCAAACACCTTCTGCCACTTTACCAAAATCCCATTTTTGGCCTCTTCCACTAATCTCCGTAGGCTCAACTTTCTACCACAATCCCTCCTAGTCCCCGTCTAGCACCTATGTGCTTTGCTGCCCGAGGAAGCAATGATAAATGGGGGGAGAACCCCATTTTTCTTCTCTAGACAGTGGATTCCTCCCTCTCTCTCAGGCTCCCTCTCTCCTCTCAGCCTTCCAGAGCATCCAAGGCTCTCCCCAGCTTTTGCCCATGCCCCTGCAGGTGCCAGACGCAAGTGGACGCGCGTGGATGCGGGAAAGCCGCGGATGCCGGCCAAAGTCGTGCTCTGGAGCGCCTGGCAGGGCACCCCGACCATCGATGCCGCGTCTCCTGGCCACCTCGAGCCTCCCCCGCTCGCCAGTCGATGCCCCCCGACGTCCACTCCACGCCAGCAGGCCGCCCACTTGCTCCCGCGCCCTCTCCCTCTCCTGCAGCTCGCGCCAGAACGCCGCCTCGCTCGGCCAATGCTCGCGCCGCCTCTGTGGCCCGCCCGCAGCTCGCCCCGCTCCTCCTCTCTCTCCCTGGCACCCTAGACCACTCCCACGAACATCCCCGAGCCCTCCATTCCCGCTGTAATGGCCACCCGAGCCGATCCCGTGGGCACCCGTAGGCCGCGCCTACGGTGGACCTCGACTAGCCTAGATAAGGCGACCCCGAGCCTCTCTCTCACTCACTGTCGCCCCCCCCACTCCTAATCCACCTCCCGCACCACCCATTTGTCTCCAGAGCCGCCCGAGCTCGAGATCGAGCTCGAGCTCCGCCGCCTCAGCTCGTCGGCGTTCGCGCGGTACAGGCCTCCTCCGCCCCCGTTCTCTCTCGATCTGGAACCGCAGAGCACCACTAACCCTTTCCCCTCTCTTCCCCCACTCTTTTGCAGCCGGGAACGGCCGGAACCACCGACGCCCAAAGCACCTCCGCCGCGTGACCTCGTCGCCGGCGAACTAGGCTGCTTTGGTGACCAACTCCACCTCCACCTGAACGGCGACACGACGCTGAGCCCATCCGTGCCCTCGCCCGACCTCGCCGTGCCCTGCATCGTCGCCGGTGAGCTTGCCTCCCTCTCTGGCCTGAGGTTGAAGACGACGGCCGTGGGGCCCGTCGGTCAGCCTCACATCCTGACGGGTGGGCCCCACCCGTCAGGTTTGAAACGCACGCGCGCGCGTACCAGTTCGTCCGTCGGCTGAAGGTGTATTTTGCGTTTACGCCTTCGACGTGGGAGCCTCGCGCGGGTTGGATCCTCTCTGGGCCTGCTGCACTGCGGCTGTTCTGGCCCAGTTGCACAGTGCTCCTTTTCCTTTTTCTTTTCTAATATACTTGCAAAAATTCCACAGGATTAAACATTCATCCAAATACAATAATTCCAGTTCCTAAAATCTTGTAAAAATCCCACCTATTTAATGGTGTAGTTTTCATACATGCCCAACCAACTTTTCTGTACTGCTCAAATTCAAATTTGAGCAATTAAATCCTTGTTTAAAAATCCATTGCTCTGTCCATGTAGCTCCAAATCCAAAACTAAGAATTTTCCCCTCCTTAGTTTTCACCCTAGTATTTAACAAAAATGAGTTGACATTTTTCTGAGCGCTTTGGTTTTTCTGTTCACCTTATTTTGTCGTTATTATTTCGCGATGATAGATTGCGTTGCTGATGAAGGAGTTGGACTAGAAGACTTTGAAGACCCAGAAGACTTTGTTGAGCCAGGCAAGCAGCCCTTTGACCATGTCTATGAAACCCTTTTTATGCATGTCATATAGCACCATATTGTTGTTGCAACGAAATCATGATGAGGTGGTAACCACTTTGATGGGTTGCCTCTGTTACTTCCTCGTTGATACTTGCACTGTGCATGACCCTACCTCCTTATGAGGGTTATGCCGGTGGGAGTAGATAGGATGCTAAAGTAGTTGCTACGCAAAAAGGGACGGGAATATGCATGGTGGTGGAGACAAAGTATTTTCAAAAGACTTTTCAAAAACCCCATCGGGTGCCACTTATGCCCGGGGAACATGACGATTTGGGTAGCCACTTGATGACGAAGTGGTGTACCGAGGCAAGTGTGTGTTGTTTTTCAAAACGGATTGGTTTAAGTTGCAACCGCTAATCCAACTTTACATGTGCAACCACTCTACCCTTGTATGGGAAAGGGCATTATTGATTACCTAGGCCGATACTAGCTTGGAGCCCGCATTACTAGTGACGGGGGAGAGTTGGTGCTCTCTCTTGGGACGGGGACGTGCCAGGTAGGGCGGCCAAGAACATTTTTATGGGGCACCGGACACACCGTCGGTACCCCGTGCCAGTGGTATGTGATGAATATGGGAGCGAGGCTCCACAATTTTAAGTTGTGAAATGTTGGGCACGGGGGTTACTACCAATCGAGTGGACTCCATGTTAGTGTCGTCTAGGAAAAGATAGTGATCGGGTGCTTACCCCGGGTACTTGAGGTACCGCGGGTCGTGGATGACACGGAAGTTCCCCAGATCTTGTGGGTAAAGTGTGCAACCTCTGTAGAGTGTAAAACTATTCGAATAGCCGTGTCCACGGTCAAGGACAGTTGGGTAACCGCTCTTGGGCTACGTCCACTTGTTTACAAACCAATGTGTGTTGGGATAAGTGGGAAGAACTACTTGGGTCAAGTCAAAGGACTTGACATGATTGAGTTGGGTTGTTGCCCACTCCATTTATGTTGATATTTTTAACCAGACCCTATGGTTACTTGAAATTGTATGATGCATGATTTACCAATTGTTGAACATGTCATAGCACAACAAAAAGTAGCTTTCTGCAAAATTTACCTATATCATGCATTGTCGTATCTTGAACCAAAAACATGGGTTGCTTGCGAGTACATTCAAAGTACTCATTGGCTTGCCACTGGTTATTTAATTGTCCAGGCACGAAAGAACAGGAGTTCGAAGAAGAGTTCTTTGGAGACGAACATGTGAACTAGGACATTTCCTAGTCAGAATGTCGGTAGGGTTAAGGCAGATGACATGGGCTCTACTTATCGACGAAGATTTCCGCTGCTTAAGTTTATTTGGTACTCAGCCCTTGTGGCTTTATCTATGTAAGAGTTGACCATAATGGTCATAATTTGTGTAAGACAGTATGTATGGATGTAAGACTCTTGTTATTCAGCTTCTGTGTGTTCAGTGAGCATTGATCTCTGGGATCACTGTGCACGTGCATTCGGTGATCACGACTTATGAGTCGGGGTCCACATAGAGCTGGTATCAAAGCCATCCTGACTGTAGGAAGCCTTAGTTAGCATGGACGTTAGTTAGAGTGAGACTATCTACAAAATTACCTGTATACCTAGGCTTTCCCAAAATATCCCAAACATGGGTCATATCTCCTCTATTGAACCTTACCTTTCCACTTTTGTAGATGGTCGTCGTACCCGAGGACCTCCTGACCATTGGATTTCCCATGCTTCTTGAGGACAGCCTCAAGAAGTGCCAGTTCACTCGAGCCGCCACCTTCTCGTATCACGAGCACTGGATCAACAACACCAAGAAGGAGTATCACGTGGAGGTAGTTGTGAGGGCGAACGACTCTCCGACAAGCTGGTTCTTTGAAGGACCACAGATGGCGACCCTGCTCCTCGCCGTTGAGACTGCTGCACTCAAGGCGCTGACTCGCCTTCGGGATCTTCTGCCAGAGATGGCAAGTGAGCCAGCCACTCACTACCTACCCTATCGTAAGGAGGGTGATGACGAGAGCAGCGCACCATCTCCACCCATGTACGAGGGACTTTCCCTCCGTTTCCAGACCTACTTCAGCTTGTGTGCTGACAGCCTGGCATAACACTTGGCCTTGGAGTCGATGGAGCTTCGGAGGGAACTCCATGAGACCAAGGAACTCCTCCGCCTAGCTCAGACAAAGGCGAACAGGATCAAGAAGGATGGTGCACCCCCTGGACAGCCCGTTGTTGCCTATCGAGGTGGGCGACCCCCACAGGTTACGCATGCCAAGGGACCATCTCGGCCACGCCGTATGACGGCGAAGGAATATCGCAACCTCTTCATGGTGCCACCGGCGAAGCATCGCCGTGTTCAGCTCCTCCACTCCCCCACTCCCTCAAGTGACGAACAAACTGAGACAGATGAAGATGAGGGGGAAGACCCAGAGGAGCCGGAATACGCGACCGAGCATTCCACCACTTAGACAACGTTCAGGACTAGGATAGGCCAGTCCGTAACCCTTAAGATAGGATAGTTTGTTTACCCCTTATGCGAAGTCGAGTCCATGTAATGGTTCAAATGAAACCTTGTTGTGTTGTGTTTGCTTTCAACTTGTTTTCATGGAAGTCGTACTTTCCCTTCGGGAACTTGTAAACAACTACATCCCCCATTTGGTTTTAATGCATGAGTTTGGCCCTTCTGGCCCTTCCTTAACTTAAAATTGTGTCACGGCCACCCCCTTACTAGGCATCCCATCTATGTTACTTTCCCTCATCTTTCCCTATCATGAGACCTTGACCGCTCCAATAGGATGTCTGTTGTAACACGTACTGGTGCCTCTACTCAGCAGCAAGAAGCCGGAGCAGGAGCTAGTCAGGATCAAACCCAAGGACAAGCTCCACCACCGCCACCACCTCCAAACATGGACATGGCTCAGCTTCTCCAAGCCTTACGAGAGAAACACCAAGCCAACACTGCAGCCCTCCAGATGATTGCCCAGGCTGTTAACCGCCAGCCGGCGGGGAACGGCAATGGACGTTCCACGTTGGCAGAGTTCAAAAAGCATGCACCACCCACCTTCATCGAGACTGCTGAACCCCTGGATGCAGACGACTGGGTCCCCACCGTTGAGGATCTGTTGGAACTAGTCGGCTACACTGAAGACCGTGAGAGGGTGGCATATGCTGCCCACTGTCTCGGGGGAACTACCAGAGCTTGGTGGGATGGATTCAAGGTCATGCATGCTGGGCAAAACATCACTTGGAATGACTTCAAGACAGAATTCCGCAAGGCCCGTATTCCTTCCGGAATCATGGCCATCAAGAAGCGTGAGTTCCGAGCCCTGAAGCAAGGAAGTAGGACTGTCAAGGAATACATGCAAAAGTTCAGTGTTCTGTCAAGGTATGCTCCTGAGGATGTTAGCACTAATGTTGCCAAAAGAGAGCGCTTCATGGAAGGCATTAACCAGACTCTGCAGTACTCGCTTGTTGTGTGTGACTGCCCAACCTTTCCTGATTTGGTGAACAAGGCACTCATGCTTGAGGACAAGCGACGTGCTATGGATGATACCGGTAAGCGCAAGATGATCAGCAAGGGTAGCTCCAGCAACCAGAATCCTCTCCCGTGGCAGCCAGCCCCGGTCAAGCCAACCTATCAGCAGCCAAGAGCCCCTACGCCCCGCACCAACTATTAGCCTCAGCAGTACAGCAACCCCAGGCCAGCTTACAACAACCCTAATAACAACGCCGACAAGAGCAGCAACCCCAATCAAGTCACTTGCTTTGGATGTGGTCAGCCAGGACACTACTCCAAGAATTGTCCCAACAAGAAGCCCGACGCCCCGCGCTCCAATGCGCAGAACCCAGTACCAGGCCGCGGGATGTCACCAAGGAACCAAGCTCTCCGCAACCCGCCCAACAATGGCAAGGGTCGTGTGAACCATGTCATTGCAGAAGAAGCCCAGGAAGACCCGGACATCGTGCTGGGTACGTTCCTTGTTAACTCGGCACCTGCAACTGTCTTGTTTGATTATGGAGCCACGCATTCATTTGTCACCCAAGAGTTTGCATTAAAAAGTGGCATGACCCCTACACCCCTGAATAACCCTATGGTGGTACAAACCCCCGGAGCGGAGATGAGAGCCAAGGTAGACTGCAAGGGAGTCGGAATTGTCATTAACGGGGTAGACTTCCTCGCAGACCTTATCGTCTTAAGATCACAAGGCTTGGATGTGATCTTAGGAATGAATTGGCTCATCAAGCTCCGAGGATTGTTAGATTGCGCCAACCGGACCATCACTGTGACCAATGACCAAGGAGTCGAAGTTAAGTTTACCTCCAACTCCTCTTCTGCCCAAGTCACCCAAGTCAACTGTCTGACTGAAGTTGGGTTGGAGCAAGTGCCAGTAGTATGCGAATACCCTGATGTCTTTCCTGATGAGCTACCGGGAATGCCTCCTGACTGAGACATTGAGTTCATTATCGAGCTCATGCCCGGAGCAGGACCCATCTACAAGAAGCCTTATAGAATGGGATCGAAAGAGTTAGCAGAGTTGAAGAAGCAACTAGAAGAGCAGTTGAGGAAGGGATTTATCCGCCCTAGTGCCTCCCCTTGGGGATCACCTGTTTTGTTTTTGGCAAAGAAGGACGGTACCATCCGCTTGTGCATTAACTATCGCTCCCTCAATGAAGTTACAATCAAGAACAAGTATTCACTTCCCAAGATTGAAGATCTGTTTGATCAACTCAATGGAGCCAAGGTGTTCTCCAAGATCGACCTGAGATCTGGGTACTACCAGCTGAAAATCAGACCCCAAGATATTCCAAAAACGACATTTGTAACCAGATATGGCCTGTATGAGTGCACGGTCATGTCCTTTGGATTGACCAATACCCCAGCTTACTTCATGTATCTCATGAATAAGGTCTTGATGGAATATCTGGACAAGTTTGTCATCATCTTCATTGATGACATTCTTGTCTTCTCGAAGGCGAAAGAAGAGCACGAGCAACACTTGAGGATGGTCCTAGACAAGCTTCGAGAGCACCAACTATACGCCAAGTTCAGCAAGTGCGAATTTTGGCTGCATGAGGTTGGATTCTTGGGTCATAAATTGACTGCCGAAGGATTGTCAGTGGATCCCACCAAGATCCAAGCCGTGACTGAATGGCAAACCCCGAGCAATGTGAAGGAAATCAGAAGCTTCCTCGGACTCAAGGGATATTACCGCAAGTTCGTTGAAGGATTCTCAAGCATTACCCGACCCGTGACCCAGCTTTTGAAGAAGGACAAGAAGTTTGAATGGATGCCGAAGTGCGAAGAAAGCTTCCAGGAGCTGAAGAAGAGATTGACCACTGCCCCAGTTCTGGCCACACCTGATATTCACAAAGAATTTGTGATATATTGTGATGTGTCGAGAGCCGGACTTGGAGGCGTTCTTCTGCAAGAAGGCAGAGTCATAGCATATCTGTCCAGGAAGCTACGTCCTCACGAAGATGTTGGAAATATGCCCTAGAGGCAATAATAAAAGCATTATTATTATATTTCCTTGTTCATGATAATTGTCTTTATTCGTGCTATAATTGTGTTATCCGGAAATCGTAATACATGTGTGAATAACAGACAACAATATGTCCCTAGTGAGCCTCTAGTTGACTAGCCCGTTGATCGACAGATAGTCATGGTTTCCTGACTATGGACATTGGATGTCATCGATAACGGGATCACATCATTAGGAGAATGATGTGATGGACAAGACCCAATCCTAAACATAGCATAAGATCGCATAGTTCGTTTGCTAGAGTTTTCCAATGTCAAGTATCCTTTCCTTGGACCATGAGATCGTGTAACTCCCGGATACCGTAGGAGTGCTTTGGGTGTGCCAAACGTCACAACGTAACTGGGTGACTATAAAGGTATACTACGGGTATCTCTGAAAGTGTCTGTTGGGTTGACATGGATCGAGACTGGGATTTGTCACTCCGCTTGACGGAGAGGTATCACCGGGCCCTCTCGGTAATGCATCATCACAATGAGCTCAATGTGATCAAAGTGTTTGATCACGGGATCATGCATTACGGTACGAGAAAAGTGACTTTCTGGTAACGAGATTGAACGAGGTATTGGGATACCGACGATCGAATCTCGGGCAAGTAAAATACCGATTGACAAAGGGAATCGTATACGGGATTAATTGAATCCTCGACATCGTGGTTCATCCGATGAGATCATCGTGGAGCATGTGGGAGCCAACATGGGTATCCAGATCCCGCTGTTGGTTATTGCCCGAGAGTCATCTCGGTCATGTCTGCATGTCTCCCGAACCCGTAGGGTCTACACACTTAAGGTTCGGTAATGCTAGGGTTGTGAAGATATGTATATGCAGTAACCCGAATGTTGTTCGGAGTCCCGGATGAGATCCCGGACGTCACGAGGAGTTTCGGAATGGTCCAGAGGTAAAGATTTATATATGGAAAGTCGTCATACGGACATCGGGACAAGTTTCGGGGTTATCGGTATTGTACCGGGACCACCGGAGGGTCCCGGGGGTCCACCGGGTGGGGCCACTTATCCCGAAGGGCCCCATGGGCTGTATGAGGGAGGGAACCAGCCCAAAGTGGGCTGGTGCGCCTCCCCCAAGGGCCCATGCGCCTAGGGTTGGGGGGGAACCCTAAAGGGGGCGCCCCCCTTGCTTGGGGGGCAAGTCCCCCTCCCTGGCCGCCGCCCCCCTAGGAGATTCCATCTCCTAGGGCCGGCGCCCCCCCCAAGGGGTTATATAAAGGGGGAGGGGAGGGGGGGCTGTACACCTTTTGCCCTGGCGCCTCCCTCTCCCTCTCCAACACCTCATCCTCCTCCGTAAGAGCTCGGTGAAGCCCTGTCGGAGTACTGCGGCTCCACCATCACCACGCTGTCGTGCTGCTGCTGGAGTCTTCTTCCCCAACCTCTCCTTTGCCTTGCTGGATCAAGAAGAAGGAGACGTTACGCTGACCGTACGTGTGTTGAACGCGGAGGTGCCGTGCTTTCGGTGCTAGGATCTCCGGTGATTTGGATCACGGTGTGTACGACTACTTCATCCCCGTTCGTTGAACGCTTCCGCTCGCGATCTACAAAGTGGTATGTAGATGCAATCTCTCTCCCATGACTCGTTGCTAGATGAACTCATAGATGGATCTTGGTGAAACCGTAGGAAAAATTTTAATTTTCTGCAACGTTCCCCAACAGTGGCATCATAAGCTAGGTCTATGCGTAGTTCTCTATTGCACGAGTAGAACACAATTTGTTGTGGGCGTAGATGTTGTCAATTTTTCTTGCCGCTACTAGTCTTATCTTGCTTCAGCGGAATTGTGGGATGAAGCGGCCCGGACCAACCTTACACGTACGCTTACATGAGACCGGTTCCACCGACTAACATGCACTAGTTGCATAAGGTGGCTAGCGGGTGTCTGTCTCTCCCACTTTAGTTGGAGCGGATTCGATGAAAAGGGTCCTTATGAAGGGTAAATAGAAGTTGACAAATCACGTTGTGGTTTTCACGTAGGTAAGAAAACGTTCTTGCTAGAACCCTAATTCAGCCACGTAAAACTTGCAATAACAATTAGAGGACGTCTAACTTGTTTTTGCAGCAAGTGCTTTGTGATATGATATGGCCAAAGTTGTGATGAATGATGAATGATCTATATGTGATGTATGAGATGTTCATGCTATTGTAATAGGAATCACGACTTGCATGTCGATGAGTATGACAACCGGTAGGAGCCATAGGAGTTGTCTTTAATTTTGTATGACCTGCGTGTCATTGAGAAACGCCATGTAAATTACTTTACATTATTGCTAAACGCGTTAGCCATAGTAGTAGAAGTAATAGTTGGCGAGCAACTTCATGGAGACACGATGATGAAGATCATGATGATGAAGATCATGGTGTCAAGCCGGTGACAAGATGATCATGGAGCCCCAAGATGGAGATCGAAGGAGCTATGTGATATTGGCCATATCATGTCACGTTTATTATTTGATTGCATGTGATGTTTATCATGTTTTGCATCTTGTTCACTTAGAATGACGGTAGTAAATAAGATGATCCCTCATACTAATTTCAAGAAAGTGTTCCCCCTAACTGTGCACCGTTGCGACAGTTCGTTGTTTCAAAGCACCACGTGATGATCGGGTGTGATAGATTCTAACGTTCACATACAACGGGCGTAAGACAGATTTACACACGCAAAACACTTAGGTTGACTTGACGAGCCTAGCATGTACAGACATGGCCTCGGAACACAGAAGACCGAAAGGTCGAGCATGAGTCGTATAGAAGATACGATCAACATGAAGATGTTCACCGATGTTGACTAGTCCGTCTCACGTGATGATCGGACATGGCCTAGTTGACTCGGATCATGTAATACTTAGATGACTAGAAGACGGATGTCTATCTAAGTGGGAGTTCATTAAATAATTTGATTAAATGAACTTTATTATCATGAACTTAGTCTAAATATTTACAATATGTCTTGTAGATCAAATGGCCAACGTAGTCCTCAACTTCAACGCATTCCTAGAGAAAACCAAGCTGAAAGACAATGGTAGCAACTATACGGACTGGGTCCGGAACCTGAGGATCATCCTCATAGCTGCCAAGAAAGATTATGTCCTACGAGCACCGCTGGGTGACGCACCTATTCTCCCTGCAGAACAAGACGTTATGAACGCTTGGCAGTCACGCTGCGATGATTACTCCCTCGTTCAGTGCGGCATGCTTTACAGCTTAGAGCCGGGGCTCCAAAAGCGTTTTGAGAGACATGGAGCATATGAGATGTTCGAAGAGCTGAAAATGGTTTTCCAAGCTCATGCCCGGGTCGAGAGATATGAAGTCTCTGACAAATTCTTTAGCTGTAAGCTGGAGGAAAATAGCTCTGTCAGTGAACACATACTCAAAATGGCTGGGTTGCACAACTGCTTGACTCAACTGGAAGTTAATCTCCCGGATGAAGCGGTCATTGACAGAATCCTCCAGTCGCTTCCACCTAGCTACAAGAGCTTTGTGATGAACTACAATATGCAGGGGATGGTAAAGACCATTCCTGAGGTATATGCTATGCTGAAATCAGCAGAGGTAGAAATCAAGAAGGAGCATGAACTGTTGATGGTGAATAAAACCACTAAGTTCAAGAAGGGCAAGGGTAAAAAGAACTTCAAGAAGGACGGCAAGGAAGTTGCCGCACCCGGTAAGCAAGTTGCCGGGAAGAAGCCAAAGAATGGACCCAAGCCCGAGACTGAGTGCTTTTATTGCAAGGGAAGTGGTCACTGGAAGCGGAACTGCCCCAAATACTTAGCGGACAAGAAGGCCGGCAAAACAAAAGGTATATGTGATATACATGTAATTGATGTGTACCTTACCAGTACTCGTACTAGCTCTTGGGTATTTGATACCGGTGCAGTTGCTCACATTTGTAACTCAAAACAGGAGCTGCGGAATAAACGGAGACTGGCAAAGGACGAGGTGACGATGCGCGTCGGGAATGGTTCCAAGGTCGATGTGATCACCGTCGGCACGCTGCCTCTACATTTACCTACGGGATTAGTTTTAAACCTCAATAATTGTTATTTAGTGCAAAGTTTGAGCATGAACATTGTGTCTGGATCTCGTTTAATTCGAGATGGCTACTCATTTAAATCTGAGAATAATGGTTGTTCTATTTATATGAGAGATATGTTTTATGTTCATGCTCCGATGGTTAATGGTTTATTCTTAATGAATCTCGTACGTGATGATACACATATTCATAGTGTGAATACCAAAAGAGTTAAAGTTGATAACAATAGTCCCACATATTTGTGGCACTGCCGCCTTGGTCACATAGGTGTCAAACGCATGAAGAAGCTCCATGCAGATGGACTTTTAGAGTCTCTTGATTATGAATCATTTGACACGTGCGAACCATGCCTCATGGGTAAAATGACCAAGACTCCGTTCTCAGGAACAATGGAGCGAGCAACCAACTTATTGGAAATCATACATACCGATGTGTGCGGTCCAATGAGTGTTGAGGCTCGCGGTGGCTATCGTTATGTTCTCACCCTCACTGATGACTTGAGTAGATATTGGTATGTCTACTTAATGAAACACAAGTCTGAGACCTTTGAAAAGTTCAAGGAATTTCAGAGTGAGGTTGAAAATCAACGTGAGAGAAAGATCAAGTTTCTACGATCAGATCATGGAGGAGAATACTTGAGTCACGAATTTGGCACACACTTAAGAAAATGTGGAATAGTTTCACAACTCACGCCGCCTGGAACACCTCAGCGTAATGGTGTGTCCGAACGTCGTAATCGCACTCTATTAGATATGGTGCGATCTATGATGTCTCTTACCGACTTACCGCTATCTTTTTGGGGCTATGCTTTAGAGACTGCCGCATTCACTTTAAATAGGGCTCCGTCGAAATCCGTTGAGACGACACCGTATGAATTATGGTTTGGGAAGAAACCTAAGCTGTCGTTTCTAAAAGTTTGGGGATGCGATGCTTATGTCAAGAAACTTCAACCTGAAAAGCTCGAACCCAAGTCGGAAAAATGCGTCTTCATAGGATACCCTAAAGAAACTGTTGGGTATACCTTCTACCTCAGATCCGAAGGCAAGATCTTTGTTGCCAAGAATGGATCCTTTCTAGAGAAAGAGTTTCTCTCGAAAGAAGTAAGTGGGAGGAAAGTAGAACTTGATGAAGTGTTACCTCTTGAACCGGAAAATGGCGAAACTCAAGAAAACGTTTCTGAGGTGCCTGCACCGACTAGAGAGGAAATTAATGATGATGATCAAGATACTTCTAATCAAGCTCCTACTGAAATTCGAAGGTCCACAAGGACACGTTCCGCACCAGAGTGGTACGGGAACCCTGTCTTGGAAATCATGTTGTTAGACAACGGCGAGCCTTCGAACTATGAGGAAGCAATGGCGGGCCCGGATTCCGACAAATGGCTAGAAGCCATGAAATCTGAGATAGGATCCATGTATGAAAACGAAGTATGGACTTTGACTGACTTGCCCGTTGAGCGGCGATCCATAGAAAATAAATGGATCTTTAAGAAGAAGACAGACGCGGATGGTAATGTGACCATCTATAAAGCTCGGCTTGTCGCTAAGGGTTATCGACAAGTTCAAGGGGTTGACTACGATGAGACTTTCTCACCGGTAGCGAAGCTGAAGTCCGTCCGAATCATGTTAGCGATTGCCGCATTCTATGATTATGAAATATGGCAAATGGACGTCAAAACGGCATTCCTTAATGGTTTCCTTAAGGAAGAATTGTATATGATGCAGCCGGAAGGTTTTGTCGATCCTAAGAACGCTGACAAGGTGTGCAAGCTCCAACGCTCGATTTATGGGCTGGTGCAAGCATCTCGGAGTTGGAACATTCGCTTTGATGAGATGATCAAAGCGTTTGGGTTTACACAGACTTATGGAGAAGCCTGTGTTTACAAGAAAGTGAGTGGGAGCGCTGTAGCATTTCTCATATTATATGTAGACGACATACTTTTGATGGGAAATGATATAGAACTCTTGGACAGCATTAAGGCCTACTTGAATAAAAGTTTTTCAATGAAGGACCTTGGAGAAGCTGCTTATATATTAGGCATCAAGATCTATAGAGATAGATCGAGACGCCTCATAGGTCTTTCACAAAGCACATACCTTGATAAAATATTGAAGAAGTTCAATATGGATCAATCTAAGAAAGGGTTCTTACCTGTGTTACAAGGTGTGAAATTGAGCTCAGCTCAATGTCCGACCACGGCAGAAGATATAGAAGAGATGAGCGTCATCCCCTATGCCTCAGCCATAGGTTCTATTATGTATGCCATGCTGTGTGCCAGACCTGATGTAAACCTTGCCGTAAGTTTGGTAGGTAGGTACCAAAGTAATCCCGGCAAGGAACACTGGACAGCGGTCAAGAATATCCTGAAGTACCTGAAAAGGACTAAGGAAATGTTTCTCGTTTATGGAGGTGACGAAGAGCTCGTCGTAAAAGGTTACGTCGACGCTATCTTCGACACAGATCTGGATGACTCTAAGTCACAAACCGAATACGTGTATATTTTGAATGGTGGGGCAGTAAGCTGGTGCAGTTGCAAGCAAAGCGTCGTGGCGGGATCTACATGTGAAGCAGAGTACATGGCAGCCTCGGAGGCAGCACATGAAGCAATTTGGGTGAAGGAGTTCATCACCGACCTCGGAGTCATACCCAATGCGTCGGGGCCAATCAAGCTCTTCTGTGACAACACTGGAGCTATTGCACTTGCCAAGGAGCCCAGGTTTCACAAGAAGACCAGGCACATCAAGCGTCGCTTCAACTCCATTCGTGAAAATGTTCAAGATGGAGACATAGAGATTTGTAAAGTGCACACGGATCTGAATGTCGCAGATCCGTTGACTAAACCTCTCCCTAAGGCAAAACATGATCAGCACCAGAACTCTATGGGTGTTCGATTCATCACAATGTAACTAGATTATTGACTCTAGTGCAAGTGGGAGACTGTTGGAAATATGCCCTAGAGGCAATAATAAAAGCATTATTATTATATTTCCTTGTTCATGATAATTGTCTTTATTCGTGCTATAATTGTGTTATCCGGAAATCGTAATACATGTGTGAATAACAGACAACAATATGTCCCTAGTGAGCCTCTAGTTGACTAGCCCGTTGATCGACAGATAGTCATGGTTTCCTGACTATGGACATTGGATGTCATCGATAACGGGATCACATCATTAGGAGAATGATGTGATGGACAAGACCCAATCCTAAACATAGCATAAGATCGCATAGTTCGTTTGCTAGAGTTTTCCAATGTCAAGTATCCTTTCCTTGGACCATGAGATCGTGTAACTCCCGGATACCGTAGGAGTGCTTTGGGTGTGCCAAACGTCACAACGTAACTGGGTGACTATAAAGGTATACTACGGGTATCTCTGAAAGTGTCTGTTGGGTTGACATGGATCGAGACTGGGATTTGTCACTCCGCTTGACGAAGAGGTATCACCGGGCCCTCTCGGTAATGCATCATCACAATGAGCTCAATGTGATCAAAGTGTTTGATCACGGGATCATGCATTACGGTACGAGAAAAGTGACTTGCCGCTAACGAGATTGAACGAGGTATTGGGATACCGACGATCGAATCTCGGGCAAGTAAAATACCGATTGACAAAGGGAATCGTATATGGGATTAATTGAATCCTCGACATCGTGGTTCATCCGATGAGATCATCGTGGAGCATGTGGGAGCCAACATGGGTATCCAGATCCCACTGTTGGTAATTGCCCGAGAGTCGTCTCGGTCATGTCTGCATGTCTCCCGAACCCGTAGGGTCTACACACTTAAGGTTCGGTAACGCTAGGGTTGTGAAGATATGTATATGCAGTAACCCGAATGTTGTTCGGAGTCCCGGATGAGATCCCGGATGTCACGAGGAGTTTCGGAATGGTCCGGAGGTAAAGATTTATATATGGAAAGTCGTCATACGGACATCGGGACAAGTTTCGGGGTTATCGGTATTGTACCGGGACCACCGGAGGGTCCCGAGGGGTCCACCGGGTGGGGCCACTTATCCCGGAGGGCCCCATGGGCTGTATGAGGGAGGGAACCAGCCCAAAGAGGGCTGGTGTGCCTCCCCCCAAGGGCCCATGCGCCTAGGGTTGGGGGGAACCCTAAAGGGGGCGCCCCCCTTGCTTGGGGGGCAAGTCCCCCTCCCTGGCCGCCGCCCCCCTAGGAGATTCCATCTCCTAGGGCCGGGGCCCCCCCAAGGGGTTATATAAAGGGGGAGGGGAGGGGGGGCTGTACACCTTTTGCCCTGGCGCCTCCCTCTCCCTCTCCAACACCTCATCCTCCTCCGTAAGAGCTCGGTGAAGCCCTGTCGGAGTACTGCGGCTCCACCATCACCACGCCGTCGTGCTGCTGCTGGAGTCTTCTTCCCCAACCTCTCCTTTGCCTTGCTGGATCAAGAAGAAGGAGACGTTGTGCTGACCGTACGTGTGTTGAACGCGGAGGTGCCGTGCTTTCGGTGCTAGGATCTTCGGTGATTTGGATCACGGTGTGTACGACTACTTCATCCCCGTTCGTTGAACGCTTCCGCTCGCGATCTACAAAGTGGTATGTAGATGCAATCTCTCTCTCCCATGACTCGTTGCTAGATGAACTCATAGATGGATCTTGGTGAAACCGTAGGAAAATTTTTAATTTTCTGCAACGTTCCCCAACAGAAGAAAACTACGCTACTCATGACCTCGAGTTGGCAGCTGTAGTTCATGCCCTGAAAACATGGCGGCATTAGCTCCTAGGGAAGCGGTGTGAGATATACACGGATCACAAAAGTGTGAAGTATATTTTCACTCAGAAGGAATTGAACATGAGGCAGAGAAGATGGCTAGAATTGATCAAGGATTATGATCTCAGTGTTCAATACCACCCTGGAAAGGCTAATGTTAGCAGATGCAGTGAGCAGAAAGGCTTGTTCCTTGAATGCTATGCTTAAGGAAAAGCTACCCGCCTTGTATGAAGAACTAGAAATCTTCGGGTTGGAACTGGTTGTACCAGGATTCTTAGCAAACCTCAAGGTCAGGCCTACCTTGATGGATGATATTATGGAAACACAGAAAGGACACATAAACATCGAAGGCATCAAGAAGAAGATGAAGCAAGGCAAGGCCCCAGGATTTTCAGAAGATGAGCAAGGAATTGTGTGGTTTGGGAATCGCATTTGCGTACCCAACAAGGTTGAGCTCAAAAATTTGATCTTGCAAGAAGCTCATGAAACCCCATATTCCATCCACCACGGAGGAACCAAGATGTATCAAGACCTGAAGGAGAGATTCTGGTGGCATGGCATGAAGAGATACATAGCCACTTTCGTCGCTAAGTGTGACGTATGCCAGAGAGTCAAAGCGGAACATCAGCGACCCGCTGGATTGTTACAACCTCTCAAGGTGCCTGAATGGAAGTGGAACAAAGTCGGGATGGACTTCATCACCGGATTGCCCAGGTCAAGCAAGGGACATGACTCCATATGAGTCATTGTTGACCATTTGACCAAGGTGGCCCACTTCATTCCTGTCAAGATGACCTACAAGGGGAACCAGTTAGCCAGTCTCTACATCAACCGAATCGTAAGCCTTCATGGTGTTCCCAAGGAGATTGTGTCAGATAGGGGAACCCAATTTACCTCAAGGTTCTGGAAGAAGTTCCAAGAGTCCATGGGGACCAAGTTGTCCTTCAGCACTGCTTTCCATCCACAGACCGGAGGTCAGACGGAACGAGTGAATCAGATACTTGAAGACATGCTCCGAGCCTGTGTCTTAGCATATGGAGCTAAGTGGGAAGATTGCCTACCCTTCGCCAAGTTTTCCTACAACAACAGCTACCAGTCCAGTCTTCAGATGGCCCCGTTTGAGGTGCTATATGGACGGAAGTGCCTCACTCCCCTCAATTGGTCCGAGACTGGAGAAGGACTAGTCTTTGGACCAGATATCCTCTGTGAAGTAGAAGAGCAAGTCCAACTTTTCAGAGAGCATTTGAAGACTGCCAAGTCAAGACAGAAGAGCTACGCTGACTCACGTCAAGGAGACATGACTTTCCAAGTTGGAGACCATGTCTATCTCTGGGTCACGCCTCTCAAGGGGACCCAACGCTTCCATGTCAAAGGAAAGCTCGCACCAAGATACATCGGCCCCTTCAAGATCACCGAACGGCGAGGAGAAGTGGCTTACCAGTTGGAGCTGCCACCTGAACTATCCGATGTGCACAACGTATTCCACATGTCACAACTCCGAAAGTGTCTCCAAGTTCCAGACAAGCCTGATCTTTACAAGGACGTTGATCACCAAGCCATTGACCTTCAGCCTGATTTGACTTACCGTGAGAGGCACATCTGCATTTTGGATGAGGCCGAGCGACGGACTCGAAGCCGCACCATCAAGTACTTCAAGGTCCAGTGGAGCAACCACACTGGAGCATAAGCAACCTGGGAATGTGAAGACTACCTTGGATCCGAGTTTCCGTATCTCTTTAGAGCCTAGTTTAGGAATCTCGGGGACGAGATTCTTGTAATGGGGGGTAGGTCTGTCACACCCTGCATTTTATAACATGCCATTTGCAACAATAAAGCATGAAAATTTGGACCAACAAAAACTTTTGCATTATTTGGCTTTTATTTTGGAGTTGGTTTTCTTTGTATGTTTTTTTCAAGTGCTCTTTAAAGTCAACTACTCCACCTTTTGTACTTCATCTCCTTGACCCAAACTTCTGCCCAATGATCATGCCATGTGTATAGGGCAATATAGTATTTTCTTACAAACATAATTTGGCCAAATAGAATTTTCAAAAAATTAGTTTTCCAAAAACCCCTGAATTGAGGTTTGCACTACAAGTACTTGATTTGGGTATGAAAAATATTTTAAAGAGTATATTTGAAACCTATTAGATATAGGATTTCCATAAACCACAAAAATATAATTTTAAAAGATATTTTCCTATTTTATTTAAAAGCTTTTCTTAAGGCCAGAAATAGTCTTTAATAGGGAAAAATTATTTTATTGTTTCAAAAATAGTTTACAAAAATCAGGGAAACTCAGTGGACATATATTTTCCATATATAAGAGTTTCAACACATGGACATGATCAAAATATTAGACAAAACCTCCCAAAACCATTTCTGCCCATTTCAAAGATTTGAAATATTTCTACAGGAAATATTTTCATAAAAATCCAAGGAAAATGCAGCAAGTCACAAATGCATATTGTGATCACCTTTCAGAACCCCATCTCAAATAAGGTTAGTTTGGTTCACCAAAATGCACCAAAACCCTCTCTCACCATAATCAGATTTGAACAGCTTTGTACTACAAACTTTCTCTCCTTGACCCCAACTTTTGTGATCATGTTCATATGACCAAATGAGGCCACTACACCAAGTGGTGCATCAAGGAGAAATGATTTGCTCAACTGGATTTGCACAAGTTCATTTCCGCCAATTTCTAGGGTTTCAAAAGTTGCATTGGCAACTTTGCCCAAATGAGCTCAAAATTGGTGGAAGGCCCTAATTATATGTGACATTTCACCCTGTGGAGTCTCATGGCAAATGGAAATCATCTACTTGCCCAAACCAGCATCAAACACCTTCTGCCACTTTACCAAAATCCCATTTTGGCCTCTTCCACTAATCTCCGTAGGCTCAACTTTCTACCACAATCCCTCCTAGTCCCCCTCTAGCACCTGTGTGCTTTGCTGCCCGAGGAAGCAATGATGAAGGAGGGGAGAACCCCATTTTTCTTCTCTGCACAGTGGATTCCTTCCTCTCTCTCAGGCTCCCTCTCTCCTCTCAGCCCTCCAGAGCATCCAAGGCTCTCCCCAGCTTTTGCCCATGCCCCTGCACCTGCCAGATGCAAGTGGACGCGCGCGAATGCGGGAAAGCCGCGGATGCCGGCCAAAGTCGTGCTCTGGAGCGCCTGGCAGGGCACCAAACCGTCGACGTCGCGTCTCCCGGCCACCTCGAGCCTCCCCCGTGCGCCAGTCGATGCCCCCCGACGCCCGCTCCACGCCAGCAGGCCACCCACTTGCTCCCGCGGCCTCTCTCTCTCCTGCAGCTCGTGCCAGAACGTTGCCCCTATGGCCCGCCCGCAACTCGCCCCACTCCTCCTCTCTCTCCCTGGCATCCTAGACCACTCCCACGAACACGCCCGAGCCCTCCATTCCCTCTCTAACGGCCACCCGAGCCGATCCTGCGGGCACCCGTAAGCCGCGCCTACGGTGGACCTCGGCCATCCTATATAAGGCGACCCCGAGCCTCTCTCACTCCCTGTCTCTCCCCCACACTCCTAATCCACCTCCTGCACCACCCATTTGTCTCCAGAGCCGCCTGAGCTCGAGATCGAGCTCGAGCTCCGCCGCCTCGGCTCGTCGGCGTTCGCGTGGTACAGGCCTCCTCCGCCCCCGTTCTCTCTCGATCTAGAACCGCGTAGCACCACTGACCCTTTACCCTCTCTTCCCCCACTCTTTTGCAGCCGGGTATGGCCGGAACCACCGACGCCCGAAGCACCTCCACCGCGAGACCTCGTCGCCGGCAAACCAGGCTGCTCTGGTGACCAACTCCACCTCCACCGAAACGGCGACACGACGCTGAGCCCATCCGTGCCCTCGCCCGACCTTGTCGTGCCCCGCGTCGTCGCCGTTGAGCTTGCCTCCCTCTCTGGCTTGAGGTTGAAGACGACAACCGTGGGGCCCGTCGGTCAGCCTCACATCCTGACGGGTGGGCCCCACCCGTCAGGTTTTAAACGCACGCGCGCGCGTACCGGTTCGCCCGTTGGCTGAAGGTGTATTTTGCGTTTACGCCTTCGACGTGGCAGCCTCACGAGGGTTGGATCCTCTCTGGGCCTACTGCACTGCGGCTGTTCTGGCCCAGTTGCACAGTGCTCCTTTTCCTTTTTCTTTTCTGTTAGACTTGGAAAAATTCCACAGGATTAAACATTCATCCAAATGCAATAATTCCAGTTCCTAAAATCTTGTAAAAATCCCACCTATTTAATGGTGTAGTTTTCATACATGCCCAACCAAGTTTTCTGTACTGCTCAAATGCAAATTCAAATTTGAGCAATTAAATCCTTGTTTAAAAATCCATTGCTCTGTCCCTGTAGCTCCAAATCCAAAACTAAGAATTTTCCCCTCCTTAGTTTTCACCCTAGTATTTAACAAAAATGAGTTGACATTTTTCTGAGCGCTTTGGTTTTTCTGTTCACCTTATTTTGTCGTTATTATTTTGCGATGATAGATTGCGTTGCTGACGAAGGAGTTGGACCAGAAGACTTTGAAAACCCAGAAGACTTTGCTGAGCCAGGCAAGCAGCCCTTTGACTATGTCTATGAAACCCTTTTTATGCATGTCATATAGCACCATATTGTTGTTGCAACGAAATCATGATGAGGTGGTAACCACTTTGATGGGTTGCCCTGTTACTTCCTCGTTGATACTTGCATTGTGCATGACCCTACCTCCTTATGAGGGTTATGCCAGTGGGAGTAGGTAGGATGCTAAAGTAGTTGCTACGCAACAAGGGACGGGAATATGCATGGTTGTGGAGACAAAGTATTTTCAAAAGACTTTTCAAAAACCCCATCGGGTGCCACTTATGCCCAGGGAAGATGATGACTTGGGTAGCCACTTGATGACGAAGTGGTGTACCGAGGCAAGTGTGTGTTGTTTTTTTAAAACGGATTGGTTTAAGTTGCAACCGTTAATCCAACCTTACATGCGCAACCACTCTACCTTTGTATGGGAAAGGGAATTATTGATTACCTAGGCCGATACTAGCTTGGAGCCTGCATTACTAGTGACGGGGGAGAGTTGGTGCTCTCTCTTGGGACGGGGTCTTGCCAGGTAGGGAGGCCAAGAACATTTTTATGGGGCACCGGACACACCGTTGGTACCTTGTGCCAGTGGTATGTGATGAATATGGGAGCGAGGCTCCACAATTTTAAGTTGTGAAATGTTGGGCACGGGGGTTACTACCAATCGAGTGGACTCCAAGTTAGTGTCGTCTAGGAAAAGATAGTGATCAGGTGCTTACCCCGGGTACTTGAGGTACCGCGGGTCGTGGATGACATGGAAGTTCCCCGGATCTTGTGGTTAAAGTGTGCAACCTCTGCAGAGTGTAAAACTATTCGAATAGCCGTGTCCATGGTCAAGTACAGTTGGGTAACCGCTCTTGGGCTACGTCCACTTGTTTACAAACCAGTGTGTGTTTGGATAAGTGGGAAGAACTACTTGGGTCAAGTCAAAGGACTTGACATGATTGAGTTGGGTTGTTGCCCACTCCATTTAGGTTGATATTTGTAACCAGACCCTATGGTTACTTGAAATTGTATGATGCATGATTTACCAATTGTTGAACATGTCATAGCACAAAAAAAAGTATCTTTCTGCAAAATTTACCTATATCATGCATTGTCGTATCTTGAACCAAAAACATGGGTTGCTTGCGAGTACAGTCAAAGTACTCATTGGCTTGCCACTGGTTATTTAATTGGCTAGGCACGGAAGAACAGGAGTTCGAAAAAGAGTTCTTTGGAGACGAACATGCGAACTAGGACATTTCCCAGTCAGAATGCCTGTAGGGTTAAGGCAGATGACATGGGCTCTACTTATCGACGAAGATTTCCGCTGCTTAAGTTTATTTGGTACTCAGCCCTTGTGGCTTTATCTATGTAAGACTTGACCATAATGGTCATAATTTGTGTAAGATAGTATGTATGGATGTAAGACTCTTGTTATTCAGCTTCTGTGAGTTCAGTGAGAATTGATCTCTGGGATCACTTTGCACGTGCATTCGGTGATCACGACTTATGAGTCGGGGTCCCCACACCCCGCCCTCTAGCCTTTTAAAAAATGTATACTTTCGTACAACAGTAGTATCGATGGATTGCGCCATGGAGCAAAACTTGAAATTAAAAAAAAGGTGGTACATATAGAGAGCGCTCGTCGCCAAATTATGCATATAGTACTATTAAAAAGGCTAGTCACAATAATGGTGTCCAACACAACCCACCCCTCAAATAAAACTAAGAGGGTGCTTGGATACGTTTTAGTCCCATGACTAAAAGTAGTGGGACTAAAACATGCTAGCCTCACCCATGCTTGGATCCAAATACTAAAAAGGCTAAAATCAAGTTAATGAGCATTTATTATCCTCCAAACCCTCCAATCCAGAACTCGCCTGTGTTAAAGGAGAGGAGTTAAATGAGTAGAGAGAGGAGTAATCCACATTTTAGTAGGGGTACCCCTGACTAAAAAATTTTAGTCTCAAGACTAGTTTTAGCCCCTCTTTAGTTAGGGGTGCTTGGAACTTTAGCCTCTTAAAGAGACTATTTTTAGTCAGACTAAAATAAGTCCCTTGGATCCAAGCACCCTCTAAGCATCCTGGAATTCTCGGACAAAACTAAGCACCCTGAAATTCTTTGACAACTAAACTGCTGGCTATATGATGTTGGCCATATATATTGTACGTATATAATGTGAATAAACAAGTGGTAGTACTATACCAACTAAAAGATGAAATGTAAGAAATACTAGTATGTACGTACTGAAGAGTTAAAGTAACGAGAAGAAACAAAACATAGTTCTGCTAGGGGCTTAGCACAACACACCCCTCAAATTAAATTAAGCACACCTGAAATTAAACTTTGCAACTATTCCGGTAGACACTGTATTAGAACCACCATGAGCAACGACACTACCACCTTACTCGGAGTCCTCGTCCACGTCCTCGACTTCGTCCTTTGAAAGTTCAACTATCCCTAGGTGGTTTTGGTAATTCATAACAACATATAGCTCGTTGAGCTAATGCAATTCCAAGACAATTATTTCAGGAAAGCTCAATGATTGGCATGGCATGGATGGTGAAAGTGGAACCCTCAAAATGCTAAGGACAAAGGATTGGCTCAAGCTAAAAAGCTCAAGACTCTTCATTTTATATTTTAGTGATCCAAGATCACATTGAGTCTATAGGAAAAGCCAATACTACCAAGGAGGGATGAGGTGTTGCTTAATGAGCACTTCGCCTTATGTGCTTAATGATATGCTCCAAAATCCTCAACTACTTTCCCATATCCACATATGACCTAAACCCAAAGCCAAACTCAGTCCTACCGAGTCTTACTATCCGGCGCCACCGAGTTTCTCATATGTCATAAGCCACTGCCAAACCCTAGCAAATCGGTTCTACCGATAGGGATCTCGGTCTCACCGAGATGGGATTGCAACCTCTCTGTTTCCTTTTCCTAACTTTTCGGTCTCACCGAAAGAGCGGATCGGTCCCACCGAGATTGCAATGCAAACTCTCTATTTCCCTTTTGTAACTTTTCGGTCTCACCGAAAGAGCAAATTGGTCCCACCGAGTTTGCCTGACCAACTCTCTGGTTAGCTAATTACCAAATCACTCTCACCGAGTTTGTGTAATCGGTCTCACCGAGATTACGGTATGCCCAAACCCTAACCATATTGGTCCTATCGAGATGCATGTAAGTCCCACCGAAAATCTCTAACGGCACTAGGTTTACCGTTTCGGTCCGACCGAGTTTGTTGATTCGGTCCCACCGAGATTGGTAGATTGTGTGTAACGGTTGGATTTTAAGTGGAGGCTATATATACCCCTCCAGCTCCTCTTCATTCGTGGAGAGAGCCATCAGAACACACCTACACTTCCAACTCATATGTTCTGAGAGAGAACCACCTACTCATGTGTTGAGATCAAGATATTCCATTCCTACCATATGATCTTGATCTCTATCCTTTCCCAAGTTGCTTTCCACTCAAATCTTCTTTCCACCAAATCCAAATCCTGTGAGAGAGAGTTGAGTGTTGGGGAGACTATCATTTGAAGCACAAGAGCAAGGAGTTCATCATCAACACACCATTTGTTACTTCTTGGAGAGTGGTGTCTCCTAGATTGGCTAGGTGTCACTTGGGAGCCTCCGACAAGATTGTGGAGTTGAACCAAGGAGTTTGTAAGGGCAAGGAGATCACCTACTTCGTGAAGATCTACCGCTAGTGAGGCAAGTCCTTCGTGGGCGATGGCCATGGTGGGATAGACAAGGTTGCTTCTTCGTGGACCCTTCGTGGGTGGAGCCCTCCATGGACTCGCGCAACCGTTACCCTTCGTGGGTTGAAGTCTCCACTAACGTGGATGTAGGATAGCACCACCTATCCGAACCACGGGAAAAACATCCGTGTCTCCAATAGCGTTTGAATTCTCCAAACTCTTCCCTTTACATTCTTGCAAGTTGCATGCTTTACTTTCCGCTGCCTATATACTCTTTGCATGCTTGCTTGAATTGTGTGATGATTGCTTGACTTGTCCTAAAGTAGCTAAAATCTGCCAAGAACTAAAATTGGGAAAAGGTTAAGTTTTTATTTGGTCAAGTAGTCTAATCACCCCCCCTCTAGACATACTTCCGATCCTACAAGTGGTATCAGAGCTTTGGTCTCCATTTGCTTTGATTCCCATAGCTTTTGGTGGTCATAGCCTTGGTTTCACAACCTAGGAGAGTATGGCATCTAGTGAGGGAAATTATCACTGTAGAGGTCCTTACTTTGATGGCACTAACTTTGCTAGTTGGAAGCATAAAATGAAAATGCATATTCTTGGACATAACCCTGCCGTTTGGGCGATTGTGTGTGTTGGTTTGTAAGGTGACTTCTTCGAAGGGAAAGAACCAAACCGTGAAGCTACCGCGGATGAGTTGAAGATGCTACGATACAACGCTCAAGCTTGTGATATTCTCTTCAACGGATTGTGCCCCGAAGAATTCAACAAAATCAGCCGTCTTGAGAATGCAAAGGAAATTTGGGATACCTTGATTGATATGCACGAAGGTACTGACTCCGTCAAGGAATCTAAATTGGATGTGCTTCAAAGTCAACTTGACAAGTTCAAAATGAAGGATGGTGAAGGTGTCGCTGAAATGTACTCTAGGCTTGCTCTCATCACAAATGAGATTGCCGGCATAGGGAGTGAAGAGATGACCGATAGATTCATCATCAAGAAGATCCTAAGAGCCTTGGATGGAAAATATGATACCATGTGTACTTTGATCCAAATGATGCCCAATTACAAAAATCTCAAGCCAACGGAAGTCATTGGAAGAATTGTTGCTCATGAGATGTCGCTCAAGGACAAAGAGGAACTTCGCAACAAATCAAGTGGTGCTTATAAAGCCTCATGTGAAGCCCCCACATCGTCAAGTGAGAAACAAAACTTCAATGAAGAATTGAGCTTAATGGTGAAGAACTTCAACAAGTTCTACAAGAGTAGAAGCAAAGATAGAAGCTCCAAGTCAAGGTCCTACAATGACAAAAGATCTTCTAGTCGAGAGCGAAACTGCTACAATTGTGGAAGACCCGGACACTATTCCAATGAGTGTACGGCTCCCTACAAAAGAAGAGAAGATTCTCCAAAAAGAAGAAGCAAAAGAGAGGAATCACCATCACGAGAGAGAAGGAGTAGAGATGATCATTATGAACGAAGACACTCACGGAGAAGCAAGGATTCGGAAAGGAAGGAAAAATCATCAAGAAGCTACACAAAACAAAGACATCAAGCTCATGTTGGTGAATGGGTATCCGGCTCCGACTCCGACAACCACTCCGAGAGAAGTTATCACTCCGACTCCGAATATACTCAAGATGAAGGGGTTGCCGGACTAGCACTTGTGTCAACCAACTCCTACGACATATTTGATTCACCCAATGAAGGAATTGGAAGATGCTTCATGGCCAAAGGTCCTAAGGTAACTCACCCAGAGTATGTTGATTTTAATAGTGATGAAGATGACTTATTAGGCGATGATGATTTACTTGTTGACAACTCTAGTGATGAATCCTATGATGAAACGACAATTAATCATGCTAAAACGAATGACAATGATAAGGAGAAAATTGAGGCTCTAACTAAAGAACTAAGCACTCTTAAGTTAGCTCATGAAACTATCTTCGAAGATCATCGAGAACTCTTAAGGGCTCATGAGAAATTACGCTTTGAAAAGATCAATCTTGAGCAAGAGCATGAGCTTTTAAAGGCAATCAATGATGATCTCCGCAAGAAAAGTTCTTCTTACATTGCCAAACGTTTACTCTTATCCACTTACATGCCTCAAGTCAAGTCTAGTAACAAAAACAAGAAAGATTCTTCCTCTAGTAGTAACAATGATCACGTTAAATCCAATATTGTTGCTTCTAGTAGTTCTCTTGATTCCACTAATGATTCTCTTAGCCAAGTTACACTTGAGCAAGAAAATAGCATATTGAAGGAAATCATAGAGAAAGGAGTGTACAAAAGCCTTGCTGGAAGTAAGCAATTCGAGGAGATTGTACGCAAGCAAGGAAGGCACCGGAAGAATCAAGGTGTTGGTTTTGAACGAAAGTTCAATGCAAATGGAGTTGAGTGGGAAGAAGATCAATACTTCAAGACAAAGTTTGTTCCTCAACAAGAGAAGTATGATCCAACTTCTTTCAAAGGGACACAAACTGAAGATGATCTTCCACCACAAGACTACAAGCAAAAAGGCAAGGACAAGCTTCAAGAGGAAATAGATGCATTTGAAGAAGCTCCTAAGACCTTAGTCAAGTGGATTCCCAAGACTACTTCAAGTTCCACCTCATCAAGTACGACTACAACTCCAAGGATTCCCATCAAGATGGTGTGGATCCAAAAGAAGAAGAACTAGAGAGTTCTTGAGGGTGACTCCGCCAACATACTTCACTCTTATCATTTTGGCAAGAACAAGTGCAATCAACTTCCACATCTTGCACCAGTTCAAGGAGTCACAAACCCTCTTGTTGGTAAGTCAAGGGACAAGATAATCTAAAAGCTTTCATAGACATCTTCTTGTATGTGCATCACTCTATGTCTATGGATATACTTGCTTGTTCCTTGTGGGACTAACCCATGTAGGTATTGAAAGTGCAATTCACTCAAAAGGATAGCTCCAAGTGATCTACATCAATATTGAGCATCCACATCTTCAACATCTACATGAAGTCATCATCGACAAAACCCAAGGTTAGTTCATCCCTCTTAGGGGGGATATCACATCTAGGGGGAGCTTTACTCTAGGACTTGAGCTAAAGCAACTCTAATGATGTGAACACAACAATGCTTTATGTAAAAGTGGTAACCCCACTTGAGCTTAAACGATGAGTATGACCTATGATCAAATGTTCTCATTTGACTCCTAAGTCAATATACTCATATATAGATGACCTAGTCATCACCAATTGCTTGATAGATGCTAGAATTGATTGTGCATGCTTTGTCACATATTTCTATCACCACTTTATTGTGTGAGCATGTTGGTTGCATATTTTACTCATTCGAGGACATCCACTTGTTGTTTTGATTGTTTGGCTTTATCTTTTCTTTTGCCAAGTGGATGGACAAGAATGCCTAAGAACCTCCTCTAGCTATCTATGCTTTTCTCGTCTCAAACTCTATTCATGCTACATCACAAAATTGATCAAGTCAAATTCGAACCACTCTGTGTGAGGAGCACTCGGAGTCCCCGATTCGTCATAGACTTAAACTTCCAAAACCTCTTTGTGATTCTCGGTCTGACCGATACCCCACTTTCGGTCCTACCGAGATCATCAAGTTGATCTATGTTTTCAATCTCGGTGCAACCGACTTGAACTATTCGGTCACACCGAGTTGCAATAACTGTATACAGTTTTGCATCTCGGTGCCACCGAGTGGTTCCACTCGGTCACACCGACAGGGTCGGGCTATATATAGTCACGGGCAAAAATTTGGAAATTTCTCCGAACCTCTTCGCCCGCGCCATAGCTCACTCTGCCGACGTTGTCTCCGGATCATCTTCTCGCCGCCAGCAGCCTCCAGTCGCTGGTCTCGGTCGCCGTCAACGGAAATCACCTCCGCCGTTGCCGCCGTAGCGAGTCTCCGCCGAACTAGGGTATGGACTCGATCTTTGTGCTATTCCCAATCCGATTCCTAGCACATTGTGATCATAATGATTCTTGCCACGTTTGATAAAATTCTATCCAGTCAAAGAACTCGTAGATTAGGTTTGATTCGAAAAATTTAGGGTTAGGTTTCCGCCGAAACCATCTCGGACCCACCGAGTTGAAAAACTCGGTCCCACTGATTTGGCCTATGCAATTGCACAAGTGAAACTCAGTCTGACCGAGTGTAACTAATCGGTGTGACCGATTTTTGAACTTTGTGAAACCCTAGCAGTCTCGGTGCCACCAAACTGTGACTCGGTCTGACCGAGATCACTAGTTTAGGTTCCAAGTGCTGCTTCGGTATCACCGAATTTAGAAATCGGTAGATCCGAAATGCTTTCTGTGGGAAACTAAAACTAAGTTTTTGAATCATTCTTTTGCAAAAATCTCTGCTTTTTGTGATGCTCATCCATTCTACCTCATCTATAAACTATTCACAGGGTCGGCAGTCAGCAGTCAGCTTGTTCAACATGTCAGACTAGAGTGACAGTCAGAATCAGTCAGAACAGCTTGTGCATATGAGTGAGGGCACTAGTCCCTCAAGTTCCTCAGATGATGGCAGCAGGAGCACTCCAAGCAATCTGCCAAAGGCTGCCACCAGACAGAGAAGGAAAAGAACTTCAGATTCAGAAGATGAAGACTATGTGGCAGAGGAGGAGGCAACCTCCAAGAAAATTGAGCTCAAGAAAGAACATGGTTCAAGGCAGAGCACCAAGCCAGGCTTGAAGGTCAAAAGACCAGCAGGCAGGAAGCCAATGCCAAAAGCCAGAGCCTCAACCAAGATTCCTGACAAAACCACTTCCAAGGAGCCAGTTGTTGCTGTAGAAAAGAAAGAGAGGAAAAGAGGCAGATGGTGCAAGAAAGTAGATCCTATGGCTAAGTTTGAACAACATTCTTCTGATGAAGAAGAAGAGGAAGAGGAAGGTGCTGCACCAACACCCAAGGCACCCAAGCTGATGGGTGATGCCATTAGATCAGGGGCAGCTGCATCCAAGCCCAAGGAAGCCCCTAAGACAGCTCCAAAGCAAAAACCCAAGAGGAATACAAGAAATATTCTAGCTGCTGAGAAGAACAAGGCCCCAGTGCCTGATGTTGCTGAAGAAGAAGAAGGACAAGCTTTGAGGAAATTGAAGCCCAAGATCCCAGACCACAATGATGCTCATCCTGTGGCTGAGGATATGAATATCAGGAGAGACTCTGGATTGAGAAAATGGAGAGCAGAAGATCCCTATGCTACCAGGAGAAGAACTGCTGTAGACTACAGGTTCCACACTAAGGAACAGCAGGACTTCTATGAGACAATCCTTTTAGACAAGAAGCCAATTTTCTGTGACATGAAATGGGTCGATTGGCAATACATAAAGGACAATGAAGAGCACTTCCCAGGAGTGGAGGACAGCTTCAAGGCTTGTGGAGTAGCAGACTTTGTTGGGCAAAAGCTCACAAAGTGGGATGAGGAACTTATCATGCAGTTCTACTCCACAGCACACTTTTACCCCGATGGGAGGATTGTCTGAATGTCTGAAGGTACGAGGTACCAATCAACTGTTGCAGAATGGGCTCAACTGATCAATGCACCAGAAGAAAGTGAAGATGACTTGGATGTCTATTCCAAGAAGAAGATGGACCACAACTCAATGATCAACATGTACAAGGAGATCCCTGACAAGGCACTTGAAACTTTCAAGTATGGATCTGTACATTATCTTCTGTCAGGATTGCCAACAATCAACTGGATCTTAAGGCACACTCTGCTACCCAAGTCTAGAGATCACAAGATGGTCAGAGGCCATGCTATCAACCTGCTTCATATCTTTGATGTGCCTCAGAAGTTCAAGGTCATGAGCCTGATGATAGAGACAATCAAGAGGACAGCAGCAGACTAGAAGAGAAGCTGTGGATATGCTCCTCAGATCCAAGAACTGATCAACTCCAAGATGGGCACTGGCATATATCTTTTGTATAAGGAACATCTTCCTATTCATCCTGAGTTTGAAGACAATGAAGTTGTGATGAACAAGGATGAACCATCTTCAGCCCATGCCCAAGCACAAAAGGAGAAGGCTAGAAAGGAGAAAGCTGCTAGGATGCCAACTCAAGAGGAGGCATCAGAATACTTCTTGAAGACCAAGCAAGAGCAGCTCAGTTACCTGATTGCATCCACCCTGCGCATTGAGAAAGGTTTGGCCAACCTAACTCAGAACCAGGCGAGCTTAGAGAGGATCGTAGAACAGAAGTTCTATGACTTGGATATCAAGGTGACAGAGATACAGACAGCAGTAGAGCAGCTCCAGGATGACATGCAGGAGAGGAGAGGGAAGACAACTACAGATGCATTTGCTAGAATTCCACGAGCTCAGAGGTCCAGTGCAGTGCCAGTTCCTGACACAAGAGCAACCGCCTCAGCTCCAGCCGCAGCATCAACCCAACCTGCTCCAGCATCCACTTCAGCTCCAACTCCATCAGCATCAACAGAAGCCTTCATCCTTGGAGAGATCCGGACTCCACCACCTCGTGAAGATCAAGCCTAAGTGTCGATATAGCACTATGCATTTTCCAGGAACTTTTTGGTAACTTGTTGCCAAAGGGGGAGAAGATGTATATATCATAGGCTTCGAGAGAGAGAGTGTTGCTTTTCTCTCTTGTTTTATTTGGTGGTATTTGGTACATTATTTGCTTTTGGTTGAGATACTTTGATATGCTTGTGAGACATTGATGATCATAAGCTACACTTATGCATGCTTGATATATCTTATCTATCTTATGTGGTCATTCACTTTTGCCTTGGTGATGAGTGCATGTATTTCATTGTTTATCATTTTGAGCGCTCCACCAAGATGTATGTGACATGGAAGAGTAACCCATGATTCTAACTCTTTGTGCATTTGCAGTCCAAAGCAAATTTTAAATATGCACAAATTTAGGGGGAGCTCTTACTTATCACATACTTTTAAAAGCGACGATGTAATTCATTCTTATTATCATTTGTCGAAGCTTTGATCTATATGTTGTCATCAATTACCAAAAAGGGGGAGATTGAAAGTGCAACTATCCCTAGGTGGTTTTGGTAATTCATAACAACATATAGCTCATTGAGCTAATGCAATTCCAAGACAATTATTTCAGGAAAGCTCAATGATTGGCATGGCATGGATGGTGAAAGTGGAACCCTCAAAATGCTAAGGACAAAGGATTGGCTCAAGCTCAAAAGCTCAAGACTCTTCATTTTATATTTTAGTGATCCAAGATCACATTGAGTCTATAGGAAAAGCCAATACTATCAAGGAGGGATGAGGTGTTGCTTAATGAGCTCTTTGCCTTATGTGCTTAATGATATGCTCCAAAATCCTCAACTACTATCCCATATCCACATATGACCTAAACCCAAAGCCAAACTCGGTCCTACCGACTCTTTCTATCCGACGCCACCGAGTTTCTCATATGTCATAAGCCACTGCCAAACCCTAGCAAATCGGTTCTACCGATAGGGATCTCGGTCTCACCGATATGGGATTGCAACCTCTCTGTTTCCTTTTCGTAACTTTTTGGTCTCACCGAAAGAGCGGATCGGTCCCACCGAGATTGCAATGCAAACTCTCTGTTTCCCTTTTGTAACTTTTCGGTCTCACCGAAAGAGCAAATCGGTCCCATCGAGTTTGCCTGACCAACTCTCTGGTTAGCTAATTACCAAATCGGTCTCACCGAGTTTGTGTAATCGGTCTCACCGAGATTACGTTATGCCCAAACCCTAACCATATCAGTCCTACTAAGATGCATGTCAGTCCCACCAAAAATCTCTAACGGTCACTAGGTTTACCGTTTCGGTCCGACCGAGTTTGTTGATTCGGTCCCACCGAGATTGGTAGATTGTGTGTAACGGTTGGATTTTAAGTGGAGGCTATATATACCCCTCCAGCTCCTCTTCATTCATGGAGAGAGCCATCAGAACACACCTACACTTCCAACTCATATGTTCTGAGAGAGAACCACCTACTCATGTGTTGAGATCAAGATATTCCATTCCTACCATATGAATATTGATCTCTAGCCTTTCCCAAGTTGCTTTCCACTCAAATCTTCTTTCCACCAAATCCAAATCCTGTGAGAGAGAGTTGAGTGTTGGGGAGACTATCATTTGAAGCACAAGAGCAAGGAGTTCATCATTAACACACCATTTGTTACTTCTTGGAGAGTGGTGTCTCCTAGATTGGCTAGGTGTCACTTGGGAGCCTCCGACAAGATTGTGGAGTTGAACCAAGGAGTTTGTAAGGGCAAGGAGATCGCCTACTTCGTGAAGATCTACCGCTAGTCAGGCAAGTCCTTCGTGGGCGATGGCCATGGTGGGATAGACAAGGTTGCTTCTTCGTGGACCCTTCGTGGGTGGAGCCCTCCGTGGACTCGCGCAACCGTTACCCTTCGTGGGTTGAAGTCTCCACTAACGTGGATGTAGGATAGCACCACCTATCCGAACCACGGGAAAAACATCCGTGTCTCCAATAGCATTTGAATTCTCCAAACCCTTCCCTTTACATTCTTGCAAGTTGCATGCTTTACTTTCCGCTGCCTATATACTCTTTGCATGCTTGCTTGAATTGTGACATGATTGCTTGACTTGTTCTAAAGTAACTAAAATCTGCCAAGAACTAAAATTGGGAAAAGGTTAAGTTTTTATTTGGTCAAGTAGTCTAATCACCCCCCCTCTAGACATACTTCCGATCCTACATCCTTTTCCCTCTTCCTCTTGGCCGATACTTCTTTGCTTGAACCGCACACTTGGCTATTGCTCTTCATCCAACCCTTGTAGATATTGAAGCAAAGGTAGCCATCCATTGCAGCGTAGTGGATGTGGTCTATATCTAGTACATTCCGCTGCCATGCATGACGATGAAACGTGTATGGAGGTTTCTCCAGTTTACCGTACGAAGGATGAACCATGGCTCCTGCCAGGGTCAGCATTGAAGGATGAAGAGAGGACACCAGCCGATTCTTCTGGAGGTCGAAGGTGTTGCCTACAACGAGGCCTACCCGAGGCAGGACTTCTTTGTCGTTAACAAAGTCTACAGTAACGAATTTGACTAGGTTGCTCCCGAGGAAGTCCTTAAAATCCTGGCACTCAACGTCGGCATGGCATATGTGGTAGACCAAGCATAAGTCATGCACGCAAACCTGGATCACGGCGGGCTTCTTCCTCTCTTCGTCCGTTAGATCCTTCTCTCGTCCCAGGACTGTGGTGTACTCAACATCTAGCCCAGCGACCCACTCATCATCTGAGTTTTCGAAGAAGGCATCCTTTCACCGTCGCGGAAGAACGGGTGTAGATGACGTCGAACTTATCACTAGTGATGGTTCTAACCTTGTACTCACCGCCGATCGTGGAGAATTGGGACGCCATGGATTTGGGAGGAGGGTTAGGATTAGTGGAACTGCCGTAATGTGAATGGACGGGACGACTAGGAGCGAACCGCCGTAGTATTGAAGGACATGCGGGGACGAGTAGGAGCGAACTGCTAGCGTGCGAATGGCAGGGTTGTGGCTTTCCATTCTCCCATGATACGGGCTTCCGAGAGACCTTGGATCTGAGATCGAACGGTTGCATGGCGTGATTCTAGACCTATGGGTGAATATCCTATCCTGGAGGGTTATTCTTCAAATTTTCAGCAACTTAGCATGCGACCGTTTGATCTCAGATCCAAGGGCTGCCAGCAGCCCGTATCATGGTCGCGCCTACCACGACCGTCGCGTCGCTCGCACGGTCGCGCCCTTGGAGATTTAACACGGTGCGTTAGGCTATCTGATGTTGGCATGTCATACATAGTCATCACTTAGTCACTCATACTACTACAAGGTTGGCTATAAGTGTATTTTTTTACTCCTCTCTATCTCTTTCTTCGTACTCAAGGAAGAAACGGTGCTAAGAGCATGTATTTATGGCATTTGCCAAGGAGTGATCTCTTCTAATGAAATGGTGTCGGTGTACTAGAGTAGGGGTACCCTAGTATCCCGAACTTGTGCACGGGCAGTCGCAGCCTCCCGCGGCAAGGCTTGCCAGGTGACCGCCAAAGTCCTCTGTGGTTCCTTCGGAGCCATTCAAGAACAGAGTATTCGAGCCAAGGAGACAAGGCCCCGGCAAGAGGAGCTTGCCGGGAAGGCCACTCGAGGCACAAGACCCCGGCAAGAGGAGCTTGCCGGGGAGGCCAACCGAGGCATCTCAAGGAACTTGCCGCGACGCGCCGCGCGTCCCGGCAAGACCCAGCGAGCGACAAGCTTCCGGACGCGACAAGACAACGACCGCGGCAAGGCGTTTGCCGCGGCAAGCAACCACTCTGTACCCGCGCTCCAGCGCATCCACCAACATGTCGCTCTGGAACCCTTCCAGGCGTACGTGGCGGGAGGCTGTGCAGCCAGGGGTACACGGTGGCAAGCGGCGCTGACAAGAACGCCATCGTGGTGAGCGGTGGCGTCCCTGACGGTTGCTTTTCTGCACTGTTTGGGCGACGTAGATAGGCATTTAATGCCCTTGTCCCCTGCCGTCAGGGTTAGGTATGATACACTGTGCAGGTAGCTGTACCAACCACAACACCTTTTCCATTTTTGCCCTTGCCTACGTTGCCACCTGTCGGTGACCCCTTGAGCATATAAAAGGAGGCCCATGCGCAACGTAGAGGTGGACGAACAGAGGAACGCCCGGTCTCGTTAGCTGCTTGAGTGTACTGTAGCACTCAGCGCTCCCGAGCAAGAACACAATACAAACCACAGATGCAGCAGTAGGGTTTTACGCATCCGTGCGGCCCGAAGCTGGGTAAACTGCCCGTGTGCCTCGCCTCGATCTGCTCTTCGTGCGACCTTCGCCCCCCGCCAAACCGAAAAGGGGCTCCGTCTCCATAGGTGCTCTTGGAGGCAGTTTCCCCGACATCTTTGGCGTGCCAGGTAGGGGGCGTCGAGGTTGTGTGAACCTGATCCGGCGTTCACACGAGCTAGATCTTCATCGACTTCATTGATATGCCGCCGAAGAAGAAGGCTTCGGAGGCGGCGGATCCGCCCGCGACAGACCCACCACCGCCGGAGCAAACGGCTGGTGGGGAAGACGCCGGCGAAAGAACGGGCGTCGACGAGGGAGCCCACGGTGCCGCCAGGTCCAAGGACAAGACTTCACTGCCCGTCGGCGGCATAGCCGGCTCCCACGACGACAGGGCGTCCGTAGATGCCGCGCCCATCCCAGGAGGTGCGGGACCGGCAGCGTCATGGTACTCACGGTACCATACGCTTGCTAGACCCAAATCAAGCTGGCGGATCTCGGAATGCTCAAGGCCAACATGCTGGCACGAGCGAGGCACGGTCGCCGGGACGGAATATTTCTCCTTCTAACACAGTTAGAAGTACGAGCATATCCCGCTCCTCGCACCGCTCGCCACCGCTACCCGCCACTCTAGCAGAAGCTTTGGCGCGAGCTCAACTTCTCCTAGACTTCCCTCCAACGCCGGACAAGATCGACGACTGGAGGGCCACCATTCATAGTCTCATCGGCTTCGCCAACGGCGACACTCCGCGGCAACCAACTGCATCGCAGCCGCGGCAAGTCAGCCAGGTGCGAGCCGATGGCGACAAGACCAGTGGGGGTGCAACCACCGTGCACTCTCCGCCCCAAAGGCCAAGATCGCCGACTCGCCGGGTCCACCACGACAGCGACTCCACTGCGTCATCAGATCCGCGAGCTCGCCGCGACCAACGCCAAGTTCTTCACGAACGACAGCAAGAAGACGCTCGTACTCGCATCGAGCGCTGAAGAGAAGCGCGGCGTCAATCAGACCGGCGCGCTGGGCCCACTGTCGACATGCATGCGCCAGGGAACCAGGCGACCTGCCGTACGCGGTAGGTTGCCCTGCGTTTACTCGTGAGCTGCGGCAAGTCCAGTGGCCCAGCACGAAGAATTTCAAGCCAGACGTGCCAGAGAAGTACGACGGCAGGTTGCATCCGTCGGAGTTCCTCAGCATCTACACCATCGCGGTGCAAGCTGCCGGGGGACGGGACGACAAGATCCTTGCCAACTACTTCCCGCTGGTGCTCAAACCCAACGTCAGGTCCTGGATCATGCACTTGCCGGACAACTCCATATCTTCCTGGGCAGACCTGTGCCATCAGTTTGTCGGCGCCTTTACAGGCGGCCACAAACCTCATGGCCAGGAAAGTGACCTTCATCTGCTCGCCTAGAAGGAAGGAGAGCCTCTGCGCAAGTACATCCAGAGATTCAACCAAGTACAACGCAACATCCCAGATGTCCACCCTGCCGCGGTCATCAGCGCGTTCCATCAGAGCGTGCGTAACCGCAGGATGCGGGAGGAGATGGCGATGTGCAAGATCAGAGACGTCAGTGAGCTGTATGCACTGGCCGACAAGTGTGCACATGCTGAGGAAGGGAGGAGACTCCCCGGAGAGAATACAGCAGCAGAAGGATCTGACAGCGAGGATGCCGCCCCGACAAGGAAGAGCCGGCGGCGGAACAACAGAAAGAGGAAAGGCAAAGAGGTGCTAGCTGTTGAGCAGTCCGGCAACGAAGGTGGCGCCAAGACAGCCAAGGCTGGTAGCTCCGGCAAGGAGGTTGCCGCATGCACCAACTGCCAGGCTATGGCGGCCGCCGACAAGCAGGACGACACCAACAAACAATACTGCAGAGTATGAAGGTTTTCTTGCCGGTCTCAGGATCGCGGCAGACCTTGGGATCAAGAAGCTCATTGTCAGGGGTGACTCGCAGCTTGTCGTCCGCCAAGTGAACAAGAGTTATCAGAGACCGTTGATGGAAGCTTACGTTGACGAAGTGAGAAAGCTAGAAGAGCACTTTGTCGGCCTGCAGATGGAACACGTTCCAAGAGCTCAGAAAGAGAAAGTTGATTTCTGGCGACTATTTTCCGGTAGAGCTTCCCGAAGCCGCCGCCAAAAAGGTCCCCAAGATCAACGCCAAGAGTGCTGAGGAGCAGTCTGCTCCGGCAAACCCCATGGTTTGTTCCGTTGAAGCAGACGCTTCCGACAAGTTTTGCTCCGGCAAGATTGCGGGGGAACGTCAAGCTCCGGCTGAGCCGCAGGTTCTCGCCGTAGAAGCGGATGTTCCCGCAGCAGCAGATGTGCATTTAGTCCTTGTTGTCGAGCCACAAGCTCCAGCATGGGCACAACAGATCATCTGTTTCCTTCAGATAGGAGAACTTCCCGAAGAGCAAGAAGAAGCGGAAAGAGTAGCCCGGCAGTCAAGTATGTACCAGTTTGTCGACAGCACACTGTACAGAAGAAGACTCAACGGTGTGAAATTGAAGTGTATTCACCGGGAAGACGGACAAAAGCTGTTGGCAGAGATACATGGAGGCATATGTGGTCACCACATTGGCGCAAGAGCACTTGCCGGCAAAGCCTTCCGGCAAGGTTTCTTCTGGCCGACAGCCCTCCAGGATGCAACTGCACAAGTAACCAAGTGTGAAGCGTGCCAGTTCCATTCTAAGCAGATACACCAGCCAGCTCAAGCTCTCCAGACGATCCCTTTATCCTGGCCATTTTCGGTCTGGGGGCTCGACATCCTCGGCCCCTTCCCCCGAGCTGTCGGGGGCTTTGAGTACTTGTACGTCGCAATCGACAAGTTCACAAAGTGGCCGGAAGTGGAAGCAGTGAGGAAGGTGGCAGCACAGTCAGCAGTCAAGTTCTTCAGGTCGATTGTTTGCCACTTCGGGATCCCTTACAGGATCATCACCGACAACGGTACGCAATTCATGAGCCGCACCTTCATGCAGTACGTCCAAGATCTTGGCGCCAAGGTCTGCTTCGCTTCTGTTGCTCACCCTAGAAGCAACGGTCAAGCGGAGAGGGCAAATGCTGAAGTGCTGCGTGGACTCAAGACCAGGACTTTCGACAGGCTGCACAAGTGCGGAAGAAACTGGATCGAGGAGCTGCCGGTGGTTCGTTGGTCGATCAGGACGACGCCAAATCGAGCCACTGGCCAGACACCTTTCGCTCTAGTCTATGGAGCAGAGGCAGTTCTCCCCACGGAACTCGTATACGGGTCGCCTCGAGTGCTCGCTTATGATGAGCTTGAGCAAGAGCAGCTGCGAGAAGATGACGCGCTGCTCCTTGAGGAGGACCGTCTTCAGGCTGCTGTGCGAGCTGCTCGCTACCAGCAAGCTTTGCGCCGCTACCATAGCCGCAAAGTTAACGACAGAAGTCTCGAGGAAGGCAACCTTGTTCTTCGGCGCGTTCAGTCCGCCAAGAATTCCAACAAGTTGACGCCGAAGTGGGAAGGCCCTTACCGGGTGAAACGAGTCACTAGGCCTGGCGCTGTCCGCCTTGAGACCGAAGATGGCGTTCCGGTGAGCAACTCCTGGAATATTGAGCATCTTCGTAAGTTTTAACCGTAAGGCGCGGTTGTCCGACCCTGTTCTGGCAACCACCTTTTGTACAAGTCTTGCCGCTGTTGCATGTAATCCTTTGTACAAAGCCAGGCGCAGACTCTGAGCATAAATGAAGCGCTGGCACCCTAAGTTATAGCATGCATGCTAGATCGAGTCTCGTCCTTGGTTAGGGTTGATAGTGCTGAGCAGCGGCTAACCCCTAGCTTAGAGATTGAGTGTGCGTCCCTTTGCTGTTCTTTCGTTTCCCTTGGTTCGCAGGGCTCGCATATCCTGGCCGGACCACTTGAGGACGAAAAAGAGAAGAAGGACGGACCAGCATCTGGACCCCGGCAAGCTAGTGTTGCCGGGGGCTGCAAGTACAAAGATTCACCCATGGCGAACCAGAGTTGCCGGGGGCTGCAATCTCAGATAAGTTTTTCATCCCTTATCATGCATTCTCTTATGGACTGAGGTATGCGAAACCTCGTTTCTTCCTAAAAGCTACTATGCTCCCCTAACTCTAGGCCCTAGGGCTCGTTCCTGGGGCCAGGTTTGGTCGTAGTCGCGGTAGCAAAGGGACGAAACGAGGAGCCCGAACCCGCCTCATCTCTGCCTCCGCCAAAAGCGTGAGAAAGGTCGAGCGACGTGGGAAGACGGCAGGGCCTGCTGCCGGGAAAAGAAGTGTCTATCTTAAAGATATCAAGGATTTGCTCCTTGACGTGCGTTCCACCCGCAAGACAAGTGACCCGGCAAGCATCCCCTTTTCACTAAAAAACATTCCACTCAGGTACAATTCATAGAGAATGAAAAACATGAATGATGGGATTACAAGTTTTAAATACAGCTAAGGCCCGAGGGCTTACAAATTAAAAAGAGATAAGGTGCCCGTAATCCCTTTCTTTTCCCTCTCTTCAGGAGGTAGGTCAAGGAGGCGAAAAGGGCAAAAGGGGCGCCTAGGCGAGCTACGGGTAGCAGAAGACAGCAAGAGAACATCTTGGTGGCCGTCCAAAGGCAGGATGGTGATGGCGGCGCTGGAAGCAGGGCTTGAAGACAAGGCGGCAGGACGTCAGCACGCTGTCGAGGGCGTCACGCCCACGTACTCCGACTTGACAGCCTTGCCGCCCGCCCTCTTCCTCTTCCGCAGCCTCCCTACGCCAGCCGCCCAAGGAGACGACCCCGAGAAGTTCAAGGAGCCGGCGACACGGATGATGGGATCGCCGGTGCCGCACGGAGCGACGCCCGACACCTAGTCGGACCCGTCATCCTGCCGCCCGCTACCCCCTTCGTCGCTGCTGCTGTCCTCCTCGTCACTCTCGCTCGAGTAGGAGTCTTCGCTATCAGAGGAGCTCTCCACGCAGCACCTTGCCCGAGTTCCGAAGCACCCGAAGACCTTGACGGAGAGGAGACTGCCCTTCATCAGCTTAAAATGGAGGGTGAGCCCCTCCGCTAGGCGGTGGATACGGGTGAACGTCTTCCACCCTCGACCAAGATACATCACATTAGGGGGCTGGGAAGTCAACGCCGACTCGCGTACCGCTGATTCCACAGCCCCTCATGTGCAGCCTCAGTGTCTCGAGCGGGTCCAACTCCATCTCGCTTGCAAATGGAGTCGAGAGACGAAGGCGACGACGAGGCGGCCGACGCAGCCTGACAGAGAACTCGCAAGGGTCGTCCCCAATATGGACCGCCATGGGAAGAGGAACCGCTGGCGGAGGCAAGGCCGGCACGCCGCCCCGTCCACCTCTTCCCCGAGCGCCTCGGCCTCGCCCTCGACCTCGCCCACGGCCTCGCCCCCTCCCTCTTCCCCTTACGGCTGGCTCTGCCACCACGGGTGCGGGAGAAGGAGGGACGCGTTGTCTAGCGGCGACCCTCGCCACCACCGTTGAAGGACCAGGGTTCCCTTTCTCCATGGCGAATGAGAGAGAGGGGAGCAGAAGCTGAAGGAAAGAGGAGATGAAAGAATGCTGGCCTCCGCCCCCCCCCCCGCTCCTTATAAAAGAACAGGGTGGGGGCTCGGCCGCCCCGCTCAGCTAATCAAGACACAGAAGGAGCAGGGAACTGGGACCGGCCCGCTGCCTCGACCCACGACGGCCCGGTTCCCCGCCTCCACCGTTCGCCACCCCAAGCGCATGGAAGCCGCGTGGCAGGCGTGCAGAACCGAGGCGACGGATGAGGCGGCCTCTCCCCACCCCGTGATCGTGGGGAGTGGACGCCTCGAAAACCACGCCTCTGCCCCTGTCTCCCCTGCTTATAAGGAGGGAGGGGCGGACGTTCCGCCTTTCCGAATAAAGAAACCACCCACGATCTCTCCCACGACGCCGCAATCGACGCGTGCCATTCGAGGATGGCACGGTGGATACGGAGCAAGATACGGCGTGACCCAGGCCGCGCGTGCCCGTGCCCTGTTTTGGGCCTGGCCCAACAGCGCTCGGCACCGTGTGTGGCCCAGGCCCGGGGGCTCCTGTCGGTGTACTAGAGTAGGGGTACCCTAGTATCCCGAACTTGTGCACGGGCAGTCACAGCCTCCCGCGGCAAGGCTTGCCAGGTGACCGCCAAAGTCCTCTGTGGTTCCTTCGAAGCCATTCAAGAACAGAGTATTCAAGCCAAGGAGACAAGGCCCCGGCAAGAGGAGCTTGCCGGGAAGGCCACTCGAGGCACAAGACCCCGGCAAGAGGAGCTTGCCGGGGAGGCCAACCGAGGCATCTCAAGGAACTTGCCGCGACGCGCCGCGCGTCCCGGCAAGACCCGGCGAGCGACAAGCTTCCGGACGCGACAAGACAATGACCGCGGCAAGGCATTTGCCGCGGCAAGCAACCACTCTGTACCCGCGCTCCAGCGCATCCACCAATGTGTCGCTCTGGGACCCTTCCAGGCGTGCGTGGCGGGAGGCTGTGCAGCCAGGGGTACACTGTGGCAAGCGGCGCTGACAAGAACGCTATCATGGCGAGCGGTGGCGTCCCTGACGGTCGCTTTTCTGCATTGTTTGGGCGACGTAGATAAGCATTTAATTCCCTTGTCCCCTGCCGTCAGGGTGAGGTATGATACACTTTGCAGGTAGCTGTACCAACCACAGCACCTTTTCCATTTTTGCCCTTGCCTACGTTGCCACCTGTCGGTGACCCCTTGAGCATATAAAAGGAGACCCATGCGCAACGCAGAGGTGGACGGACAGAGGAACGCCCGGTCTCGTTAGCTGCTTGAGTGTACTGTAGCACTCAGCGCTCCCGAACAAGAACACACTACAAACAACAGATGCAGCAGTAGGGTTTTACGCATCCGTGCGGCCTGAAGCTGGGTAAACTACTCGTGTGCCTCGCCTCGATCTGCTCTTCGTGCGACCTCCGCCCCCCGCCGAACCGAAAAGGGGCTCCGTCCCCATAGGTGCTCGTGGAGGCAGTTTCCCCGACAAATGGTGTTGCTAAGTTTGCTTCATTTAATTAGATATAGACTCAAAATTGTCTTTTCACCTAGGTACACGCGCTTAGCACCGTTTCTTCCTTGGGTCACCAAACTAGTCTCTCTCTTCTTGATTAACTTGCCACATCAGACTTTATGCCTATGTGGCAAGCTTAAGCACCTGTAGGAGCAAGTAAAAGTAAGTAAAATAGTGCGCTTTACATGGCATTTTTGGATATGTGGAGGAAATAGAGGCAAGGAAAAAGTGGAGAAGTGGGCTCTCATGCAAGAGCCAGCCTCTACTACATGGTGGAGCATTGGGAGAGGCACATGTATGGAGGTGGTCAGGAATCTGGGAGACTCACGCCGGTCATAGCGCCGTAGTTAAAATGATAATGGCAAGTCAAATCATGGGGCCCCACATGTCCAGCAGTAACTCGCTGTCAAATCACACAGCCCTACGTTTGCAGCAGCCTACTCCCTCGTCTTCTCGCGTCTCTGTTGAACTGACTAGGCGGAACTGCCCCGCCGCCTACCGCGTAGGAAAAGCCCCGCCCTCAACTTTTAAATAGTATACAGTATACTAATTTTGTATCCATGGATTGCGCCCGCGCCATGGAGCAAAGCGTCTAGAAAACGGAGGAGAGACGGTGATCTTGCAATAGAGAAGAGGGAGAGGCGAGACGGTGGTTTTGGAATGGAGATGATGGAGAGGAGAGGAGGTGGTTTTGCAATGGAGAAGAGGGAGAGGAGCGTGCGACAGCGATTTAGGATTGGACGAGAGGGCCGGCGCGCTCTGACTGGATCAAAATCAAAATCAATTTACCCTTCAATTAAGAAAGCGACCCCACATTAACTAGTCTCCCTTTTATTCTGGGTCATAATTGACCATGACTTTCGCACATAAAATATATGTTATACGTTGTATACAAGGCCACTATCAAAATTACAATTTGCAACTATACAAGGCCACTAACATTAATCGAGGCAAAATTGATGGCGTTTGCCTCGTACTAGCACCCGAGAACATTAATATCCCTTGTGTGCATGCGGGAGTGAGAAGGTTAGCTTGCATTCCCAACATTAATCAACCAATGAGGAGTAAGAGGGTTGGCTTGTTGTGCTTGGGAGAGAAAAACCACATTAATTAACACGATAATCAAGGTGACAAGCTAGCTTGCAACATTGACTTAAACATAGCATTGATTTTTACCTTGGTACCTGTAATATGAGTTTGTGGCCTTGTATACAAAAATGGAGGGAGTATAATTTGAAAGTACATTCAGATACGAACCAAATGATACAATTTTTGGTGACATGCATTCACATTTTGCTTGTCAAATACAGTACGTGGTCAAACTTTGACCCAAAATACGCGAAACAACAATAAAAAGACTTCCAAGACCAGCGCCGCTCTTCTCCTCTTAAACCACCGCCGCTCCTCTCCTGTTCCAATCTAAATGCAGCGCCGCTCCTCTCCTCTTCCATTTCAAAACCACCGCCCTCCTCTCCTGTTCTAGTCCAAAACCAGCGTTGCTCCTCTCCTGTTCTAATCCAAAACCAGCGCTGCTCCTCTCCTCTTCCATTCAAAAACCACCGCCGGCGAGTGAAGGTGCTGTGAAGAAGTAGATCGATGGAGGAGTACAACCGATACGTGAGGATCGCAGACGGCGACCCTGTGCAGCTAGCTAGGATGTTGGAGATACAGTCTTGGTTTGACAACAAGGACCAACTAGCGGCGATGGCGACATCCATGGCAAAATATCTGCAACAGAGCGAAAAGGCGGCGATACTACCGGAGGGAGTCGCACCGGAGTACATAGAGCTGCTCCTCTAGGCCATGGAGCAAATAGATTCATCAAATCCGATCGTGAGGGAGCGGTGGTGGGAGTATCAATCCCAGATGGAGAATCCACCAGAGATTGAAGGATCGAGCATCTACAGGGTGCCGTTTGTGAGGGTGTCCTGCCAGAGCGAGCTGGTGGAGTCTTCGTCGACCGAACCCAACTACAAGAGGAGAAAAGCAGTTGGCCCGACGATGCTTCCTCGCCATCGTCTCCCTCGCCGTATTGTCAGGAGGAGCTTAGGGTTGTCAGTATTTGCAGGTTGTGAATTGTCAGGAGGAGCTTAGGGTTGTCAGTATTTGCAGGTTGTGAATTGTGTTTTGTGTTGTGTATTTTGAGAGTACTTTCAGATATGAATGTTTTTTGAATTTCAGATTTGCAGTATTGAGCATCTAAAGTATTTTATGAATTCTAGAGATCTATTTTTAGCACTTCAAAAAATGTAGTTTCATAGGAGTATAAAAGTGCAGACAATGTGATTCTCAGAGAAGAAACTGCAAGTTCAGTTTCAAATAAGAAATTGCAACTTTCAGAGGCAGAGCATTTATATTAACACGACCTTTTCAAACAGGGTTAACATCATGTTGGAAGTTTTATTCATGGTCGAAAATGGAACTACCGGCCAGTTAACATCATGCTGATCAACATTCATGCATAGCACATCTTCATATGATGCACAGTCAAAATGCCCACACAATGTCGAGTGTGCGAAACACGGAGAAAACGAGGGACAAAGTTTTGGCAAGTGTTGGACGTGGTTTTGGAGGTCCATAGGCCTGTTTGTATTTTCTTAGGGCCGTCATGTATCGACCGGCCTATGGACCTCTCATCCGAGGTTTTATTTTTGGCAGCCCAATTTATGTATTTTTTTGAAGAAAACGCAGAGGTCTGTTCTATTTTTGTATATAAGAATAGGAACGCCAGGTCCAACTTATGTTTCCCTTCTAACTATATCATATATATTTAAATTATTTTATATGTTGACTGTTTAGTTCACATACTCCCTCCTTTTCGGTTTATAGGGCTTATCTCAAAATTTTAGTTTTTCCATTTTATAAGGCTCAATTTGGTTGTTTTCCATCACATGTTCAGATTCCAAGGTGCATTAAATTATTGCATGCAAGTATTAAGAGAAAATTGACCAACGCATGTACTTTATGCATGCATGCATTGCAATTTATGCATTGATAAACATAATTTTTTGAGGAAAACAAGTGCATTAATTAGGTGCTTTTGCAAACTACAAAAAGTATTCCACCATTCATCATCTACCTTGGTTGGTGAGATTTTTGAATTGAGCCCTATAAACCGAAAAGGAGGGAGTAATTGGAAAATAGATCTCGCCGCCACCCCCCGCCTCCTCACTCCGGGCGCGCCTGCCCCCTCAGCAAGTCCGCTCGCGCGCCCCATGGAGTCACCGGCCATATCCATGGGGGAATGGCTGGAAGACAGGCAGATGTAAAAGATGCATCTCCCACATGTCTACAAAGCCTTCCCGCGGATGCTCCTACCGCTCGACTCCGTCGCGCCGGCGGTGCTGCGGGAGACTCGAGGGAGGAGATGGAGGGAGCGAGCGATGCGGATCCGCGACGACGCTCTCTCCTGGACCCAGTGCACGCGCGAATGGAGGGAAGCAAAGGAGGAAGTTGCGAGGGAGGAAGTCGAGGAGGGACCGGAATCGTTCTCTCACTCGCGCAGGTATGCTCGGATGTACAAGGATCATGTGGATTGGGAGCTGCTGAATCTAGCCCTGCGGATCTACTTCGAAGGAGATTTCTTGGAGAAGCACAGGATGCCCCACCCCAGTGAGCCGCTGATTGCTTCGTTCGATGGGCGAAAGGAGAAGTGAATTCAGGAGATCCACGCCGTGCTGCGAGATGGGAATGCTTGACTGGACTCCTGCCCACCAGCACGCCACCGGAGCCGGAGCAGGTGGATCCCCTACCTTACCTCTCCCCCAAACCTGTAGAAGATTGAAATTAGGCTTGCAATCTGCTTCAATTGAGTTGTCTGGTGGTTATTTCTGCTTCGTGAGAGACAACATCTGGTTGGAGGATGAGATGGAACCAGGAACTCTGATGAATTTCCCCTATCACAATGGGGGGAGCGCCGGTTGGGCAGTGGTACGGCCCACCTCCGCCCCAAATGAGGGCACAATCTGGGCAAGCTCCTGTAATTGCCAAAGATCAATCTGCTGGTGGTTCTGACTCTTAGATCAGTGGGAAATCTCAAGGCAAGAATCAGCAAAAGAAGAGATAGGACATCCAGAAAACTGCTCCTGCCCCTACTTCGGGCCTTATGGCATACTCTGAGGTGATCTGCTACAACTGTGGGGAACCAGGGCATCATTTGGATAAATGTTTCAAGCCTAAGAGTTGTTTTATCTGCAAAATGGTTACCCATAAAGTTGAGAATTGCCCTGTCAGAAGGAAAACCCACATTTCTGCTAGATATGTTGGAAGTGCTGCTCCAGGATTATGTCCACCATTGACAGAATTTTCTGTGACACAGAATTAGATAGTTTCTTTCCCCTTTCTAGTTGTAGAGCTCTGCCCAGATGTGGTAGTGACCACACTCCTTTGCTCTGGGACACTGGTCTTAACCAAACTCCAAAGAGCAATAGTTTTAAATTTGAAAAGTGGTGGTTGCTTAGAGAAGATTTTACTGAGCTAGTCAGGAAAATCTGGAATGAGCCTACTGGGAGCAGCTGCCCCCTAGAAAATTGGCCGATCAAAATCAGGAGATTTAGAAGAACTACCAAAGTGTGGAACTCCAATGAGGAAGCTAATCTTAGAAGATACAAAAGCCTTCTCCTCCTTGAGTTTGATTCTCTAGATATTAAGGCAGAAACCACTGACCTCTCTGAGGCTGAGACTAATAGATTAAACTTCGTCCATGGAGAGCTCAAGGAAATTTGGCTTCAAGAAGAAATCAAAGCCAAAGAAAGGTCTAGAGATAGGAACATTAAGGAGGGTGATAGAAATACTGCTTACTTCCATGCAGTAGCTAACCAGAGGAGGAGGAAAACCCTCATTCACTCCCTTGATGGCCCTAATGGCCCTATTACTGAGGTAGACGAGATGCTGAAAGTGGCTAGTGACTTCTACAAAGACCTATTTAAGAAAGAAAACCCTTCTGGGTTCTCTCTACAAAACCATTTTTTCTCTGCTTCTAAAAAAGTCTCTCCTGCTGAAAATGAGCTGCTAGAAGCCCCTTTTTCAGAGACAGAGGTGAAGGAAGCCATTTTTAGCTCTTATCCTAATGGGGCTCCTGGTCCTGATGTGATTCCCTTCTTGTTTTACCAGCATTTTTGGGACTTGGTGAAAAATGATCTCTTAGATCTTTTCCAAGCCTTTCATAGAGGAGAGTTGGATCCAGTAACTTACTCATGGGGGTCTGTTGGGGTCAAGTTAAATAACTATGAAAGTGATTTTTTCCTTGCTGGTAAAGGCCTTAGGCAAGGTGACCCCATCTCCCCGCTTTTGTTTAATTTAGTAGTGGACGTTCTTACTAAAATGCTGAGCAAAGTTGCTGATCATAGTCTGATTGCAGGGCTCTGTCTTGAGGTCTGCCCTGGTGGCATCATCTGCCTTCAATATGCACATGATACCATCCTTTTCTTAGACAATGACTCCACACATGCTAGCAATCTGAAAACTGTTCTAACCTGGTTTGAACAAGTCTCAGGCATGAGAATCAACTACTCTAAAAGTGAACTCATCCCTATCAACATGGATGATCAGGAGTTAGCTGACTTCCTCTCTATTCTAGTCTGTAATAAAGGTAACTTCCCCATTAAGTACCTAGGTATCTCTCTCCACTATGATAAACTGAGGAGAGAGGATATCCAACCCCTTCTGGATAAAATCATTAAAAGGATTGCTGGGTGGAGGGGCAAACTTCTCTCTTACAGAGGTAGATTGATCCTCATACAAGCTTGTTTGGCTAGCATTCCAGTGTATCTCCTCTCCTTCTTCCAGTTCCCTAAATGGGCAGTGAAGCTCATCAATTCTCAGATGTCCCATTGCTTGTGGAATGGTTTTGAGGGAAATAGGAAGCTACACCTTGCTAATTGGGCCCTAGTCTCTATGAAAAAAGATTTTGGAGGCCTAGGCATACCTAACCTCCAAGAAATTAACATCTGTCTTCTAGGGTCTTGGATCAAAAGATTCTATGAGGAAGACCTGAAACCCTGGGAGCCATAAATACCTAGGAAATAAACCTAATATTTTTGTCCCTTCCTCCAACCCTAAGACCTCTAGATTCTGGAAAGGATTAAAATCTATTACACATGCTGTGAAATTTGGCTACAGATGGAACATAGGTGATGGGAGCAGAACCAGGTTCTGGGAAGATAGTTGGTTTGGCACATCCCCCCTAGCAGTCCAATTTTGGCCTATTTACTTTGTCGGCAATGAGCTTAACAAAAGTGTCAATGAAGTTTGGACGGTCAATGCCTAAAACTCTCTTTAACAAAAGCATTACCTTTACTGCCGAGCCGGATGCCCTGATTTGGCAGCTGGGCAATAAGGGGAAGTATTCCTCCAGCTCCCTCTATCATGTTATCAACTTTAGAGGGGTTTAACCCGTGTTTATCCCTGCTTTCTGGAAATTAAGAGCTCCCCCTAAAATTCATGTATTTCACTGGCTTCTCTCCAAAAACAAATTGATGACTAGGGATAACCTTAGGAAGAGACACATCATCAAACCCCTTGATTGTGTTTACTGCTTGGAACAAGAGTCTTGTTCTCACCTATTTTTTGAATGTATAGTTGCTAAACATCTCTGGGCCCACATTGAGGAATATTTCTCTAGGCAGATTGGCTCATCCTTCGAATCTGTCGCCAGATTCTGGATTGCTACCAAAAAGTGCTCAGTTTTAAACATTGTTAGCTCAGCTGTCCTTTGGTGCCTCTGGAAATATAGAAATGCTATGATTTTTAGTAACACCTCCTGGATTTCCATTCCGCAGGTCTTGAGGTTGATCGGGAACATGGTGAGGAACTGCGCGATTCTCTCCTCCGGATCGGACAAGGACAAGTTGATGAGCTTCGTGGAAACCCTAACAAGATCCCTCCAGAAACCGTTGGTGATCACTTGTGGCTGAACAAGGCTCGACCTGCTCTGGGGCTGGACCCGTGGGCTTGTCTCAAGATCTCTGATGAAGTTGATGGGCACCTGGCGCCGAAAAAGAGGGACATCCACCATGCTACGCCTTCCAGCCCAGTGTCTCCGCTTGCTTACTGGTCGCCGCAGGCTGACACGGCCCCTCGGCTGAAGACCATCAAGGCTTCGCTGGAACCTCCTTGTGTAATTTGAGTGCTCTATCCGCTCTGCCTTTGGCACTGCTCGGGTGATTTGTGTTATTCAGAGAACTTGTTCATCCACCCCCTAGTTTGTAGCTTTTCTACCTTTGCTTTCGAACAGCTCTTTGAGCTGCTGTATCAGAATATGTTGTGGTTTCATTCTCAGCAATGGAACCGGGGAGATGCTCCCCGTTTTTCTAAAAAAAATTATTTCATATGTTATTATATATTAATTTTATTGTCATCATATATTTAACAGATACTTACATATGTAAGAAAACAATATCCCACATCTTATTAACTTATAAAAATAATGTCTTAACAAATAAAATCCTGGATTGTTTTGGCACGAAAATCCTAGTGATTGTGTATAAAAGCTTGGTAAGATTTAAGGACGAATGTAATAATATCACTTATTATTTAAATATATTTATAACAAAATGCCCAGCCCCTTTTTATTTTTTGATAACATTGCTGGCCCAACCCAACATTATAATTAGAATCAGCCCAGCAAAATCATGTATTTCGAGAAAGTGCAAATGGCCTATAATTTTTTTGAAAATAAAATAAATGGGCCGCATGGATGCTACATTATTTGTTCACCCAGCCCAGCTAATGGCTGTAATTCAAAAAAAGATCAAATTGACAGTAAATTCTACCGCGGAAAAAAAAGACTGTAAATTCTGAAAAAATGGGTTGAATACGTGCCACATTTTTGGAGGCTGAAATGTGGGCCAATAGGTCGAAGCGAATGAAAGTCGTTGTCAGTTTAGTCAACAAATGATTCTGACATGTTAGTCGTTGGATTTACATCCAACGACCGGCATCCATCTTCAATCTCTCGTCTTCTGCCTCCAGCGCCGCCAGGACCACCTCCCGCCTCCTACTGCTAGCAGCTCTGCTTAGCACACTTCGCTATGAAACGCTACTCCACCGTTGGCCAGGCCATCCCTCCACCCCTCCACACCTCCTGTTCTTCTCCACCGACTGCCGAACCACACCGCACTAGAACCAGTTAACCCTCGTACACCCTGCGTCTTCCCATCTCCGGCTCGTTGCTGTCCGGGGCCTCGCCGTCATCCACCACCTTGGATGCGATCGGCGCGGCATGGTCAACATGGTCAACAAACGACACCATCGGAAGTAGACTGTGCGTGGAGAGGCTTGTCGGCGTTCTGGGAACGGGGGTCCCCAGACTTGCCTGCCTGCGGCCTGCGGCGTGGCTCAAAGGGGGCCCAGCATGGCCCATCTACATCAACACAGACCCAAGACCCTCGCGAGGGGCCAAGCCTCGCGGGGCGGACGACACGGAGCTTCCTCAGGCACGGCCTCATCAGGCTGACGCGCGAGGAGGCGGAGAGATCAAGGCGGGGTACCTCACGAGGTGCCCGTGATGCAAGCCGTGACGACCAAGGGCGCCAGGCGGGCGCCAGCCCGTGCAGTGTCCTCCTTTCCTCTTTGGTGCAAAGGGAGCAAGCGCAGGCGAGAGCATCAAGCAAAGGCACCCGTTTCGGTGCAATGAGACCAGGACCAGTCCAACGGCAGGAAGGAAGTCATTGTGGAGCCCAAGCCAGCATCACCACCAGAGCCTTTGGCAGGCGAGAACCAACTTTAGTCAGGATAAGTGTACCAGATGTTCCCCTTCAAAATGGCCGATTGTTGGCGCCCTTCCCGCTCAATATTTGGGAAGAGGCCCAGGGCCTTTGCCTATAAATAGGACTAGCCACCCCCAGGGTGGAGGCAATGAGAATACATCGAGGAATCCTATCTAGAAACCTGGTAGTTGAGAATCAGAGAGAGAGAGAAAGGTGACTGAACTCCTCCTAGCAGTTCATCGTCCCAGCCAAGAACAGACCCTCGCGAGGTTGTTCTTCCTTGTATTGTTCATCATCATCAGCCCAAGAGGCAATCCACCACACCACACTGGAGTAGGGTATTACACCACATCGGTGGCCCAAACCAGTATAAACCTTGTGTCTCTTGTGCTGTTCTTTCCATAGCTTAGATCTTTGCGAGGCGGAGGGGTGCAGGTAGGTAGAAGGTGTGATATCCGCGCGCACCCCAGAGTTCGAACCTCAAGGGTCTGCCGGAACCCGAAATCCGACATTTGGCGCGCCAGGTAGGGGTGCGCCGGAATTCGTCTTCCACCGCCCCGTTCTCCTCCGACCATCGCGTCCATGTCTGACGCTCGTCGGGCCCGCGCCGAGCGCCGAGCCGCTCTCGCTTTCCGCGTCGCCCAGACAGCTCCCGTCGCCAGGCGTCCTCGCCGTTCCCCATCACCCGCCGTCAACGCCGCCATCGGCCCGGCGGGGAATGAGCAGCAAGCATCGTCTCAGCACCCGTCCGTGCGGCAAGACGGCCGCACCGCTACTCCCTCGCTCACCCCAGCTGGTTCTTCGTCCCGGGCGCTCCGTGCACCCATGGAGGCTCGAGCTGCGCTCATCGCCGCAAACGAGCTCCTGCGCTACCGTCCCGTCGACCGCGTCGTCGAGTTCGTCCGCACCGCGGGGGGCTCTCCTGCGCCGTCCGTTCTGCTGCACCGCACCCCGCCCCGCGCGGGCGACGAAGCCCCGGGGGCACCCCAGCCGCCTCCTCATCAAGAAGACGCCCTGGCTCCAAGGCGCGTGGCCCCTGGGCGGAACCCGCTCCGTCCGGTGCCAGCGCAGCAAGAGCAGAGCTGCCAAGAAGTCCCTCACCCACAAGAAGCTGCCTGGGCGCTACCTGCTCCAGCACGTCGCGACCATGCTCCTACTCCCGCACGTCAAGATCCCGCGCTGCTCCTAGCTGCAGCGCATGGGGACCTGCAAGACCAAGCTCTCCGTCACCAAAGGTCTCCCGTGGCCATAGCATGCTGCCGTGCCTACACCGCCGAGCTACGCAGCGTCGCGTGGCCCGGCAAGTTCAAGCCAGACCTGCCTCCTCGCTATGACGGCACGGCCGACCCTGCGGAGTTCCTCCAGCTCTATGAGCTGGGCATCAAAGCTGCCAACGGAGACGAGAAGGTCATGGCGAACTGGTTTCCCATGGCGCTCAAGGCCGGGGCACACACCTGGCTCCTGAACCTGGCTCCAGGTACGATCTCCTCCTGGGACCAGATGCGCACCCGCTTCATCGCCAACTTCCAAGGTACTCGCGACCGGCCACCCGCCGTGAGCGACATGCGCCGCATCAAGCAAGAACCCGGAGAGTCCCTGCAAAAGTACATCCAGTGCTTCAACAACGCACGCCTCAGGATTCCCAAGGTGTCCGAGGAGGCCATCATCTCAGTCTTCTCCGACGGCGTGCGCGACGTCAAGATGAAGGAGGAGCTGGCAATGCATGAAGACCTGTGCACTTCCTTGGAGCTGTTCAAGTTGGCGACCAAGTGCGCCAGGGCCGAGGAAGGGCGTCTCTCCCTCCTCGAACTGCCTGCCGCAGACCCAGAAGAGAATAAGTCCAAGACCAAGGATGTGAAGCGCAAGGGGGCTGCCGTGCTCGCGGCAGAACAAGACACCAAGCGGGGCAGAGACTAGCCTGAATCCTCCAAAGGCAGTCGGTACTGTGTGCACCACGACGTCCACACCCACAACACCAACGAATGCCAAGAGCTCCGAGCCGTGCGAGAAGGAAGGATCGGCCGTCACCCCGACCGGAGTGACCGAGGCTACGGTCAAGGAGGAGGAAGAAACGCAGGACGATGGGAAGACCACGGCCCGCGCCAAGGGTGGCGCGACCGACCTCGCGAGGATCGCTAGCAAGACCCGCCTCGCGAGGGAGACTGGAGGGACCAGCCTCGCAAGGATCGCCCGCAAGGCAACGCAGGCCTCCCTCCGCTGCCGCCGCAGATGAGGAGAAACAAGGACCGCCATCAGGATGAAGGGGCTTGGGGCTTCCAGGAGCCGCGCGCGATCGCCTGCATCCTGGGCGGGGCTCAAGCCCCAGCCTCTTAGCGCATCTTCAAGCAGTTCGCCCGTGAAGTGAATGCAGTTCTCCCCAAGCTCGAAGCCATGCGCCCACTCAGGTGGTCGGCGTGCGCCATCAGGTTCAGCTCAGCGGATCAGCTCAAGTGTTCGGCCACAGCCGGAGTCCTCCCGATGCTTTGTTCCCCAATCATTAGCAACGTGGTGGTCACCAGGACCCTCATCGGTGGCGAGGCAGGACTCAATGTCCTGTTCGTGGAAACATTCAACAATCTCCAAGTGCCCTACAACCAGCTTCAGCCAACCAAGCCTTTCTCCGGAGTAACCGACGGCTCCACGATCCCGATTGGGCAGGTCCGCCACCCTGTCACCTTCGGGGCACGCGACAACTACCGCACCGAGCTCATCAACTTCGACGTCGCTCACATTCGCCTGCCGTACAACGCCATCCTCGGCTACCCAGCGCTGGCCAAGTTCATGGACGTAACTCACCACGGCTACAACGTCCTCAAGATGCTAAGGAGTGTGGAGTCATCACGGTGCCCTGTGAAGAGAAGGATGTGGTGTGTTCCCTGCAACGATCCTTTCAGGCCGCATCGCTGGAAGACCCAGATCGCGGAAGCAGGAGGCTTCCCGAGACCACCCCCAAGAAGAAGAAGACATCGTCAGGACCGGCCCCTCAGGAGGCAGGCCCCTTAGGGCCCGCGCCTGCCTAGGGGGAACCTCCTTCCATTGCATAGTAAAGCATGCCCAGCACCCTCCTCAGGCAGGGCTCGGGGGCTCTCCCCTGGAGGGCCACCGACCTGGCCAAGGTCACGAGGGAGGCGCTTGGGCACCACACGGAGGCGTGCTTCGAAGCACGTTTCCCTCAAGAAGGAGCAAGACAAGGAGGGTCAGACCCTCAGGAGTTCGTCAGCAAGGCCATTCAAGAACTACAGGAATCGAGAGTCATGAGAGGCTGCCACCGCCTACCAGCTGTGGCTCCCCATCCAGGCGAGGATGGTGGGCTGCGCGTCTGCATCGACGTACCAGGGCTCAATTGAGTCGCCTCTCTGGAGTGCCTCTGTCCCTCGCGAGTGGGGCGCTGCAAAGGTCCACCCCACAGCTACGCTCGCGTGCCTTACGGCTTGCCGAACGCGGCTGCCACGCACCAGCGCCTCATGAGGGGCATCATGGAGGCTCAGGAGGCCAGGCGTTCTGCAGCCTTGGCGGAGATGGAGATGATCCGCGAGGAGCCACCAGCGCCTCCGGGGCCTCCCGAGGCCCCAGGGCCTGGGGGCTCGTGAGGATCGGCTTCCACAGCCCACCGAGTCTGCTACACCAACACTCCTTCGTCCTCAACATCATCAGGTGACATCTTTCAAGTTTCATTTCCAGCTGGGAGCGCCCCCCCAGGGCTGCATTATTCCCAGGCCGCGTGGGTCCATCCCTGCGGCATGTATCCCTTTTATGTCATGTTGTTAGCTTACTCTGTTGGGGGCGCCCCTCGGGCTGCATCATCCCCAAGCCGCTCGGGCCAGACCCAGCGGCATGTATCCCTTTTGCGTTCATTTATGGCTATGCGTTCGACCCACCATGCTTGATTATTCATCGCCGGTCCACGGCACCTCTTCTTCTCCATGCCGACCACTTGCACGTTAAAGGGGGGGTACCTGAGCATCACGACTCAGGGCTCTTACTGGCTCTCCAGCCCTCACCCTCTGGCCTTGTCCATGGCATCGCGACCTGGCATACCAGCGACGGCTGAGACCAGCTCGAGGGCCGGGACCCGAGGACATAGAGTGCAGGTATCTAACCAAATTTGCAGGAACACATCACAAGATAAGGCCCAGTGCCAGGCGCAACCCGCCTAGAGGTAGGGCCCCGTGAGTCCCGCGCTGGCTCACGGGTGCCCAGATACACCTCACCAGGCCCTACCGTGCCAACCACATGTCAGGGCAGGGCTGTACACGCCCCGAGGGCTCCTCCCGGAGGGGAGCCCCCTCCCACGTACCAGTGGAAGCACCATGCTCCGCGCTGGCTGACGACACTGCCGAGGAGCGGCTATGCCCGTACACATACGGAAGCGCTATGCTCCGCGCTAGTGATAAACAACTGAGTGTGGCCCCGGGCCGCATCAACCTCAGGGAGCCCAGAGCTCAGTGTCTAGCCTCATCGCAACACCTCCCCTCGGGAGTGCCGCGCGAGGGGGCTGGGCACGGGGGCTGTGCCTGGGTCACGCCCAGACGCACGCCACCCAGCCAGGCCCCCCCGGGCCTGGTTTGTCGCGCGTCTCTCCCCGAGCGGAGCCAAGGTACGAAGGCCATTTGAGCGTCAAGGGGACTCCTGAGCATCGCGACTCAGGAGCCTAACTGGTCACGTAGCCCCTCACTCCTTTGGTCCCGTCCTGGTTTCCGGTCGGGGCTAATGCTGGGTGAGGTATGCGCGGGGCCGGGCTCTGTAGACGTAGAACGGTAGATCCACCCACATCTCACCTCCCTGCTTGCTGTTCGTGCGCCAAGGGGGACTCCTGAGCATCGCGACTCAGGAGCCTAACTTGTCATGTAGCCCCTCACTCCTTTGGTCCCGTCCTGGTTTCCGGTCGGGGCTAATGCTAGGTGAGGTATGCGCGGGGCCGGGCTCTGCCGGCGTAGAACATAAGCAAGTAGGAAGGAAAGGCGTAAAATTCAAGGAATTCAAAAGCAAATATTATAGTCCACACTGTTATCTCAATACCAAACGCAAGTTTAAACGCCTCCCCGAGGCATGATACATGTGCAGGAATTAAAAGCAGGACATGAGCCACAGCAGAGTCATTTGTCGGCGGTGGAGCAGCGCGGAGTGGGTTCGCCTCATGGAGCAGCAGGGTCGGCAGCGCCTTGCTTCGGCTTGGTGCTGAAGGCCCGGAACTTCCCCAGCAGAGCCTCCGCGCGACCCTTCACGGCCTCGGCAGCGGCACGCTCGCCGCTTACTGGCTCCAGCAGGCTGTCGAGGTCGACGCTGGGATTCTCGAGATAAGTCACCACCTGGAAGCACCAGTCACCGTGGCACCATCCCCGCACCTAATGCAATCCCGTGTTAGCGACGCCGCTCTCCTTTCTCACCGAACGACGGCTGCTTGAGCGCCAAAGGGGACCTCCTGAGCATCGCGACTCAGGGGCTCTTACCGGACCCCGGGTCGCTCACCTCCTGGCCTTGACCACGGCATCGCGACCTGGCATACCAGCAACGGCTGAAGCCGCCTTGGGACTGGGACCTGTCCGTGCAGAGCACCAAGCCCTCGTGAGGTTCGAAAGGAAGAACTGAGCTAAGGCGGAATGAGCAATTCGCACAATTCTACGACAAGGGTTATGTTAACGAACAGGATCACAGGCACCTTACAAGCCCCCACGGGGCGCGTCTTTGATTCCTCGCAGGGAACAGATCCTGAAAGGACGCTAACTACACGCGCCCCGCGCCCCTTCAAAAGATGCCATCATCAACAGTGGGCCATCGAGCACCGGTGCCAACCCTATCCAGATCAGAGTCGGCGACGGCCTGACGAGCTCGCCCTGCTCCAGGAGCGGCGCCGGCTCGGGGGCTCGTAGCTGTCGTCGCTCGTCTTCGGAGTTGCGAAGAGCTCGCCATAGTCGCTGGATCCTCCAACGCCTCCACCGCCTGAGGTGCCGCCAAGGGAGCGGTCGGCGGGCCTAGTCCTCACCGTAGCAGGGTCCCGACCACCTCTCCCGGGGCAGCACTCCAGCCGGCGCCCGTTCGCATCGAAGACCTTGAAGGACATCACCAAAGCATCGTCGTACTCCAAGTGAATCGCGAAGGCGCCTCTTGTACTGCAAACCCGGGCGATTTCGCCCCAGCCTCGAGTCATGAAGACCTCGCCCGGGGCAACGACCGCGACCTCTGCCTCAGTCGCGAGGGTGTTGCAGCCGGCATGCTGCAGCCAAAGCTCCAGGAGCTCTCCCTGCGGGATGATGGAGGCGAAGAAGGGAGGAAGGTGAATCCAAGACTGAGGAGGCATGGCGGCATGGAGCATGAACTTTCGGGAGGAGCCCTCGGTGTGGACCCCAGGGGGGACGACCCACACCTTCGTGACTGGTCGGCGCCGATGGCGGCGCCTCTCGCGGCGATCGGCGTCGACTCCTTCAGAGCCCTCGACGTGGGCGTACAAGGGAAGCGGGAACCCCGACGGTGGTCGCTCGCACCAGGGCCTCGACACCACCTGATGGGCCTCCTCGTCCCGGCCGCGGAGGGCGAGCCGTTTCTTCGATGGGAGCGGGTCTGGTTCCTATCGGGGAGCCTTTCCCTTCTCTGCCGCCGAGAACCGGCGGATCGGAGCCATTGTGGCAAGACGGAGCAAGGACCGGGAAGAAGGAGAAGCAATAAGAGATGGACTAGAAGGGCGTGTGCCGTTCCGTACTTATAGCCGGCGAGGGCCAACCGTCGGCCTCCACGATCGCAGGTAATCATGACCAGTTTTGCATGCAGGGACTTGTCCAATCCGTGCAGATGCCGAGGCGTCTTGGGGAAGTGGAGGCGCCCACGTCCAATCAACCGCCACGCGTCGCCCAAGGCCGCAGGCCGTTAGGGCCCGCGGCGCTTCGCCCTTGCCCTTTCGCCTCCCTGCACGGCCAAGTCCGGGCGCGCCTTGGGCCCGGGGGCTACTGTCGGCGTTCTGGGAACGGGGGTACCCAGACTTGCCTGCCTGCGGCCTGCGGCATGGCTCAAAGGGGGGCCCAGCACGACCCATCTTCATCAACACAGACCCAAGACCCTCGCGCGGGGCCAAGCCTCGCGGGACGAATGACACGGAGCTTCCTCAGGCACGGCCTCATCAGGCTGACTCACGAGGAGGCGGAGAGATCAAGGCGGGGTACCTCACGAGGTGCCCGTGATGCAAGCCGTGACGACCAAGGGCGCCAGGCGGGCGCCACCCCGCGCAGTGTCCTCCTTTCCTCTTTGGTGCAAAGGGAGCAAGCGCAGGCGAGAGCATCAAGCAAAGGCACCCGTTTCGGTGCAACGAGACCAAGACCAGTCCAACGGCGGGAAGGAAGTCATTGTGGAGCCCAAGCCAGCGTCACCACCAGAGCCTTTGGCAGGCGAGGACCAACTTTAGTCAGGATAAGTGTACCAGATGTTCCCCTTCAAAATGGTCGATTGTTGGCGCCCTTCCCGCTCAATATTTGGGAAGAGGCCCAGGGCCTTTGCCTATAAATAGGACTAGCCACCCCCAGGGTGGAGGCAATGAGAATACATGGAGGAATCCGATCTAGAAACCTGGTAGTTGAGAATCAGAGAGAGAGAGAGAAAGGTGACTGAACTCCTCCTAGCAGTTCATCGTCCCAGCCAAGAACAGACCCTCGCGAGGTTGTTCTTCCTTGTATTGTTCATCATCATCAGCCCAAGAGGCAATCCACCACACCACACTGGAGTAGGGTATTACACCACATCGGTGGCCCGAACCAGTATAAACCTTGTGTCTCTTGTGCTGTTCTTTCCATAGCTTAGATCTTTGCGAGGCGGAGGGGTGCATGTAGGTAGAAGGTGTGATCTCCGCATGCACCCCAGAGTTCGAACCTCAAGGGTCTGCCGGAACCCGAAATCCGACAAGGCTGACAGCTGGGTCCATGTCCGCACACAAGGAAATGCCTCCTTATTACGTGCAAAATAATGATTCCTCCACGTGACATCTGGGACCCACCGGAAGGGCCTCTGTATTTCATGAAATAAAGTGCCCCCCGCTGACATGTCGAACCCACCAGCTATCTTCGCACGCAAGGAAGTGCCTCCTTATTACGCACAAAAAAAATGAATATTCCCCCTGCCAGCTGGAACCCAGCATAGTGGGAGGCTGACTTGTGGGCCTACCAAGTTGACGTGGACGGAGGGCTTTGTCAACTTAGTCAATATGAACGATTCTAGCTCCTGTTACGTACCATGTTCATCCAACGGCCATAGTGCTTCTTCAACCTCTGGTCTTCTTGCTCCAGCCGCCCAAACCAGCGTCGGTCGTGCCGCGTGCTCCTGCCTCCCGTGGCCGGCTGTGATGCTGCAGAGGCCTCACCTCCCCCTACTACTCCCACCGTTGGCCAGGCCATCCCTCTACTCACCCACACCCCCTGTTATTCTGCGGTGACAGCAGCCTCACACCGCAGCCAAACCAGTGAACCCTCATACTCCTCTTTGCATGGGCATCCACTGCTGCTTCTTCCCCGGCTCCAAGTCGTCCCCTTCCTAGTCCTTGCCGTCGTCCACCGCCCTGGTGCTCTCGGCGCGGCGTGGTCAACGTGGTCAATAACCGACTTCCATCGGAAGAGTACTGTACGTGGAGAGGCTGAAAGCTGGGTCCATGGCAGCCGCAAGGAAGTGCCTCCTTATTACGTGGAAAATAATTATTCCTCCACCTGACAGCAGGGACCCACCGGACGGGCCACCACTATTTTGTGAAAAAAATCATTTCCCCTGACTGCTGGGACCCACCGGACGGGCCATCGTATTTTGCGCAAAAAACGTTCCCCCCGCTGTCAGCTCGGACCCACCGGAAGTGCCTCCTTATTACGTACAAAAAAAATGAATACTCCCCCGGCTAGCTGGGACCCACCTTGCTGGGAGACTGACTTCTGGGCCTACTAAGTTGACGGGGACGAAGGGCTTTGTCAACTTAGTCAATATGAACGTTTCTAGCTCCAGTGACCGTACGATGTCCATCCAACGGCCGTAGTGCTTCTTCAACCTCTGGTCTTCTTGCTCCAGCCGCCCAAAGCAGCGCTGGTCGTGCCGCATGCTCCTGCCTCCCGTGGCCGGCTGCTGCCGCAGAGGCCTCACCGCCCCCTACTCTTCCCACCGCTGGCCAGGCCCTGCGGCGATGGCAGCCTCACACCGCAGCCGAATCAGTGAACCCTCGTAGTCCTCTCCGCGCGGGCTTCCACTCCCGCGTCGTCCCCTTCCTAGGCCTCGCCGTCGTCCACCACCGTGGTGCTCTCCGCGCAGCGTGGTCAACGTGGTCAAGGAACGACTTCCATCGGAAGAGTACTGTACATGGAGAGGCTGACAGCTGGGTCCACGGCCACAGCCCAGTTTTTTTGTGATTTGCCAAGTAAGTCGCTTTGTCAGGCCTGTTGGGCTCCAAATCTTTTAGGACGAGGAGAGCTTTCATTCAGCTGGCCGAGAAAATGGCCCATCAGTAATAGAAATGGGTTCTAAAATTTTAAAACACATCAAACCGACAATTAGTTTCAAATATCTTTTTTTTAATTTCAAGATTTTAAATTACATTAATTTTTATGCGTGGAGAATTTGTTGGATTTTATATTGATACACATTTATTTTTAAAATCAGTTTGAATGTGAGTCGAAATTTTGGGATTAAAAACAGTTCGGACCGCACCGAAATATGCAAAATTTCGTATAATTTTTTAACCGTTGCCACAATATGGGCTGCAATGCTAACAAAAAGAATATGGGCTCCAAAAAACCTTAAGAATTAGCAAATGGGCTGTAAATTATTAGAAATAATGGCAGATGGGCTGTATGCTGTTTTCCACAGATTTGAGGCTTTCCTAAAAAAAGGTTGACGCACAAGCACTGACTGTTGGATGTCCATCCAACGGCCGTCGTGCTTCTTCAATCTCTGCTCTTCCTGCTCCAGCCGCTCAAACAAGCGCTGGCGGGACTGCCTGCTCCCTCCTCCTCGCGGCCGGCTGTGCTGCCGCGCAGGCCTCACCACCCGACCGTACTCCCATCGCTGGCCTAGCCATCCCTCTACTCACCCACACCTGCTGTTATTCTCCAGCGACGGCAGACGAACCAGTAAACCCTCATACAGTCGTACTCCCCTCCGCGTGGGAAACAACTGCCGAGTCTTCCCTGCCGCCGTGTCGTCCCCTTCCTAGGCCTCGCCGTCGTCCACCGCCCTGGTGCTCTCGACGCGGCATGGTCAACGTGGTCAAGGAACAACTTCCATCGGACATGGACTGTACGTGGATAGACTGACAGTTGGGTCCACGCCGCAGCAAGGAAGTGCCTCCTTATTACGCGAAAAATAATGTTTCCTCCACCTGACAGCTGGGACCCACCGGACAGGCCACTGTATTTCGCGAAAATAACATTTCCCCCTGACTGCTGGGACCCACCAGCTACCTCTTCGCACGCAAGGAAGTGCGTCCGGGAAAAAGAAAAACGATTCGCCCCCTGACTGCTGGGACCGACCAACTACATCTTCGCAGGCAAGGAAGTGCCTGACAGTCGGGACCCACCTGGTCGAAGCGTACGTAGCGTTGTCATTCTGGTCGCGAACGTGTACGTACATACTGGTCGATGTAGAGGCGCGCACGTGTCGTAGTAGAGGCGCGCACGTAGCATGTACACGTATGTACAGCGTCCAGGGTGCAAGAAAGAAAATACGGCCACGTATGTGTACATACGGGCGGGGTCTCGAACGCCTACTCACGCATACGTACGGCCAGGGCTCGTGTACATGGCTGGGTCAGAACGGAGAAACAACATCGTCGTCGTGTTCATGGGGAGGCAACGGAACGTGTCGTGTTCATGGGGAGGCAACGGAATGCCTCGCGTTCATGGGGAGGCAACGGAATGCGTCATGTTCATGGGGAGGTAATGGAACGCGTCGTGTTCATTGGGAGGCAACGGAACGTGTGGGAGCCAACCGACTGGGTCGGAACGGAATACGTGGTCGTGTTCATCGGGAGGGCTTGGACGGAACAGGCGATGGAAACGAGGCCTGGCGTACCTCACAATAGAGGAAACAGACCTCCTACGTTCGGAACGGGGTCCTGTTGATCGGGAGGGGTCTGGCGTACCGCAAAACGGAGGAAACAGACCTCCTATGGTCGAAACGGGGGTCCTGTTGATTGGGAAGGGTGTGGCATACCGCAAAATGAAGGAATCAGACTTGTGTTGGAGCGCTACGGTCGAAACGGGGGTCCTTTTCATCGGGAGGGGTGTGGTGTACCGCAAAACAGGACTCCACGGGATACTGTTCATCTCCACCGTTGACCCCCTCCAGCCTCCACGAGCTACTGTTCATCCACCGTCGACCTCCTCCAGCCTCCACCTGCGACTGTTCATCCACGGGCTCCTGTTCATCTAGCCTCCACCGCGCGCTACTCCACCGGCTACTGTTCAGCCACCCCTCCGCCGTCTACTGTTCATCCAGCCCTCCACACCACGGGGTCCTGTTCAACCACCCCTCCACGGGCACCCCTCCACAGTCTACTGTTCATCCAGCCCTCCACACCACGGGGTCCTGTTCATCTACCCCTCCACGGGCACCCCTCCACCATCTACTGTTCATCCAGCCCTCCACCACACCACGGGGTCCTGTTCATCCAGAGGCAACGCCACCGCTCACTGTTCATCCAAACCCCCCCGCAACGCTCACTGTTCATCCCATCGATCGACTTCAGTTAGCAGCAGTAGCGAAGGAATCGCTCGATCGGGTTCAGTTAACAGCCATCAATCGATCGCTCGGGTTCAGTAACGCGTAGCCTACAGTGCAATCGCTCGGGTTCAGTTAGAGCCCAACGCCTCGCTCGGGTTCAGTTAGAGCCAACGCCTCGCACACACACGCGTACGTGTACAAGAGAAATGCGCATCGCTCGGCCCCGACGTCCCACCGTAACCGGGAACTCCCTGAAATTTTCCTCCCCCTCGCTGCTACCACGGTTTTTTTTCCGTCATGGACGGCCCAAAGAATGTCATCCAGCTACGTCTCCGGCCCGCCAGGACGAAAATCCCATTTACTGTCATGATTTTTTGTCATAGAAGTAGGAGCCCACCACATCTATGATGATACCGGGTTTTGTCGCAATTATCGTCATAGAAGTGTCATATGTATGACAGAAAAAAAATTCGTTCGGCCCAAAATGTCACGGATGTGTCTTTTTTTTGTAGTGGTGAGTGCTTGAAGGTATATCTTTAGATCTTGCAATCGAATCTTTTTGTTTCTTGTTTTATCACTAGTTTAGTTTATAAAAGAAAACTACAAAAAAATGGAATTGAGGGTGCCTCATATGCTTCATCTTTTTAATGTCTTCCGTGAAAATGATGGAAAGGAAAATTGTGCTCAAGTGCTAGAAGAAGAATGCATTAAAATTTTTGGCACTAAATCTTGAATGATGAGCATGATTGCAATGTTGTTAGTATGAACTCTTTGAATATCCATAGTACTAATGATGATTGCACTAGTCAAAATGAAAATGACTCTTATAAGCATGTCAACTTTTGTGGAGTACATTGAGTTTGCAAGTACACACCAAATAGGGAAGATGGATTTTGCAAGAGGCATAAGTATTTAGAAACTAAATGGTTGCAAGAAAGGCTAGATGTTTGTGCTGAAAATTTAAATTATCTTAGCCATCCTTGTGAACTTTGCAATGAACATGGTCATTTAAATATCCAATGCAAATTGTTTCATGATCGAATCGTATCCAAAAGTTGTGCTAACTTCATTTGCCTTGCACATCAAAATGAACTTAGTTTGCTTCTGGGTTATGAACAAATGAAACATATAACTAAGGATATTCTAGAATTTGCCCTTGAGACAGTTCTTGATTTTGATCTACAGGAAATTTATATGTATTGTGCGGTGAATTGCATTGAACATCCTTATATTGCCGATTACATAAAGACAAGAAAACAAATAGAATATGAATAGAATACTAATGAAAGGGAGGAGATTTCCCAATATCCTTCTATTCTTTCTTATGATGAATTGGATAACGAGGAGGAGCTTTCTATTCAACCAATCTCATTAATAAGGAGCTCCAAAAAGAGGATTAAACCCACCCATGATGCGAAGAAGAAAAACAAAAGACAGAGAAGCGAAGGTAAAAAGGCATCCCTCCCAAATGATGTTGCTCCTACTACTCATTGTGATGATAATAGTTGCTATACTATTGTTGCTATCCATACTATTAATGATAAGAGTGATTATACTTATAATATGAAAAGGCCCAAGCTTGGGATGCTATGTTTGATGAGAATGACATGTTTGAGAATTTATTTGTTGCAATTAATGTTTGTCCCAAGCTTGGGGATGCTATGTTTGACGAACATGATTTTTTTGTCCCCCAAGTTTTGATGAATTTATTATGATGATAGCATGCCTCCTATTTATGATGATTATATTGATGAAAGTGGGTTTGGAAGAGTGTCATCTTTAGGAAGTAATGATCCCACTATTTTGGAGGATGTTGAATATTATTGTGATAAATATAAAAGTGGATTTGGAGAGGTCATGAATTTATTTAGTAATGATTCCACTATATTGGAAGAGGTTTTAATTGATTATGATGAGAACAAAGTTGCTACTTATGATGATTATTGTTATGATACTTATGTTATAAAAAGTAGTGATGATTATATTTACAAAACTTGTCATGATTATGATTACCCTTTTTCTGAACATTATTCTTTTAATGTGGAAACATTTTGTAGTATTCGAGTTTTTTTATGATATTCCCACTATTCCGAATGAGAAGAAATTTGCTTATGTGGAGAGTAATAAAAATTCTATGCTTGTAGATCATGAAAAGAATGCTTTATGTGATGGTTATATTTTTGAATTCATTCATGATGCTACTGAAAATTATGATGAGGGAGGAATATATGCTTGAAGGAATTGCAATAATATCAAGTTTCCTCTCTATGTGCTTAAAATCTTGAAGTTATGCTTGTTTTGCTTTCCTGTGCTAGTTGATCCTTGTTCCCATAAGTTGTTTGCTCACAAATTCCCTGCATAGGAAGTGGGTTAGACTTAAATATGTTAGTAATATGCTTCATGATGCTCTCTTTATGTTTCAATTCTTATCTTTTATACAAGCATCATTGAAATCATCATGCCTAGCTAGGGGAGTTAAACAATAGCGCTTGTTGGGAGGCAACCCAATTTTATTACTGTTCTTTGTTTTTTGCTCCTGTTTAGTAATAAATAATTCATCTAGCCTCTGGTTAGATGTGGTTTTATGTTTTAATTAGTGTTTGTGCCAACTAAAACCTATAGGATCTTCTTGGGTGATAGTTGTTTGATCTTCCTGAAAAAGACAGAAACTTTGTGATCATGAAAACAATTGTTAAAAATCACCAGAACGTGATAAAATGCCAATTCTTTTTGAAGAATATCAATAAAAAAATTACCTAGGTCGTCCTATTTTTTCAGAATTGTTGGAGTTACGGAAGTATTCGAATGATACAGACTGCTACAGACTGTTCTATTTTTGACAGATTCTGTTTTCTATGTGTTGTTTGCTTATTTTGATGAATCTATGAGTAGTATCGGAGGGTATGAACCATAGAGAAGTTGGAATATTACACCAATATAAATAAAGAATGAGTTCACAACAGTACCTAAGTGGTGATTTATTTTCTTATACTAACGGAGCTTAGGAGTTTTCTGTTAAGTTTTGTGTTGTGAAGTTTTCAAGTTTTGGGTAAAGATTCGATGGACTATGGAATAAGGAGTGGCAAGAGCCTAAGCTTGGGGATGCCCAAGTAACCTCAAGGTAATATTCGAGGACAACCAAGCATCTAAGCTTGGGGGATGCCCAGATGGCATCCCCTCTTTCGTCTTCATTCATCGATAAATTTACTTGAGGCTATATTTTTATTCACCACATGATATGAGTTTTGCTTGGAGCGTCATTTTATTTTATTTTGATTTGCTTGCTGCTATTTAGAGTAATGTTTTGTATCTTTTAGTTCAATAAAAAGGTCAAGTATAGCCTTTACCATGCTTATTTTTCAAGTCTATATGTTGCTGTTTGAAAACAGAAAGTTTGCTGTTATGTTTTGAATATTTGTGAATAGTCAGAACATGATAAAATCTTGAAATGTTTACACAATGAGTAACAACAAATTATCTACAGTGTGGTAATTTTTCAGAATTTTTGGAATTAGAGAAGTATGAATTTTCTTGCATTCCTTACAGACTGTTCTGTTTAGACAGATTGCTGTTATGTTTGCATTGTTTGCATATGATTACTTGTTTAATGATTCTATTTGAGGGTAGGACTTTTAAATATGCAATTTTAAATAATAATTTTAGTGATTTGCTACACTAGAGAATGATAAGGTTTTGCATGGATTTATACTAACCTATCTCATGAGTTCTTGTTGAGTTTTGTGTGGATGAAGCTTTTAAGATTTAGGGAAACCGCGATATGAAAGGAATTAAGGAGACACAAAAGCTCAAGCTTGGGGATGCACAAGGCATCCCTAATTAATATGTCAAGAAGTCTCAAGCATCTAAGCTTGGGGATGCCCCGGTTGGCATCCCACATTTCTTCTTCAACAATGATCGGTCAGTTTTGCTTGAACCTAAGTTTTTGCTTCTTCACATGATATGTGCTATCCTTGCAATGTCATTTTATTTTGTTTTGCTTGCTATTTGAATAAAGTACATAAGATCTGAAATTTTATTAATGAGAAGGAGTCTTCACATAGTTACATAATAATTCCACTACTCATTGATCTTCACTTATATCTTTCGGAGTAGTTTGTCATTTGCTCTAGTGCTTCACTTATATCTTTTTAGAGCACGACAGTGGTTTTATTTTGAAGAAATAGATGAACTATCATGCTTCACTTATATTATTTTGAGAGTCATTATAACAGCATGGTAATTTGCTTTGGTTATGAATTTAGTCCTAATACGATAGGCATCCAAGAGGGATATAATAAAAACTTTCATATAAAGTGCATTGAATACTATGAGAAGTTTGATTCCTTACGATTTTTTTGAGATATGAAGATGGTGATATTAGAGTAATGCTAGTGAGTAGTTGTGAATTTGAGAAATACTAGTGTTGAGGTTTGTGAGTCCCGTAGCATGCACGTATGGTCAACCGTTATGTAAGGAAGTTGGAGCATGAGATATTTTTTGATTGTCTTCCTTATGAGTGGCGGTCGGGGATGAGCGATGGTCTTTTCCTACCAATCGATCCCCCTAGGAGCATGCGCGTAGTGCTTGGTTTTGATGACTTGTATATTTTTGTAATAAGTATGTGAGTTATTTGTGACTAATGTTGAGTCCATGGATTATAAGCACTCTCACCCTTCCACCGTTGCTAGCCTCTCTAGTACCGTGTAACTTTTGCCGGTACCATAAACCCACCATTTACCTTCCTCAAAACAGCCACCATACCTACCTATTATGGCATTTTCATAACCATTCCGAGATATATTGCCATGCAACTTCCACCGTTCTGTTTATTATGACATGCTCCATCATTGTCATATTCCTTTGCATGATCATGTAGTTGACATCGTATTTGTGGCAAAGCCACCGTTCATAATTCTTTCATACATGTCACTCTTGATTCATTGCACATCCCGGTACACCATCGGAGTCATTCATATAGAGTCATATTTTGTTCTAGTATCGATTTGTAATTCTTGAGTTGTAAGTAAATAAAAGTGTGATGATCTTCATTATTAGAGCATTGTCCCATGTGAGGAAATACAAAAATAAAAAAGAGGCCAAAGAAGCCAATGAAAAAAGAGAGGCCAAAAAAGCCAAACAAAAAAATGAGAGAAAAAGAGAGAAGGGGCAATGCTACTATCCTTTTACCACACTTGTGCTTCAAATTAGCACCATGATCTTCATGATAGAGAGTCTCTGTGTTGTCACTTTCATACACTAGTGGGAATTTTTCATCATGGAACTTGGCTTGTATATTCCAACGATGGGCTTCCCCAAATGCCCTAGGTCTTCATGAACAAGCAAGTTGGATGCACACCCACTTAGTTTTCTTTTTGAGCTTTCATACACTTATAGCTCCAGTGCATCCGTTGCATGGCAATCCCTACTCACTCGCATTGATATCTATTGATGGGCATCTCCATAGCCCATTAATACGCCTAGTTGATGTGACACCATCTTCCTCTTTTTGTCTTCTCCGCAACCACCATTCTATTCCACCTATAGTGCTATATCCATGGCTCACGCTCATGTATTGTGTGAAAGTTGAAGAAGTTTGAGAATACTGAAGTATGAAACAATTGCTTGGCTTGTCATCGGGGTTGTGCATGATTTGAGTATTTTGTGTGATGAAGATCGATCATAGCGAGACTATATGATTTTATAGGGATGAACTTTCTTTGGCCATGTTGTTTTGAGAAGACATGATTGCTTTGTTAGTATGCTTGAAGTATTATTGTTTTCATGTCAATATTAAACTTTTGTTTTGAATCTTATGGATCTGAATATTCTTGCCACAATAAAGAAGATTACATTGATAAATATGTTAGGTATCATTCCACATCAAAAATTCTGTTTTTATCATTTACCTACTCGAGGACGAGCAGGAATTAAGCTTGGGGATGCTTGATACGTCTCCAACGTATCTATAATTTTTTATTGTTCCATGCTATTATATTATCCATCTTGGATGTTTTATATGCATTTATATGCCGTTTTATATGATTTTTGGCACTAACATATTAACCTAGAGCCCAGTGCCAGTTTCTATTTTTTCCTTGTTTTTGAGTTTTACAGAAAAGGAATACTATACAGAGTCCAATTGACGTGCCAATTTTTGATGATTTTTATGGACCAAAAGAAGCCCCCGGAGTAAAAGAGTTGGGCCAGAAGAGTCCTGAGCCATCCACAAGGGTGGAGGGCGCGCCCTACCCCCTGGGAGCACCCCCCCTATCTCGTGGATGACTCGGAGACCCCCCTAACATGAGACCAACGCCAAAAATTCCTACAAATACAGAAACCCCCAGAAAGAAACCTAGATCGGGAGTTCCGCCACCGCAAGCCAGTGTAGCCACGAAAAACCAATCGGGACCCTGTTCCGGCCCCCTGTCGGAGGGGGAATCCTTCACCGGTGGCCATCTTCATCATCCCGGCGATCTCCATGACGAGGAGTGAGTAGTTCACCCTCGGGGCTGAGGGTATGTACCACTAGCTATGTGTTTGATCTCTCTCTCTCTCTCTCTCTCTCTCTCTCTCTCGTGTTCTTGATTTGGCACGATCTTGATGTATCGCGAGCTTTGCTATTATAGTTGGATCTTATGATGTTTCTCCCCCTCTACTATCTTGTAATGGATTGAGTTTTCCCTTTGAAGTTATCCAATCGGATTGAGTCTTTAAGGATTTGAGAACACTTGATGTATGTCTTGCATGTGCTTATCTGTGGTGACAATGGGATATTCACGTGATCTACTTGATGTATGTTTTGGTGATCAACTTGCGGGTTCAGTGACCTTGTGAACTTATGCATAGGGGTTGGCACACGTTTTCGTCTTGACTCTCCGGTAGAAACTTTGGGGCACTCTTTGAAGTTCTTTGTGTTGGTTGAATAGATGAATCTGAGATTGTGTGATGCATATCGTATAATCATACCCACGGATACTTGTGGTTACGTTGGAATATCTAGGTGACATTAGGGTTTTGGTTGATTTGTATCTTAAGGTGTTATTCTAGTACGAACTCTAAGATAGATCAAACGGAAAGAATAGCTTCATGTTATTTTACTACGGACTCTTGAATAGATCGATCAGAAAGGATAACTTTGAGGTGGTTTGGTACCCTACAATAATCTCTTCGTTTGTTCTCCACTATCAGTGACTTTGGAGTGACTCTTTGTTGCATGTTGAGTGATTGTTATATGATCCAATTATGTTATTATTGTTGAGAGAACTTGCACTAGTGAAAGTATGAACCCTAGGCCTTGTTTCGAAGCATTGCAATACCGTTTTCGCTCACTTTTATTACTTGTTACCTTGCTGTTTTTATAATTTCAGATTATAAAAACCTATATTTGCCATCCATATTGCACTTGTATCACCATCTCTTCGCCGAACTAGTGCACCTATACAATTTACCATTGTATTGGGTGTGTTGGGGACACAAGAGACTCTTTGTTATTTGGTTGCAGGGTTGCTTGAGAGAGACCATCTTCATCCTACACCTCCCACGGATTGATAAACCTTAGGTCATCCACTTGAGGGAAATTTGGTACTGTCCTACAAACCTCCACACTTGGAGGCCCAACAACATCTACAAGAAGAAGGTTGTGTAGTATACATCATTGGCCATGAGGGACGTTATAGCCTAGCTATGGCCAATTGAACCCGTTCCGAGCAGCTACTTCGGCCTGGTGCAGCGACTAGTCGACGCGCTGCCCCGAATTGATGCAATCAAGCGGTCGGCATGCATAGAAGGTGCGCGGATGGCCTTCGCTCGTGTCAAGATGCGCTGGGCAAATGAAGGCTGCCGTTGTGGCAATTGAGGGCCCGCCTGGAGGCAAGGACCATGGCACGCCGGAGTGCTATTTCGGAGACATCCTAGAGGGTGCCCGTTTGATAGAGGGTCAATGCTCGAAGGATCTTATGTTCGAATGAATGTATCCGGCCTATCTAGAATTTTTGTTTATGAAACAAGGCCTATGTATAATGTGCTTGCTTGTTTATCTCAATTTATTTTCCTCCTATGCGGCTGTTTGATATATCTGAAAGTTTGCCAGTCGTCGGCTTCGGCCCCCACGTAGATGCTACTAGGGTGTTCGAAATAACACGTGACCACACTTGCTCCAACGTCTTGGTCCATAAAGGAGGTGATCGTGCAGCGAACGAGGCAATCAGACTATGTGGCTTTAACACTCTCACTTAGCCAGAGGAGTTTGACAATGGGATTAAAGGCGTAGCCCCTGGTGTTGTTCGCTATCCGTACTTGGGTGCTTGAGTCGCCTGACCGGGTGGAGACCAGTCCTTCGTAAAATACGGAAGAAATCGCTAGAGATTTAGCGAGTCGCTGAATTACTGACCAGCTCTCGTCGTATCATGACAGTCAGTTTTTGGCTTTTTCTACTGAGGTGCTTGACTGGGCGAGCCAGAAACACAATCACAGTAGTTCTCCCTTTACTACCTTAGCCGAACAAGCGGAACGTAAGGTGGTAAGCACAGGAGCCGAGCAACCCAACTATTGACCAAAGACATGATTCAAAGCCAATGCATATAATGCTGACGCCGAAGTGTACTGTGAAAGTGTTCGGACTTTTTGTTTTTGAATGTTTGTGGCCAAATAAAGCCCCTGGCCATCGATGCCAATGTGTGCATGTCCATTAGTCGTGAAGACGGAATGCATATTATGGAGTAGGTCAATGCCGAATAAGGTAGGAAAAAACTGTTTCCATTATGGTCTGATTTGATACGTTAAAACATGCTCTTACAGAGAATGGCGTACAGATCCAGGCTATTTTACATGCCAAGAATTTGTAAATAAGGTAAAAGCTCCATACATGTCATGCCCAAGATGCGACCCTATCCTAAAGGAACTCAAAGGTCCCACCAAGGATAGAAGCGCATCTTGAAGACGCTTTTGCAAGGTGGACATCATTACATCAACATTACATAATAGTGGGGATACAACCAAGACATACAATGTCACATGAATACAACAACACATCATATACAAGATCAACATCCGACTACGGATGAAACATAAACAGAAACTCAAACAATATCCACCCTCCTAGCCCAGGCTGCCGACCAGGAACCTTTCCCTCAATCGAAGAAGAAGCAGAAGAAGAACTCCAACACAAATAAACATCGCTCTCGCATCATGATCATCGCATAACCTGTACCTGCAACTGGTGGTGTAGTAATCTATGAGCCATGGGGACTCAGCAATCCCATTACCATGGGTATCAAGACTAGCAAAGCTGAATGGGTAAGGAAGGAAGTGGTGAGGTTGCAGCAGCGACTAAGCAATGTATGGTGGCTAACTTACGCAAATGAGAGCGAGGAGAGAAGCAAAGCAAGCGGTCGTCAACTAGTAATGATCAAGAAGTGATCCTGAACTCCTACTTACGTCAGACATAACCCAGAAACCGTGTTCTCCTCTCGATCAACCCTGAAAAGAGACACTCACGGTTACGCACACGATTGGTGTATTTTAGAAGAGTTTACTTCAAGTTTACTACAACCGGACACTAACAAATTCCCATCTGCCACATAACCGCGGGCACGGCTTTCGAAAGTTCAAACCCTGCAGGGGTGTCCCAACTTAGCCCATGATAAGCTCTCGCGATCAACGAAGGATATTCCTTCTCCCGGGAAGACCCGATCAGTCTCGGAATCCCGTTTACAAGACATTTCGACAGTGGTAAAACAAGTCCAGCAAGACCGCCCGATGCGCCGACAATCCCGATAGGAGCTGCACATATCTCGTTCTCAGGGCAACACCGGATGAGACAGGCTACGAGTAAAACCAAGCCTCGAGTTTCCCCGTGGTGGCCCGGCAGGCGGCTCGGTTCGAACCAACACTTAGACAAGCATTGGCCCGGGGGGGCTAAATAAAGATGACCCTTGGGTTAATTACTCCCAAGGGAAAATAGGTGGTGGTGAAGCAAATGGTAAAACCAAGGTTGGGCCTTGCTGGAGGAGTCTTATTCAAAGCGAACTGTCAAGGGGGTCCCATAAATCACCCAACCGCGTTAGGGACGCAAAAATCTGGGAACATAATACCGATATGACGGAAACTAGGGCGGCAAGAGTGGAACAAAACACCAGGAATAAGGCCGAGCCTTCCACCCTTTACCAAGTATATAGATGCATTAATAATATAAGAGATATTGTGATATCCCAACATAAACATAATCCAACATGGAGCAATCTTCATCTTCACCTGCAACTAGCAACGCTATAAGAGGGGCTGAGCAAAAGCGGTAACATATCCAAACAACAGTTTGCTAGGAAGGGTAACAAAGGTCTGAGGTTCATGACAATTTGGGAGGCTTGAGCAGCAAGTGGTAGGTAACGCAGCATAGCGAAAGAACGAAGCAACTAGCATAGCAATGATAGTAATGAGATCCAAGGTGACGGTCATCCTTCCTGAAATCCCGCAAGGAAGAAGAACGAGTCCATGAAGAAGATGAAGCCACGAAGACGAACCAAGCGTAGACGAACGAATCCTCACGATCGCAACGAAACAAGAACTAGCGAGAAGAAGCACACAACAAGGTAAACACACCACTCATGAACACGGCATGATGCTCAACCAAGTATGATGCGTGATAAGACTACATGAAGCTACTCATGGCAAGAGATGATGCATACAAGAACAACACATCAAAGCAAGTTTAAATGAGGCCGGAAACAACATAGAACAATTCCGGTAAGTCCTCATAAGCAAATTTCGAAAAGCGTCCAGATCTGAATAACCTTATATTCAAGTTTGTTAAACAGGAAGTTAAGATGCACCAACATGATCTACACGAAATTCTAGTCAAGTTACATATAAAGTTCATTAGATTCGGAGCTACGGCATAAAAGATATGAGCAAAACAAGGTAAGCATGGCATTGATACAAAATGCATTCAAACATCAAGCAACCACATCAAAACAAGGATGCAACATGATAATATGAATCTACATTTAATTCTAAGCAAGTTTTATATAAAGCACACTCAAAACGGAGCAACGGTTCAACACATACACACTATACAAGACATAACAACAATCTGTCCAAAACAGCAAGTAGGCATCTAGCAAGCACCCAAACAACAAGCTACAGGAAGCGGGGAGACGCCGGAGGGGCGCGGCGGCGGGGTCCCGGCGCGCGGCGGCGCGGGACGGGCGGTGGCACGGGCGAGGCGGGCACCTCGGGCCCAGTCGCGGTCGGGGCGGGCCCCGCCGTGGGCGGAGCGGGCCGGCGGCGTGCGCCGGTGCGGGAGTGCCATGTGGCGGCGTCGGAGTGGAGGAGAGGGGCGGCGGGGTGACGTGGCGTCCCCGGATTGGTCCGGGCGACGTGGAGGCGGCGGTGGACGCGTCCAGCGGCGGGCGGACATGTCCGGTGGCGCGGAGGGGAAGAGGCTAGGGTTCGGACCCGAATATTCGGAGGAGTGCACATATTTATAGGTAGGAGGAGGTAGGAGGCTCCAAATGGAGTGTGGTTTTCGCCCACACGATCATGATCGAACGACCGAGATGATGGAAGTGACTTGGGTGGGTTTTGGGCCACTTTGAAGGGGGTGTTGGGCTGGACCAAAAAGAGGATTTTACGGTTACCCGGTTAACCGTTGGAGTATCAAACGGACTCCAAATGGCACGAAACGTGACAAGCGGTCTACGGGTGCTATGCCAAGGCCGCTTGGCAAACCTCGGGCCATTCCAAGAAAGTTTAACACCCGCACACGAAAAGAGGTAAAAGAGGGCGCCGGGGAACACAGGAGTGCCGGATTGCAAAACGGACAACGGGAAAAATACTCGGATGCATGAGACGAACACGTATGCAAATGCGATGCACATGATGACATGATATGAAATGCAGATGATGACATGGAAAAGTGCAACACACAAGCAAATGACATGGCAACAACAGCGAATAACTGGCAGACACCTGGTGCATCGAATCCGGGGCGTTACAATGAGACAGGCTACAAGTAAAACCAAGCCTCGAGTTTCCCCGTGGTGGCCCCGCAGACGGCTCGGTTCGAACCAGCACTTACAGAAGCACTGGCCGGGGGGGCTAAATAAAGATTACCCTTGGGTTGGGCGACCCAAGGGAAGGGGTGATAGGTTGTAGGCAAATGTAAAACCAAGGTTGGGCCTTGCTGGAAGAGTCTTATTCAAGGCGAACTGTCGAGGGAGTCCCATAAATCACCCAACTGCGTTAGGCACGCAAAATCCGGGAACATAATACCGATATGACGGAAACTAGGGCGGCAAGAGTGGAACAAAACACCAGGCATAAGGCCGAGCCTTCCACCCTTTACCAAGTATATAGATGCATTAATAATATAAGAGATATTGTGATATCCCAACATAAACATAATCCAACATGGAGCAATCTTCATCTTCACCTTCAACTAGCAACGCTATAAGAGGGGCTGAGCAAAAGCGGTAACATAGCCAAACAACGGTTTGCTAGGAAAGGTGACAAAGGTTAGAGGTTCATGGCAATTTGGAAGGCTTGATAAGCAAGTGGTAGGTAACACAGCATAGCGGTAGAAGAAGATGACGGTCATCTTGCCTGCAATCCCGTTAGGAAGAAGAACGAGTCCATGAAGAAGATGAAGCCACGAAGACGAACCAAGCGTAGACGAACGAATCCTCACGATCGCAATGAAACGGGAACTATCGAGAAGAAGCACACAACATGGTAAACACACCACACATGAACAAGGCATGATGCTCAACCAAGTATGATGCATGACAATGCTACATGAAGCTACTCATGGCAAGAGATGATGCATATAAGAGCAACACATCAAAGCAAGTTTAAATGAGGCCGGAAACAACGTACAACACTTCCGGTAAGTCCTCATATGCAAATTTCGAAATTGGTCCAGATACGAATAAATCTTATGTTCAAGTTGTTAAACAGCAAGTTAAGATGCACCAACATGATGTACACAAAATTCTAGTCAAGTTACATATAAAGTTCATTTAATTTGGAGCTACGGCCTAGAAGATATGAGCAAAACAAGACAAACATGGCATTGATGCAAAATGCATTCAAACATCAAGCAAACACATCAAAACAAGGATGCAACATGATAATATGAGACTACATGCAAAACTAAGCAAGTTTCATATAGAGCACACTCAAAACGGAGCAACGGTTCAACACATACACCCTATACAAGTTATAACAACAATCTGTCCAAAACAGCAAGTAGGCATCTTGCAAGCATCAAAACAACATGCTACAGGACCAAAACATGATAACAAAAGGCATGGACATGATGTAAAGGTAAAGCGTTACAAAATATGGAAACTGAGCTATCTCCAGAAACTACTAGAACAAGCTCAAAATGACATGGCAAGATTGCAAATAATAACAGGTTCACCGACTTAGTGGAATTCACAGGACATGGCAGAAATAACATCAGGTTAGCATGTTTAGAGCTAACAACCAATATGTTATGGCAAGCTATCATGTCGAACTAGAGCATGGAATGAATCAACTCAAGGCATAGAACAAAAGTCCCTTACTGACCATGAGCCAAAAGGGATCAGAAAATACAATTGCAAGCATGTGAACATAGCAAAAACATAAACAGATTCAGACTTGGTGAGAATAACAGCACATGGCAGGAACAACGATAAGTAGGCGTGTTGGTGAGCTTGATTCACTCACCACAAGGCATTGCATGATAAGCTAAGCATACACCCAGAAACTAGACATGGCATAGAAGCAAGACACTTCAAGAACAACAACATATCATGCATGGACAAACAACAACAAGCTAAGCAAAATTGCTAAACATGTTAACAATCTGCCAGGAACATATTATAGCAAAAGTAGAGCAAGATTAGGCCATGCTAGATCACTCCATAAATACAAACAGAGGAATGAATGGATAGAGCATAACCATATGTCCAAAACATCCTTACTGAACATATTCAAAAGAGGCATGGATCTCACTGTAGCAACATGAATACATGGCATGAAAATAACAGCAGAACAAAGACTTGGTGAAATTCTAAGTCCCTGAAATCAACAACATCATGGAGGCTACTTTGCAAGCTTGAAACAATCAACACATGGCATTTCATGAAGAATAGATTGCACCACAGAAAAGTTGGCATGTTGTAGCTCATAACACATGTAGACCTCATGCTCAAAAGAAAAACACACAAAAAGATACAAAAATGACAAATGAGCATGTTTTGATAAACTACGGTAGACAACATCATATAGCACTCTTGCAAAGATGATTAGGGCATCAAGATTGTTTCAAACAAACATGGCACAATGGAACAAAATGAAGAGCACAACCTGATGAACATTTTGATATATCATGCACGCAAAATGAAGCAGCATGCGGAGAGATATGACATGATGAAGTATGCATGAAAAATACACAGATCTGGGACTTAGTGATGAAAATGACCTCGGGGAAAAGTCAACCCATCCAATACTCCAGATCTGGATCGGGCCCGGCGGGTACTGTAGCAGCTCGAGGACGAGGTCGCCGGAAAAGGAGGTCGCGGTGGCCGGAGACGCTGCGGAGCTCACCGGACTTCGCGGATCCGGCCGGAGGAGCGGGGACTTGAGGCCGCCGGAGTTGGGCGCGGGAGTTGGGCGGCGCGCGCGGGGCAGCCGGAGCCGGGGCGGCGGACGGGCGCCGGCGGGGCGGCGAGGGCTGAGGCGGCCGGCCGGCGGGGCGGATCGGGAGGAGCTCGGCGACTCGGGCGCGGGCGTCCCGCGGCGTGCGGCGGCGGCGGATGGGCCGGGCGGGCCCCGCCTGGGCCCGGCGGGCCGCGGCTGTGGGGACGGCGGCGGGAAACACGTGGCGGCTGGCGATTGGGTGCGGGAGGCGGCGGACGTGTCCGGCCGCCGGGCGGACATGTCCGGCGGCGCGGGGAAGAAGATGCTAGGGTTTGATCTGCGTGAAATTTCGGGGAGGGACACATATTTATAGGTAGGAGGAGGTAGGAGTGTCCAAATGAGGTGCGGTTTTCGCCCACACGATCGTGATCGAACGACCGAGAACATGGAGGGGGTTTGGATGGGTTTTGGGCCACTTTGAAGGGGGTGTTGGGCTGCACACAAAAGAGGCCTTTGCGGTTACCCGGTTAACCATTGGAGCATCAAATGACCTCCAAATGGCACGAAACTTGAAAGGCGGTCTACCGGTGCTATACCAAGGCCGCTTGGCAAACCTCGGTCCATTTCGAGACTGTTTAACACCCGCACATGAAAAGAGGCAAAAGGGGGCACCGGGGAACATAGGAGTGCCGGATTGCAAAACGGGCAACGGGGAAAATGCTCGGATGCATGAGACGAACACGTATGCAAATGCGATGCACATGATGACATGATATGAAATGCAGATGATGACATGGCAAAATGCAACACGCGAGCACATGACATGGCAAGGACGGCGAATAACTGGCGGACACCTGGCGCATCGAATCCGGGGCGTTACAATACAGGTCCTAAAAAAAGGTGGTCTTTGAAGATCCTGCCGCACGTCTGCGTCGCTTTCACCTTTGAGGGAGGTTCCTTGAAAGGAACGGTCCACGATTATCCTTACGAATCCGGGCTTGGAGAGAGTCCTTGTTCGTCCGTGGAATAGCTAGGTTTTAATGCATCTGTGGTATTGAAGAAGAAGAGGAAAAACAATCAGAGAGAGGAAGAAGGTCAAGGTCATATAGGGTGTAGCCGTGCTATAGACCCATCCGTATTGTGTCTCCGTTGATGCCCACGGTATTTTGAGTGCGTAATTATGCACGCGCGGTACAAATGTCGCGGGTGTGTGCGGCAATCGACGGAGGCGAAACTGCTAGGCTAGCTCTGGAGTTGCCGAGCTGTCCTCGCACAAAGTTGACCGGTCTCGTTTGTCCCGGGGCTTGATGGCCGATGAGGTATGCGGCTTAAGAGGGCCGCTTTGTACCTCGGCCTCGAGGGCCGCGGTGTGCTCCTCGATACGGAGGGAGTGCTCTGTGTTTCCATTAACTGTAATGACGCCGCGGGGTCCGGGCATTTGGAGCTTTAAGTAAGCCTAATGCAGGACCGCATTAAAGAGGGCGAAGGTGGTTCGTTCGAGCAGTGCGTGATAGCCACTGCGGAAAGGGACGATGTCGAAGATCAAGTCTTTGCTTCGGAAGTTGTCCATCGAACTGAATACTACTTCCAATGTTATGGTGCCCGTACAACGGGCTTCAACACCAGGGATTACTCCTTTAAAGGTGGTTTTGGTGAGCTTGATTCTTAACGGATCAATACCCATTTTGCGGACAGTGTCCTGATAAAGCAGGTTAAGACTGTTGTCACCGTCCATGAGGACTCATGTGAGATGAAATCCGTCAATAATTGGATCGAGAACCAATGTTGCCGAACCTCCAAGACAGATACTGGTTGGATGGTCTCTGCGATCAAAAGTGATCGGGCAGGCTGACCATGGGCTGAATTTTGAGGCGACCGGCTCTACGGCGTAGACGTCTCTTAGCGCACGCTTGCGCTCCCTCTTGGGGATATGTGTAACATATATCATATTCACTATTTTTACCTCGGGGGGAAATCTCTTCTGTCCCCCTGTGTTCGGTTTGCGAGGCTCTTCATTGTCGTCCTCGCTAGGCGGCTCTTTCCCCTTATGCTCGGTGTTGAGCTTACCGGCCTGTTTAATGACCCAAAAATTTCTGTTGGTATGATTGGCAGGCTTGTCAGGGGTGCCATGAATCTGGCAAGGCTAATTGAGTATTCTGTCCAAACTGGGTGGACTATCTTTGTTTCGTTTGAATGACTTCTTCCGTTGTCCAGATTTGGAGCCGCTAAATTCGGCGTTGACCGCCATGTCTGAGGTATCGCTATTTTTGTTTCAGCACTTATGTTTGTTGCATCGTGGCCTACCGTTGCCGTCTCTGGCTTCGGAGGTGCTAGGGTCGCTGGTGCTGGTGCTTTGACGAGCTCGCCAGCTATCCTCTCCCGCGCGAAAGTGGGTCATGAGTGCGGTAAGAGCTACCATGGACTTCGGTTTTCCTTGGCCAAGGTGTCTGGCGAGCCACTCGTCCTAGACGTTGTGTTTAAAGGAAGAGAGGGCTTCGGCGTCCGGGTAATCGAAAATTTGGTTCTTTTTAATTAAGAACCTGGTCCAGAGCTTCCGGGCTGATTCTCCGGGCTGCTGGATGATACGTCTCCAACGTATCTATATTTTTTTTATTGTTCCATGCTATTATATTATCTGTTCTGGATGTTTAATGGGCTTTGTTATGCACTTTGATATTATTTTTGGGACTAACCTACTAACCGGAGGCCCGGTGCAAATTGCTGTTTTTTTGCCTATTTCAGTGTTTCGCAGAAAAGGAATATCAAACGGAATGAAACCTTCGGGAGAATCATTTTTTGAACAAACGCAATCCAGGAGACTTGGAGTGGACGTCAAGGAAGCAACGAGGCGGCCACGAGGTAGGACGACGCGCCCATGGGGGGTAGGCGCGCCCCCCACCCTTGTGGGCCCCTCGTGGCTCCGCCGACCTACTTCTTTCGACTATATATACTCATGTACCCCGAAAACATCCGAGAGCACCACGAAACCCTATTTCCACCGCCGCAACCTTCTGTACCCGTGAGATCCCATCTTGGGGCCTTTTACGGCGCTCCGTCGAAGGGGGAATCGATCACGAAGGGCTTCTAAATCAACACCATGGCCTCTCCGATGATGTGCGAGTATTTTACCACAGACCTTCGGGTCCATAGTTATTAGCTAGATGGCTTCATCTCTCTTTTTGGATCTCAATACAAAGTTCTCCTCGATCTTCTTGGAGATCTATTCGATGTAATACTTTTTGCAGTGTGTTTGTCGGGATCCGATGAATTGTGGGTTTATGATCAAGTTTATCTATGAACAATATTTGATTCTTCTCTGAATTCTTATATGTATGATTTGATATCTTTGCAAGTCTCTTCGAATTATCAGTTTGGTTTGGCCTACTAGATTGATCTTTCTTGCAATGGGAGAACTGCTTAGCTTTGGGTTCAATCTTGCGGTGTCCTTTCCCAGTGACAGCAGGGGCAACAAGGCACGTATTGTATTGTTGCCATCAAGGATAAAAAGATGGGGTTTATATCATATTGCTTGAGTTTATCCCTCTACATCATGTCATCTTGCCTAATGCGTTACTCCATTCTTATGAACTTAATACTCTAGATGCATGCTGGATAGCGGTCGATGTGTGAAGTAATAGTAGTAGATGCAGAATCGTTTCGATCTACTTGTCACGAACGTGATGCCTATATACATGATCATGCCTAGATATTCTCATAACTATGCACTTTTCTATCAATTGCTCGACAGTAATTTGTTCACCCAATGTAAAATATGCTATCTTGAGAGAAGCCACTAGTGAAACCTATGACCCCCGGGTCTATCTTTTATCATATTAATCTCCCGTCAACTAGCCAATTTATGTCGCCATTTATTTTGCAATCTTTACTTTCCAATCTATACAACAAAAATACCAAAAATATTTGTCTTATTATCTCTATTAGATCTCACTTTTGCAAGTCGCCGTGAAGGGATTGACAACCCCTTTATCGCGTTGGTTGCAAGGTTCTTATTTGTTTGTGCAGGTACGAGGGACTTGCGTGTAGTCTCCTACTGGATTGATACCTTGGTTCTCAAAAACTGAGGGAAATACTTACGCTACTTTGCTGCATCACCCTTTCCTCTTCAAGGGAAAACCAACGCATGCTCAAGAGGTAGCAAGAAGGATTTCTGGCGCCGTTGTTGGGGAGATCTACACACAAGTCATGACGTACCAAGTACCCATCACAAACTCTTATCCCTTGCATTAAATTATTCACCATTTGCCTCTCATTTTCCTCTCCCTCACTTCACCCTTGCTATTTTATTCGCCCTTTTTTGTTCGCCTCTTTTCGCTTGCTTCTTGTTTGCTTGTGTGTTGGACTGATTGTTGTCACAATGGCTCAAGACAATACTAAATTGTGTGACTCTTCCAATACCAACAACAATGATTTTGTTAGCACTCCGATTGCTCCTATTACCGATTGAGGGAGTCCTGGATGAGGGGGTGTTCAGGTAGCCGAACTATACCTTCAGCCGGACTCCTGGACTATGAAGATACAAGAATGAAGACTTCGTCCCGTGTCCGGATGGGACTTTCCTTAGCGTGGAAGGCAAGCTTGCGATGCGGATATTCAAGATCTCCTACCAATGTAACCGACTCTGTGTAACCCTAACCCTATCCGGTGTATATATAAACCGGAGGGTTGTAGTCCGTAGGACGAACCATCATCATACACAATCATACCATATGCTAGCTTCTAGGGTTTAGCCTCCTTGATCTCGTGGTAGATCTACTCTTGTACTACACATATCATCAATATTAATCAAGCAGGAGTAGGGTATTACCTCCATCGAGAGGGCCCGAACCTGGGTAAAAACATCGTGTCCCTTGTCTCCTGTTACCATCCGGCCTTGACGCACAGTTCGGGACCCCCTACCCGAGATCCGCCGGTTTTGACACCAACATTGGTGCTTTCATTGAGAGTTCCTCTGTGTCGTCGCCTTTAGGCCCGATGGCTCCTTCGATCATCAACAACGATGAGGTCCAGGGTGAGACTTTTCTCCCCGGGCAGATCTTCATCTTCGGCGGCTTCGCTCTGCGGGCCAATTCTCTTGGTCACCTGGAGCAGATCGAAAGCTACGCCCCTGGCCATCAAGTCAGGTTTGGAAGCTTAAACTACACGGTGGATATCCACGGAGACTTGATCTTCGACGGGTTCGAGCCACAGCCAAGCGTGCCGCACTATCTCAAAGGGCATGATCTAGCTCTGCCTCCGAACAGTGTCCTGGAGGCCGCACACGCACCGGTTCTGACCCTTGACTCGGAGCCTATTGCGTCAATCGAGGATGAGCGGTTGGACGTCACCTCGGGGGCTGCGATCTCAAAGGTGATCGAGCCGAACGCCAGCCCCGCACTCCGCGTGACCCGTGACTCCGAGGGTCCGAACTCCTCACCGGACTCCGAACCCCCTGCGCCCCTGCCGATCGAATCCGATTGGGCGCCGATAATGGAGTTCACCGCCGCGGACATCTTTCAGCACTCGCCTTTTGGCGATATCCTGAACTCTCTCAAGTCTCTCTCTTTATCAGGAGAGCCCTGGCCGAACTGCGGTCAGCAAGGATGGGATACGGACGATGAAGAAATTCAAAGCCCACCCACCACCCACTTTGTAGCCACTGTCGACGATTTAACCGACATGCTTGACTTCGGCTCCGAAGACTTCGACGGTATGGACGACGAGGTAGGAGACGAACAGGAACCAGCACCTGTAGGGCGCTGGAAGGCCACCTCGTCATATGACATATACATGGTGGATACTCCAAAATACGGAGATGGCAATGGAACAGCGGGGGATGACACCTCCAAGAAACAGCCAAAGTGCCGGCGTCAGCGGCGCCGCTCTAAATCCCGCCAAAGCAAAAACGGTGATTCCGGCACGGGAGATAATACTACCCCGGATAGCGCCGAAAAACACCCAACCCAGCATGATTCGGCGCAGGAAGATGGAGAAGCCAACCCTCATGAGAGAGCGGCAGAACGAGAGGTCGAGGATGATAAGTATATGCCTCCCTCCGAAGACGAGGCAAGCCTCAATGACGACAAATTCGTCATACCATCAGACCCCGCCAAACAAGAGCATTTCAAACGCAGGCTTCTAGCCATGGCAAACAGCCTCAAGAAAAAGCAGCAACAGCTTAGAGCTGATCAAGATTTGCTAGCTGATAGATGGACTGAAGTTCTTGCGGCCGAAGAGTTTGAACTCAAGCGCCCCTCCAAGAGTTACCCAAAGCGCAGGCCGCTACCCCGATCAGAGGAGGAAGCGCCTACATCACCAGCGCACGACATGGCAGACCGGCCACCTCGCGGCCGCGACAGAGCAGCCTACCGGCCCTCCACCCAAGCCATGCCCCGACGCCGCTCAGCTAAGGCACGGGAAAATGCGCCAGACCTGCGAGACGTACTGGAGGATAAGGCAAGGCAAACAAGATCGATCTACGGATCACGTAGGCGCCCTACGGCACGTGACGATGATCCTCACTCCGGATACAACCAATCCGGCCGGGCCGAACACAGCATACATAGCTCTTCCGAGCTGCGTCGTGACATAGCCCAGTATAGGGGCGCCCCACACCCACTATGCTTCACAGATGAAGTAATGGATCATAAAATCCCAGAGGGTTTCTAACCCGTGAACATCGAAACATACGATGGCACCACAGATCTGGTGGTATGGATTGAGGACTATCTCCTTCACATCCACATGGCACGTGGCGATGATCTACACGCCATCAAATACCTCCCGCTCAAACTCAAAGGACCGGCTCGGCACTGGCTTAACAGCTTGCCAGCAGACTCAATCGGTTCTAGGGAGGACCTGGAAGCCGCATTACTTGATAACTTCCAGGGCACCTACGTGCGACCACCGGATGCCGACGACTTGAGCCACATAATTCAGCAGCCAGAGGAATCGGCCAGGCAATTCTGGACACGGTTCCTAACAAAGAAAAACCAGATAGTCGACTGTCCGGACGCAGAGGCCCTAGCAGCCTTCAAGCATATCATCTGTGACGAGTGGCTTGCCCGGCACCTGGGACAGGAAAAGCCAAAATCTATGGCAGCCCTCACGACACCCATGACCCGCTTTTGCGCGGGAGAAGATAGATGGCTAGCTCGGAGAAACAACTTATCAAAGAACCCTGTTAATTCGGATACCAAGGACAAAAGTGGCAGGACACGTCGACATAAGCAAAAGCGCCGCGTTAGCAGCGACAACAATGAAGATACGGCAGTTAATGCCGGATTCAGAGGCTATAAATCCGGTCAGCGGAAAAAGCCATTCAAAAAGAATACTCAGGGCCCGTCCAGTTTGGACCGAATACTCGACCGCTTGTGCCAGATCCATGGCACCCCCGAAAGGCCAGCCAATCACACCAACAGGGATTGTTGGGTGTTCAAGCAGGCAGGCAAGTTAAGAGCCGAAAACAAAGACAAGGGGCTGCATAGCGATGACGAAGAGGAGCCCAGGCCGCCGAACAACAATGGACAGAAGGGGTTTCCCCCACAAGTGCGGACGGTGAACATGATATACGCAACCCACATTCCCAAGAGGGAGCGGAAGCGTGCGCTACGGGACGTATACGCGATGGAGCCAGTCGCCCCAAAGTTCAACCCATGGTCTTCCTGCCCGATCACTTTTGATCGAAGGGACCACCCCACTAGCATCCGTCATGGCGGCTTTGCCGCATTGGTTCTCGACCCAATCATCGACGGATTTCATCTCACAAGAGTCCTCATGGATGGCAGCAGTAGCCTGAACCTGCTTTACCAGGATACAGTGCGGAAAATGGGCATCGATCCATCAAGGATTAAGCCCACAAAGACGACCTTTAAAGGCATTATACCAGGTGTAGAGGCCAATTGTACAGGCTCAGTAACACTTGACATGGTCTTCAGATCTCCGGATAACTTCCGAAGCGAAGAGTTAATCTTCGATATAGTCCCGTTCCGCAGTGGCTATCACGCCCTGCTCGGACGAACCGCATTCGCAAAGTTCAATGCGGTGCCACACTATGCATACCTCAAGCTCAAGATGCCAGGCCCTCGAGGAGTAATCACGGTCAACGGAAACACCGAACGCTCCCTCCGTACGGAGGAGCACACAGCGGCTCTCGCAGCAGAAGTACAAAGCAGCCTTCTTAGGCAATTCCCCAGTCCGGCCGTTTAAAAGCTAGACATTGCCAAGCGCGCCCGGAGTAACCTAAAACAAGACCGCCTGGCACGTTCTGAGCAGGCATAGCAATGCGGCCCCAACCCCAGCCCTCGCGATATAGCGAAACCAGTGCCTCGCGTACATAACTACGCCCTTAAAATACGATGGGCACAGGGGAAGGGGCACAATAACGGCACACCCAAAATACGGCTTAAAACGTACTAGGGGCTGCCGGATTCCTTTTTTCTTACTTTCAGGACTCCACACTTCGGACGACCTGTTCGGCAATTTGACTGCCGCACAAATGATGCAAGATCCACGGAAGCAGATAAAGCCATGCCGCATTATGGAACTCACAGGTGGTCTCCATTACGAGCAGTATACCTATTTTGAATACAATCCCGCGGCCTGCCTCTGGTCAGGACATGTTAAATAGTCCAATATATTTTCTGCTTATTGCACTACTTGTATCGTTCGGCTCTGATAAATAGCCCCTCTATAAACAATGCATAGCTTTTTGTCTATTTTTTGCATTATCCTCTTTTCATATATATGTTTATTAAATGACATGATTGCACCCGTACATCATGGTACGGCAAATACGCCAGGGGCTTCAGTACCCCTTATTATGGTGTGAGAAGTCCGTCCACTTTCACAAGTGCGGCATCCCAAACTTATAGCACTATATGCATCGGCTCCGAATCATGATTTGGGTCAATAGTTGGGTTTGCCCGGCTCCTATGTTTTGGTGCCTTAAGTTCCACTATATCGGCTAAGGTAGCACTAGGAGAACCACTGCGATTGTGCCCTGGTTCAGCTGGGTTAAGCACCACAGTGGAGAAAGTTAAAACTGACTGTCATGATGAGGTGAGAGACCGGTCGCTGTTCGAGAGGTTTTTCGAGTCCCTAAAGACTTATGTTGCTTCGAACGAGGAGCTGGCTCTGTCCGGCCAAAGGCGTGGATAGCGCCCCAAACTCGGTCTTCCGAACTAGGGGCTTCGCCGAAATTTAAAATTATAAAGTTCTATGGCTAAGTGAGAGTGTTCAAGCATTATAGTCCGATTGCCTGGTTCGTTGTGCTGAGCGCCTCCCTCGAAGGACCCAACCATGGGAAAAAGAGCGCTCAGGTTTATCCCGAACACCCCAGCACTAGTGGCACGGGGGCAGAAGCCGACGACTGGCCATCTCTCAATTTCTTGATAAACGGCCGCACAAAAAATAATATTTTAAATTCAATAAGCATTGCTTAGCGCATATGAACAAGTCTTCAGCACACAGGATAAACATGAACGAGTTCATTCAAAAATTACATCCTTCGTACATTCATCCGCCACAAGGCGGGCACCTGCAAGAACATCCTTGTAGTAGTTCTCGGGCTTGCGGTGCTCCTTCCCCGCCGGCGACACGTCCTTCACAAGCTTCTCTTCGTCCAGCCTACCCCAGTGCACCTTCGCACGGGCAAGGGCCTGACGGGCACCTTCGATGCAGACGGAGCGCTTGACGACCTCGAGCCTTGGACAGGCCTCCACCAGCCGCCGCACCAGCCCGAAATAGCTCCCAGGCAGGGTCTCTCCGGGCCACAGCCGAACTATGAGGCCCTTCATGGCCTGTTCGGCCGCCTTGTGGAGCTCGACCAGCTGTTTCAGCTGGTCGCTTAGGGGTACAGGGTGTCCGCCTTAGAATACCGGGACCAGAACACACTCTCCGTCGAGCTTCCCTCTTCAGCTCGGTAGAATGCGGCGGCGTCGGATACGCTGCGGGGAAGATCTGCGAACGCCCCTGGAGAACTCCGGATTCGGGTAAGTGACAAGTAGTTTACTTTTATATTTCTACTTTGCATTAAGAATGCCTTACCCGCTGCTATCTTTTTCATCTCGTCCAACTCCTGGAGGGCCTTTTGGGCTTCGGCCTTGGCACCCTTGGCGGTCTCAAGGGCCGACGCGAGCTCGGATGCTTGCGCCTTTGACTCAAGCTCCAAGCTCTCATGTTTTTTCATGAGAGCCTTCAACTCTTGCTGCACCTCGCCGACCTGAGCCCCAAGTCTTTCTCGCTCGGTGCGCTCCTCGGCCGCTTTCTTTTCAGCCTCAGATAGCGCCTGCTTGAGGGTCGCCACCTCAGTTGTGGCCCCTATAATAAGCAGTATGATCCTGTTATTTTTTGCAATCACGCCTCTCTATAGGCACCTTTTTATGTAGGGTATTTCTTACCTTACTTTTCCTCGAGCTACCGTTTGGCAAGGCCGACCTCTTGCTCGGTCCGCCCGAGGTCCTTTTTTAGGACATCCACCTGCGCAGTCAGTGCGGCGGTGGATAGCAGCAAAGCCTACATACGCATATTGACTCTTTATTGTTAGACTCCTGCAAAAATTAATAGATCCTCTATTCGGCTTTTCTTTCCGAACGCCAAACAGAGCATCGGGGGCTACTGTCTATGTGGTAATATTTTGACATATTTTTACTTACCTCGAAGCCTGTCAGAAGGCTTGCACAAGCTTCAGTCAGTCCGCTGTTGGCGGAATGAACCCTCTGGATCACCGTACTCATGATAGTACGGTGCCCCTTGTCGATGGAGGCGCCGTCAAGCACCTCCAGCAGATGGTCCAGTGACTCCGGTTGGACGGAGGTCGCTGGCTTAGAAGGCTTGCTCCTTTTGGAAGGAGTTCGCCTACCGCGGCTTGGAACTTTTGAAGATTCCGGCACGGTGTCCGGCTCAAAGCCGGACCTGGAGCCCTAGGGGGTCTTGTCCCTTTCACTCTTGGAGTCCGGGAGGTTGCCTTGCGGCTCCTCCAGGACCACTTCCTCCTGCCCCAGAGCTTGTTGCGACGCCACTTCGGCGTCATCCGCAGTGCGGAGGGAGACAACGGGCGGAACGGAGTTCACGTCCGATGAGTCCAGGGAGCCGCCCGACGATTCGTTGTATTCGGCCTGGGGCGGGCTGCATAATTACATTCGGCATTAAGGAAAGCTGTGCAACAAAGGAACATCATGAGTTACTCTGACGTCCGAACTTACAATTTCGCCGGACGCTTGGCCCTGTTCGGCCACTCCTCTTTGCTCTCTTCGGCGTCATGGGAGTAGTCCGGCAGAGGGGTCTTCCTTTTCCTAGACCCCTCGGCCTCCCCTGCTGGGGCGGCCTTCTTCTCCTCTCCTCCCTCCGCTGGGGGGGAGAGCTTTCTTCTTCCTCCTCCTCGTTTTCACGGGAGGAGGGCGTTTCGGACTCGTCAGACGATGAGTCCGACACCACCATGTTACGGGCACTCTTTTGAGTCCCCGTGGTCTTCTTCTTCTTCTTGACCTTCTTTTCCGGCACCACATAAGGTGCCGGAACCAGCAGCTTCGCTAGGAGCGCAGGGGCTGGGTCTTCGGGCAAGGGAGCCGGACAGTTAATTGGTTCGGATACCGCCTGCCAAGCCTGTCAAAGGTAAGGGAGTTTAGATCCCGCACAGAGTCAAACTGTGAAAGGAAAAGAAAAGAGCTTAGTATCCTGTAAAAGGTGAAGATAGCTTACCTCGCTAGCGTGACGCTGCGAGCTGTATCCGCGATCCTCGGAGGCGGATGCGGGAGCCTCGGCGCCCTTGAAAAGCACCTTCCAAGCATCTTCGTACGTTGTGTCGAAGAGCCCCTTGAGGGTTTGGTGCTGCGCCGGGTCGAACTCCCACAAATTGAAGTCCCGTTGTTAGCACGGGAGGATCCGGCGGACGAGCATAACCTGGACTATATTGACAAGCCAGATTGGCTTGTTCACCAGGGACTGGATGCAAGTTTGCAATCCGGTCACCTCTTGTTCTTTGCCCCACGACAGGCCTGTCTCTTTCCAGGACATAAGCCACGTGCGGGGTCCGGATCGGAACTCGGGGGCTGCGACCCATTTCGGATAGCATGGCTCGGTGATGTAAAACCACCCTGCTTGCCACCCCTTTAGGGTCTCCACAAAGGAACCGTCGAAACATAGGATGTTGGCCATCTTGCCCGCCATGGCGCCTCCGCACTCTGCTTGGCTGCCGCGCACCACCTTGGGCTTGACGTTGAAAGTCTTGAGCCAGAGGCCGAAATGGGGGCGGACGCGGAGGAAAGCCTCGCACACGACGATAAACGTCGAGATGTTGAGGATGAAGTTTGGGGCCAGATCGTGGAAGTCCAGGCCGTAGTAGAACATGAGTCCCCGGACGAATGGGTGGAGTGGAAAGCCCAGTCCGCGGAGAAAGTGGGAAGGAAAACTACCCTCTCATGGGGCCTTGGGGTGGGGAGAATCTGCCCCTTATCGGGAAGCCGGTGCGGGATGTCCTTGGACAGGTATCCGGCCTTCCTCAGCTTTTTTACTTGAACCTCCATGACGGAGGAGACCATCCACTTGCCTCCCGCTCCGGACATGGCTGGAGAAGGTTGAGGTGGGAAGTGCGGACTCGGGCGCTGGAGCTTGAGTGCGCAAGAGATGGATTGGCAAAGGAGGAAGAAGGCGTAGGTAAAAAAGGTGGATCCTTATCCCCTTATATGGGCGGATGCGGTTATGCGTCCCCACCTACCTAATAAAATTCGCTTGCCTCCCAAGCGCTGTGGTAAATGGCGCGGTTGGGTTACCCACATCCGTATTGATGAGAATCCCGTAAAAAGGGCACACGATCTCTGCTTTGACAAGACGTGCCAAGGAAACCGCCTCGCTAAATGTGCTGAGGCGGAAAAGTAAAAACGATTTGTATAAAGAGCTTGGCTGTAGTGTGATGACGCATTGCGGAATACGTCAGCAGATTTGATTTGTATTAATGTTATTCTCTCTATGGCAATATGTGGAAACTTATTTTGCAGAGCCGGACACTATTCTTGGTGTTTACAATCTTCTATGAAGGACTTGGAGGAGGAACCCGCCTTACAATGCCGAAGACAATCTGCGCGCCGGACTCGTCGTCACTGAAGCCTGGTTCAGGGGCTACTGAGGGAGTCCTGGATTAGGGGGTGTTCTGGTAGCCGAACTATACCTTCAGCCGGACTCCTAGACTATGAAGATACAAGATTGAAGACTTCGTCCCATGTCCGGATGGGACTTTCCTTAGCGTGGAAGGCAAGCTTGGCGATGCGGATATTCAAGATCTCCTACCAATGTAACCGACTCTGTGTAACCCTAACCCTATCCGGTGTCTATATAAACCGGAGGGTTGTAGTCCGTAGGACGAACCATCATCATACACAATCATACCATAGGCTAGCTTCTAGGGTTTAGCCTCCTTGATCTCGTGGTAGATCTACTCTTGTACTACCCATATCATCAATATTAATCAAGCAGGAGTAGGGTATTACCTCCATCGAGAGGGCCCGAACCTGGGTAAAAACATCGTGTCCCTTGTCTCCTGTTACCATCCGGCCTTGACGCACAGTTCGGGACCCCCTACCCGAGATCCGCCGGTTTTGACACCGACACCGATGCTGAATCTTGTGAAATTTATGATCCTTTGTTGAATCTTGTCATGAAAGATCAATTCTCTGGCCTTCCTAGTGAATATGCCGCTACTCATCTAAACAACTTTGTTGATTTGTGCGATATGCAAAAGAAGAAAGATGTGGATAATTCTATTGTTAAATTGAAGCTATTTCCATTTTCGCTTAGAGATCGTGCTAAAACATGGTTATCTTCTTTGCCTAAAAATAGTATTGACTCATGGAATAAGTGCAAAGATGCTTTTAGCTCTAAGTATTTTCCTCCCACTAAGATCATCTCTCTTAGAAATGATATTATGAATTTTAAGCAACTTGATCATGAGCATGTTGCACAAGCTTGGGAGAGGATGAAATTAATGATACGTAATTGCCCTACACATGGTTTGAACTTATGGATGATTATACAAAAAAAATTATGCCAGATTGAATTTTTCTTCTAGAAATCTTTTAGATTCGGCCGCGGGAGGCACTTTTATGGAAATTACTTTAGGAGAAGCTACTAAACTCCTAGATAATATTATGGTTAATTATTCTCAATGGCACAGCAAAAGATCTACTAGTAAAAAGGTTCATGCAATTGAAGAAATTAATGTTTTGAGTGGAAAGATGGATAAACTTATGAAATTGATTGCTAATAAGAGTGTTTCTTCTGATCCTAATGATATGCCTTTGTCCACTTTGATTGAGAATAATAATGAATCTATGGATGTGAATTTTGTTGGTAAGAACAATTTTGGTAACAACACTTATAAAGGAAACTTTAATTCTAGGCCGTTCCCTACTAATTCCTCTAATAATTATGGTAATTCCTACAATAAATCTTATGGAAATTTTAATAAGATGCCCTAAGATTTTGAGACTAGTGTTCAATAATTTATGATTTCGCAAAAAAAATCAATGCTTTGCTTGAAGAAAAATTGCCTAAGATTGATGAGTTGGCTAGGAACGTGGATAGAATTTCTCTTGATGTTGATTCTTTGAAACTTAGATATTTTCCACCTAAGCATGATATCAATGAGTCTCTCAAAGCCATGAGAATTTCCATTGATGAGTGCAAAGAAAGAACTGCTAGGATGCATGCTAAAAAGGATTGCTTTGTGCAAGCGTGTTCTTCTAGTTCTCATGATAATAAGGATGAAGATCTAAAAGTGATTGATGTGTATCCTATCAAATCTTTTTTTTAATACGAATCTTGATAATGATGGGACTGGAGATGAGTCAACTTTAGTAAAAAGGCGTCCCAATGATTCAGAGTTTTTAGATCTTGATGCAAAAATTGGTAAAAGTGGGATTGAAGAGGTCAAAACTTTGCATAGCAATGAACCCACTATTTTGGATTTCAAGGAATTTAATTATGATAATTGCTCTTTGATAGATTGTATTTCCTTGTTGCAATCCGTGTTAAATTCTCCTCATGCTTATAGTCAAAATAAAGCTTTTTCCAAACATATCACTGATGCTTTAATGCAATCCTATGAAGAAAAACTTGAATTAGAAGTTTCTATCCCTAGAAAACTTTATGATGAGTGGGAACCTACTATTAAAATTAAGATTAAAGATCATGAATGCTATGCTTTGTGTGATTTGGGTGCTAGTGTTTCCACGATTCCAAAAACTTTGTGTGATGTGTTAGGTTTTCCTGAATTTGATGATTGTTCTTTAAATTTGCATCTTGCGGGTTCCACCATTAAGAAACCTATGGGAAGGATTAATGATGTTCTTATTGTTGCAAATAGGAATTATGTGCCCGTAGATTTCAATGTTCTTGATATAGATTGCAATCCTACATGTCCTATTATTCTTGGTAGACCTTCCTTAGAACGATTGGTGCAATTATTGATATGAAAAAAGGAAATATTAGATTCCAATTTCCATTAAGGAAAGGCATGGAACACTTTCCTAGGAAGAAAATTAAATTACCATATGAATCTATTATGAGAGCCACTTATGGATTGCATACCAAAGATGACAATAACTAGATCTATTCTTGTTTTTATGCCTAGCTAGGGGCGTTAAACGGTAGCGCTTGTTGGGAGGCAACCCAATTTTATTTTTGTTCCTTAATTTTTGTTTTTGTTTGGTAACATATATTTCATCTAGCCTCTGGTTGGATATGGTTTTATGTTTTAATTTGTGTTTGTGCCAAGTAAACACTATAGGATCTTCTTGGATGATAATTATTTGATCTTGCTGAAAAAGTGAGAAACTTTCTGCTCACGAAAACAATTGTTAAAAATCACCAGAACGTATCTATAATTTTTGGATGTTTTTATTGTTTCATGCTATTATATTATCTGTTTTGGATGTTAAATGGGATTTGTCATGGACTTTTATATTATTTTACGGACTAACCTACTAACCGAAGGCCCAGTGCAAATTGCTATTTTTTTCCTATTTCAGTGTTTCGCAGAAAAGGAATATCAAACGGAATGCAAACGGAATGAAACCTTCGGGAGAACCGTTTTTGGAACAAACTCAATCCAGGAGACTTGGAGTGGACGTCATGGAAGCAACGAGGCGGCCACGAGGTAGGAGGGCGCACCCAGGGGAGGTAGGTGCGCCCCCCACCCTCATGGGCCCCTCGTGGCTCCACCGACCTACTTCTTTCGCCTATATATACTCATGTACCCCAAAAACATCCAAGAGCACCACTAAACCCTATTTCCACCACCGCAACCTTCTGTACCCATGAGATCCCATCTTGAGGCCTTTTCCGGCGCTCCGCCGGAGGGGGAATCAATCACGGAGGGCTTCTACATCAACACCATGGCCTCTCCGATGATGTGTGAGTAGTTTACCACAGACCTTCAGGGCCATAGTTATTAGCTAGATGGCTTCTTCTCCCTTTTTGGATCTCAATACAAAGCTCTCCTCGATCTTCTTGGAGATCTATTCAATGTAATACTTTTTGCGGTGTGTTTGTCGAGATCCGATGAATTGTGGGTTTATGATCAAGTTTATCTATGAACAATATTTGACTCTTCTCTGAATTCTTATATGTATGATTTGATATATTTGCAAGTCTCTTTGAATTATCAGTTTGGTTTGGCCTACTAGATTGATCTTTCTTGCAATGGGAGAAGTGCTTAGCTTTGGGTTCAATCTTGCGGTGTCCTTTCCCAGTGACAGTAGGGGCAGCAAGGCACGTATTGTATTGTTGCCATCGAGGATAAAAAGATGGGGTTTATATCATATTGCTTGAGTTTATCCCCCTACATCATGTCATCTTGCCTAATGTGTTACTCCGTTCTTATGAACTTAATACTCTAGATGCATGCTGGATAGCGGTCGATGTGTGAAGTAATAGTAGTAGATGCAGAATCGTTTTGATCTACTTGTCACAGACGTGATGCCTATATACATGATCATGCCTAGATATTCTCATAACTATGCACTTTTCTATCAATTGCTCGACAGTAATTTGTTCACCCACCGTTGAATATGCCATCTTGAGAGAAGCCACTAGTGAAACCTATGGCCCCGGGTCTATCTTCTATCATATTAATCTCCCGTCAACTAGCCGATTTCTATCGTTGTTTATTTTACAATCTTTACTTTCCAATCTATACAACAAAAATTCCAAAAATATTTATCTTATTATCTCTATAAGATCTCACTTTTGCAAGTGGACGTGAAGGGATTGACAACCCATTTATCGTGTTGGTTGCAAGGTTCTTATTTGTTTGCAAGGTTCTCAAAAACTGAGGGAAATACTTACGCTACTTTGCTGCATCACCCTTTCCTCTTCAAGGGAAAACCAACGCATGCTCAAGAGGTAGCACTGGACTATATGGCTAAGGTCATCGGCGTCTGGAGGCCGGACATATGTGCCTTAGAAGTTGTCTCTGAAGGCATCTTCCAAGTCTTCCCAGCTACCAATAGAGTTTTCTGGGAGGCTGATTAACCAGTGTCGTGCTGGTCCCTTGAGCTTCAGGGGGAGGTACTTGATGGCATGGAGATCGTCACCGTGAGCCTTTGTGATATGGAGAAGAAAATCTTCGATCCATACTGCGGGATCTGTCGTTCCATCGTATGATTCAATGTTCACGGGTTTGAACCCTTCTGGGAACTGGTGCTCCATTACCTCATCGGTGAAGCATAAGGGGTGTATGGCGCCTCTGTATCGTGCGCCATCGCGACGGAGTTCAGATGATGCCCGTATGCGGTTTTTGGCCCGGGTGAGGTTGTGCTTATCGCGCCAGGCCTGATGGTCGGCCTCTTGCGTTGGGGCGCGCCCCTTGATCCATAGATTGATCTGGTCTGACCGGCTCTATTGTCCAGGTCCTGTCATAGGTCGTAGGTATATCCTGGGGCCGTTGTCTCCCTGCCTCTACGGCAGGGTTGTGCGGGCTGGTCTTCGGCCTGAGTGGCCGCTCTGTCCCGTCCATGCAGTGGCCGGTCTGGTGCATCAGCGTGGTTGTGTCTGGATGGTATTGGCTCGAGGGCCTCGTCGTCAAATTGCGGTAGTAGCCGACGCTTCGGATAATTCTTTACTGGGCGTTGGAGGTCGTACTCTTCGACGGCTAGGACCTGGGTTCATTGGTCATTGAGTGTATCCTGTTCGGCTTGGAGCTGTTGCGGCTTCTTTTTGAGGCTTCTCGCTGTTGCGACTAGCTGGCGCTTGAAGCACTCTTGCTCGAGGGGTTCCTCTGGCATGATGAAGTCTTCGTCGCCGAGGCTCTCATCATCCTCGGAAGGTGGTAGATAGTTACTATACTCCGAGTCCTCGTTCCCGACTGGATCATTAGGATTAACTTGCTCCTCCTCCCAATTATCCTGCTCGGATGTTGGTTCGACGGGGGCTTCGGGGTCTTCGGCATTCTCCGGAGTGTTATTGTCTCCCGTGCCGGTATTACTGTCTTTTTCATGACGTGATTTTGAATGGCGCCGCTGACGTCGACGCTTTGATGGTGCCTCAATAGGCTTGTCCTCGACCGGATCCTTCCTGCCGTCGCCGTCATCTTCTTTGGTTGTGTCCACCATATACACGTCATATGAGGAGGTGGGCGTCCAACGTCCGGTAAATGGCGGATCTTGGCCTTGTTCGTCTCTGGCATCGTCGTTCATACCGTCGATGTCTTCGGAGGCGTAGTCCAGCATGTCGGTTAAGGCCTCGATAGTGGTTATGACGTGGGTGGTGGGTGGGACGTAAAATTCCCCGCTCTCCCACCCACCAACCACTTAAAAGAGGGATTGCATTAAGTCCAGAACCTCGTTTAAGAGCGAGGTTTGGACGGGGAAGCGAGAGTCCGTGGAGCTAGGCGGGGCAGGAGTCTCCTGGCCAAGCTCACGTGACGTGTACCTCGAGAGTTTGGAGCTGGTATCCGGAGGCGAGTCCGGCTTTCCGATGACAGGGGAACCTGGTTTAACTCCGGGCCTGCCGGTGACGCAATCCCCTCCAGATCTCCGGTGGCGAGCTCCAAAGTTGCATAGAGTCCGGCGGGCTCTAAACTCCCATCTTCGGAACTGGTAGTATGCTGCGAATCTAAGGCCAGAGCGGTGGTCGGGGCCGCGAACCCTTTGAAGATCAAGTCTCCTCGGATATCAGTGACATAATTTAGATTTCCAAAAGTGATCTGATGACCAAGGGCCGTAGATGTCGATTTGTTCGAGGTGGCCAATCGAGTTGGCACGCAGCGAGAAGCCGCCGAACACGAAAATTTGACCGAGGAGGAAAGTCTCCCCTGGGACAACATCGTTGTGGATGGTCGGTCGAGCTATCGAACCTTCTGTCGACGACATAGTGGAACTCTCAATGAAAGCACCAATGTCAGTGTCAAAACCGGCCGATCTCGGGTAGGGGGTCCCGAACTGTGTGACCGAGGATCAAAGGTAACAGGAGGCAGGGGACATGATGTTTATCCAGGTTTGGGCCCTCTTAATGGAGGTAATACCCTACTTCCTGCTTGATTGACTTTGATGAATATAGGGGTTACAACAGTTGATCTACCTAGAGATCGTAATGGCTAAACCCTAGATGTCTAGCCTATATGACTTGTCCTAACCTCTACAGACTAAACCCTCTGGTTTATATAGACAATGGAGGGGTTTAGGGTTGTACAGAATCGGTTTACAGAGAAAGGAAACTACACATCTGCACGCCAAGCTTGCCATCCACGAAAAGGTGAAAGGACTGAGAAGAGGTGTCTAGAGGGGGGTGAATAGACTCTTAACAAGGAAAAGTTGCAAATTTTAATTTCTTTGATTTGAGGTGGAGTTTTAGCACATGTTTAAACATTCACAATACATATCAAGCATGCATGACAAGAGTATATGAGCAGCGGAAAGTAAAGCATGCAATTTGCAAGAATGTAAAGGGATGGGATTGGAGTGTGCAAACGCAATTGGAGACACGGAGATTTTTGGCGTGGTTCCGATAGGTGGTGCTATCGTACATCCACGTTGATGGAGACTTCAACCCACGAAGGGTAAAGGTTGCGTGAGTCCACGGAGGGCTCCACCCACGAAGGGTCCATGAAGAATCAACATTGTCTATCCCACTATGGCCATCGCCCATGAAGGACTTGCCTCACTAGGGTAGATCTTCACGAAGTAGGCGAGCTCCTTGCCCGTACAAACTCCTTGGTTCAACTCCACAATCTTGACGGAGGCTCCCAAGTGACACCTAACCAATCTAGGAGACACCACTCTCCAAAAGGTAATAGATGGTGTGTTGATGATGAACTCCTTGCTCTTGTACTTCAAGTGATAGTCTCCCCAACACTCAATTCTCTCTCACAGATTTGGATTTGGTGGAAAGATGATTTGAGTGGAAAGCAAGTTGGATAAGGCTAGAGATCAAGATTTATGTGGTTGGAATGGAATATCTTGACCTTAACACATTAGTAGGTGGTTCTCTCTCAGAAAATGTATGCTGGAAGTGTAGGCATGTTCTGATGGCTCTCCTCATGAATGAAGAGTGGGTGGAGGGGTATATATAGCCTCCACACAAAATCTAACCGTTACATAGAAATCACCAAACTCGGTGAGACCGAATCAGAAAACTCGGTCGGACCGATTTAGTTCATAATGTGACTGTTGGCATTTTCGGTGGGACCGACATGTCAACTCGGTGGGACCGATTTCATTAGGTTAGGGCATAACGTAATCTCGGTGAGACCGATTACACAAACTAGGTGGAACCGATTTTGGTAATAAGCTAACCAAAGAGTTGGTCAGGCAAACTCGGTGGGACCGATTCGCTCATCTCGGTGAGACCGAAACGTTACAAAGGGGAAACAAAGAGTTTGCATTGTGAACTCGGTGGGACCGATCGCTCATCTCGGTTGGGCCGAAACATTACGAAGGGAAATAGAGAGTTTGCAATCCCATCTCGGTGAGATCTCGTGAGACCGAGATCCCTATCAGTGAGACCGAAGTGACTTGGGTTTGTGGCCGTGGCTATGTCAAGAGAACTCGGTGGCGCCGGATAGAATATTTTGGTGGGGCCGAGTTCGACTTTTGGTTTGGGACATATGTAGATATGAGAAAGTGGTTGAGGGTTCTGGAGCATCTCACTAAGCACTTTGAGCAAGCAAGCCATTAAGCAACACCTCACCCCCTTTTAATAGTATTGGCTTTCCTATGGACTCAATGTGATCTTGGATCACTAGAAGTGAAATGCAGAGTCTTGAGATTCTGAGCTTGAGCCAATCCTTTGTCCTTAGCATCTTGAAGGGGTTCCACATCCTCTTGTCCACGCCACTCCATCTGTTGAACTTGTCTGAAATATTCTAGATAAAAACATTAGTCCAACAGGAGATATGTTGACATTAATTACCAAAACCACCCAGGGAGCACTTGTGCTTTCAATCTCCCCCTTTTTGGTAATTGATGACAAAATACATCAAAGCTTTAGATAAAGATATAGAGAATAACAAGTAAAGCTTTGGAAGGACATGTAACATGCATAGGCTCCCCCTACATGTATGAAGTCATGTCAATATGGAATGTAAGAGCATGTGAATGCATAAACATGACAGAGCAAGCAGTGTGTTACATGTATCTTGGCTATATGCATCAAAGCAAATGATGTGAATATATGAAGTTGTAACTTCATGTTCATGATTCCTTCTTGCAAACAATATGTACATCAGCAAGAAATCATCATGCACATGAGTGTAATGCATATACTTACCTTGTGGTCTTGAGTTGGCTTAGAAAGATATGAACCTGAGTAAACAAGGTTAGATAACACAGATACATCTACTAGACAGAGCAAACAAAAGAAGCCACAAGAGTTTCAAGATTGGGATAACATGTAGAGAGTGAGTACTAGGTACCCTATTGGATATAAACATGTCCCCAAAGGTAAAAGATGTGTAATAAATTTAAAGATTTTCTTCCCAAGCAGTCTTTCTCCACCTGAATCTTATATTGGATAATGGGAGAAAATAGGGAAACAAAATCAGAGCAAAAACAGATCAAATAACATAAACATGTCTTTCCCCTCTCAAAGACATGTGACTTTTCTCTTCTTGAACACCAAGCATCTGGGGCCTTTGATGTGATTATCCCTCTCCCCTTTTGAAGTGATTAAGCTTTGATGTGATCTCTCTCTCTTCCCCTTTGACATCAATTTCCAAGAAGGGATCTTCTAGAGTGTGAGTCAAAATAGGTTTGGTCTTTGAGTCACAGAGCAAAGCAGCATATAGGATATGATGCTGGTAGAGGACAAGAATCATTTGAGAGGAGCTGGAACAAAAGTGCAGGAACAAGTGCCAAATTGTCTTCTCTGTAGTGAAATCAGTGACACCGAGTTGTGTTCTTCGGTTGCACCGAAAGGGTTTGGTTTGACCGAGAGTGACAGACCGGTGTGACTGAGTTCAACACAGAGAAGGGGCAAGTTTTCACCTCAGCTCACTTAGACAAATAAGATCTCACAAAGATTTGCAAGGAATTAACTAAAGGATTTGCAATGTGGATGCAGGAAATGCAGAACAAAATAGTCAAAAGAAAATAAAAATCTAGATGAAGTTTTTTTTTTGATAAAAGGAAGGGGAACAGATATGCAAAGGAAAAACGCAAAAACTCAGAGAAACACTAGAGAACTTCATCTAGAATTGGGCGGTGACAAAGTCACCTATGTTAGAGTATATTGACAGAGGAGTCAAGTGAGAACACTTGATCATAAGTCATATTCATCGTTTAAGCTCAAAATGGGGTTACCATTTTTGTTTAAGCATTTGATGTATTCACATCTTGTTGAGCTGCCCATATCTTGGGGTAAAGCTTTTCTAAGATGGAATATCATACCTTGGGTGGTGGTGTTGAACTTGATCATGTAGTTGAACTTGCATGGAGTGCTCAAGGTTGATGTAACGCATCAAGGATTGGGAGCACCACTTGGATTTGAGTTCATCTACCTACATGGGTTAGTCTTGCAAGGAAGAGCACTTGTGTATCCAAAATGACAATCATGAAATTTGATATATAGAATTTGTCAAAGGGTATGTTGAAGGGTTTCATGTTTCCTTGTCTTCAACCACCATGTTGTAGAGACTTAGTGATGTGGAGGTTGCTCAAGATGTGAGTGAGTTGCAATCTCATGGATTTAGATTCATCCAAGTACCTACAAGGTTTAGATAGCATGCAAGGGTACAAATATATCCAAGACACTTGATCATAAGAGAGAAGTCAAGGATTAGTCATAGGCTCATGCCTTGCATGTATCCAAATGGAGTTCCTACTCCAAGTTTGAAGCATCAATGATGTTCAATTCACTTCTCAATCAGCAAAATACTTTCTCATCAAGCGGTTTGGTGAATATATCTTCCAATTGCTCATCGGTACGAACATGCTTAAGATCAATGTCCCCTTTAGCAACATGATCTTGAATGAAATGATGACGAACTTCAATATGCTTAGTTCGAGAATGTTGCACGGGATTGTGAGCAATCTTAATAGCACTATCATTATCACACAGCAATGGAACATGTTTCACATTGATCCCATAATCTTTAAGAGTTTGGGTCTCCTACCTCTTGAGCATGCGTTGGTTTTCCCTTGAAGAGGAAAGGGTGATGTAGCAAAGTAGCGTAAGTATTTCCCTCGGTCTTTTAGACCCAAGTGTTGGCGTTCTAGGAATGGGGGTCCCCAGACTTGCCTGCCTGCGGCCTGGCTCAAATGGGGGCCCAACGCGGCCCATCTTCATCAACACAAGACTCAAGACCCTCGCGAGGGTCCAAGCCTCGCGGGGCGGACGACACGGCGCTTCCTCAGGCGCAGCCTCCTCAGGCTAGCTCACGAGGAGGCAGAGAGATCAAGGCGGGGTACCTCGCGAGGTGCCCATGACGCAAGCCATGACGATCGAGGGTGCCAGCCGGGCACCAGCCCGCGCAGCGTCTCCCTTTCCTCTTTGGTGCAAAGGGGCAAGCGCAGGCGAGAGGATCAAGCAAAGGCACCCATTTCGGTGCAACGAGACCAAGACCAGTCCAACGGTGGGAAGGAGGTCATCGTGGAGCCCAGAACGGCGTCACCACAGGGCCTTTGGCAGGCGAGGACCAACTTTAGTCAGGATAAGTGTACCAGATGTTCCCCTTCAAATTGGCCAATTGTTGGCGCCCTTCCCGCTCAATATTTGGGAAGAGGCCCAGGGCCTTTGCCTATAAATAGGACTAGCCACCCCCAGGGTAGAGGGATGGAGAGATCATCCATCAGTCACTGGTTGGACTCCTCCTAGCAGTTCATCACCCTAGCCAAGAACAGACCCTCGCGAGGTTGTTCTTCCCTGTATTGTTCATCGTCACCTGCCCAAGAGGCAATCCACCACACCACACTGGAGTAGGGTATTACACCACATCGGTGGCCAGAACCAGTATAAACTTTGTGTCTCTTGCGTTGTTCTTTTGGTAGTTTAGATCTTTGCGAGACGGAGAGGTAGAGGGCATAATCTCCGCGCGCACCCCAGAGTTCGAATCTAAAGGGTATGCCGGAACCCGTGATCCGACATTTGGCGCGCCAGGTAGGGATGCGCCGGAATCTGTCTTCCACCGCTCCACTCTCCTCCGACCGTCGCATCCATGTCTGGCGCTCGCCGGGCCCGCGCCGAGCGCCGGGCCGCCATCGCTTCCCGCGTCGCCCAGACGACTCCCGTCGGTGGGCGTCCTCGTCGTTCCTCGTCGCCCGCCGTCAACGCCGCCACCGGCTCGGCGGGGAACGAGCAGCAGGCATCGTCTCAGCACCCGTCTGTGCGGCAAGACGACCGCACCACTACTCCGTCGCTCACCCCAGTCGGCTCTTCGTCCCGCGCGCTCCGCGCACCCTTGGAGGCTCGAGCTGCGCTCATCGCGGCAAACGAGCTCCGGCGCTACTGTCCCGTCGACGACGTCTAAGAAGAGTGGCTCGACCGCGTCGCCGAGCTCGTCCGCGCCGCACGGGGCTCTCCTGCGCCGTCCGCTCCGCTGCGCCGCACCCCGCCCCGCGCGGGCAATGAAGCTCCGGGGGCGTACCGACCGCCTCCTCTCCAAGAAGACGCCATGGCTCCAAGGCGCGCGACCCCTGGGCGGAACCCGCTCCGTCAGGCGCCAGCCCAGCAAGATCGGAGCTGCCAAGAAGTCCCTCTGCCGCAAGAGGCTGCCCGGGCACTTCCTACTCCGGCTCGCCGTGACCCTGCTCCAGCTCTGTCACGTCAAGACCCCGCGCTACTCCCAGCTGTAGCGCAAGGGGACCCGCAAGGCCAAGCTCTCCCTCAACCGAAGCCTCCCGTAGCCACCGCAGGCTGCCGCGCCTACACCACCGAGCTGCGCAGCGTCGCGTGGCCCGGCAAGTTCAAGCCAGACCTGCCTCCTCGCTATGACGGCACGACTGATCCCGCAGAGTTCCTCCGGCTCTACGAGCTGGGCATTGAAGCTGCCAGCGGGGATGAAAAGGTCATGGCAAACTGGTTCCCCATGGCGCTGAAGGAAGGAGCTCGCACCTGGCTCCTGAATCTGGCTCCATGCATGATCTCCTCCTGGGACCAGATGCGCACCCGCTTCATCGCCAACTTCCAAGGTACTCGCGACCGGCCGCCCGCCGTGAGCGACATGCGCCGCATCAAGCAGCAACCTGGGGAGACCCTACAAAAGTACATCCAGCGCTTCAACAGTGCGCGCCTCAAGATCCCCAAGGTGTCCGAGGAAGCCATCATCTCGGCCTTCTCTGATGGCGTCCGCGACATCAAGATGAAGGAGGAGCTGGCGATGCATGAGGACCTCTGCACCTCCCTGGAGCTGTTCAACTTGGCGACCAAGTGCGCCAGGGCTGAGGAGGGACGTCTCTCCCTCCTCGAGCTGCCTGCCGCAGACCCAGAAGAGAAGAAGCCCAAGGCCAAGGACGTGAATCGCAAGGGGGCTGCCGTACTCGCGGCAGAACCAGACACCAAGTGGGGCAAGGATCTGCCTGAATCCTCCAGGGGCAGCCGGTACTGTGTGTACCACGACCTCCACACCCACAACACCAACGAATGTCAAGAACTCCGCGCCGTGCGAGAAGGAAGGATCGGCCGTCGCCCTGACCACGCTGACCGGGGCTACGGCCGAGGAGGAGGAAGAAACCCAGGACGCCGGGAAGATCGCGGCCCGCGCCAAGGGTGGCACGACCAACCTCGTGAGGACCGCTAGCGGGACCTGCCTCGCGAGGGGGACTGGAGGGATCAGCCTCGTGAGGATCGCCCTCATGGCAACGTAGGCCTCCCTCCGCTGCCGCCTCAGCCAAGGAGGAACGAAGACCGCCATCAAGACGAGGGGGCTGGGGGCTTCCAAGAGCCGCGCACAATTGCCTGCATCCTGGGTGGAGCTCAATCCCTAGCCTCTCAACGTATCTTCAAGCAGTTTGCCCGCGAAGTGAATGCAGTTCTCCCCAAGCTCGAAGCGACGCGCCCCCTCAGGTGGTCGGCGTGTACCATCACGTTCAGCTCAGCAGACCAGCTCAAGTGCTCGGCCACAGCCAGAGTCCTCCCGATGCTTTGCTCCCCAGTCATCAGCAACGTACTGGTCACCAGGACCCTCATCGACGGAGGAGCAGGGCTCAACGTCCTGTCCGTGGAAACATTCAACAACCTCCAAGTGCCCTATGACCAGCTTCAGCCAACCAAGCCTTTCTCCGGAGTCACCGACGGTTCCACAATCCCGATTGGGCAGGTCCGCCTCGCTGTCACCTTCGGCGCCCACAGCAACTACCGCACCGAGCTCATCGACTTCGACGTCGCCCACATCCGCCTGCCGTACAACGCCATCCTCGGGTACCCAGCGCTAGCCAAGTTCATGGCCGTAACTCACCACGGCTACAATGTCCTCAAGATGCCAGGAAGTGGCGGCGTCATCACGGTGCCATGTGAAGAGAAGGATGCAGTGTGTTCCCTGGAGCGAGCCTTTCAGGCCGCGTCACTAGAAGACCCAGATCACGGAAGCAGGAGGCTTCCTGAGACCACCTCTAAGAAGACGAAGACATCGTCAGGGTCAGCCCCTCAGGAGGTAGGCCCCTCAGGGCCCGTGTCTGCCCAGGGGGACCCTCCTTCCATCGCATAGGAAAGCGCGCCCGGCGCCCTCCTCAGGCAGGACTCGGGGGCTCTCACCTGGAGGGCCACCGACCTAGCCAGGGTCACGAGGGAGGCGCTTGGGCACCATGTGGAGGCGTGCTTAGAAGCATGTTTCCCCCGAGAAGGAGCCAGGCAAGGAAGGTCAGACCAGCAGGAGTTCGCTAACAAGGCCATTCAAGAACTACAGGAGACAAGGATCATGAGAGGTTGTCGTCGTCCACCAGCTGTGGCTCCAAATCCAGGCGAGGATGGTGGGCTGCGCGTCTGCGTCGACATACCAGGGCTCAATCAGATCGCCACGGCGGAGCGCCTCTGGCCCTCGCAAGTGGGGCGCTGCGGAGGTCCACCCCACAGCTATGTTCGCATGCCTTACCGCTTGCCGAACATGGCTGCGGCGTACCAGCACCTCATGAGGAGCATCATGGAGGCTCAGGAAGACAGGCGTTCCGCGGCCCTGGTGGAGATGGAGACAGCTCGCGAGGAGCCACCAGTGCCTCCAGAGCCTCCCGAGGCCCCAGGGCCTGGGGCTCGTGAGGATCGGCTTCCGCAGCCCACCGAGTCTATTGGAAATATGCCCTAGAGGCAATAATAAAAGCATTATTATTATATTTCCTTATTCATGATAATTGTCTTTATTCGTGCTATAATTGTGTTATCCGGAAATCGTAATACATGTGTGAATAACAGACAACAAACATGTCCCTAGTGAGCCTCTAGTTGACTAGCTCGTTGATCGACAGATAGTCATGGTTTCCTGACTATGGACATTGGATGTCATCGATAACGGGATCACATCATTAGGAGAATGATGTGATGGACAAGACCCAATCCTAAACATAGCATAAGATCGCTTAGTTCGTTTGCTAGAGTTTTCCAATGTCAAGTATCCTTTCCTTAGACCATGAGATCGTGTAACTCCCGGATACCGTAGGAGTGCTTTGGGTGTGCCGGGGGTCCACCAGGTGGGGCCACCTGCCCCGGTGAGCCACATGGGCCTTAGGGGGTGCGCCTTGGCCTGCATGGGCCAAGGGGAACCAGCCCCAAAGGGGCCCATGCGCCTAGGTTTCCAAAAGGGAGGAGTCCTAGTGGTGGAAGGCACCTCCTAGATGGCTTGGGGGGAGGGAAACCTCCCTGGCCGCCGCCCCCTTGGGAGATCAGATCTCCCAGGGATGGCGCCCCCCAGAGGCCTATATATAAAGGGGGGAAGGGGAGGGGGGCTGCGCACCCTTTGCCCTGGCGCCTCCCTCTCCCTCTCCAACACCTCCTCCTCCTCCGTAAGAGCTCGGCGAAGCCCTGTCGGAGTACTGCGGCTCGACCATCACCACGCCGTCGTGCTGCTGCTGGAGTCTTCTTCCCCAACCTCTCCTTTGCCTTGATGGATCAAGAAGAAGGAGACGTTACGCTGACCGTACGTGTGTTGAACGCGGAGGTGCCGTGCTTTCGGTGCTAGGATCTCCGGTGATTTGGATCACGGTGTGTACGACTACTTCATCCCCGTTCGTTGAACGCTTCCGCTCGCGATCTACAAAGTGGTATGTAGATGCAATCTCTCTCTCCCATGACTCGTTGCTAGATGAACTCATAGATGGATCTTGGTGAAACCGTAGGAAAAATTTTAATTTTCTGCAACGTTCCCCAACAGTGGCATCATGAGCTAGGTCTATGCGTAGTTCTCTATTGCACGAGTAGAACACAATTTGTTGTGGGTGTAGATGTTTTCAACTCTTCTTGCCGCTACTAGTCTTATCTTGCTTCAGCGGTATTGTGGGATGAAGCGGCCCGGACCAACCTTACACGTACGCTTACGTGAGACCGGTTCCACCGACTAACATGCACTAGTTGCATAAGGTGGCTGGCGGGTGTCTGTCTCTCCCACTTTAGTTGGAGCGGATTCGATGAAAAGGGTCCTTATGAAGGGTAAATATAAGTTGACAAATCACGTTGTGGTTTTCACGTAGGTAAGAAAACGTTCTTGCTAGAACCCTAATTCAGCCACGTAAAACTTGCAACAACAATTAGAGGACGTCTAATTGTTTTTGCAGCAAGTGCTTTGTGATATGATATGGCCAAAGTTGTGATGAATGATGAATGATCTATATGTCATGTATGAGATGTTCATGCTATTGTAATAGGAATCACGACTTGCATGTCGATGAGTATGACAACCGGCAGGAGCCATAGGAGATGTCTTTATTTTTTGTATGACCTGCGTGTCATTGAGAAACGCCATGTAAATTACTTTACTTTATTGCTAAACGCGTTAGCCATAGTAGTAGAAGTAATAGTTGGCGAGCAACTTCATGGAGACACGATGATGAAGATCATGGTGTCAAGCCGGTGACAAGATGATCATGGAGCCCCAAGATGGAGATCGAAGGAGCTATGTGATATTGGCCATATCATGTCACGTTTATCATTTGATTGCATGTGATGTTTATCATGTTTTGCATCTTGTTTACTTAGAACGACGGTAGTAAATAAGATGATCCCTCATACTAATTTCAAGAAAGTGTTCCCCCTAACTGTGCACCGTTGTGATAGTTCGTTGTTTCGAAGCACCACGTGATGATCGGGTGTGATAGATTCTAACGTTCACATACAACGGGTGTAAGACAGATTTACACACGCAAAACACTTAGGTTGACTTGACGAGCCTAGCATGTACAGACGTGGCCTCGGAACATAGAAGACCGAAAGGTCGAGCATGAGTCGTATAGAAGATACGATCAACATGAAGATGTTCACCGATGTTGACTAGTCCGTCTCACGTGATGATCGGACACGGCCTAGTTGACTTGGATCATGTAATACTTAGATGACTAGAAGAGGGATGTCTATCGAAGTGGGAGTTCATTAAATAATTTGATTAAATGAACTTTATTATCATGAACTTAGTCTAAAAAATTTACAATATGTCTTGTAGATCAAATGGCCAATGTAGTCCTCAACTTCAACGCGTTCCTAGAGAAAACCAAGCTGAAAGACGATGGTAGCAACTATACGGACTGGGTCCGGAACCTGAGGATCATCCTCATAGCTGCCAAGAAAGATTATGTCCTACGAGCACCGCTGGGTGACGCACCTATTCTCCCTGCAGAACAAGACGTTATGAATGCTTGGCAGTCACGCTGCGATGATTACTCCCTCGTTCAGTGCGGCATGCTTTACAGCTTAGAGCCGGGGCTCCAAAAGCGTTTTGAGAGACATGGAGCATATGAGATATTCGAAGAGCTGAAAATGGTTTTCCAAGCTCATGCCCGGGTCGAGAGATATGAAGTCTCCGACAAATTCTTTAGCTGTAAGATGGAGGAAAATGGCTCTGTCAGTGAACACATACTCAAAATGTCTGGGTTGCACAACCGCTTGACTCAACTGGAAGTTAATCTCCCGGATGAAGCGGTCATTGACAGAATCCTCTAGTCGCTTCCACCTAGCTACAAGAGCTTTGTGATGAACTACAATATGCAGGGGATGGTAAAGACCATTCCTGAGGTATATGCTATGCTGAAATCAGCAGAGGTAGAAATCAAGAAGGAGCATCAAGTGTTGATGGTGAATAAAACCACTAAGTTCAAGAAGGGCAAGGGTAAAAAGAACTTCAAGAAGGACGGCAAGGAAGTTGCCGCACCCGGTAAGCAAGTTGCCGGGAAGAAGCCAAAGAATGGACCCAAGCCCGAGACTGAGTGCTTTTATTGCAAGGGAAGTGGTCACTGGAAGCGGAACTGCCCCAAATACTTAGCGGACAAGAAGGCCGGCAAAACAAAAGGTATATGTGATATACATGTAATTGATGTGTACCTTACCAGTACTCGTAGTAGCTCTTGGGTATTTGATACCGGTGCAGTTGCTCACATTTGTAACTCAAAACAGGAGCTGCGGAATAAACGGAGACTGGCGAAGGACGAGGTGACGATGCGCGTCGGGAATGGTTCCAAGGTCGATGTGATCGCCGTCGGCACGCTGCCTCTACATTTACCTACGGGATTAGTTTTAAACCTCAATAATTATTATTTAGTGCCAAGTTTGAGCATGAACATTGTGTCTGGATCTCGTTTAATTCGAGATGGCTACTCATTTAAATCTGAGAATAATGGTTGTTCTATTTATATGAGAGATATGTTTTATGGTCATGCTCCGATGGTTAATGGTTTATTCTTAATGAATCTCGTACGTGATGATACACATATTCATAGTGTGAATACCAAAAGAGTTAAAGTTGATAACAATAGTCCCACATATTTGTGGCACTGCCGCCTTGGTCACATAGGTGTCAAACGCATGAAGAAGCTCCATGCAGATGGACTTTTAGAGTCTCTTGATTATGAATCATTTGACACGTGCGAACCATGCCTCATGGGTAAAATGACCAAGACTCCGTTCTCAGGAACAATGGAGCAAGCAACCAACTTATTGGAAATCATACATACCGATGTGTGCGGTCCAATGAGTGTTGAGGCTCGTGGTGGCTATCGTTATGTTCTCACCCTCACTGATGACTTGAGTAGATATGGGTATATCTACTTAATGAAACACAAGTCTAAAACCTTTGAAAAGTTCAAGGAATTTCAGAGTGAGGTTGAAAATCAACGTGATAAAAAGATCAAGTTTCTATGATCAGATCGTCGAGGAGAATACTTGAGTCATGAATTTGGCACGCACTTAAGAAAATGTGGAATAGTTTCACAACTCACGCCGCCTGGAACACCTCAACGTAATGGTGTGTCCGAACGTCGTAATCGCACTCTATTAGATATGGTGCGATCTATGATGTCTCTTACCGACTTACCGCTATCTTTTTGGGGCTATGCTTTAGAGACTGCCGCATTCACTTTAAATAGGGCTCCGTCGAAATCCGTTGAGACGACACCGTATGAATTATGGTTTGGGAAGAAACCTAAGCTGTCGTTTCTAAAAGTTTTGGGATGCGATGCTTATGTCAAGAAACTTCAACCTGAAAAGCTCGAACCCAAGTCGGAAAAATGCGTCTTCATAGGATACCCTAAAGAAATTGTTGGGTATACCTTCTACCTCAGATCCGAAGGCAAGATCTTTGTTTCCAAGAATGGATCCTTTCTAGAGAAAGAGTTTCTCTCGAAAGAAGTAAGTGGGAGGAAAGTAGAACTTGATGAAGTGTTACCTCTTGAACCGGAAAATGGCGAAACTCAAGAAAACGTTTCTGAGGTGCCTGCACCGACTAGAGAGGAAATTAATGATGATGATCAAGATACTTCTAATCAAGCTCCTACTGAAATTCGAAGGTCCACAAGGACACGTTCCGCACCAGAGTGGTACGGCAACCCTGTCTTGGAAATCATGTTGTTAGACAACGGTGAACCTTCGAACTATGAGGAAGCAATGGCGGGCCCGGATTTCGACAAATGGCTAGAAGCCATGAAATCCGAGATAGGATCCATGTATGAAAACGAAGTATGGACTTTGACTGACTTGCCCGTTGAGCGGAGAGCCATAGAAAATAAATGGATCTTTAAGAAGAAGACAGATGCGGATGGTAATGTGACCATCTATAAAGCTCGGCTTGTCGCTAAGGGTTATCGACAAGTTCAAGGGGTTGACTACGATGAGACTTTTTCACCGGTAGCGAAGCTGAAGTCCATCCGAATCATGTTAGCAATTGCCGCATTCTATGATTATGAAATATGGCAAATGGACGTCAAAACGGCATTCCTTAATGGTTTCCTTAAGGAAGAATTGTATATGATGCAGCCGGAAGGTTTTGTCGATCCTAAGAACGCTGACAAGGTGTGCAAGCTCCAACGCTCGATTTATGGGCTGGTGCAAGCATCTCGGAGTTGGAACATTCGCTTTGATGTGATGATCAAAGCGTTTGGGTTTACACAGACTTATGGAGAAGCCTGTGTTTACAAGAAAGTGAGTGGGAGCTCTGTAGCATTTCTCATATTATATGTAGATGACATACTTTTGATGGGAAATGATATAGAACTCTTGGACAGCATTAAGGCCTACTTGAATAAAAGTTTTTCAATGAAGGACCTTGGAGAAACTGCTTATATATTAGGCATCAAGATCTATAGAGATAGATCGAGACGCCTCATAGGTCTTTCACAAAGCACATACCTTGATAAGATATTGAAGAAATTCAATATGGATCAATCTAAGAAAGGGTTCTTACCTGTGTTACAAGGTGTGAAATTGAGCTCAGCTCAATGTCCGACCACGGCAGAAGATATAGAAGAGATGAGTGTCATCACCTATGCCTCAGCCATAGGTTCTATTATGTATGCCATGCTGTGTACCAGACCTGATGTAAACCTTGCCGTAAGTTTGGTAGGTAGGTACCAAAGTAATCCCGGCAAGGAACACTGGACAGCAGTCAAGAATATCCTGAAGTACCTGAAAAGGACTAAGGAAATGTTTCTCGTTTATGGAGGTGACGAAGAGCTCGTCGTAAAAGGTTACGTCGATGCTAGCTTCGACACAGATCTGGATGACTCTAAGTCACAAATCGGATACGTGTATATTTTGAATGGTGGGGCAGTAAGCTAGTGCAGTTGCAAGCAAAGCGTCGTGGCGGGATCTACATGTGAAGCGGAGTACATGGCAGCCTCGGAGGCAGCACATGAAGCAATTTGGGTGAAGGAGTTCATCACCGACCTCGGAGTCATACCCAATGCGTCGGGGCCAATCAAGCTCTTCTGTGACAACACTGGAGCTATTGCACTTGCCAAGGAGCCCAGGTTTCACAAGAAGACCAGGCACATCAAGCGTCGCTTCAACTCCATTCGTGAAAATGTTCAAGATGGAGACATAGAGATTTGTAAAGTGCACACGGATCTGAATGTCGCAGATCCGTTGACTAAACCTCTCCCTAAGGCAAAACATGATCAGCACCAGAACTCTATGGGTGTTCGATTCATCACAATGTAACAAGATTATTGACTCTAGTGCAAGTGGGAGACTGTTGGAAATATGCCCTAGAGGCAATAATAAAAGCATTATTATTATATTTCCTTATTCATGATAATTGTCTTTATTCGTGCTATAATTGTGTTATCCGGAAATCGTAATACATGTGTGAATAACAGACAACAAACATGTCCCTAGTGAGCCTCTAGTTGACTAGCTCGTTGATCGACAGATAGTCATGGTTTCCTGACTATGGACATTGGATGTCATCGATAACAGGATCACATCATTAGGAGAATGATGTGATGGACAAGACCCAATCCTAAACATAGCATAAGATCGCTTAGTTCGTTTGCTAGAGTTTTCCAATGTCAAGTATCCTTTCCTTAGACCATGAGATCGTGTAACTCCCGGATACCGTAGGAGTGCTTTGGGTGTGCCAAACGTCACAACGTAACTGGGTGACTATAAAGGTATACTACGGGTATCTCTAAAAGTGTCTGTTGGGTTGACATGGATCGAGACTGGGATTTGTCACTCCGCTTGACGGAGAGGTATCACCGGGCCCTCTCGGTAATGCATCATCATAATGAGCTCAATGTGATCAAAGTGTTTGATCACGGGATCATGCATTACGGTACGAGAAAAGTGACTTGCCGGTAACGAGATTGAACGAGGTATTGGGATACCGACGATCGAATCTCGGGCAAGTAAAATACCGATTGACAAAGGGAATCGTATACAGGATTAATTGAATCCTCGACATCGTGGTTCATCCGATGAGATCATCGTGGAGCATGTGGGAGACAACATGGGTATCCAGATCTCGCTGTTGGTTATTGCCCGAGAGCCGTCTCGGTCATGTCTGCATGTCTCCCGAACCCGTAGGGTCTACACACTTAAGGTTCGGTAAAGCTATGGTTGTGAAGATATGTATATGCAGTAACCCAAATGTTGTTTGGAGTCCCGGATGAGATCCCGGACGTCACGAGGAGTTCCGGAATGGTCCGGAGGTAAAGAATTATATATAGGAAGTGCTATTTCGGCCATCGGGACACGTTTCGGTGTTATCAGTATTGTACCGGGACCACCGAAGGGGTCCCGGGGGTCCACCAGGTGGGGCCACCTGCCCCGGTGGGCCACATGGGCCTTAGGGGGTGCGCCTTGGCCTGCATGGGCCAAGGGGAACCAGCCCCAAAGGCGCCCATGCGCCTAGGGTTCCAAAAGGGAGGAGTCCTAGTGGTGGAAGGCACCTCCTAGATGGCTTGGGGGGAGGGAAACCTCCCTGGCCGGCGCCCCCCTTGGGAGATCAGATCTCCCACGGCCGGCGCCCCCCCAGAGGCCTATATATAAAGGGGGGAGGGGAGGGGGGCTGCGCACCCTTTGCCCTGGCGCCTCCCTCTCCCTCTCCAACACCTCCTCCTCCTCCGTAAGAGCTCGGCGAAGCCCTGTCGGAGTACTGCGGCTCCACCATCACCACGCCGTCGTGCTGCTGCTGGAGTCTTCTTCCCCAACCTCTCCTTTGCCTTGCTGGATCATGAAGAAGGAGACGTTACGCTGACCGTACGTGTGTTGAACGCGGAGGTGCCGTGCTTTCGGTGCTAGGATCTCCGGTGATTTGGATCACGGTGTGTACGACTACTTCATCCCCGTTCGTTGAACGCTTCTGCTCGCGATCTACAAAGTGGTATGTAGATGCAATCTCTCTCTCCCATGACTCGTTGCTAGATGAACTCATAGATGGATCTTGGTGAAACCGTAGGAAAAATTTTAATTTTCTGCAACGTTCCCCAACAGAGTCTGCTGCACCAACGCCACTTCGCCGTCGACATCTTCAGGTGACATCTTTCAAGCGTCATTCCCAGCTGGGAGCGCCCTCCCAGGGTTGCATCACTCCCAGGCCGCGTGGGTCCGTCCCTGCGGCATGTATCCCTTTTTATTTTTCGGTCGTTAGTTTGCCTTGTTGGGGGCGCCCCTCGGGCTGCATCATCCCCAAGCCGCTCGGGCTAGGCCCAGCGGCGTGTATCTCCCTCGCGTTTATTTCCAACTATGCATTCGCCTATCATGCTTGATTACTTGATGCTTGTCCACGACACCTCTTCTTCTCCATGTCGACCACTTGCACGTTAAAGGGGGGCTGCCTGAGCATCGCGACTCAGGGCTCTTACTGGCTCTCCAGCCCTCACCCTCTGGCCTTGTCCACGCCATCGCGACCTGGCATACCAGTGACGGCTGAGACAAGCTCGAGTGCCGGGACCCAAGGATGTAGAGTGCCGGCATCTAACCAAATTTTTCAGGAACACATCTCAAGATACGGCCCAGTGCCAGGCGCAACCCGCCTAGAGGTAGGGCCCCATGAGTCCCGCACTGGCTCACTGGTGCCCAGATACACCTCACCTGCTCCAACCAGCGAGCTCTTGAGCGACTAACGATCGACTAATAACTGTCATGGCAGCCCCTTCTTGTTTCTATGATGAGTTTGCAGGATCCTCGGAGGGAATCGCGCCAGCCAAGGCCCTCACGGAGTTCCCTTCACCCTCGCCCGCGCAAACCGCTTGCACGTTAAAGGGGGGCGCCTGAGCATCGCGACTCAGGTCTCTTACTGGCTCTCCAGCCCTCACCCTCTAGCCTTGTCCACGGCATCGCGACCTGGCATACCAGCGACGGCTGAGACCAGCTCGAGGGCCGGGACCCGAGGACGTAGAGAAGAAAGGGGAGCAGAGGCGAGGGAGAAGGGGCGCGCGAGGACCTCGCCGAGCAACTCCATTCCAACTACCCCACGGACCCGACGATGCGCTGGGGGCGATCCCCGATTCTCCAGATAAGTCACCACCCAAAGCACTGGCTACCGTGGCACTACCCCCGCACCTAATGCAATTCCGTACTAGCGACGTTGCTTCCCTTTCTCACCAAGCGACGGCTGCTTGGGTGCCAAAGGGGACCTCCTGAGCATCACGACTCAGGGGCTCTTACCGGACCCTGGGTCGCTCACCTCCTGGCCTTGATCGCGGCATCGCAACCTGGCATACCAGCGACGGCTGACGCTGCCTTGGGACTGGGATCTGTCGACGCAGAGCACCAAGCCCTCGCGAGGTGCGAAAGGGAGGACTGAACTACAACGGAATTTGCAACTCGCATAGATCCATAGCAAGAGTTACATATTAACAACAAGGATCACAGCCACCTTACAAGCCCCTATTGGGCACAATGTGATTCCTCGCAGGGAACAGATCCTAAGGGGTGCTAGCTGCACGTGCCCCTGCAAAAGATGCCATCATCAACAGTGGGCCGTCGAGCACCGGCGCCAACCCCATCCAGATCAGGGTCGGCGACGGCCAAGTGAGCCCGCCCTACTCCGAGAACGGCGCTGGCTCGTGGGCTCGTAGCTGTCGCCGCTCGTCTCCGGAGTCGCGAAGATTTCGCTGGAGTCGCTGGATCCTCCGGCGCTTCTGCCGCTTGCTGAACTATCCGGGGAGCGGTCGGCGGGCCCAACCCTTGCCTTGGTGGGGTCCTGGCCGCCTCCCCCGGGGCAGCACTCTAGCCGGCGCCCGATCGCGTCGAAGACCTTGAAGAACATCACCGAAGCGCCATCATACTCCAGGTGGATCGTGAGGGTGCCTCTCCCTCTGCAACCTCGAGCGATTTCGCCCCAGCCGCGAGTCATGAAGACCTCGCCCGAGGCAGTGATCGCGACCTCTGCCTCGGTCGCAGGATTGCTGCAGTCGGCGTGCTGCAGCCATAGCTCCAGGAGTCTTCCCTGCAGGAAGACGGAGGCGAAGAAGGGAGGAAAGCGAATCCAAGTTCGAGGAGGCATGGCGGCGTGGAGCACGAGCTCGCGGGAAGATCCCACGGCGTGGAATCCAGGAGGAACGACCCACACCTTCGTGACCCGTCGGCGTCGGCGACGGCGCTGGCCGCGGGGACCGGCACCGTTCCCCTCAAGGCCCTCGACGCGGGCATACAAGGGAAGCAGGAACCCCGGCGGAGGCCGCTCGTACCAAGGCCACGACACCCCCTGACGGCCTTCCTCGTCGCGGCCGCTAAGGGCAGGTCGCTTTTTCGGCGGGAGTGGGTCTGGCCCCTCTCGAGGAGCCTTCCCCTTCTCCGCCGCTGAGAACCAGTGAATTGGAGCCATCACACCAAGACGGAGCAAGAATCGAGGAGAAAGAGAAAGCAAGAAGAGATGGACTGGAAGGGCACGCGCGGTGCCGTACTTATAGCCGGCGAAGGCCAACCGTCGGCCTCCACGATCATAGGTAATCGTGACACGATTTGCATACAGGGACTTGTCCAATCCGCACGGTCACCAAGGCGTCGTGGGGAAGCGGAGACGCCCACGTCCAATCAACCGCCACGCGGCGCCCAAGGCCGCAGGCTGTTAGGGCCCACGGCGCTTCGCCCTTGCCCTTTCGCCTCCCAGCACGGCCAAGTCCATGCGCGCCTTGGGCCCGGGGGCTACTGTCGGCGTTCTGGGAACGGGGGTCCCCAGACTTGCCTGCCTGCGGCCTGCGGCGTGGCTCAAATGGGGGCCCAGCGCGGCCCATCTTCATCAACACAAGACTCAAGACCCTCGCGAGGGGCCAAGCCTCGCGGGGCGGATGACACGACGCTTCCTCAGGCGCAGCCTCCTCAGGCTGGCTCACGAGGAGGCGGAGAGATCAATGCAGGGTACCTCGCGAGGTGCCCATGACGCAAGCCATGACGATCGAGGGTGCCAGGCGGGCGCCAGCCCGCGCAGCGTCTCCCTTTCCTCTTTGGTGCAAAGGGGCAAGCGCAGGCGAGAGGATCAAGCAAAGGCGCCCATTTCGGTGCAACGAGACCAAGACCAGTCCAACTGTGGGAAGGAGGTCATCGTGGAGCCCAGAATTGCGTCACCACAGGGCCTTTGGCAGGCGAGGACCAACTTTAGTCGGGATAAGTGTACCAGATGTTCCCCTTCGAATTGGCCAATTGTTGGCGCCCTTCCCACTCATTATTTGGGAAGAGGCCCAGGGCCTTTGCCTATAAATAGGACTAGCCACCCCCAGGGTTTAGGGATGGAGAGATCATCCATCAGTCACTGGTTGGACTCCTCCTAGCAGTTCATCACCCTAGCCAAGAACAGACCCTCGCGAGGTTGTTCTTCCCTGTATTGTTCATCATCACCAGCCCAAAGAGGCAATCCACCACACCACACTGGAGTAGGGTATTACACCACATCGGTGGCCTGAACCAGTATAAACTCTGTGTCTCTTGCGTTGTCCTTTTGGTAGTTTAGATCTTTGCGAGACGGAGAGGTAGAGGGCATAATCTCCGCGCGCACCCCAGAGTTCGAACCTTAAGGGTCTGCCGGAACCCGTGATCCGACACCAAGGTATCAATCCAATAGGAGGATACACAAAAGTCACCTTGTACCTACACAAACAAATAAGAACCTTGCAACCAACGCGATAAAGGGGTTGTCAATCCCTTCATAGCCACTTGCAAAAGTGAGATCTGATAGAGATAATAATATAAATATTTTTGGTATTTTTATGATATAGATTGGAAAGTAAAGATTAAAAAATAAAATAGATCGGAAACTTATAAGATGGAAAATAGACCCGGGGGCCATAGGTTTCACTAGTGGCTTCTCGCAAGATAGCATAATCTACGGTGGCTGAACAAATTACTGTCGAGCAATTGATAGAAAAGTGCATAGTTATTAGAATATCTAGGCATGATCATGTATATAGGCATCACGTCCACGACAAGTAGACCGAAACGATTCTGCATCTACTACTATTACTCCACACATCGACCGCTATCAAGCATGCATCTATAGTATTAAGTTCATAAGAACAGAGTAACGCATTAGGCAAGATGACATGATGTAGAGGGATAAACTCAAGCAATATGATATAAACCCCATCTTGTTATTCTCTATGGCAACAATACAATACGTGCCTTGCTGCCCCTGCTGTCACTGGGAAAGGGCACTACAAGATTGAACCCAAAGCTAAGCACTTCTCCCATTGCAAGAAAGATCAATCTAGTAGGCCAAACCAAACTGATAATTCGAAAGACTTGCAAAGATATCAAATCATACAAATAAGAGTTCAGAGAAGAACCAAATATTGTTCATAGATAAACTTGATCATCAACCCACAATTCATCGGATCTCGACAAACACACCGCAAAAAGAATTACATCGAATAGATCTCCAAGAGAATCAAGGAGAACTTTGTATTGAGATCCAAATAGAGAGAAGAAGCCATCTAGCAAATAAATATGGACCCGGAGGTCTGTGGTAAACTACTCACACATCATCTAAGAGGCTATGGTGTTGATGTAGAAGCCCTCCATGATCGATTCCCCCTCCGGCGGAGCGCCGAAAAAGGCCCCAAGATGGGATCTCACGGGTACAGAAGGTTGCGGCGGTGGAAATAGGGTTTCGTGGTGCTCTCTGATGTTTTCGGGGTATATGAGTACATATAGGCGAAAGAAGTAGGTCGATGGAGCCACGAGGGGCCCACGAGGATGGGGGAGCGCCTACCCCCCTGGATGCACCTTCCTGCCTCGTGGCCACCTCGTTGCTTCCTTGACGTCCACTCCAAGTCTCCTGGATCACGTTTGTTCCAAAAATAACTCTCCCAAAGGTTTCATTCCATTTGGATTCCGTTTGATATTCCTTTTCCGTGAAACACTGAAATAGGCAAAAAAAACAGCAATTTGCACTGGGCCTTTTGTTAGTAGGTTAGTCCCAAAATAATATATAAGTGTATAATAAAGCCCATTAAACATCCAAAATAGATAATATAATATCATGGAACAATAAAAAATTATAGATACGTTGGAGACGTATTAGGGTCATCCAAAGTAATTGAGCACAACATGAACTGGCGTCAATGTATTCCTCTTAGGCGGTGGATAAGGATACCGAGTTTTGTTTCTTGGAGGACCAAGACACAAGAGATCTACCAAGAAATTGGCAAGTACCCGAAGTGTACTTTCTATCAACCTTGTCTCCGGCATAGTCCGAATCAGAGTAGCCAACAAGATCAAAAGAAGACCTCTTAGGATACCAAATGCCAAAATTTGGTGTATGTATTAAGTATCTCACTATCCTTTTCACAGCCTTAAGATGACATTCTTTGGGGGTTGTTTGATATCGTGCACACATGCACACACTTAGCATAATATCGGGACGGAAGGCACATAGATATAACAATGAACAAATCATAGAGCGGTAAACCTTTTGGTCAACCGATTTGCCATCCTTGGTCAAGTCAAGGTGTCCACTAGTAGGCATGGGTGTTTTCATACCTTTGCTTTCCTGCATGTTGAAATTCTTGAATAAGTCCTTGGTGTACTTTTTTAGAGAAACAAAGGTGCCTTCCTTAGTTTGCTTGATTTGCAAACCAAGAAAGAACTTGAGTTCACTCATCATAGACATCTCAAACTTCTTCGACATTAGCTTCCCAAACTTTTCACTAAAATGAGGGTTAGTCGAACCAAATATGATATCATCAACATAAATTTTGCACACAAATAATTCACCATTAACCCTTTTAGTAAAAAGAGTAGAATCTGTTTTTCCAATCTCAAAGCCTTTTTCAATAAGGAACTTGGTCAAGCATTTGTACCACGCTCTTGGAGCTTGTTTAAGACCATGATGAGCTTTGTGAAGTTTGTAAACATGGTTGGGTTTCTTAGGATGGACAAAGCCGGGAGGTTGCTTAACATAAACTTCCTCCTCAATTTCACCATTTGGAAAAGCACTTTTAATGTCCATTTGGTACAAGGTAATATCATGGTGATTAGCATAGGCAAGTAAGATGCGCATGGACTCAAGTCTAGCAACGGGGGCATATGTCTCACCATAGTCAATACCTTTGACTTGAGTGTAGCCTTGGGCGACGAGACATGCTTTGTTGCGGACGACTTGTCCATCTTCATCTTACTTGTTGCGAAACACCTATTTGGTACCAATAATGTTGTGGTTGTTGTCGGGCTTCTCGACCAATGTCCACACTTGATTTCTCTCAAAGTTGTGTAGCTCTTCATGCATGGCATTTATCCAATCCGGATCTTCCAATGCTTATTCAGCCTTCATAGGTTCAATGCTAGAGATGAATGAATAATGTTCACAAAAGTTAGCCAAACAAGTTTTAGAGCGAGTGGTTCTCCCGGTTTGAATATCATTGAAGATTTGTTCGACGGGATGGTCTCTTGAGACTCTTGCTCGAACTCTTGAGAGCTTTTGCTTGGGTCGGGGTGGAACATCTTCTTCATCATCTTATCCTTCTTCTTGGCCCTCTTCATTTTTGACGTTGTCGTTCTCTCGTCATGGTGGAGAAGGAGGTTCATGAGGTTCATCTTGATGCATTTCCTCGTTTTATTCATCTTGATGTGTCCCACTTGTGGATGCTTCCATGTCAACTCTTGGTTCACCTTGTCATGAGGTAGAAGCTTCCACTTGGACGGACGAGGTACTCTCCTTCACCTCTGTTGGACGATCTTGCCAATAGACAAGTCTTGGATTGCTTCCGAAGGGTCTTTGTCTCCTACATCAATTGGCAATTGCTCTACTTGCGAGCCGTTAGATTCATCAAACTTCACATATACCGTCTCTTCAACCTTTCGGGTGAAATTGTTGTACACATGGGAAGTGTGAGAGTTTGAGCCATAACCAAGTAGGAAACCCTCATGAGATTTTGGAGCAAATTTAGAACGACGATGCTTATCAAGAATGCAACACTTTGAGCCAAATATTCGAAAGTATCCAACTTGGGGTTTGTTACCGGTGAGGAGCTCGTATGTCATCTTGCCGAGTATCTTGTGAAGATACAAGCAATTTGTTGCATGACAAGCCGTCTCAACCGCTTCCGCCCATAAGTGTTTTGGAGTCTTGTACTCATCAACATCGTTCTCGCCATCTCAATAAGGGTTCGGTTCTTCCTCTCAACAACTCCATTTTGTTGAGGCATGTATGTAGCCGAGAACTCGTGTGAAATCCCTTCTTCGTCAAGAAAGGTATCCACATTTGTGTTCTTGAACTCCGTTCCGTTGTTGCTGCAAACCTTCTTGATCTTCACTTGAAATTGATTTTGGGCCTTCCTAGCGAAGTTCTTGAAGATCTTTTGGACCTGAAATTTATCATCAAGAAAGAACACCCACGTAAATCTTGAAAAATCATTGACTATAACTAGACCAAATGAGTTTTCACCGAGACTCTTGTAGGCATTGGGACCAAAGAGATCCATATGAAGTAGCTCGAGCAGTCTTCTCGTGGTCATGATGTTCTCCACGGGGTGACTTCCTCCAACCCGTTTTCCTGCTTGACAAGCACTGCAGAATCTATCCTTGTCAAATATAACATCTTTTACTCCAAGGATATGATTACCTTTAACAATCTTATCAAGATTTCGCATGCCCACATGACCTAACCTTCTATGCTGCAACCAGCCTTTCGAGATTTAGCAATTAAGCAAGTTCTAGGTTGAGCCTTTTTAGTGAAGTCAACAATGTAAAGATCACCTCTACGTATACCGGTAAAGACCATTTTATGATTATCTCTATGAAACACTTGGCAATCTACTTCAGTAAATAGGACATTGAAACCAAAGTCAGCAAGTCTAGATACGGAAAGTAAATTGTAGCCAAGAGATTCTACAAGCATAACATTTTGTATGGATCTATCATGTGAGATGGCCACCTTACCCTTTGAGTTATCACCAAAAGTGGCATACTTCCGAGGGCCGTCATTTTCAGCAAGATCACGAAACATATCCTTGTCTCTGGTCATATGATTCGTACATCCATTGTCAAGAACCCATTCCTTTCCTCCAGCCATGTAGCCACGAAGATTTTCCATAAGACCAAAGTGTCTCATAGACTCCTCGAGATCAAAGTCACTATCATCATCCTCATCATAGTATCCATGTTCAACATCATCTTGTAATTGATCATTTCCTAGAAAAGGTGATTCATTAGAAGTAAGACCGTAACAATATTCATCTCTATGGATTCTAATGACTTCGGAAATGATATTGCTAATAATTCCAACATCTCCGTTGGCATGCATGAGATCACAAAGCTCAAATAGGCAATCATCAAACTTAGGATCACTAGTACTCATCCTATTCAAGGAAATAGACTTATGGAGAATCTCATCTAGATTTTTCAAGGAATAATTTGGAAATCGTTCCTCAAGAAATCTCCATACGGTGTAAGCACAATCAAGAGCAGGTAAGCTAGCAATCATATTTCTGGGCAATCCTCTAATGATAAGATTGATAGTTCTAAGATTGCGTATCATGTCAAGATCCTCGTCGGGAGAGAGATGCAAAGGATCACTATGAGGTGCACAAGGGCTAGTAATATACTTGCTCAAATGATATTCATTGAAAATCACAAGCATCTCATTTTTCCACTCATCAAAGTACTCTCCATCAAGTATAGGCACTCTACGCCTAAGACTCCCCAACGTAGACTCATCCATCTTCCTCCAAAGGTGTTTAAACCAAAGCAATGGAGAACAATGCTCCGATACCAATTGAAAGGATCGAGAAGAGGTGTCTAGAGGGGGGTGAATAGACTCTTAACAAGGAAAAGTTGCAAATTTTAATTTCTTTAATTTGAGGTGGAGTTTTAGCACATGTTTAAACATTCACAATACATATCAAGCACGCATGACAAGAGTATATGAGCAGCGGAAAGTAAAGCATGCAATTTGCAAGAATGTAAAGGGATGGGATTGGAGTGTGCAAACGCAATTGGAGACACGGAGATTTTTAGCGTGGTTCCGATAGGTGGTGCTATCGTACATCTACGTTGATGGAGACTTCAACCCACCAAGGGTAAAGCTTGCGCGAGTCCACGGAGGGCTCCACCCACGAAGGGTCCATGAAGAATCAACATTGTCTATCCCACCATGGCCATCGCCCACGAAGGACTTGCCTCACTAGGGTAGATCTTCATGAAGTAGGCGAGCTCCTTGCCCGTACAAACTCCTTGGTTCAACTCCACAATCTTGACGGAGGCTCCCAAGTGACACCTAACCAATCTAGGAGACACCACTCTTCAAAAGGTAATGGATGGTGTGTTGATGATGAACTCCTTGCTCTTGTACTCCAAGTGATAGTCTCCCCAACACTCAATTCTCTCTCACGAATTTGGATTTGGTGGAAAGATGATTTGAGTGGAAAGCAAGTTGGATAAGGCTAGAGATCAAGATTTATGTGGTTGGAATGGAATATCTTGACCTCAACACATTAGTAGGTGGTTCTCTCTCAGAAAATGTATGCTGGAAGTGTAGGCATGTTCTGATGGCTCTCCTCGCGAATGAAGAGTGGGTGGAGGGGTATATATAGCCTCCACACAAAATCTAACTGTTACACAAAAATCACCAAACTCGGTGGGACCGAATCAGAAAACTCGGTCGGACCGATTTAGTTCATAATGTGACAGTTAGGCATTTTCGGTGGGACCGACATGTCAACTCGGTGGGACCAATTTCATTAGGGTTAGGGCATAACGTAATCTCTGTGAGACCGATTACACAAACTCGGTGGAGCCGATTTTGGTAATAAGCTAACCAGAGAGTTGGTCAGGCAAACTCGATGGGACCGATTCGCTCATCTCGGTGAGACCGAAACGTTACAAAGGGGAAACAGAGAGTTTGCATTGTGAACTTGGTGGGATCGATCGCTCATCTCGGTTGGGCCGAAACATTATGAAGGGAAATAGAGAGTTTGCAATCCCATCTCGGTGAGATCTCGTGAGACCGAGATCCCTATCAGTGAGACCGAAGTGACTTGGGTTTGTGGCAGTGGCTATATCAAGAGAACTCGGTGGCGCCGGATAGAATTTTTTGGTGGGGCCGAGTTTGACTTTTGGTTTGGGACATATGTGGATATGAGAAAGTGGTTGAGGGTTTTGGAGCATCTCACTTAGCACTTTGAGCAAGCAAGCCATTAAGCAACACCTCACCCCCTTTTAATAGTATTGCCTTTCCTATGGACTCAATGTGATCTTGGATCACTAAAAGTAAAATGTAGAGTCTTGAGCTTTTGAGCTTGAGCCAATCCTTTGTAATTAGCATCTTCAAGGGGTTCCACATCCTCTTGTCCATGCCACTCCATCTGTTGAACTTGTCTGAAATATTCTAGATAAAAATATTAGTCCAACAGGAGATATGTTGACATTAATTACCAAAACCACCCAGGGAGCACTTGTGCTTTCAAAAGGAGAGTCCCATCCGGACACGGGGACAAGCCTTTTATCTTGTATCTTCACAGCCCACTAGTCCGGCCCATGTCGCATAGCTCGAACGCCCGGGGACCCCCTAATACAGGACTCCCTCAATAACCATCAATATTTGATGCTCCATCTTGATTTCTACCTTCGCTGATTTCAGCATCGCGAAGAGCTCGGGAATCGCTTTCGTCATCCCTTGCATATTATAGTTTATCACGAAGTTCTAGTAGCTTGGTGATAGTGAATAGAGAACTCTGTCAATCACTATCTTATCTGGAAGATTAACTCCCACTTGATTCAAGCAATTGTAGTACCCAGACATTGTAAGCACATGCTCAGTCTATTCTCCTCCATCTTGTAGGCAAGGTACTTGTCAGAGGTCTCATACCTCCCGACACGGGCATGAGTCTGAAATACCAATTTCAGCTCTTGGAACATCTCATATGCTCTGTGGCATTCAAAATGTTTTTGAAGTCCAGGTTCTAAGATGTAAAGCATGGCGCACTAAACTATTAAGTAGTCATCATATCGATCTAGCCAAACGTTCATAACGTCTGCATCTACTCCTGCAATAGGTTTGTCACCTAGCGGTGCATCAGGGACATATTTCTTCTGTGCAGCAATGAGGATAATCCTCAGATCATAGACCCGGTCCTCATCATTGTTGTTATCATCTTTGAAAGTGCGTTATATCGACTAGAGGGGGGTGAATAGGCGAATTTTACAATTTTGTGACTAAGGAATTTCTAGGTGAGGAGATTCCTAAGCAGCGAACTACTTAGCAGTGGAATAGGTACTCAGATGCATGCTTACAGAACAGTAGCATAGTCGTCATGATGAAATGGAACATACACAGAGTACAAGTAGCGTGTACACAGGATAGCAGGCTGAAGACAAACTGACTAAAGAATTAGGAATGAGGAAATTGAGAAAGTTTTCAGTCAAAGTCTTCAAACAGTAACGATCAAGTTCATCAACACATGAATGAGGAAATGAAAGGGTTGAGGAAATGAAAGGGTGAAGACGATGATTTGGTAGACCAGTTCCAACTGTTGTGACAGTTGTACGTCTGGTTGGAGCAACTAGGTATTTAAACCTGAGGACACACAATCCCAAACACACAGTCCTCACTGTATTCTCCTTGAGGTAAGACCACACATACCTCGCCCAATCACTCGTCACTAGTACAGCGAGGTGCTATACAAACGGTTTTTAACCCCTTTCCATGACGACATTTGGAACCGTCGCCAAGTGAGTATGGGCGATAGGGTGGTCCTTCCCACACGACCCAGAAACCGTCGGGGATATTGCCCTCCTGGCACACATACTCGGCAAAATGAGGTCGTGTGCGACCAACGAGCGCTCAAATACGGAAATACATACAATAGAGCTAAAAATACAATTATACAGACGAAATCATTTCTGATTGCAAGTACATCCCACACAGTCAGTCACCACTAAACGTTTCCGTTCGTATATACATCCCACACAGTCTCTCCAAGGAAGACGTTTCTGTTCGCAAGTACATCACACGCAATTTTCCCTATTAAATCGTTTGAGATAGCGTTTCCATTGCACACGGTATTAACAATTTTATCGTTTGTGTTATTGAATGTATCACACACGGTTCATAGAAGAAACTGTGTGTCAAGGGTTGTCCATCACACACAGTTTCTATGTGGTAAACGTTTGCGCCAGGTGGCCTAACACAAACAGTTTTCAAGAGGATGTCATGTGTGATGGTTCGTTAATCTAACATGGTTTATTCCTAGAAACTGTGTGCGTTATTGAATGCATCACACACGGTGTTTTCTCAATAACCGTTTGCAATGGAAAAACCCAATTAGTAGGCTAATTATCTGATTATTAATAATCCATTTATTAATCTAATTGACATTCCATATTAAGCACACAATATATTTCATTTTCATAATTGAAATACATCAGAGTATAACATCATATAGCTTCAGCACTCAGCTACCCCATTACACAACTACACCAGCACCACGTTTCACATGCAACATCTATAACTTTTCGAAATTAGCATCATAGACGGTACATAGACAGATGTATCTCATTTGGAAAACTGCTGAAGCAGAAGGCGAATATTGAGCCTTCATTGATGTTGAAGGTCTTTGTAACTTTAGGCCAGTGCCTGTGGATGATTGACTGTCCATCCTTCATCCTCTTCAGGAACACTTCAATATTGTACCATGGGTGTTGTATGAATACCTTCCTCGCCTCCTGACCATATAGGTGGTTTGAGAGGTAATCATCAGTGAACTGCTTTGGAAAGGCCTAAAAACAAGGATGTGCATAAATATCTTCTTTATATTGGAAATGGGGCAAAGGAATAAAAAGGCAAGGTATAATAGTTAGTACCATCCTCTAGTGAACTGATGTCTTCTTCATTGTGCAGACAAAGATCTTGTTGTTTTTTGTCGCTAATTTCTTTATCCTAACAATCTTTCTGAGTTTCTTGACTTGACTGATATTCATGGACAACTCATTTCCCCATATGCAAAAAGGGTCGAACAGTGGGTCAAAACCTCTGACAGCAGGACCTACATGTGCAAGACCAAATTGTTGAAAACCTAAATATTAGAATGGTTCCTGCAATTGCACAATAATGTGTATTAGACAACGGACCATGCACGTGCTAACCTCGATTGTAAACCTCAGTGCTTCCCATTGTTTGCCTGCAACACATATAAGGTAGTTAGTCATCATGTTAAGTAAGGGTTCCCATGCTAGCAGTAAAATATGTTGATGAAAAATAAGCACATTGCAGATTCATCAGATTAATTCAAGCCACATGGAAAACCCATTTATCCAAACCAAGCACGATTAAGAACTAGGAAATATAGCACTTGTATATGTTTCTCATGTATTAAGTGCAGCCAAATTCGATTTATTCCTCACATGCCAAACAATACAAAATTCTACCCATGACAATTGGACATCGCATTGCAGAATTGAACCAAGCAGTTAACTAAACACGACAACAAATGAACCAAACATTAACTGAGCACCACATTGCACAATATATCATACTCCTAATAGAAGATCAGACAGTTAAACAAACCAAGAATGCTTAACAACTTGGGAATATAGCAATTGTATTTGTTTATCATGTATTTAGTACAACCAAATTCGATTTATTTCTCACATGGTATACAATAACAGAATGCAGCCACAACAATTGGACATCGCATTGCAGAATTGAACCATGCAGTTAAGTAAACACCAAAACAAATGAACCAAATATTAACTGAGCACCACATTGCACAATATAACATACTCCTAATAGAAGATCAGACAGTTAAGCAAACCAAGCAGGCTTAACAACTTGGAAATGTAGCAATTGTATTTGTTTCTTGTGTATTTACTACAGCCAAATTCAATAACAGAATGCACCCTCAACTATTGAACATTGCATTGCAGAATTGAACCAAATAGTTAACTAAACACCACAACACAAATGAACCAAACGTTAATTGAGCACCACATTGTACAATGTATAACCAAACCAAGCATGCTTGACAACTTGGAAATATAGCAATTGTATTTGTTTCTCATGTATTTTTTAAAGATAAATTCAATTTATTTCTCACATGGAAGACAATACAAAATTGCAGCCTGAAGAATTGAACATCACATTTGCAGAATTGAACCAAATAGTTAACTGAAGACGACAACTAATTAACAAAATAGTTAATAAGTGAGCACCACACTGCACGACATATAGAACATATACACTAGGGAAACAGATTGCATGGTAAAATTATATAGCACAATTCACTAGAATTTGTGAAGGAAAGGCAGGAGCAGCAAACGCAACGGGTAAACCGAGCATGTTTAACCGGCATAGCTAGAAAATGGCAAGGTGCTCCTCTAAGATATGGGGGTCGGCACGAATGGCAGCCATCGCGACCTCATCCGTGCGTGCGGCCGCAATTTACTTCTCCGCTGCCAAATGCTCCTTGAGATCCTGGTTATACTGCGTGCACCATGGCTTAGGGCGGTGCTTATTTGGTGGAGGGGTCGGTGATTTGGGTGGAAGGTATCATGCTCGCGCCGGTGGTCAGGGCATGTGGGATGTGGAAGGAGGAGGAGGATTGGGGACTAGTGTGGATTACCTGCCTGGATAGGCGAGGCCAAGCAGCATGAAGGAGGGTCACCGGCAAGGAGGCGGCGCTGCAAGCAAGGAGTGAAGGTTTCAACTTGGAAAGGAAGGCGGAAACAGGGGAAATGTGGCTTTTGGTAAGGGGGAAGGGGCGAGGAGGTAGATATTTCCGCGGAAGCCGAAAATTTGGAATCGCTTCAGCCAAAAAACTGGCGCGCAAAGTGTCATTAGACACGGTCCCTTATTCAGAACTATGTACGATATGTGAAGATCACAAACGATTCAGATAGCTTAACCCGTGTGTGATGAGTTTGAACGTCAAAAATTTTGTTTCAAATTTCCATGGTTACAGTGGTCATCCACGTCATTGCATGATTTGGGTACACAAAGGAGACTACATCACATCCACACTTCTTAATCGAGCAAGTTCAGCAATTAAACAGAGCTAGCTGACCTAAACATTACTCTAACTAATTAAAGACCAGCGCTCTTAATTAAACAAAACAAAGAGTACTACTATGGCTGGTGCTCGTCGATCTCCGCTGCCGCCTCCATGTCCAGCTCGCGCCCGACGGTCTCCTAGGGAAGGGGATCCATGGCATCAATCACTCCATACTCGCCAAGCATCTCGCCATCCGCGTCAGCCATATCTTTGGAATAGGCCGCCATGAGGTGGCGTGGGCGGCCGCGATCTGGGCTTTGGCGGGCTCCGTCGTGGCAAGGTATGCCGCGCAGGAATGGATGGCTGCTCGAACTCTCTCGGTGATTGCCAACTCTTCGGCCGTGGGTTGCCAACCGTTGTTGGAGAAGCTTCCTTCGATTTGTGCGGTGACCGCCACGAGCTGGGCGTGGACTGGCTCGACATGGTGGTGGGCGGCCTCCATCAGGGCTAAGGCCGCCGCTATGGAACGGACAGCTGTTGTGCCGCTCTCGCCAGTTGCTATCCCGAAGGCAGATGCTGCCGCCGCCGCCTGAGAAGCAACAGCGGCCGTTTGGGTTGCCTTGGCCACCCGGACGCAGATTGCGGTCGCCCTCACGAAGCTTATTAGCACGCGCCTGGCGGCTGCGGCTGCACTCTCACCGGAGTGGGCTGCCGAAGTTGCCCTCACGACGTGGGTCCACGTCCCATCTTTCACCGGCGATGATTCAACAGTGAAATGATATTTGGGGAGTGAGCTAGTGTGCTTGACACGTGGGCTGTGGACTGTAGCCGACACACCTTCTCACGTAAGCCATAGGCGTTCTATACGCCGACAGTGCTCCAAGATATTTTCTGGTGCATCTCACATGGTGGGTGATAATAAACTGTGTGCGATCTAGTTGTTCGTCTTGATTTGAATTACGTAATCGGGTCAAAGCTGCAAAGGATGGTGTTTGAATTGCTAGAACTTTTATCTGCAGTGAACATGAAACTATAGGTGTGTCGTCAAAAAAATTGGAATTATTCAGGGCTTGTATGGACGTTTTTATACATTAACTTGGTTTTGTGGGCATTTCAGGTGAATAATTCAAATTTGAACTACATGCACATGCTCCAGTGCATATAAACTGGTTGAAAAATCAAATATGTGTCCTTGGTTGCATGCTTAGGTCCCATGCAAGAAATGGGAATGAATGTCAAACACCCAGCCACCGTCACTCGGCCGCAAATATTGAGATAATTGGTTTTTAAATTCTAGTAAATCCAAAACCCATCTGAAATTCATGAAACTTGGCATGCTATCATGGAGCATCATCAACATGTCGTGGTAAATTTTTTCTCCCATTTGGGGCAGGTTTGGGTATAAGCTTCTCCCAAACCAGAGCTTCTCACAACAAGCGTGATGGTTTCGGTAGGGAACGTGCCACCTTTGGGGACGAAATGATATTTGTTGCCTCTTATTGCTTCCAAAAAATTTCTAGTGTCAACATAGAACAACATGAGTGTTGTGTTTAATTTTGGAATTTTTCGGGGTTCGTTTGGACATTTTTATAAATTTACTGGGTTTGCTAGGCATTTTATGTGCACAATTCAAATTTGAACTACATGCACATGCTCCAGTGCATATAGATTGGTTGAAAAATCAAATATGTGTCCTTCGGTGCATGCTTAGGTCCCATGCAAGAAATGGGAATGAATATCAAACACCCTGCCACCGTCACTCGGCCGCAAACATTGAGATACCTGGTTTTTTAGTTCTAGTAAATCTAAAACTCGTATGAAATTCATGAAACTTGTCATGCTATCATGGAGTGGCATCAACATAACGTGTTAAAATTTTTGTCCCATTTGGGGCAGGTTTGGGTATAAGCGTCTCACAAACCAGAGCTTCTCACAACAAGCGTGATGGTTTCGGTAGGGAACGTGCCACCTTTGGGGATGAAATGATATCCGTTGCCTCTTATTGCTTTCAAAATTTTCTAGTGTCAACATAGAACAACAGGAGTGTTGTGTTTAATTTTGGAATTTTTCGGGGTTCATTGGGACATTGTTATACATTAACTTGGTTTTGTAGGCATTTCAGGTGCATAATTCAAATTTGAACTACATGCACATGCTCGAGTGCATATAAACTGGTTGAAAAATCAAATCTGTGTCCTTGGTTCCATGCTTTGGTCCCATGCAAGAAATGGGAATGAATATCAAACACCCTGCCACCGTCACTAGACCGCAAACATTGAGATACCTGGTTTTTTAGTTCTAGTAAATCTAAAACTCGTCTGAACTTCATGAAACTTGGCATGCTCTCATGGAGCAGCATCAACATACTGTGTTAAATTTTTTGTCCCGTTTGGGGCAGGTTTGGGTATAAGCGTCTCACAAACCAGAGCTTCTCACAACAAGCGTGATGGTTTCGGTAGGGAACCTAACACCTTTGGGGACGAATGATGTCTATTGCCTCTTATTGCTTTCAAACTTTTTCTAGTGTCAACATAGAACAGCATGAGTGTTGTGTTTAATTTTTGAATTTTTCGGGGTTCGTTTGGACATTTTTATACATTAACTTGGTTTTGTAGGCATTTCAGGTGCATAATTCAAATTTGAACTACATGCACATGCTCCAGTGTATATAGACTGGTTGAAAAATTAAATTTGTGTCCTTGGTTCCATGCTTAGGTCTCATGCAAGAAATGGAATGAATTTCAAGCACCCTGCCACCGTCACTCGGCCGCAAACATTGAGATACCTGTTTTTTAAGTTCTAGTAAATAAAAACTCATCTGAAATTCATGAAACTTGGCATGCTCTCATGGAGCGGCATCAACATACTGTGTTAAATTTTTTGTCCCATTTGGGGCAGGTTTGGGTATAAGCGCCTCACAAACCAGAGCTTCTCACAACAAGCGTGATGGTTTCGGTAGGGAACGTGCCACCTTTGGGGACGAAACGATATCCGTTCCCTCTTATTGCTTTCAAAAAAATCTAGTGTCAACATAGAATAACAGGAGTGTTGTGTTTAATTTTGGAATTTTTCGGGGTTCGTTTGGACATTTTTATACATTAACTTGGTTTTGTAGGCAGTTCAGGTGCATAATTAAAATTTGAACTACATGCACATGATCCAGTGCATATAAACTGGTTGAAAAATCAAATTTGTGTCCTTGGTTGCATGCTTAGGTCCCATGCAAGAAATGGGAATGAATTTCAAACACCCTGCCACCGTCACTCGTCCGCAAACATTGAGATACTTGGTTTCTAAATTGTAGTAAATCCAAAACTTGTCTGAAATTCATGAAACTTCGCATGCTATCATGGAGCGGCATTAACATGTCGTGGTAAAATTTTTGTCCCATTTGGGGCAGGTTTGGGTATAAGCGTCTCATAAACCAAATCTTCTCACAACAAGTGTGATGGTTTCGGTAGGGAACGTGCCACCTTCAGGGACAAAACGATATTCGTTGCCTCTTATTGTTTTCAAAAACATTCTAGTGTCAACAGGAGTGTTTTGTTTAATTTTGGAATTTTTCGGGGTTCGTTTGGACATTTTTATACATTAATTGGGTTTTCTAGGCATTTTCTGTGCATAATTCAAATTTGGACTACATGCACATGCTCGAGTGCATATAAATTGTCTGCGTTCTATTAACCATTCATGTGACGCCACGCCTCACTCTTTTAATGGCTAGGAGGTGTCGTGTGGACAGGTGCTTGAGTGCTTGACTAAACGGGAGGCGTGTGTCGATGTACAAAAGTAGGGGCCTTATGTACCCCTTTTACTCGTGCACGGGCAGTCGCAGCCATACTTACGGCCGCGCTTGGCGGAGCAGAAGAAGAAGCGAAGACACAAGACTACCAGAGCAGCGCCAAGCCAGAGGCGCGAGGAGCAAAGGGACAAGGTGCGCTTTCCCCGGCAAGAGCCTTGTCGGGGCAACTTTCCCAACACCAGTGAGGCCGCCACCCTTGAGCCTAAGAGTTCCAACATCATCAACGACATTGGAACCAAGGCTCGGGAGGCGCCAGCATGGTGGCATGCAGATCTTTGTGAAGACCAAGAACATACAAGGCTAGATGAGAACCAGAAGACGGAACCCCCCCAGCAAGATCCTTGATGTGGACACCTGCGAGACCCCGGCAAGGCCCTTGTTGGGGACACCTGTGAGACCTCGGCAAGGCCCTTGTCGGGGACATCTGCGGGGCCGCAGCCAGGCCCACACGTGTCAAAGCTCCACCGCCGTTCCAACACAGCAGTCAACCCGCCAACAAGGCAGGCACCTGCATGGTGACGTGCAGCTTCCAGGCCAACTCAGCAAGCACCTGCGTGGTGGCATGTAGATCTTCGTGAAGGATTTGCCACCGCACCAGCTCAGCAGCCAGCGTGGCGCTGCATGCCTCATCAGCCTGGACATGCGTTCGAGCAAGGAGAAGCAGCGACAAACGGGATGAGCTTCCTTGCCATCCCAAATAAAGTGAGAGGGCACGTCGGCAGTGCATTAAATGCATTTTGTCCTACGGTGCTAGGGATAGACTTGTATACAGTACATACTTTCCACCTCCTGTGTGCCACTGTGGCGACCCCTTTGACTATAAAAGGAGGCCCGGGGCGTACTAAGGAAGGATTTGGGCTTTTTAGACCCTGCACGCTTTGTAGCTAGTCCAAGAACACCAGATAAACACAAAACAGCAGGAGTAGGGTATTACGCATCGCTTGCGGCCCGAACTTGGATAACCCCCCCCCCCCGCGTTGATCTTCTAAACCCGCTCTTTCCACAACCCCGCGCCCGCCAACCATAGAAGGGATTCCCTGTGATCCCATAGGTGTCGTTTTCCCCGACATCTTTGGCGCGCCAAGTAGGGGGCGCAACCTATGAAAATCCGTTTCTGAAGACGATGCGTTGATTCCCTCACGAGGTTGGCTCAAGAGGAGAAGGCGACGTCGATCAGCCGCAATCTGGTGCCATCCACAGCCACAACAATCATCCGCATGGCCACGAGAAGCTAAGTCACTCAAAACCTTGAACACTCTATTCTTTTCAATATAAGATTATTCTCCTCAAAGGATCTTGCTCCTTGTACGGAAAACCTGCACGCAATGGGACCCTTCTGCTATTGGCAATGCTCTTGTTCTGTTTCGAGTCCACAACAGTCCAAGCGGCCGCGCTGAGAACGGAAAGGTGGCCTGCCCGCTATCGGCAACGCCCTTGTTCTATTTCGAGTCCGCTCAACAGTTCGAGCGACCGCGCTGAGAGTGGCAAGGTGGTTTGCTCGGTAGCAAGCGCCCCCCGGCAGGCTGCTAAGGATCCGTCCTCAAAGCACCATAGCGTGGGTTTATGTGCCAGCAAACCTATCCCACTAGGCATAGGGTGTATACATATAAAGAAAGATTAACACAGGAAGATAGCATGTTTCATCTTAAAGTACTGCAGAGTTATATTATATCAATTGTTGATGCGGTTCTAACTTAAGATAAAATCATCTTAGTCATGAACTCGCAGCGGCAATGAGAAACGGGGTGCCTAGTCTCGGCGCTGGCCCTCCACCCTCCTGACTTTGCCGACGTGGTTGATGATGGGCTTGGTACATTCTTCAAGCACCGCGAGGTCCACACCCTTCGGCAAGCTCTCCAGCGTGTTGGCGAAGTCGATGTTGGGGTTCCAGAACGCCACCTTGGTGAGGACCTTGGTCAGGGCGCCCCGGCAAAGCTTCTGGGCCTCATTGGCCAGAGAGGTCGCTCGGTTAGAGCGGAGCTGCTCCAGGGCTTCAAGGATGCCCTCGAAGAACAAGGTTAGCCTGGCGTTGGGGCTCACGTTCACCTCCGGGGAGTACTTGAAGTTCGGCATGCCCATGGCGGCCAGCTGCATGGTGAGCCTCTCTGCAACATCGACGAGGCGGCTGATCTAGAGGTTTACACTCTTCGCGTAATCCTTGTGTTCAACAGCGTCATTGCTCCGCAGCCGTTTCTCGTCCTCCAGGGCCTTGTTCAGGGTCTCCTCACGAGCCCCAGCCTCCAAAAGCTTCCCCTCCAAGCCATCTAGTTCCAGCTTAAGGTCATCGAGAGTCGTTGGCCTTGGAGAGCAGCTTGGCCTTGTCGGAGACTGCGGCCTGGGCATCCTCCAAAGCACGGTTGGCCATATCCCTCTCCTCCGTTAGCTCCAAGACCACCTTCTTCAGCCCATGCCACTCCAGCTCCAGCTTCTCCACTTTGCCGGCATGAACCCGAGCCAGAGCATCGAGCGTGTCCTCGTGCCTCTGCTCCAGCTCCTGGGTCTGCTGCGTGACGAGCTTCTCCACCTCCTCATCCTTGCCGTGGAGCATGGCGGCGAGTGCTTCCTCACGGGCGGCCAGGTCCTCCTCTTGGGAGTTCAGCAGAGCCTTGTGCTGTTGCCGAGCAGCTTCGTCCGTGGCGGCCTGATTCCTCGCCACCTCCTGGGCTTTCTTGATATCAGCCTGCTTCAGGATGAGCTCCTGCTTGTGCTCCTCCAGCTCACCCTGGGCAGCCCTCAGTTCGTCCCGGGCCTCGCCGAACTAGACATGCGTCTCAGTGACGCACTCCGTGAAGTCTGCCTCCGCCTTGTCCACCACGCCATCCTGGATTTCACCTTGTCTAGGCGGGCACGGTGGAGCGCCTGGAGCCTCTGGAAGTTGGTGCTCATGGCTCGAAGAAGTTGCTCCTCTTGGGAACCGCTGCCACCGGCACTCGGTTTGTCGACAACCTGGAGCCCGGCGGTGGCAAGTGCCTCGTCATCAAACACCTCCCCCTCGGCTGGCACCCTAGTGCTCGCCGTCCCTGGGAGGTGGACGAACAGGTCGTCGCCCACCTTCAAATACTTGCCCGGGGCAGGGGCTGTAGGGGAGGAAGGTTAGTCATCAGCCGCCTCCTCCCCGGCAGCCCCCTTGTCGGCCTCTTCGGCAGCGGCCTCTTCGGCAGCGGCCTTGCCGGCCTCCCCGGTAGGCCCCTTGGCGGCCTCCTCAGCGGCGGTCTTGGCAGCCTCCTCGGCAGCAATCTTGTCGGCCTTGGCCTCGGCGTCCTTGGTGACCTTGTCTGTGTTCTGGGAAAGGGGGTCCCCAAACTTGCCTGCCTGCGGCCCGCGGCATGGCTAAGCTAGCGGGCCGTACGTCCCATCTTCATCAGCGAAGCATCCAAGACCCTCGCGAGGCCGACGAGGCAAAGCCTCCTCAGGAGCGGCCACCCCAGGCAGGCTCACAAGGAGCGGAGGTATCAAGGCGGGGCAAACCTCACGAGGCTTTCGTGGCGTGAGCCATGACGATCGACACCAGCCGGGCGCCAGCGTGCGCAGCGTCCTTGTTTCATCTTTGGTGTTAAGGAGGCAAGCGCGGGCGAGGAGTACCGAGGCATCAGGCAAAGGTTGCCATATCGGTGTAAGGAGACCAAGACCATAAGGACGGCAAGACGGAGGTCACCGTGGAGCCCAAGACGGCGTCACCACCAGAGCCTTTGGTAGGCGAAGACCACTTTTGTCAGGATAGCTTGTACTAGCTGTCCCCCTTCAAATTTTCCCGTCATTGTTGGCTCCCTTCCCGCTCAATATTTGGGAAGAGGACCAGGGCCTATATAAGTAGAACTAGCCACCACAGTAGGGGAGAGATCTCTCGGCTTGTTCACATGGAAGCTCAGCTTGATCTGATCTGATCGAGAGCCTACACTAGCCACAAGAATACCTCAACCTCAGGAGGTTGTTCTTCCCCTTGTACTGTTCCTCATCAGCCCAAGAGGCAATCCGCCACCACCACACTTGAGTAGGGTATTACACCACAACGGTGGCCCGAACCAATATATCTCGTGTCTTTCTGTGTTGTGAGTTTGTCGAGTTCGTCCACGAGATCTTAGTGAGCTAGGGCATGGTTCGGTAGGAGGGAAAGACTTCGCGCGCACCCCAGAGTTCAAACCTTAAGGGTTTTGCCGGAACCCAACATCCGACATTTGGCGCGCCAGGTAGGGGTGCGCTGGAGCTTCTTCTCCGCCAATCAACTTGCCAACGCTCCGCGGACACGATTTCCGGCGACCCAAGGGCTGACTCCGACCACTGGGTAGCCTGGCCAGCCCGGGCGGCGCCACCTGCCCATGAAGACCTTGACCCCGCGCTCCAGGCGGCGCAAGCGCCTTCCAACTCCGCGGGGCGCGGGCGGTGCGGCCAGGCGTCGTCCACCCTCACTCCACGACAAGTACGACTTGCTGCCAGGGCAGCAAGCCACGACGGCGCCGCACTCGCGGCGGGAGCAAGCAAACATGCGGGCAGCACTCACAGTAGTGAGGGAGCTGCTGCGATGCCGGCTGATGGAGAGCGGCTGGGATGCACTACTGGAGCGCGTTGCCGAGCTGCTGGACACAGCGGCATCGGGAGCGCCGCCTTTCTACTGTCGGCTTTCTCCTCAGGCCGCTGCGGGGCCCCATGGCAGGCCTCACCACAACCACACGCCATCGGGTACGCCGGGGGGCTTCATCAACACCGGCACGGCCAGCGGCGTCGAGGGCTCCGCCGCCCCCATGCCGCCCGCGACATGCGCCGCCTCCCATGGTCCTAGCCGGATGCCGCGCTACCATCCTCAGGACGCCACCTTGGGCCGGGCTACATGGAGTGTGGGGCACTATGGCGAGGTATTCGGGGTGACGACCCCGGAAGCCTATGTGCCCCGCATGATGGACCAAGAATACGCACCAGAGGACGACCCCGACTCGTTCGTTGGAGAAGATTGGGAAGAAGGGGCGCTAGGGGTCGAAGCCTTCCAAGAACCAACAAAGAACCACGACGATTGCACCAGCAACGGCAACTACAGGTTACCACTAATCTCTCAGGAGCAGGCTTACGCTAACCATGGGCTGCAAATGAATCTGGTCGCAGCGTCGATCGACGACCCTGGCACAGCAGCACCCCTTCCGACAAGGGAAACACGTTGGGGGCCACCAGGAGCAAGGCCCCTCCCCGCGTCGTGCGAAGTCAGGTGACACCGGAGGTAGGCCCTCTGCCGGGGAGGCCTCGACGACCCCGGGCAGAGGACCCGTGGTCGCTGAGGGCACCGCTGGCGTCCGCTTTCCCACCTTTGTGTCGTCCCGGATACCGGTTGGCTCAAAGGTGGTTGAAGGTGGCGCAAGGCGAGGCCCTCGTCTGGCGATATGAAGCAAGGCCGGTACCTCTGAAGAAGGCCTAGTGTCTGTGAAGCTCGCCGCCCGTGACACTCTCATGTAATAATGAGTTGGGGTTGTACATGCCCCGGAGTCTCAGGGGTGCCGGCCTCAAGCCCTGGGGCTCCCTCCCATGCCTAGTGGCAGCACTTAGCTCCGCGCTGGTGAGAATAAATGAAGACCAGAAGACTAGACTAGGTGTCGGACGCGGCCATTTGCTTTGGATCTCTCCTTCTGTAGCTTTGCTTTCTGGATCTGGATTTAAGTTGAAGTCGAGTTTTATCGATGTGCGCGGGAGGTGCCTCTTCTCGTTTGAGCAATTTCTTGCTTTCTGGATTTCGTTTTGTCTGGGACTCGTGTCCGTCGCCTTCCCCTCACGAGCCCTTCGTGAGCGGGACTGCGCGAAGCACACACGCGCCAAGCGCGCGCTAACGCTACAACTGGTGCTTGCCTCTTGCGGGGCCCCTCCTGATGGGTCAACAAGCTCCGCAGGATTCTCATAGGCTCGCAGCCTCGCGACCCAGCTCAAGGCTGGCGCCGACTATGGTAAACCTCAACGGGAAACTTGCCCCTGGCCTCATGAGTTCACGACGGCACATATCCAATACCGCATAGGAAAGTAAAGGCTGCAATTTGCTTACATGAGGGGCTCCCCCTCTCAAAGTGCTCTTACAAGTTTTCCAATGGCCACGCCCGAGTTTTTACGTACAGGGTAAAACGACAGGAGAGCACGGGATCAGCCAGATATGTCGCTTGCTACATCGCCCTCGGACACGTCACTCGCATCGTCGTCATCTTCGCCGCCTCCGTCGCCACCTTCGGCGACGCCTCCGTCGCTGTCATCAACCACGTCGCCTTTGTCTGCGGCGACCACCACCGCGTCATCGTCGGAGGCAAAGTTTGTGACTAGCGCGTCCACATTGTCCTCCACCCACCGCGCCAGATCGCCCCGGATGACCTGCGGTACGGGGGCAATGGAGGCGTCGAAGTCGAAGTCAGGGAAGGTGTTCCTGAGGTGGCTGAAGACGCGAGAGAACGCGTGCTCGAGCAGGCCCCGACTTCTCTCCTCCACGAGCCGGCGAGCCCTGTCAGACCGGGTCTTCAGGCACGTCACCACATCAGTGAAGAAGGTCAGTTGCCTGGCGTAGTCATTTGAGTGAGGGGGCGGCGCATTCTCGTCGCAGATGTAGCCCAAGGCAGTGTTAGCCCTGTTCCGGAGATCCTGAAGCATGGGGGCGTGCTCACGCTCCAGCGTCCATCGTTGGAGCACTTCCTCCCTATTTTGTCGCGCGATGACCTCGGCATCATCGACCCGCTTCTGAAGCGAAAGTAACTCGGCGCGGGCGGAGGCCAAGTCCGCATGTGCCGTGACCAGGGTGGCGGTCGTGGCCTCCCCACGCCTCTCTGCCTCGTCCAACCTGGGCCTGAGGGCAGCGGCCCTGCCCGCACCCTCCGTCCCCGCAAGCTTCAGCTTCAACTCATACCTACCCTCCTGGTCTGCGCGAACCTCGGCCACCCAGCGGTCGACTTCCTCCTGGATCCTGGCCTCGCGAGCCCCGACGGCATCTTCTTCTTGGGTAACTTGATGCTCCCTCGTCTCCAGTTGCTCAAGCTTGAGGCTGCGCTCCACGGCTTCCAGAGCCAGCGCCTCCTAGCGCTTCCGGACATCCTCCTTCGCGGGCATCCCCCTCAGCGACGCAAGGGCGGCTCTGCGCGTCTCCACCTGCCGCTCGAGGGATGCATTCCAGGCCTGGAGCTCCCACGCGCGCTTCTTCGCAGCCTCACGACGGTGGCCAGCCTCACGGGCCTCCTCCAGGTCTCGAGGGTCTCGGGAGCAAGCTTCGCGGGAAACTTTAAGGGACGCCTCGGCCTTCGCGTTCTCAAGATCGCGCTGGTAGATGCTAAGATTGATAGCCACCCTCAGCTTGCGCTGTTCCTCCACCAGCCAGAGACCCTCAGCTTCAATACGCAAGTCAACACCCGCGAGCTCTTCACCAAGCCGGCTCATTGTGCCTATTGCATCCCGAAAGAGCTCGTGACGAACTACGCTCCACCTGCTCTCAAGCTCGAATGCACGGCCCGCATCATCCTCCACCTCGGGGGCTGCGGGCGGGGCATCAAACGGTGCACCCCCCCTAAGCAGGGGGCTGGGGGCTGGTGCTGCATCTGGCGTCAACCGGCCCTCGCGAGGAGTCCAAGCCAATCGGGGTTGTCGGCGTTCTGGGAACGGGGGTCCCCAGACTTGCCTGCCTGCGGCCCGCGGCGTGGCTCGAAAGGGGGCCCAGCACGGCCCATCTTCATCAACACAGACCCAGGACCCTCGCGAGGGGCCGAGCCTCGCGGGGCGGACGACACGGAGCTTCCTCAGGCACGGCCTCATCAGGCTGGCTCATGAGGAGGCGGAGAGATCAAGGCGGGGTTCCTCACGAGGTGCCCGTGACGCAAGCCATGACGACCAAGGGCGCCAGGCGGGCGCCAGTCCGCGCAGTGTCCTCCTTTCCTCTTTGGTGCAAAGGGAGCAAGCGCAGGTGAGAGCATCAAGCAAAGGCACCCGTTTCGGTGCAACGAGACCAAGACTAGCCCAACGGCAGGGAGGAAGTCATTGTGGAGCCCAAGCCAGCATCACCACCAGAGCCTTTGGAAGGCAAGGACCAACTTTAGTCAGGATAAGTGTACCAGATGTTCCCCTTCAAAATGGCCAATTGTTGGCGCCCTTCCTGCTCAATATTTGGGAAGAGGCCCAGGGCCTTTGCCTATAAACAGGACTAGCGACCCCCAGGGGGATGGAAGGGATCAGAATATAGAGAGGATAGAAATCGAAAACACACACACACACAGAGAGAGAAGGGTGACTGAACTCCTCCTAGCAGTTCATCGCCCCAGCCAAGAACAGACCCTCGCGAGGCTGTTCTTCCTTGTATTGCTCATCATCATCAGCCCAAGAGGCAATCCACCACACCACAAACTGGAGTAGGGTATTACACCACAACGCTGGCCCGAACTAGTATAAACCCTGTGTCTCTTGTGTTGTTCTTTCCATAGCTTAGATCTTAGCGAGGCGGTGGGGTACAGGTAGGTAGAAGGCGAAACCTCCGCGTGCACCCCAGTGTTCGAACCTCAAGGGTCTGCCGGAACCCGAAATCCGACATTTGGCGCGCCAGGTAGGGGTGCGCCGGAATTCGTCTTCCACCACCCCTTTCTCCTCCAACCATCACGTCCATGTTTGATGCTCGTCGGGCCCGCGCCGAGTGCCGAGCCGCTCTCGCTTCCCGCGTCACCCAGACGGCTCCTGTCGGCGGGCGTCCTCGCCGTTCCTCGTCGCCTGCTGCCAACGCTGCCACCGGCCCGGCGGGGAACGAGCAGCAAGCGTCGTCTCAGCATCCGTCCGTGCGGCGAGACGGCCGCACCGCTACTCCATCGCTCACCCCAGCTGGTTCTTCGTCCCGCGCGCTCCGCGCACCCATGGAGGCTCGAGCTGCGCTCATCGCGGCAAACGAGCTCCTGCGCTACCGTCCAGTCGACGACGTCTATGAAGAAAGGCTCGACCGCGTCGCCGAGCTTGTCCGCGCCGCTGGGGGCTCTCTTGCACCGTCCTTTCCGCTGGACCGCACCCCGCCCTGCGCGGGCGAGGAAGCTCCGGGGGCGCCCCAGCCGCCTCCTCCTATAGAAGGCGCCCTGGCTCCAAGGCGCGTGGCCCCTGGGCGGAACCCGCTCCATCAGGTGCCAGCCCAGCAAGAGCAGAGCTGCCAAGAAATCCCTCGCCCGCAAGAAGCTGCCTGGGCGCTCCCTGCTCCAGCACGTCGCGACCATGCTCCTGCTCCCTCACGTCAAGACCCCGCGCTGCTCCCAGCTGTAATGCATGGGGACCTGCAAGACCAAGCTCTCCGTCACACAAGGCCTCCCATGGCCACAGCAGGCTGTCGTGCCTTCACCATCGAGCTACCCAGCGTCGTGTGGCCCGGCAAGTTCAAGCCAGACCTGCCTCCTCGTTATGACGGCACGGCCGACCTCGTGGAGTTCCTCCAGCTCTATGAGCTGCGCATCGAAGCTGCCAATGGAGACGAGAAGGTCATGGCGAACTGGTTTCCCATGGCACTCAAGGACGGGGCTCACACCTGGCTCCTGAACCTGGCTCCAGGCATGATCTCTTCTTGGGACGAGATGCGCACCCGCTTCATCGCCAACTTCCAAGGTACTCGCAACCGGCCACCCGCCGTGAGCGACATGCGCCGCATCAAGCAACAACCCAGAGAGACCCTGCAAAAGTACATCCAGCGCTTCAACAACGCACGCCTCAAGATTCCCAAGGTGACCGAGGAGGCCATCATCTCAGCCTTCTCCGACGGCGTGCGCGACGTCAAGATGAAGGAGGAGCTGGCGATGCATGAAGACCTGTGCACTTCCTTGGAGCTATTCAACTTGGCGACCAAGTGCGCCAGGCTGAGGAAGGGCGTCTCTCCCTCCTCGAGCTGCCTGCCGCAGACCCAGAAGAGAAGAAGTCCAAGGCTAAGGATGTGAAGCGCAAGGGGGCTGCCGTGCTCGCGGCAGAACCAGACACCAAGCGGGGCAGAGATCAGCCCGAATCCTCCAAGGGCAGTCGGTACTGTGTGTACCACGACCTCCACACCCACAACACCAACGAATGTCAAGAGCTCTGAGCCGTGCGAGAAGGAAGGATCGGCCGTCGTCCCGACCGCAGTGACCGGGGCTACGGTCGAGGAGGAGGAAGGAACGCGGGACGCTGGGAAGACCACGGACCGCGCCAAGGGTGGCACGATCGACCTCGTGAGGATCGCTGGCAAGACCCTCCTCGCGAGGGAAACTGGAGGGATCGGCCTCGCGAGGATCGCCCGCAAGGCAACGCAGGCCTCCCTCCACTGCCGCCGCAGCCAAGAAGAAACGAGGACCGCCATCAGGACGAGGGGGGTGGGGGCTTCCAGGAGCCGCGCGCGATTGCCTGCATCCTGGGCGGGGCTCAATCCCCAGCCTCTCAACGCATCTTCAAGCAGTTTGCCCGCGAGGTGAACACAGTCCTCCCCAAGCTCTAAGCCACGCGCCCTCTCAGGTGGTTGGCGTGCGCCATCACGTTCAGCTCAGCGGATCAGCTCAAGTGTGTTGCCACAGCCGGAGTCCTCCCGATGCTTTGTTCCCCAATCATCAGCAACGTGGTGGTCACCAGGACCCTCATCGATGGCGGGGCAGGGCTCAACGTCCTGTCCGTGGAAACATTCAACAATCTCCAAGTGCCCTACAACCAGCTTCAGCCAACCAAGCCTTTCTCCGGAGTCACCGACGGCTCCACGGTCCCGATTGGGCAGGTCCGCCTCCGTGTCACCTTCGGGGCACGCGACAACTACCGCACCGAGCTCATCGACTTCGACGTTGTTCACATCCGCCTGCCGTACAATGTCATCCTTGGGTACCCAGCGCAGGCCAAGTTCATGGTCGTAACTCACCACGGCTACAACGTCCTCAAGATACCAGGAAGTGGCGGAGTCATCATGGTGCCCTGTGAAGAGAAGGACGCGGTGTGTTCCCTGGAACAAGCCTTTCAGGCCGCATCACTGGAAGACCCGGATCGCGGAAGCAGGAGGCTTCCCGAGACCACCCCCAAGAAGAAGAAGACATCGTCCGGCCCGGCCCCTCAGGAGGCAGGCCCCTCAGGGCCCGCGCCTGCCCAGGGGGAACCTCCTTCCATCGCATAGGAAAGCGCACCCTGCGCCCTCCTCAGGCAGGGCTCGGGGGCTCTCCCCTGGAGGGCCACCGACCTGGCTAAGGTCACGAGGGAGGCGCTTGGGCACCACCTGGAGGCGTGTTTCGAAGCACGTTTCGCTCAAGAAGGAGTAAGGCAAGGAGGGCCAAACCCTCAGGAGTTCGTCAGCAAGGCCATTCAGGAGCTACAGGAGTCAAGAGTCATGAGAGGCGGCCGCCGCCTACCAGCTGTGGCTCCCCGTCCAGGCGAGGATGGTGGGCTGCGCGTCTGCATCGACATACCAGGGCTCAATCGAGTCGCCTCTCTGGAACGCCTCTGGCCCTCGCGAGTAGGGCACTACGAAAGTCCACCCCACAGCTACGTTCGCATGCCTTACGGCTTGCCGAGCGCGGCTGCCACGTACCAGCGCCTCATGAGGGGCATCATGGAGGCTCAAGAGGCCAGGCGTTCCGCAGCCTTGGCGGAGATGGAGATGGTCCGCAAGGAGCCACCAGTGCCTCCGGAGCCTCCCGAGGCCCCTGGGCCTGGGGGCTCGTGAGGATCGGCTTCCGCAGCCCGCCGAGTCTGCTACACCACGCTCATTCGTCCTCAACATCATCAGGTGACATCTTTCAAGTTTCATTTCCAGCTGGGAGCGCCCCCAGGGCTGCATTATTCCCAGGCCGCGTGGGTTCGTCCCTGCGGCATGTATCCCTTTTATTTCATGTTGTTAGCTTACTTTGTTGGGGGCGCCCCTCGAGCTGCATCATCCCCAAGTAACTCGGGCCTGACCCAGTGATGTCCGCCTTCCCAGCATCTATTTGAACAAATCCACTCCTTCGCGGCTAATGTGTTTAACCTAGTTTCCCACTCAACTGACGCCAACTGACGGAGCTGCTCCCAAAACGGCACGACGCTTGCACATGGGTCCATCCCTGCAACGCCGACAAACCTGAATGGCTGAGCTCTGGCCGCGGCAGCCCCGCATGGCGCCACCTCGTCAATCCCTCAGTGCCTCATCGCCCCTTGGAAGCAACCAACGGCTGACTGTCAATTGTCATGGCAAACCCTCGTTCTTTCTATGATGAGTCTACAGGATCTCCTAAAGGAGCCGCGTCAGGCGAGGCCCTTGCGGTGTCTCCTTCACTCTCATCCGCGCGAACCTCTTGCGCGTTAAAGGGGGGTGCCTGAGCATCGCGACTCAGGGCTCCTACTGGCTCTCCAGCCCTCACCCTCTGGCCTTGTCCACGGCATCGCGACCTGGCATACCAGCGACGGCTGAGACCCGCTCGAGGGCCGGGACCCGAGGACGTAGAGCAGAAAGGGGAGCAAAGGCGAGAGGGGAGGGACACGCGAGGACCTCGCCGAGCAACCTCACGCCTGCCAATGCACGGACCCGGCGACACACCAGGGAGCGGTCCCTGATTCCCGAGATAAGTCACCACCCAGAAGCACCAGCTACCGTGGCACCATCCCCGCACCTAATGCAATCTCGTGTTAGCGACGCCGCTCTCCTTTCTCACCGAACAACGGCTGCTTGAGCGCCAAAGGGGACCTCCTAAGCATCGCGACTCAGGGGCTCTTACCGGACCCCGGGTCGCTCACCTCCTGGTCGTTGCCCCCGCCGAGTCTGCTACACCACGCTCATTCGTCCTCAACATCATCAGGTGACATCTTTCAAGTTTCATTTCCAGCTGGGAGCACCCCCGGGGCTGCATTATTCCCAGGCCGCGTGGGTTCGTCCCTGCGGCATGTATCCCTTTTATTTCATGTTGTTAGCTTACTTTGTTGGGGGCGCCCCTCGAGCTGCATCATCCCCAAGTCACTCGGGCCTGACCCTGTGATGTCCGCCTTCCCAGCATCTATTTGAACAAATCCACTCCTTCGCGGCTAATGTGTAAGCGACGCCGCTCTCCTTTCTCACCGAACGACGGCTGCTTGAGCGCCAAAGGCGACCACCTGAGCATCGCGACTCAGGGGCTCTTACCGGACCCTGGGTCGCTCACCTCCTAGCCTTGACCACGGCATCGCGACCTGCCATACCAGCAACGGCTGAAGCCGCCTTAGGATTGGGACCTGTCGGCGCAGAGCACCAAGCCCTCGTGAGGTTCGAAAGGGAAAACTGAGCCAAGACGAAATGAGCAACCCGCACAATTCTACGACAAGGGTTATATTAACAAACAGGATCACAGGCACCTTACAAGCCCCCACGGGGCGAGTCTTTGATTCCTCGCAGGGAACAGATCCTAAAAGGATGCTAACTACACGCGCCCCTGCAAAAGACGCCATCATCAACAGTGGCCCGTCAAGCACCGGCGCCAACACCATCCAGATCAGAGTCGGCGACGGCCTGACGAGCCCGCCCTGCTCCAGGAGCGACGCCGGCTCGGGGGCTCGTAGCTGTCGTCGCTCGTCTCAGGAGTCGCGAAGAGCTCGCCGAAGTCGTTGGATCCTCCAACGCCTCCGACGCCTGAGGAGCCCCCAAGGGAGCGGTCGGCGGGCCCAGTCCTCCCCGTAGCAGGGTCCCGACCACCTCTCCCGGGGCAGCACTCCAGCCGGCGCCCGTTCGCATCGAAGACCTTGAAGAACATCACCACCGTCGTACTACAAGTGGATCGCGAAGGCGCCTCTTGTCCTGCAAACCCGGGCGATCTTGCCCCAGCCTCGAGTCATGAAGACCTCGCCCGGGGCAACGACCGCGACCTCTACCTCGGTCGCGAGGGTGCTGCAGCCGGCGTGCTGCAGCCAAAGCTCCAGGAGTTCTACCTACGGGATGATGGAGGCGAAGAAGGGAGGAAGGCGAATCCAAGACTGAGGAGGCATGGCGGCGTGGAGCACGAACTCTCGGGAGGAGCCCTCGGTATGGACCCCAGGGAGGACGACCCACACCTTCGTGACCCGTCGGCGCCGACGGCGGCGCCGCCCGTGGCGATCGGCATTGACTCCTTCAGAGCCCTCGATGCGGGCGTACAAGGGAAGCGGGAACCCCGGCGGTGCATGCTCGCCCCAGGGCGTCGACGCCACCTGATGGGCCCCCTCGTCCCGGCAGCGGAGGGTGAGCCGTTTCTTCGGCGGGAGCGGTTCTGGTTCCTCTCGGGGAGCCTTTCCCTTCTCTGCCGCCGAGAACCGGCGGATCGGAGCCATCGCAGCAAGACGGAGCAAGGACCGGGAAGAAGGAGAAGCAAGAGGAGATGGACTGGAAGGGCGCGTGCCGTTCCGTACTTATTGCCGGTGAAGGCCAACCGCCGACCTCCACGATCGTAGGTAATCATGACCCGCTTTGCATGTAGGGACTTGTCCAATTCGCGCAGTTGCCGAGGCGTCGTGGGGAAGTGGAGACACCCACGTCCAATCAACAGCCACGCGGCGCCCAAGGCCGCAGGCTGTTAGGGCCCGCGGCGCTTCGCCCTTGCCCTTTCGCCTCCCTACACGGCCAAGTCCGGGCGCGCCTTGGGCCCGGGGGCTACTGTCGGCGTTCTGGGAACGGGGGTCCCCAGACTTGCCTGCCTGCGGCCCGCGGCGTGGCTCAAAAGGGGGCCCAGCACGGCCCATCTTCATCAACACAGACCCAAGACCCTCGCGAGGGGCCGAGCCTCGCGGGGCGGACGACACGGAGCTTCCTCAGGCACGACCTCATCAGGCTGGCTCATGAGGAGGCGGAGAGATCAAGGCGGGGTACCTCACGAGGTGCCCGTGACGCAAGCCATGACGACCAAGGGCGGCAGGAGGGCGCCAGTCCGCGCAGTGTCCTCCTTTCCTCTTTGGTGTAAAGGGAGCAAGCGCAGGCGAGAGCATCAAGCAAAGGCACCCGTTTCGGTGCAACGAGACCAAGACCAGCCCAATTGCAGGGAGGAAGTCATTGTGGAGCCCAAGCCAGCGTCACCACCAGAGCCTTTGGCAGGCAAGGACCAACTTTAGTCAGGATAAGTGTACCAGATGTTCCCCTTCAAAATGGCCAATTGTTGGAGCCCTTCCCGCTCAATATTTGGGAAGAGGCCCAGGGCCTTTGCCTATAAATAGGACTAGCCACCACCAGGGGGATGGAAGGGATTAGAATATAGAGAGGATAGAAATCGAAAACAGAGAGAGCGAGAGAGAGAGAGAGAGAGAGAGAGAGAGAGAGAGAGAGAAGGGTGACTGAACTCCTCCTAGCAGTTCATCGCCCCAGCCAAGAACAGACCCTCGCGAGGCTGTTGTTCCTTGTATTGCTCATGATCATCAGCCCAAGAGGCAATCCACCACACCACAAACTGGAGTAGGGTATTACACCACAACGGTGGCCCGAACCAGTATAAACACTGTGTCTCTTGTGTTGTTCTTTCCATAGCTTAGATCTTAGCGAGGCGGTGGGGTACAGGTAGGTAGAAGGCGAAATCTCCGCGCGCACCCCAGTTTTCGAACCTCAAGGGTCTGCCAGAACCCGAAATCCGACATTTGGCGCGCCAGGTAGGGGTGTGCCGGAATTCGTCTTCCACCACCCCGTTCTCCTCCAACCATCGCGTCCATGTCTGACACTCGTCGGGCCCGCACCGAGCGCCGAGCTGCTCTCGCTTCCCGCGTCGCCCAGACGGCTCCTGTCGACGGGCGTCCTCGCCGTTCCCCGTCGCCTGTCGTCAACGCCGCCACCAGCCAGGCGGGGAATGAGCAGCAAGCGTCGTCTCAGCATCCGTCCGTGCGGTGAGACGGCCGCACCGCTACTCCATCGCTCACCCCAGCTGGTTCTTCGTCCCGCGCGCTCCGTGCACCCATGGAGGCTCGAGCTGCGCTCATCGCGGCAAACGAGCTCCTGCGCTACCGTCCCATCGACGACGTCTATGAAGAATGGCTCGACCGCGTCGCCGAGCTCGTCCGCGCCACTGGGGGCTCTCCTGCACCGTCCTTTCCGCTGCACCGCACCCCGCCCTGCGCGGGCGACGAAGCTCCGGGGGCGCCCCAGCCGCCTCCTCCTCCAGAAGGCGCCCTGGCTCCAAGGCGCGTGGCCCCTGGGTGGAACCCGCTCTGTCAGGTGCCGGCGCAGCAAGTGCAGAGCTGCCAAGAAGTCCCTCGCCCGCAAGAAGTTGCCCGGGCACTCCCTGCTCCAGCACGTCGCGACCATGCTCCTGCTCCCGCACGTCAAGACCCCGCGCTGCTCCCAGATGCAGCGCATGGGGACCTGCAAGACCAAGCTCTCCGTCACCCAAGGCCTCCCGTGGCCACAACAGGCTGCCGTGCCTTCACCATCGAGCTACACAGCGTCGTGTAGCCCGGCAAGTTCAAGCCAGACCTGCCTCCTCGTTACGACGGCACGGCCGACCCCGCGGAGTTCCTCCAGCTCTATGAGGTGGGCATCGAAGCTGCCAACGGAGACGAGAAGGTCATGGCGAACTGGTTTCCCATGGCACTCAAGGACGGGGCCCGCACCTGGCTCCTGAACCTGGCTCCAGGCACAATCTCTTCCTGGGACGAGATGCGCACCCGCTTCATCGCCAACTTCCAAGGTACTCGCGACCAGCCACCCGCCGTGAGTGACATGCGCCGCATCAAGCAACAACCCGGAGTGACCCTGCAAAAGTACATCCAGCGCTTCAACAACGCACGCCTCAAGATTCCCAAGGTGACCGAGGAGGCCATCATCTCAGCCTTCTCCGACGGCGTGCGCGACGTCAAGATGAAGGAGGAGCTGGCGATGCATGAAGACCTGTGCACTTCCTTGGAGTTGTTCAACTTGGCGACCAAGTGCGCCAGGGCTGAGGAAGGGCGTCTCTCCCTCCTCGAGCTGCCTGCCGCAGACCCAAAAGAGAAGAAGTCCAAGGCCAAGGTTGTGAAGCGCAAGGGGGCTGTCGTGCTCATGGCAGAACCAGACACCAAGCAGGGAAGAGATCAACCCGAATCCTCCAAGGGCAGTTGGTACTGTGTGTACCACGACCTCCACACCCACAACACCAACGAATGTCAAGAGCTCCGAGCCATGCGAGAAGGAAGGATCGGCCGTCGTCCCGACCGCAGTGACCGGGGCTACGGTCGAGGAGGAGGAAGGAACGCGGGACGCTGGGAAGACCACGGCCCGCGCCAAGGGTGGCGCGATCGACCTCGTGAGGATCGCTGGCAAGACCCGCCTCGCGAGGGAAACTGGAGGGATCAGCCTCGCGAGGATCGCCCGCAAGGCAACGTAGGCCTCCTCCACTGCCGCCGCAAGCAAGAAGAAACGAGGACCGCCATCAGGACGAGGGGGCTGGGGGCTTCCAGGAGCCGCGCGCGATCGCCTGCATCCTGGGCGGGGCTCAAGCCCCAGCCTCTCAACCCATCTTCAAGCAGTTTGCCCGCGAGGTAAACGCAGTCCTCCCCAAGCTCGAAGCCACGCGCCCTCTCAGGTGGTCGGCGTGCGCCATCACGTTCAGCTCAGCGGATCAGCTCAAGTGTGATGCCACAGCCGGAGTCCTCCCGATGCTTTGTTCCCCAATCATCAGCAACGTGGTGGTCACCAGGACCCTCATCGATGGCGGGGCGGGGCTCAACGTCCTGTCTGTGGAAACATTCAACAATCTCCAAGTGCCCTACAACCAGCTTCAGCCAACCAAGCCTTTCTCCGGAGTCACGGACGGCTCCACGGTCCCGATTGGGCAGGTCTGCCTCCCTGTCACCTTCGGGGCACGCGACAACTACCGCACCGAGCTCATCCACTTTGACGTCATTCACATTCACCTGCCGTACAATGCCATCCTTGGGTACCCAGCGCTGGCCAAGTTCATGGCCATAACTCACCACGGCTACAACGTCCTCAAGATGCCAGGAAGTGGCGGAGTCATCACGGTGCCCTGTGAAGAGAAGGACGCGGTGTGTTCCCTGGAACGAGCCTTTCAGGCCGCATCACTGGAAGACCCGGATCGGGGAAGCAGGAGGCTTCCCGAGACCACCCCCAAGAAGAAGAAGACATCGTCCGGCCCGGCCCCTCAGGGCCCGCGCCTGCCCAGGGGTAACCTCCTTCCATCGCATAGGAAAGCGCGCCCGATGCCCTCCTCAGGCAGGGCTCGGGGGCTCTCCCCTGGAGGGCCACCGACCTGGCAAAGGTCACGAGGGAGGCGCTTGGGCACCACATGGAGGTGTGTTTCGAAGCACATTTCCCTCAAGAAGGAGTAAGGCAAGGAGGGCCAAACCCTCAGGAGTTCGTCTGCAAGGCCATTCAGGAGCTACAGGAGTCAAGAGTCATGAGAGGCGGCCGCCGCCTACCAGCTGTGGCTCCCCATCCAGGCGAGGATGGTGGGCTGCCCATCTGCATCGACATACCAGGGCTCAATCGAGTCGCCTCTCTGGAGCGCCTCTGGCCCTCGCGAGTAGGGCGCTGCGAAGGTCCACCCCACAGCTACGTTCGCATGCCTTACGGCACGCAGAGCGCGGCTGCCGCGTACCAGCGCCTCATGAGGGGCATCATGGAGGCTCAAGAGGCCAGGCATTCCGCAGCCTTGGCGGAGATGGAGATGGTCCGCGAGGAGCCACCAGCGCCTCCGGAGCCTCCCGAGGCCCCTAGGCCTGGGGGCTCGTGAGGATCCGCTTTCGCAGCCCGCCGAGTCTGCTACACCATGCTCATTCGTCCTCAACATCATCAGGTGACATCTTTCAAGTTTCATTTCCAGCTGGGAGCGCCCCCAGGGCTGCATTATTCCCAGGCCGCGTGGGTTCGTCCCAGCGGCATGTATCCCTTTTATTTCATGTTGTTAGCTTACTTTGTTGGGGGCGCCCCTCGAGCTGCATCATCCCCAAGTCGCTCGGGCCTGACCCAGTGATGTCCGCCTTCCCAGCATCTACTTGAACAAATCCACTCCTTCGCGGCTAATGTGTTTAACCTAGTTTCCCACTCAACTGACGCCAACTGACGGAGCTGCTCCCAAAACGGCACGACGCTTGCACATGGGTCCATCCCTGCAACGCCGACAAACCTGAATGGCTGAGCTCTGGCCGCGGCAGCCCCGCATGGCGCCACCTCGTCAATCCCTCAGTGCCTCATCGCCCCTTGGAAGCAACCAACGGCTGACTGTCAATTGTCATGGCAAACCCTCGTTCTTTCTATGATGAGTCTACAGGATCTCCTAAAGGAGCCGCGTCAGGCGAGGCCCTTGCGGTGTCTCCTTCACTCTCATCCGCGCGAACCTCTTGCGCGTTAAAGGGGGGTGCCTGAGCATCGCGACTCAGGGCTCCTACTGGCTCTCCAGCCCTCACCCTCTGGCCTTGTCCACGGCATCGCGACCTGGCATACCAGCGACGGCTGAGACCCGCTCGAGGGCCGGGACCCGAGGACGTAGAGCAGAAAGGGGAGCAAAGGCGAGAGGGGAGGGACACGCGAGGACCTCGCCGAGCAACCTCACGCCTGCCGATGCACGGACCCGGCGACACACCAGGGAGCGGTCCCTGATTCCCGAGATAAGTCACCACCCGGAAGCACCAGCTACCGTGGCACCATCCCCGCACCTAATGCAATCGCGTGTTAGCGACGCCGCTCTCCTTTCTCACCGAACGACGGCTGCTTGAGCGCCAAAGGGGACCTCCTGAGCATCGCGACTCAGGGGCTCTTACCGGACCCCGGGTCGCTCACCTCCTGGCCTTGACCACGGCATCGCGACCTGGCATACCAGCGACGACTGAAGCCGCCTTGGGACTAGGACCTGTCGGCATAGAGCACCAAGCCCTCGTGAGGTTCGAAAGGGAAAACTGAGCTAAGATGGAATGAGCAACCCGCACAATTCTATGACAAGGGTTATATTAACAAACAGGATCACAGGCACCTTGCAAGCCCCCACGGGGCACGTCTTTGATTCCTCGTAGGGAACAGATCCTAAAAGGATGCTAACTACACGCGCCCCTGGAAAAGACGCCATCATTCAACAGTGGGCCGTCAAGCACCGGCACCAACCCCATCCAGATCAGAGTCGGCGACGGCCTGACGAGCCCGCCCTGCTCCAGGAGCGGCGCCGGCTCGGGGGCTCGTAGATGTCGTCGCTCGTCTCCGGAGTCGCGAAGAGCTCGCCGGAGTCGTTGGATCCTCCGCCGCCTCCGCCGCCTAAGGAGCCGCCAAGGGAGCGGTCGGCGGGCCCAGTCCTCACCGTAGCAGGGTCCTGACCACCTCTCCTGGGGCAGCACTCCAGCCGGCGCCCGTTCGCATCGAAGACCTTTAAGAACATCACCAAAGCACCGTCGTACTCCAAGTGGATCGCGAAGGCACCTCTTGTCCTGCAAACCCGAGCGATCTCGCCCCAGCCTCGAGTCATGAAGACCTCGCCCGGGGCAACGACCACGACCTCTGCCTCGATCGCGAGGGTGCTGCAGCCGGCGTGCTGCAGCCAAAGCTCCAGGAGTTCTCCCTGCGGGATGATGGAGGCGAAGAAGGGAGGAAGGCGAATCCAAGACTGAGGATGCATGGAGGCATGGAGCACGAACTCTCGGGCGGAGCCCTCGGTATGGACCCTAGGGGGGACGACCCATACCTTCGTAACCCGTCGGCACCAACGGCGGCGCCACCCATGGCGATCAGCATCGACTCCTTCAGAGCCCTCGATGAGGGCGTACAAGGGAAGCGGGAATCACGACGGTGAAGGAAATATGCCCTAGAGGCAATAATAAAGTTATTATTTATTTCCTTATATCATGATAAATGTTTATTATTCATGCTAGAATTGTATTAACTGGAAACATAATACATGTGTGAATACATAGACAAACAGAGTGTCACTAGTATGCCTCTACTTGACTAGCTCATTAATCAAAGATGGTTATGTTTCCTAACCATAAACAAAGAGTTGTTATTTGATTAACGAGGTCACATCATTAGTTGAATGATCTGATTGACATGACCCATTCCATTAGCTTAGCACCCGATCGTTTAGTATGTTGCTATTGCTTTTATCCATGACTTATACATGTTCCTTTAACTATGAGATTATGCAACTCACGTTTACCATAGGAACACTTTGTGTGCTACCAAACGTCACAACAACTGGGTGATTATAAAGGTGCTCTACAGGTGTCTCCGAAGGTACATGTTGGGTTGGCGTATTTCGAGATTAGGATTTGTCACTCCGATTGTCGGAGAGGTATCTCTGGGCCCTCTCGGTAATGCACATCACATAAGCCTTGCAAGCATTGCAACTAATGTGTTAGTTGTGAGATGATGTATTACGGAACGAGTAAAGAGACTTGCCGGTAACGAGATTGAACTAGGTATTGGATACCGACGATCGAATCTCGGGCAAGTAACATACCGATGACAAAGGGAACAACGTATGTTGTTATGCGGTCTGACCGATAAAGATCTTCGTAGAATATGTAGGAGCCAATATGGGCATCCAGGTCCCGCTATTGGTTATTGACCGGAGACGTGTCTCGGTCATGTCTACATTGTTCTCGAACCGTAGGGTCCGCACGCTTAACGTTACGATGACAGTTATTATGAGTTTATGCATTTTGATGTACCGAAGGAGTTCAGAGTCCCGGATGTGATCACGGACATGAAGAGGAGTCTCGAAATGGTCGAGACATAAAGAATTATATATTAGAAGCCTATGTTTGGACATCGGATGCATTCCAGGTGAAATCAGGATTTTACCGGAATACCGGGAGGGTTACCGGAACCCCCCGGGAGCATAATGGGCCAACATGGGCCTTGGAGGAGAGGTGAGAGGGATGCCCCATGGGCTGCGCGCCTCCCCCCTTCCCCTAGTCCTATTAGGACTAGGAGAGGTGGGCGCCCCCCCCCCCCCTCTCTCTCTCCCCCTTGGAGAATCCTAGTCCAACTAGGATTGGGGGGGGAATCCTACTCCCAGAGGGAGTAGGACTCTCTGGCGCGCCAAGGCTTGGCCGGCCAGCCCCTCCCCCTTGGCTCCTTTATATACGGGGGCAGGGGGCACCCCAGAGACACACAATTGATCATTGAGATCTTTCCTTAGCCGTGTGCGGTGCCCCCTTCCACCATATTCCAACTCGGTCATATCGTTGCAGTGCTTAGGCGAAGCCCTGCGCTGGTAGTACATCAAGATCGTCACCACGCCGTCGTGTTGATGGAACTCCTCCCCGAAGCTTTGCTGGATCGGAGCCCGGGGATCATCATCGAGCTGAACGTGTGCCAAGAACTCGGAGGTGCCGGAGTAACGGTGCTGTGATCGGTTGGATCGCGAGGAGAACGTACGACTACTTCCTCTATGTCGTGTCAACGCTTCCGCTTCAGTCTACGAGGGTACGTAGACAACACTCTCCCCTCTCGTTGCTATGCATCACCATGATCTTGCGTGTGCGTAGGAATTTTTTTTGAAATTACTACGTTCCCCAACAGTGGCATCCGAGCCTAGGTTTTTATGGTTTGATGTTATTTGCACGAGTAGAACACAAGTGAGTTGTGGACGATACAAGTCATACTGCCTACCAGCATGTCATACTTTGGTTCAGCGGTATTGTTGGACGAGACGATCCGGACCAACCTTACGCGTACTCTTACGCGAGACCGGTTCCCTCGACGTGCTTTGCACATAGATGGCTTGCGGAAGACTGTCTCTCCAACTTTAGTTGAACCGAGTGTGGCTACGCCCGGTCCTTGAGAAGGTTAAAACGGAGTCTATTTGACAAACTATCGTTGTGGTTTTGATGCGTAGGTAAGATGAGTTCTTGCTTAAAGCCCGTAGCAGCCACGTAAAACTTGCAACAACAAAGTAGAGGACGTCTAACTTGTTTTTGCAGGGCATGTTGTGATGTGATATGGTCAGGACATGATGCTAAATTTTATTGTATGAGATGATCATGTTTTGTAACCGAGTTATCGGCAACTGGCAGGAGCCATATGGTTGTCGCTTTATTGTATGCAATGCAATCGCGATGTAATGCTTTACTTTATTACTAAGCGGTAGTGATAGTCATAGAAGCATAAGATTGGCGAGACGACAACGATGCTGCGATGAAGATCAAGGTGTCGCGCCGGTGACGATGGTGATCATGACGGTGCTTCGAAGATGGAGATCACAAGCACGAGATGATGATGGCCATATCATATCACTTATATTGATTGCATGTGATGTTTATCTTTTATGCATCTTATCTTGCTTTGATTGACGGTAGCATTATAAGATGATCTCTCACTAAATTATCAAGAAGTGTTCTCCCTGAGTATGCACCGTTGCAAAAGTTCTTCGTGCTGAGACACCACGTGATGATCGGGTGTGATAGGTTCTACGTTCAAATACAACGGGTGCAAAACAGTTGCACACGCGGAATACTCAGGTTTAACTTGACGAGCCTAGCATATAACAGATATGGCCTCGGAACACGGAGACCGAAAGGTCGAGCGTGAATCATATAGTAGATATGATCAACATAGTGATGTTCACCATTGAAACTACTCCATCTCACGTGATGATCGGACATGGTTTAGTTGATTTGGATCACGTGATCACTTAGAAGATTAGAGGGATGTCTATCTAAGTGGGAGTTCTTAAGTAATATGATTAATTGAACTTTAATTTATCATGAACTTAGTCCTGGTAGTATTAGCATATCTATGTTGTAGATCAATAGCTCGCATTGTTGCTTCCCTGTGTTTATTTTGATATGTTCCTAGAGAAAATTGTGTTGAAAAATGTTAGTATCAATGATGCGGATTGGATCCGTGATCTGAGGTTTATCCTCATTGCTGCACAGAAGAATTATGTCCTTGATGCACCGCTAGGTGACGGACCTATTGCAGGAGCAGATGCGGACGTTATGAACGTTATGCTAGCTCAATATGATGACTACTTAATAGTTTAGTGCACCATGCTTAAACGGCTTAAAATCGGGACATCAAAGACGTTTTGAACGTCATGGACCATACAAGATGTTCCAGGAGTTGAAGTTAATATTTCAAGCAAATACCCGAGTTGAGAGATATGAAGTCTCCAACAAGTTCTATAGCTAAAAGATGGAGGAGAATCGCTCAACTAGTGAGCATGTGCTCAGATTGTCTGGGTACTACAATCGCTTGAATCAAGTGGGAGTTAATCTTCCAGATAAGATAGTGATTGACAGAATTCTCTAGTCACCATCACCAAGTTAGTAGAACTTCGTGATGAACTATAATATGCAAGGGATAACGGAAAATATTCCCAAGCTCTTCGCGATGCTAAAATCGGCGAAGGTAGAAATCAAAGAAAAACATCAAGTGTTAATGGTTGACAAGATCACTAGTTTCAAGAAAAGGGCAAAAGGAAAGAAGGGGAACTTCAAGAAGAATGGCAAGCAAGTTGCTGCTCAAGTGAAAAAGCCCAAGTCTGGTCCTAAGCCTGAGACTAAGTGCTTCTAGTGCAAAGGGACTGGTCACTGGAAGCGGAACTACCCCAAGTGATTGGCGGATAAGAAGGATGGCAAAGTGAACATAAGTATATTTGATATACATGTTATTGATGTGTACTCTGCTAGTGTTCATAGCAACCCCTCAGTATTTGGTACTAGTTCAAGTTGCTAAGATTAGTAACTCGAAACGGGAGTTGCAGAATGAACGAAGACTAGTTAAAGGGCAAGGTGACGATGTGTGTTGGAAGTGGTTCCAAGATTGATATGATCATCATCACACACTCCCTATACTTTCGGGATTAGTGTTGAAACTAAATAAGTGTTATTTGGTGTTTGCGTTGAGCATGAATATGATTTGATCATGTTAATTGCAATACGGTTATTCATTTAAGTAAGAGAATAAATTGTTGTTCTGTTTACATGAATAAAACCTTCTATGGTCATACACACCAATGAAAATAGTTCATTGGATCTCGATCGCAATGATACACATATTCATAATATTGAAACCAAAAGATGCGAAGTTAATAATGATAGTGCAACCTATTTGTGGCACTGCCGTTTAGGTCATATTGGTGTAAAGCGCATGAAGAAACTCCATGCTGATGGGATTTTGGAATCACTTGATTATGAATCACTTGATGCTTGCGAACCATGCCTCTTGGGCAAGATGACTAAAACACCGTTCTTCGGAACAATGGAGCAAGCAACAGATTTGTTGGAACTCATACATACTGATGTATGTGGTCCGATGAATATTAAGGCTCGCGACAAGTATCATTATTTTCAGAACTTCACAGATGATTTAAGCAGATATGGGTATATCGACTTAATGAAACATAAGTCTGAAACGTTTGAAAAGTTCAAAGAATTTCAGAGTGAAGTGGAAAAATCATCGTGACAAGAAAATAAAGTTTCTACGATCTAATCGCGGAGACGAATATTTGAGTTACGAGTTTGGTCTTCAGTTAAAACAATGTGGAATAGTTTCACAAATTCATGCCACCTGGAACACCACAGCATAATGGTGTGTCCGAACGTCATAACCGTACTTTATTGGATATAGTACAATCTATGATGTTTCTTACCGATTTACCAATATCGTTTTGGGATCATGCATTAGAGACAGCTGCATTCACGTTAAAAGGGGCACCATCTAAGTCCGTTGAGACGACACAATATGAACTGTGGTTTAGCAAGAAACCAAAGTTGTCGTTTCTTAAAGTTTGGGGTTGTGATGCTTATATGGAAAAGTTTCATCCTGATAAGCTCAAACCCAAATCGGAGAAATATGTCTTCATAGGATACCCAAAGGAAATTGTTGGGTACACCTTCTATCACAGATCCGAAGGCAAGACTTTTGTTGCTAAGTTCGGAAACTTTCTAGAGAAAGAGTTTCTTTCGAAAGAAGTGAGTGGGAGGAAAGTAGAAAACTTGATAAGGTAATTGTACCTTCTCCCTTATTGGAAAGTAGTTCATCACAGAAATCTGTTCTTGTGACTACTACACCAATTAGTAAGGAAGCTAATGATGATGATCATGTAACTTCAAGATCAAGTTACTACCGAATCTCGTAAGTAAACCAGAGTGAGATCCGCACCAGAGTGGTACGGTAATCCTGTTCTGGAAGTCATGTTACTAGACCATGACGAACTTGCGAACTATGAGGAAGCGATGATGAGCCCAGATTCCGCGAAATGGTTAGAGGCCATGAAATCTGAGATATGATCCATGTATGAGAACAAAGTATGGACTTTGATGGATTTTCCCGATGATCGGCAAGCCAAAGAAAATAAATGGATCTTGAAGAGGAAGACGGACACTGATAGTAGTGTTACTATCTACAAAGCTAGAATTGTCGCAAAAGGTTTTTCGACAAGTTCAAGGTGTTGACTACGATGAGAGTTTCTCACTCGTATCTATGCTTAAGTCTGTCCGAATCATGTTAGCAATTGCCGCATTTTATGAAATCCGGCAAATGGATAAACAAAACTACATTCCTTAATGGATTTATTAAAGAAGAGTTGTATACGATGCAACTAGAAGGTTTTGTCGATCCTGAAGGTGTTAACAAAATATGCAAGCTCCAGCGATCCATCTATGGACTGGTGCAAGCATCTCGGAGTTGGAATATACGCTTTGATAAGTTGATCAAAGCATATAGTTTTATACAGACTTGCGGTGAAGCCTGTATTTACAAGAAAGTGAGTGGGAGCACTACAGCATTTCTGATAAGTATATGTAAATGACATATTATTGATCGGAGATAATGTAGAATTATTCTGTAAAGCATAAAGGAGTATTTGAAAGGAGTTTTTCGAAGAAGGACCTCGGTGAAGCTGCTTACATATTGAGCATCAAGATCTATAGAGATAGATCAAGACGCTTGATAAGTTTTTCAATAAGTACATACCTTGAAAAGATTTTGAAGTAGTTCAAAATGGAACAGTCAAAGAAAGAGTTCTTGCCTGTATTACAAGGTGTGAAATTGAGTAAGACTCAAAGCCTGACCACGGCAGATGATAGAAAGAGAATGAAAGTCATTTCCTATGCCTCAGCCATAGATTCTATAAAGTATGCCATGCTATGTACCAGATCTATTGTATACCCTACACTGTGTTAAGCAAGGGAGTACAATAGTGATCTAGGAAGTAGATCACTGGACATCGGTCAAAATTATCCTTAGTAAAATAAGGATATGTTTCTCGATTATGGATGTGACAAAAAGGTTCGTCGTAAAAGGTTACGTCGATGCAAGTTTTGACACTAATCTAGATGACTCTAAATCTCAATCTAGATACATATTGAAAGTGGGAGCAATTAGCTAAAGTAGCTCCGTGCAGAGCATTGTAGACATAGAAAATTGCAAAATACATAACGGATCTGAATGTGGCAGACCCGTTGACTAAACTTCTCTCACAAGCAAAACATGATCACACCGTAGTACTCTTTGGGTGTTAATCACATAGCGATGTGAACTAGATTACTGAATCTAGTAAACCCTTTGGGTGATGGTCACATATCGATGTGAACTATGGGTGTTAATCACATGGTGATGTGAACTATTGCTGATAAATCACATGGCGATGTGAACTAGATTATTGACTCTAGTGCAAGTGGGAGACTGAAGGAAATATGCCCTAGAGGCAATAATAAAGTTATTATTTATTTCCTTATATCATGATAAATGTTTATTATTCATGCTAGAATTGTATTAACTGGAAACATAATACATGTGTGAATACATAGACAAACAGAGTGTCACTAGTATGCCTCTACTTGACTAGCTCATTAATCAAAGATGGTTATGTTTCCTAACCATAAACAAAGAGTTGTTATTTGATTAACGAGGTCACATCATTAGTTGAATGATCTGATTGACATGACCCATTCCATTAGCTTAGCAGCCGATCGTTTAGTATGTTGCTATTGCTTTTATCCATGACTTATACATGTTCCTTTAACTATGAGATTATGCAACTCACGTTTACCATAGGAACACTTTGTGTGCTACCAAACGTCACAACGTAACTGGGTGATTATAAAGGTGCTCTACAGGTGTCTCCGAAGGTACATGTTGGGTTGGCGTATTTCGAGATTAGGATTTGTCACTCCGATTGTCGGAGAGGTATCTCTGGGCCCTCTCGGTAATGCACATCACATAAGCCTTGCAAGCATTGCAACTAATGTGTTAGTTGTGAGATGATGTATTACGGAACGAGTAAAGAGACTTGCCGGTAACGAGATTGAACTAGGTATTGGATACCGACGGTCGAATCTCGGGCAAGTAACATACCGATGACAAAGGGAACAACGTATGTTGTTATGCGGTCTGACCGATAAAGATCTTCGTAGAATATGTAGGAGCCAATATGGGCATCCAGGTCCCGCTATTGGTTATTGACCGGAGACGTGTCTCGGTCATGTCTACATTGTTCTCGAACCGTAGGGTCCGCACGCTTAACGTTACGATGACAGTTATTATGAGTTTATGCATTTTGATGTACCGAAGGAGTTCGGAGTACCGGATGTGATCACGGACGTGACGAGGAGTCTCGAAATGGTCGAGACATAAAGAATTATATATTGGAAGCCTATGTTTGGACATCGGATGCATTCCAGGTGAAATCAGGATTTTACCGGAATACCGGGAGGGTTACCGGAACCCCCCGGGAGCATAATGGGCCAACATGGGCCTTGGAGGAGAGGTGAGAGGGATGCCCCATGGGCTGCGCGCCTCCCCCCCTTCCCCTAGTCCTATTAGGACTAGGAGAGGTGGGCGCCCCCCTCTCTCTCTCTCCCCCTTGGAGAATCCTAGTCCAACTAGGATTGGGGGGGGGGGGGAATCCTACTCCCAGAGGGAGTAGGACTCTCTGGCGCGCCAAGGCTTGGCCGGCCAGCCCCTCCCCCTTGGCTCCTTTATATACGGGGGCAGGGGGCACCCCAGAGACACACAATTGATCATTGAGATCTTTCCTTAGCCGTGTGCGGTGCCCCCTTCCACCATATTCCAACTCGGTCATATCGTTGCAGTGCTTAGGCGAAGCCCTGCGCTGGTAGTACATCAAGATCGTCACCACGCCGTCGTGCTGACGGAACTCCTCCCTGAAGCTTTGCTGGATCGGAGCCCGGGGATCATCATCGAGCTGAACGTGTGCCAAGAACTCGGAGGTGCCGGAGTAACGGTGCTGTGATCGGTTGGATCGCGAGGAGAAAGTCCGGGCGCGCCTTGGGCCCGGGGGCTACTGTCGGCGTTCTGGGAACGGAGGTCCCCAGACTTGCCTGCCTGCGGCCCGCGGCGTGGCTCAAAAGGGGGCCCAACACGGCCCATCTTCATCAACACAGACCCAAGACCCTCGCGAGGGGCCGAGCCTCGCGGGGCGGACGACATGGAGCTTCCTCAGGCACGGCCTCATCAGACTGGCTCGTGAGGAGGCAGAGAGATCAAGGCGGGGTACCTCATGAGGTGCCCATGACGCAAGCCATGACGACCAAGGGCGCCAGGCGGGCGCCAGTCCGCGCAGTGTCCTCCTTTCCTCTTTGGCGCAAAGGGAGCAAGCGCAGGCGAGAGCATCAAGCAAAGGCACCCGTTTCGGTGCAACAAGACCAAGAATAGCCCAACGGCAGGGAGGAAGTCATTGTGGAGCCCAAGCCAGCGTCACCACCAGAGCCTTTGGCAGGCAAGGACCAACTTTAGTCAGGATAAGTGTACCAGATGTTCCCCTTCAAAATGGCCAATTGTTGGCGCCCTTCCCGCTCAATATTTCGAAAGAGGCCCAGGGCCTTTGCCTATAAATAGGACTAGCCACCACCAGGGGGATGGAAGGGATTAGAATATAGAGAGGATAGAAATCGAAAACAGAGAGCGAGAGAGAGAGAGAGAGAGAGAGAGAGAGAAGGGTGACTGAACTCCTCCTAGCAGTTCATCGCCCCAGCCAAGAACAGACCCTCGCGAGGTTGTTCTTCCTTGTATTGCTCATCATCATCAGCCCAAGAGGCAATCCACCACACCACAAACTGGAGTAGGGTATTACACCACAACGGTGGCCCGAACCAGTATAAACCCTGTGTCTCTTGTGCTGTTCTTTTCATAGCTTAGATCTTAACGAGGCGGTGGGGTACAGGTAGGTAGAAGGCGAAATCTCCGCACGCACCCCAGTGTTCGAACCTCAAGGGTCTGCCGGAACCCGAAATCCGACTGGGGCTCGCTGCTTGGAGAGGAGCCGAAGACCGAGGCCAAATAGCTGCGGTCCATGACCAGAGGAGGGGTCCTGGGCACGCCCTCCAAGCTCCACGCCAGACCGTGGGGGAGGGGCGACGAAGCTGCGGGCTCAGCGCACCACGAACACAGGAGATCTCCTTCAACCAACACTGCTCCAGGAGCGACAAGCGGACCAGGAACTCTCGAGGTCGATGCGGGAGCCGAGGAAGGAGTAGGCCGCCTATCAGGAGATGCGGCGGCATCGGCGGAAGGAGCCCTGAAGGGCTGATGTCAAAAGGAGGAAACGGTGCGCAAGAAGCCGTAACAGTAAGGTACTTACGTATCGATGGTGATGTACTTCCTTCGCTTCAGCGGCCCGAAGATGTTGTTGTGGCTCGGGGATCCTTTCCTCTTGCGGAGGTCCTCGAAGTCCACGCAAAGCCGCGTGAAGCGCTGCACGTGGTGGCCAGCACGGGGCGAGGCTGAGGAAGAGCTCGGAGGAACCGCTTCGGGGGTGCCCAGCTGCGGCGAACAGTCGGACGCCATCTCACCACAACCTCGCGAGGCATCTGGGGCCTTGGCCTCGGGAACCGCGTGCTACGCCACCTCAGCAACCGATGCCTCATGAGAGGCATCGCGAACTCCCGAAGACGACGCCCCAGGATCACCACGCGGCATGTGCTCCTCAGCACTTGGGCCACCCGCCTCCGTCGGAGCTCACCCTCGTGCACCCTCACTCGGGGCGAGCTCGGCACCGGCAGCGAGGAGGGGAACCATGACGGCAGGATTCTTGCGGGGCCCCACCAGGCCGAGCGGCCGCAGCCCCCACTCATCAAAGAGAGGCATGCTCTCTACAAATTCATTCTTGTTCTTGCAGCGATACAGCAGGCAATTCTTCCCAGGTAGTTCGGCCGGCAAAGGGACACCCGTCAGGACCTTGAGCAGTGTTTCCTGCATCCCGAGAGGGAGCCTAGACTCCTGAAACCTCATGTGGTCCTGACTCTTGAGCAAGGTCCAAATTGGGCGGGACTGGCGCTGAAGCGGAGCAACCCGGCGTTTGACGAATTCCTTCACCACCATAGACGCGGTCACGCCACGCTCCCTCAGCTTCCCCAACCTGAACCAGACGGGAGCGAGTAGGGGGCTCGCGAGCTTCTCGTGACCCCAACTGGGGTTGGGAACAGCGGGCCCAGGCGGGGCATGGAGCAGAGGGCAGAGCACGCCGGCATCAACGAACACCCACCGCGTCCGAAACTCGCTCGTGGACGGAGGAAGCTTGAAGTTGATCCCCGCGCCCGCTGTCGCGGCCACGGCCTGGAAGCTCACGCACCCCGAGCTTTGATGAGGGTCGATCAGATGCAATGAGAAGAAATGGCGGAAGAGGGCCACCGAAGGAGCGACGCCCACCATGGCTTCGCACACGAAGGCGAAGACGGCGAGAAGAGTCACTGATTGAGGGTCAAGATGCAGCATATGGATCTGATAATGCTCGAGCACCGCGTTGAAGAAGGCGGAGAAGGGAGGAATCAGGCCAGCCCAGAGGGCCTCTATGAAGATTGGGGTTTCAGTGGCTGCCCAAGCCATGCGAGCGCGAGACGCAGGCCAAGCCATCGTCTCTCCAGACTCGTTGAAGCTGGAAGCAAGCATCGGACGCACCTTGTCCATGGCCTCATCGTTGAGCACCCAGGATCGGCCCAGCGTCGGCTCAATGGCCGAAGGTGCGCTTGGCGGAGACAGGGGCTTCTTCCCCTTGTCTGCTTGTTTTGGCGCCATGACAACGAAGCGGGCAGAGGGCAGGCCAGATTGGAGAAGAGAAACAATGTCTCGAGGAAGCAGGGAGATTGGGGAAGCGAGGGGCAGACGACGGAGGAATAACTGTGCAGGTCGCGGGGTCGCGTGGCCAGGCGGATTCTAAGGCAGCGTGGGGAAGCGGAGACGCCCATGTCCAATCAACTGCCACGCGTCAACCAAGGCCGCAGGCTTTTGGGGCCCGCGGCGCTCCGTACTTGACCCTTGGCTTCGCCGCGAAGCCAAGCCCGAGCGCACCTTGGGCCCGGGGGCTACTGTCGGCGTTCTGGGAACGGGGGTCCCAGACTTGCCTGCCTGCGGCCCATGGCGTGGCTAAGCTAGCGGGTTGTACGGCCCATCTTCATCAGCAAAGCATCCAAGACCCTCGCGAGGGACCAAGCCTCGCGAGGCGGACGATGCAAGGCCTCCTCAGGAACGGCCACCCCAGGCAGGCTCACAAGGAGCAGAGATATCAAGGCGGGGCAAACCTCACGAGGCTTTCGTGATTTGAGCCATGACGATCGACACCAGGCGAGTGCCACCGCGCGCAGCGTCCTTGTTTCCTCTTTTGTGCTAAGGAGGCAAGCGCAGGCGAGGAGTACCGAGGCATCAGGCAAAAGTTGCCATATCGGTGCAACGAGACCAAGACCAGAAGGACGGCAAGATAGAGGTCACCATGGAGCCCAAGACGGTGTCACCACCAGATCCTTTGGCAGGCGAAGACCACTTTTGTCAGGATAGCTTGTACTAGCTGCCCCCCTTCAAATTTGCCCGCCGTTGTTGGCTCCCTTCCTGCTCAATATTTGGGAAGAAGACCAGGGCCTATATAAGTAGAACTAGCCACCACAGTAGGGGAGAGATCTCTTAGCTTGTTCACATGGCAGCTCAGCTTGATCTGATCTGATCGAGAGCCTAGCCTAGCCACAAGAACACCTCAACCTCAGGAGGTTGTTCTTCCCCTTGTACTGTTCCTCATCAGCCCAAGAGGCAATCCACCACCACCACATTGGAGTAGGGTATTACACCACAACGGTGGCCTGAACCAGTATAAATCTCGTGTCTTTCTGTGTTGTGAGTTCGTCGAGTTCGTCCGCGAGATCTTAGTGAGCTAGGGTGTGGATCGGTAGGAGGGAAAGACTTCGCGCGCACCCCAGAGTTCGAACCTTAAGGGTTTTGCCAGAACCCAACATCCGACAGAACTCCTCGATGACAGTGTCGATATCCTCCTGGTCCATCGAGGGAGGGTCTAGAATCCAGAAAAGAAAATGCAACAAGGCCAAGATCAAGGTTCGGCAAAAAAAAGAGAGAGAAAGAAAAAAGACAGGGACAGGAGGCAAGCCACTTACCCGTGCCAAGCTAGGAAGAAGTGGTTCCCTCACCGCCAACATTCATTGCCGGGATGGAGCCACTGCCACCCAAGTTCACCTCCTCCTTCGTGCGTGTGGGCTCGGTGCTTGGTGCCCTTGCCGGGGACGCCCCTCTGGGCGACCTGGTCGATGGGGGCGGCGTGTTGGGGGTGGCCCTCAGTGGCTCCTCCTGCTGATGCTCTCCTCCTGCAAACCCGGCAAGGTCAGCACCAAGGTATCATGCCCCAACGCCCACCGATGAGAAGTGAGTAATGAACTCACGCTGGGGGATGAAGCGGGGGCTGCGTCGGGGGCTGTTGTCTGGGCTGATCACCACCAACTCCGGCATGCGCGGAGTGCTCGTCGGGGGCTTGTCGCCCGTCGAAGCCCTGTCCCTCTTTGCCGCCCTCTGGGACAACGTCTTCGTATCCCTAGGAAGATAAGATCAAGTTAAAGGAGGACAGCACAAGCGTGGGGTCGGGAGATGATGGGGGCAGAGTACTTACTCATCCTCCACCTCCTCCTCTACTAGCCTCCTCTTCATCTTCGGGCTGAGGGACCCGAGGTCGAAAACAACCTCCGGGGTGCCATCCGAAGGGGAAGGGGATGGGGTTCGGCTCCACTTGGATGAGGAGGAAGCAGCCGCCGTCCTTTTCGCCACCGTGACCTTCAACGTCTTCTTCGCTACCGCGGCCTTCATCGCCGTAGCCCTCATCTGGCGCATGGGCTGCTCCTGAGCCTGTTGCCGTTGTGCGGTCCTGCCGGACCGGACTGACTCGCTGGAGCTAGCCCGCCGCAGGACGCGTTTCTTCCCCGTGGTCGAGGGGTCATCTGCCTCGGCCTCCTCTTCGGCCGACTCCTCGACCACGTCTTCAACGAGGGGGGCCCCGACGCCGACGCCGCTGGCCTCCCTGGCAGACTCCACCCACCCAGAGAGCTCTTTCTCCTCCGCGACCGTGTCAGCCTCGTCCTCCATGGTGCCGGCGCTGCCAGCCTCCTTGGCGAGTGCCGCCTCCGCCGCCCTGGCGGCGATGTAGTCCAGCTCCTCCTTGGTGGTGTTGCGGATGAGCAGCGGCTCGTCGTGGACGTAATTCTCCAACAAGTTGTCGAAGAACGCATGCACCTCCTCCGCTTCTGGCTCGTCCTAGAGCGGATCGAGGCCGTGCGCGTTGAAGTCCGACATCATGGCGATGATGGCGGTCTGGCGAGAGTTGTTGCTCAATGGGACCACTCCCGCCGGCAACCCAAACAGAGACGACTTGACGCGTGATAACCCACAAGTATAGGGGATCACAACAGTTTTTGAGGGTAGAGTATTCAACCCAAATTTATTGATTCGACACAAGGGGAGCCAAAGAATATTCTGAAGTATTAGCATCTGAGTTGTCAATTCAACCACACATGAAACTTAGTATCTGCAGCAAAGTGTTTAGTAGCAAATTAATATGATAGTGGTGGTAACGGTAACAAAAGTAAAGAAAGCAAAAGTAATGTTTTTGGTATTTTGTAGTGATTGTAACAGTAGCAACGAGAAGGTAAATAAGTGTAAACCAGTATATGGAAAGCTCGTAGGCATCGGATCAGTGATGGATAATTATGCCGGATGTGGTTCATCATGTAACAGTCATAACATAGGGTGACAAAGAATTAGCTCCAATTCATCAATGTAATGTAGGCATGTATTCCGAATATAGTCATACGTGCTTATGGAAAAGAACTTGCATGACATCTTTTGTCCTACCCTCCCGTGGCAGCGGGGTCCTATTGGAAACTAAGGGATATTAAGGCCTGCTTTTAATAGAGAGCCAGAACAAAGCATTAGCACATAGTGAATACCTGAACTCCTCAAATTATGGTCATCATCGGGAGTGGTCCCGATTATTGTCACTTCGGGGTTGCCGGATCATAACACATAGTAGGTGACTATAGAGTTGCAAGATAGGATCAAGAACTCACATATATTCATGAAAACATAATAGGTTCAAATCTGAAATCATGGCACTCGGGCCCTAGTGACAAGAATTAAGCATAGCAAAGTCAAAGCAACATCAATCTCATAACATAGTGGATACTAGGGATCAAACCCTAACAAAACTAACTCGATTACATGATAAATCTCATCCAACCCATCACCGTCCAGCAAGCCTACGATGGAATTACTCACGCACGGGGGTGAGCATCATGAAATTGGTGATGGAGGATGGTTGATGATGGCGACAGCGACGAATCCCCCTCTCCGGAGCCCTGAGCGGACTCCAGATCAGCCCTCCCGAGAGGTTTTAGGGCTTGGCGGCGGCTCCGTATCGTAAAACGCGATGATTTCTTCTCTCCTATTTTTTCTCCCCGAAAGCCAATATATAGAGTTGGAGTTGGCGCTGGAGGGTCTCCATGGGGCCCATGAGGTAGGGGGCGCGCCCTACGAGGGGGGGCGTGCCCCCACCCTCGTGGACAGGGTGTAGGCCCCCTGGTCTTCATCTTTGGCGAGGATTTTTTATTATTTTTTATAAGACATCCCGTGGAGTTTCAGGTCATTCCGAGAACTTCTGTTTTCTGCACATAAAACAACATCATGGTAATTCTGCTGAAAACAGCGTCAGTCCGGGTTAGTTCCATTCAAATCATACAAGTTAGAATGCAAAACAAGGGCAAAAGCGTTTGGAAAAGTAGATACGACGGAGACGTATCAACTCCCCCAAACTTAAACCCTTGCTTGTCCTCAAGCAATTCAGTTGACAAACTGAAAGAGAAAAAGAAAAACTTTTACAAACTTTGTTTGCTCTTGTTGTTGCAAATATGTAAAGCCAGCATTCATGTTGTCAGCAAAGATCATAACTAACCACATTTGCAATAATTCTTAGGTCTCACAATTACTCATATCAACAGCATAATCAACTAGCGAGCCATAATAATAAATCTCGGATGACAACACTTTCTCAAAACAATCTTAATATGATATAACAAGATGGTATCTCGCTAGCCCTTTCTGAGACCGCAAAACATAAATGCAGAGCACCTTTAAAGATCAAGGACTGACTAGACATTGTAATTCATGGTAAAAGAGATCCAATCATAGTCACACCCAATATAGATTAATAGTGATGAATGCAAATGACAGCTGTGCTCTGCAGCTAGTGCTTTTTAATAAGAGGGTGATGACTCAACATAAAAGTAAATAGATAGGCCCTTCGCAGAGGGAAGCAGGGATTTGTAGAGGTGCCAGAGCTCGGTTTTGAAATAGAGATAAATTGTATTTTGAGCGGTATACTTTCATTGTCAACATAGCAACTAAGAGATGGCGATATCTTCCATGTCACACACATTATAGGCGGTTCCCAAACAGAATGGTAAAGTTTATACTCCCCTCCACCAACAAGCATCAATCCATGGCTTGCTCGAAACGAGTGCCTCCAACATACATCAGGTCCCAGGGAGAGTTTTGTTTGCAATTAATTTTGATTTAGTTTGCATAAAGCATGGGACTGGGCATCCCGGTGACCAGCCATTCTCTTGTGAGTGAGGAGCGGAGTCCACTCCTCTTGAGAATAACCCGCCTAACATGGAAGATAAGGGCAGCCTTGGTTGATACATGAGCTATTCGAGCATACAAAAACAAAATGTTTATTTTAAGGTTTAGAGTTTGGCACATACAAATTTACTTGGAACGGCAGGTAGATACCGCATATAGGAAGGTATAGTGGACTCATCTGGAATAACTTTGGGGTTTAAGGGATTGGATGCACAAGCAGTATTCCCGCTTAGTACAAGTGAAGGCTAGCAAAAGACTGGGAAGCGACCAACTAGAGAGCGACAACAACCATGTACATGCATTAAAATTAATAAAAATTGGATGCAAGCATGAGTAGGATATAATCCACCATGAACATAAATATCGTGAAGGCTATGTTGATTTGTTTCAACTACATGTGTGAACATGTGCCAAGTCAAGGCACTTAAATCATTCAAAGGAGGATACCACCCCATCATACCACATCCTAACCTTGTCAATAGCATGTTGGCACACAAGGTAAATCATTATAACTCATAGCTAATCAAGCATGGCACAAGAAACTATGAACTCTAATTGTCATTGCAAACATGTTTATTCATAATAAGCTGAATCAAGAACGATGAACTCATCATATTTACAAAAACAAAATAGGTCGAGTTCATACCAGCTTTTCCCATCTCAGTCAGTCCATCATATATCATCATAATTGCCTTTCACTTGCACGACCGAACGAGGTGAATAATAATAAGAGTGCACGTGCATTGGACTAAGCTGGAATCTGCGAGCATTCAATAAACATTACAAGACAAGGCAATATGGGCTCTAGGTTAAATCAACAATAAAGCATATAAGAGCCACTTCAACAATTTAATCATGGTCTTCTCCTACTGACCCCCAAAGAAAAGAAAAAGAAATAAAAACTATTTACACGGGAAAGCTCCCAACAAGCAAAAAGAAGAACGGGAAATATTTTTGGGTTTTTCTTTTTAATTACTACTACAGCAGGAAAGTAAACTACTACTAATTTTTTTTGTTTTTCTTAAGGTTTAACTAACACACAAGAAGAAAGCAGGAAAAAGAAAATAAACTAGCATGGATATTACAGTGAAAAAGTATGAGCACCGACATCTAGCAATGAGTGTGTGTGAACATAAATGTAATGTCGGTGAGAAATACGTACTCCCCCAAGCTTAGGATTTTGGCCTAAGTTGGCTTATTGGCAGGGATAGCCTGGCGGATACCCGTAGGTGTAGGTGGGGTCGTACTACGAAGAAGAATAGCTGGGATCATACTATGATGAAGAAAACTCCGACTGCCATTGACTGACAGTCATTTCTGGATCCCAAGAATAAACAGATTGTCGTAGAGGCTCATCTTGTGGTTCCGGTTCCGGGGCTGGTGCAGGATTCCGGTAAGCTTGAATGGCAGCCCACGTAACTAGATAGGGTCCTACAAAATTAAATAAAGAAGGAGTAGGCAGCATAATAGTTTCAGGATGATGTTTATCAAAGTATAACTTATATTTGAGCTCTCCATCCCTGCCCTTAACAAGAAAATCATGTGCTATCATACTCTTATAATCTAGATAGGCATTAGGCAGCAATTTTTCTTCTTTCTCATAATGCCTAATAGCTATGTTAAAATGTGCAGCAAGGCGAGAAGCATAAATGCCTCCAAAGATGGGGCCCTTATTACGGTTCAGACTCAACCGTCTAGCAATAATTCCGCCCATACTAACAGTGTTATCGTGGTATAAACCATGGAACGGAATAATAATATCAGGAACGCTAAGGTTCCCATAGTTCCCGCGACCAATCAAGCAACGACTAGCCAATAAGGCAAAATAGCTTAAAACAGGAAAATGTATGCTAGTAATTCTCGCATCAGAAACCTTCTTGGTTTCTACCACAGAGATAAGGTTAACAAATGGTTCCACCTCTTTACGGGGTGGTTCCTCTAAGATACCCTCAGGGGTATGTTGCATACTGCACAAAATTCAGACAACGGCATTTTCTTCACAGCGTCATATAAATGAAACTCTACTGAAGGAGGTGATTCCTTAGGGTAAAAGTAGAAGTTTTGCACATAAGTATTTGTGAGCGAGAGATACTGTGGACGTTGGTCGCGGACGAAGTCGGTGAGGCCAGCATTATCAATCAATGAATAGAAATCCTCATAAATCCCGGCCTGTGTCAAGAAATTATCAGAAGGCCATTCACATGGGCGGATCTCCGCGGTACGAGGCAAATTATATTTGGGCCTCTATGCTTCTTCATTTTGTTTCTCCTTTGAGCTTCCGCTCGATGAGCCCCTCAAAAGTCTCTTCATCATTTTCTGAAATAATCTGAAATTTTTAGTAACTTCAAACAAAAGTGAACCAACTTCAATAAAACTGATAGCAACTACTCCTACAAGTGCCTAGGGCCTATATCAAGCATTAGAACTACTTGGAACCATATAAATTTGACATGCAAGCTCAAAAACATGGTCACCTATGCAGCACAAATTTGCAAAGAATAGAGCACAAGAACAAAAACTAATTGGACCAATGGAGGAGTCACATACCAAGGAACAATCTCCCCAAGCAGTTTTACGAGAGGTGCTTTGAGCAAGGAGATCGAAAATCACAGCAAAAGTGGCTGGAACTCATGCTTGAGTTGGTTTTTCGGGTTTGTGTGAGGCAGAGGAAGAAGATGGGTGCTGGGATAAGTGGAGGAGGGCCACCGTGGGCCCACGAGGCAGGGGCGCGCCTAGGGGGGTAGGGCGCGCCCTCCACCCTCGTGGCCAGGTGGCAGCTCCCCCCGCGGTAATTTTTGCACAGTAAATCCTCAAATATTCCCGAAAAAATCATATTAAATTGGCATGTCATTCTGAGGACTTTTATTTTCGAGATATTTTTATATTGCATGGATAAGACAGGAAACAGACAGAAAAATACAATTTTTACTTTATTTCTACTGAATAACAGAAAGTATAGAGAGGGTACAGAAGGTTGTGCTTCTAGTTTCATCCATCTCATGCTCATCAAAAGGAATCCGCTAACAAGGTTGATCAAGTCTTGTTAACAAACTCATTCCGATAACCATGGAACCGGAGAAATTTTGAATAACACTAAGTTACCTCAACGGGGATATGCATGTCCCCAATAATAAGTATATCATATTTCTTTTTGACAGTAGGAAGAGGAAATTCAAAACCTCCAAATATAATCGATGGAATTTTCCCAATAGAGTTGATACTATGAACTTGAGGTTGTTTCCTCGGAAAGTGTACCGTATGCTCATTACCATTAACATGAAAAGTGACATTGCCTTTATTGCAATCAATAACAGCCCCTGCAGTGTTAAGAAAAGGTCTTCCAAGAATAATAGACATACTATCATCCTCGGGAATATCAAGAATAACAAAGTCCGTTAAAATAGTAACGTTTGCAACCACAACAGGCACATCCTCACAAATACTGACAGGTATAGCAGTTGATTTATCAGCCATTTGCAAAGATATTTCAGTAGGTGTCAACTTATTCAAGTCAAGTCTACGATATAAAGAGAGAGGCATAACACTAACACCAGCTCCAAGATCACATAAAGCAGTTTTAATATAATTTCTTTTAATGGAGCAAGGTATAGTAGGTACTCCTGGATCTCCAAGTTTCTTTGGTTATCCACCCTTAAAAGTATAATTAGCAAGCATGGTGGAAATTTCAGCTTCCGGTATCTTTCTTTTATTAGTAATGATATCTTTCATATATTTAGCATAAGGATTTGTTTTGACCACATCAGTCAATCGCATACGCAAAAAGATAGGTCTAATCATTTCAGCAAAGCACTCAAAATCCTCATCATCCTTTTTCTTGGGTGGTTTGGGAGGAAAGGGCATGGGTTTCTGAACCCAACGTTCTCTTTCTTTACCATGTTTCCTAGCAACAAAGTCTCTCTTATCATAACGTTGATTCTTTGATTGTGGGTTATCAAGATCAACAGCAGGTTCAATTTCTACATCATTATCATTACAAGGTTGAGCATCATCATGAACATCATCATTAACATTTTCACTAGGTTCATGTTCATTACCTGATTGTTTTTCAGCATCAGACATAGATATATCATTTGGATTATCAGGTGGTTCAGCAATAGGTTCACTAGAAGTTTGCACAGTTCTATCATTTTTCTTTTTATTCTTTTTGGAAGAACTAGGAACATCAATATTATTTCTCTGAGAATATTGCTCGATTCTCTTAGGGTGGCCTTCAGGACACAAAGGTTCCTGAGTCATTCTACCAGTTCTAGTAGCCACTCTAATAGCATAATCATTTTTCTTACTATTCATTTCATCAAGTACTTCTTTTTGAGCTTTATGTACTTGTTCTACTTGAGTGGTAACCATAGAAGCATGTTTGCTAACAAGTTTAAGTTCACCTCTAATATTAGCCATATAATCACCCAAGTGTTTAATCATATAAGCATTTTGTTTTAACTGTCTACCAAAATAAGCATTGAAGTCATCTTGCTTAAACATTAAGTTATCAAACTCATCCCAGCACTGACTAGCAATTTTAGTAGGAGGGATTTCAGCTTTATCATATCTATAGAGAGAATTTACCTTTACTACCTGTGTCGGAATATCGGGATCACGAGGTTCTTCAATAAATAAAGGATCAAGATCATATGTTTCTTCAACAGGCGGTAAATTAAGACCATGTATTTCTTCAATAGGAGGTAAATTCTTAACATCTTCAGCTTTAATACCTTTTTCTTTCATAGATTTCTTTGCCTCTTGCATATCTTCGGGACTGAGAAATAGAACACCTCTATTATTTGGAGTTGGTTTAGGAATAGGATCATTAATTGGATCAGGAGCTGGCTCAGGAGGTGCCCAATTATTTTCATTTGTTAACATATTATTCAATAGAATTTCAGCTTCATCTGATGTCCTTTCCCTGAAAAGAGAACCAGCACAACTATCCAGGTAATCTCTAGAAGCATCGGTTAGTCCGTTATAAAAGATATCAAGTATTTCAGGTTTCTTAAGAGGATGATGAGGCAAAGCATTGAGTAACTTGAGAAGCCTCCCCCAAGCTTGTGGGAGACTCTCTTCTTTAATTTGCACAAAGTTATATATTTCCTTTAAAGCAGCTTGTTTCTTATGAGCAGGGAAATATTTAGCAGAGAAGAAATAAATCATATCTTGGGGACTACGCACACAACCAGGATCAAGAGAATTAAACCATATCTTAGCATCACCCTTTAATGAGAACGGAAATATTTGAAGTATATAAAAGTAGCATGATCTCTCATCATTAGTAAACAGGGTGGCTATATCATTTAATTTAGTAAGATGTGCCACAACAGTTTCAGATTCATAACCATGGAAAGGATCAGATTCAACCAAGGTAATTATATCAGGATCAACTGAGAATTCATAATCCTTATCAGGAACACATATAGGTGAAGTAGCAAAAGCAGGGTCAGGTTTCATTTTATCTCTAAGTGACTCTTTGTTCCACTTAGCTAATAACCTCTTGAGCTCATATCTATCTTTGCAAGCTAAAATAGCGGCAGAAGATTCCATATCAAAAACATAACCCTCAGGAATAACAGGCATATCTTCATCATCACTTACATCATTATATTCAGATTCAACAATTTCTTTCTCTCTAGCCCTAGCAATTTGTTCATCAAGAAATTCACTAAGGGGCACAGTAGTATCAGGCATAGAAGTAGTTTCATCATAAGTATCATGCATAGCAGAAGTGGCATCATCAATAACATGCGACATATCAAAACGAATAGCAGAAGCAGGTTTAGGTGTCGCAAGCTTACTCATAACAGAAGGTGAATCAAATGCAGAGCTAGATGGCAGTTCCTTACCTCCCCTCGTAGTTGAGGGATAAATTGTTGTCTTAGCGTCTTTCAAGTTTTTCATAGTGTCCAGCAGATATAAATCCCAAGTGACTCAAAGAATAGAGCTATGCTCCCCAGCAACGGTGCCAGAAAAAGGTCTTGATAACCCACAAGTATAGGGGATCGCAACAGTTTTCGAGGGTAGAGTATTTAACCCAAATTTATTGATTCGACACAAGGGGAGCCAAAGAATATTCTCAAGTATTAGCAGCTGAGTTGTCAATTCAACCACACCTGAAACTTAGTATCTGCAGCAAAGTGTTTAGTAGCAAATTAATATGATAGTGGTGGTAACGGTAACAAAAGTAAAGAAAGCAAAAGTAATGTTTTTGGTATTTTGTAGTGATTGTAACAGTAGCAATGAGAAGGTAAATAAGCGTAAACCAGTATATGGAAAGCTCGTAGGCATCAGATCAGTGATGGATAATTATGCCGGATGCGGTTCATCATGTAACAGTCATAAAATAGGGTGACACAGAACTAGATCCAATTCATCAATGTAATGTAGGCATGTATTCCGAATATAGTCATACGTGCTTATGGAAAAGAACTTGCATGACATCTTTTGTCCTACCCTCCCGTGGCAGCGGGGTCCTATTGGAAACCAAGGGATATTAAGGCCTCCTTTTAATAGAGAGCCGGAACAAAGCATTAGCACATACTGAATACATGAACTCCTCAAACTATGGCCATCATCGAGAGTGGTCCCGATTATTGTCACTTCGGGATTGCCGGATCATAACACATAGTAGGTGACTATAGACTTGCAAGATAGGATCAAGAACTCACATATATTCATGAAAACATAATAGGTTCAAATCTGAAATCATGGCACTCGGGCCCTAGTGACAAGCATTAAGCATACAAAGTCATAGCAACATCAATCTCAAAACATAGCGGATACTAGGGATCAAACCCTAACAAAACTAACTCGATTACATGATAAATCTCATCCAACCCATCACCGTCCAGCAAGCCTACGATGGAATTACTCACGCACGGCGGTGAGCATCATGAAATTGGTGATGGAGGATGGTTGATGATGACGACGGCGACAAATCCCCCTCTCCGGAGCCCCGAACGGACTCCAGATCAGCCCTCCCAAGAGGTTTTAGGGCTTGGCGGCGGCTCCGTATCGTAAAACGCGATGATTTCTTCTCTCCTATTTTTTTCTCCCCGAAAGCCAATATATAGAGTTGGAGTTGGCGTCAGAGGGTCTCCATGGGGCCCACGAGGTAGGGGGGCGTGCCCTAGGAGGGGGCGCCCCCCACCCTCATGGATAGGGTGTGGGCCCCTGGTCTTCATCTTTGGCGAGGATTTTTTATTATTTTTTATAAGACATCCCATGGAGTTTCAGGTCATTCCGAGAACTTTTGTTTTCTGCACATAAAACAACGTCATGGCAATTCTGCTGAAAACAGCGTTAGTCCGGGTTAGTTCCATTCAAATCATACAAGTTAGAGTCCAAAACAAGGGCAAAAGTGTTTGGAAAAGTAGATACGACGGAGACGTATCAACGCCCTTGCCGGCCTTCTTGGCCCTGCCAGTCCTCTCAGCCCTGTCGTGGTCGTCCACCCTGAGCTGGAAGAGCCTCTGGAAAAAATGAGCATGTCCCATCACTGTGAAGTTGTGCTTCAAGCCCGGGCGGAGCCTCATGATGTCGGTCGCGTTCCTATAGTCCCAGGTCGGCCTCCCCTTGTTGTGCAGGGGGCAATTCAGCGGCGGATGAAATCAGCCCAATCATCTTGAGGGTGAGCCCGGCCACGGTGAGGCGATGGATCCTGGTGGTGGCGATCGTGAGCTTCTTGTCATTGGCGTCGAGGTCACTCTAGTCCTTGCGGCGGACCAGCGGACCCTGGCGAACCCGGCAGAACTCCCGTGGATCCTTCTCCTCGATCTAGCACCACCGGCTCCGCCACTCGTCCCACCTCTCCTTCTGGGAGCCCTACGGGTATGTGCCCCTCTCTTGGGTCCTTGGGATCCAAGTGATGCACCCAGATATGGCGCCCCCCGGCTGGATGCGAGGATAGAAGTAGTGGCGAAAAAGCGTCGTGCTGGGGAGCACTCCGGCAAAGCCCTCGCAGAGATGGGTGAAGAAGGCCACGCATGCCACGGCATTCGGCGCAAGGTCCAGAAGATGGAAGCCGTAGGTGTGCATGACGTCGTTGAAAAAATCAGAGAAAGCGGGGCAGAGCCCGCAAGAGAAGTAGTCGAAGAAGAAGGGGTACCGATTTGGACCGGCCTCGGCGAAGTCGATGGGGATGATAGGCGTGGCAGGGTGCCCCGATGTCTCCCTCCCCCACAGGGGCCTAAAGTAGTCCTTGAGGGTGACTGCGTCGACCGTCGAGGGGAGGAAGAGGGTGCGCTGCATCTGAAGCGACGTCAACTCACTCTCCAGCGCCTCCTTCCCTCTGTCATCTTTAGCCGCTCCCTTGCCCTACAGGCGCCATGGCAACTCGGGGGTGAAGAATCGAGGGCAATGGGGCGCGGCGGCGGCGAGCAGAGGCAAGTGCTTGAGGAAGAAAAAGAGGGGAACGGCAGTTCCGAGATTGGAAAGGGCACGGAGGGTAAATGAGCAGCGCGCCTGCGGTTTTCTCTTTTTTATGAGGAAGGCGCGGGCCGCCTCTTTACTATTCACCACAATGTGACGCAAGCATGCTGCGGCCGCCCCACGCATGACCCCCACGTCACGCACGACCCCCACGTCACGCATTCAACGCAGGTCGTGGGGAAGGGCAACTAGCAAGGGAGTTACTAGAGTAAAACTCTGCCACGCATGCCCGCGCACCGTTCTGGGCCTCGCCCAATAACGCTCCACGCTTATATGTGGCCCAGGCCCGAGGGCTCCTGTCGGTGTACAAAAGTAGGGGCCTTCTGTACCCCTTTTACTTGTGCACGGGCAGTCGTAGCCATACTTACGACCGCGCTTGGCGGAGAAGAAGAATAAGCGAAGACACAAGACTATCAGAGCAGCACCAAGCTAGAGGCGCGAGGAGCAAAGGGACAAGGTGGGCTTTCCCCGGCAAGAGCCTTGCCAGGGCAGCCTACGTAGCCCCGGCAAGAGCCTTGCCGGGGCAACTTGCCCAACACCAGTGAAGCCGCCACCCTCGAGCCTAAGAGTTCCAACATCATCAACGACATTGGAAACTAAGGCTCGGGAGGCACCAGCATGGTGGCATGCAGATCTTTGTAAAGACCAAGAACATACAAGGCTAGATGAGAACCAGAAGACGGAAACCCCCAGCAAGATCCTTGCCGAGGACGCTCACAAGACCCCCGGCAACACCCTTGTCGGGGACATTTGCGGGGCCACAGCCAGGCCCACACCTGCCAAAGCTCCACCGCCGTTCCAACACAGTAGTCAACCCGCCAACAAGGCAGGCACCTGCGTGGAGACGTGCAGCTTCCAGGCCAACTCAGCAAGCACCTGCGTGGTGGCATGTAGATCTTCGTGAAGGCTTTGCCACCGCACCAGCTTAGCAACCAGCCAGCATGGCGCTGCACACCTCGTCAGTCTGGACGCGCGTCGGAGCGAGGCGAAGCGACGACGAACGGGACGAGCTTCCTTGCCGTCCCCGATAAAGTGAGAGGGCACATCGGCATCACATTAAATGCGTTTTGTCCTATGGTGCCAGTGATAGACTTGTATACATTACATACTTTCCACCTCCTGTGTGCCACTGTGGCGACCCCTTTGACTATAAAAGGAGGCCCGAGGCATAGTGACGAAGGATTTGGGCTTTTTGGACCCTGCACGCTTTGTAGCCAGTCCAAACACCAGATAAACACAAAACAACAGGAGTACGGTATTACGCATCGCTTGCGGCCCGAACCTGGATAAACCCCCCACGTTGATCTTCTAAACCCGCTCTTTCCACAGCCCTGCGCCCGCCAACCGTAGAAGGGATTCCCTGTGATCCCATAGGTGTCGTTTCCCCAACAGCATGCGAGCTATACTCCAATGCGGAGGCTCACCAGGAAGCATGCGAGCTATATGCCGCGCAGGCTCACCGAAAAGCGAGCCCTTTGATTTCCATGTCCGCCCGCCTTGCTCCCATCCTCTCCATTAATGGTGGCCAACCCGCAGTTTAATTCGGTTTCTAAATATAAAACACTCATCGCAAACGTTTTAGTTAGAACACATGTATGCAAAATCGACAACTTCCACAGGAAGCCAAGGGAAAATGTGCCTAGCATGATTTGTGCACCTCTTGATCGCAAACCTTTCTAATTAGAACACCCGTATGCAAACCGACAGCTTCCCCAGAAAGCCAAGAGAAAATGTGCCGAGTAGGATTTCTGCAGCTCTTGATCGCAAACGTTTTAGATAGAACACCCGTATGCAAAGTGAGAGCTATGGTCTTCCCCCATAAGTCGAAGGAAAATTCGCAGCGTGGGATTTGTGCGTCCCTTCAATGCAAACGGTTGTTCTGGATGACCCGTGTGCAACCACGCGTACAAACAATTTGGTAAGATTTGCATCTGTCATATTGGGTATGTTGCCATTTATCAAACTGGAAAGAATGACATTTGTTGATCTAGTAACATTGCCATTTGTCAATCCTTGTAACACTGCGATTTGTCAAAATATGCAGCTAAAAATCACTAGGACTATCGAATTTTTGCAACTAAAATTCAGTAAATAAGCATAGATTTCATTCATAGATTAAGTAGTCGTTCTTAATTTATACAAACAGTTCAACTCGACAGCTGAACCGACCAAACTTTTCCCCAATTGTTGCCAACCACGTGTTGAAATAGCTAGTTCAACTATATATATACTAGCTAATTTTAAGTACGTTGTAGAGTTCCACCACACATCAATAGTTAGATGAACTGAACAAAATAGCCCCTAAATACTACTACTACAGAGGGGCTTTGTGCTACTTCCGGCAGCCTCTCCTCTGTCGAGCGTGCTCAGTAAGAGGCAGAGGAGGAGGATGAGGAGGAGGAGGAGGAGCCTACCGACGAGCTGGACAAATGCAATATGGTGCCTGCCGCTGCTGCACGTCCAGCGACCCTCGCCAGCTCGAACGCCCACTGCCGCTCCAGACGATCCCTCTCGAAGCGGTCGGACTGCTCATAGATCTCCTGATTCCTCGCCTCTACGTCGGTGTGTGCTGCGGCCATGGCTGTGGTAAGGCTCTTTGCATGCACGACGAGGCGCTCCTCCTCCTCCTGTAGGAACTCGATGTAGCGTGCAAGGTCACTGATGCACGTGCGGGCCTCCACCTCCGCCTCCCTCCTTCGGGCGGCAGTGGCAGAGCGGGTGATGATCTCTACGGTCGACGGTGGGCTAGCGGCCATGGCGACCGATGATGGGGTGGCGGCCACGACCACCACCTCCTGCCTTCGGGCCGCGGTGGCGAAGCAGGTGATGGCCACGCTGGCCGGCAGTGGGGTGGTGGCCACGACGGCCACCTCCCGCCTTCAGGCCGCGGCAGTGGAGCGGGAGATGGACCTGGCTTTCGACGGTGGTGTGGTGGCAACGGCGGCCGGAAACAGCTGCCGACGGGCAGCGGCGGCGGAGTGTGTGGTGGGTGTTCCGCCCACACCCAACAGGGATGCCACGTGCACTACACTGCGCCGGGGACTGCGCTGCCGCCACGGTGTAGCCTCCCAGCTGGAGCTTTCCTCTAATGACGGCGAAGTGGCTGAGCGACGACGACGGATCGATGCCATTGGCGATTTTGGGAGAAGCAGATAAGATAAGCTACAGGAAGGGAGGGGAAAATGTGATGCAGGACTCGCCGGCCGTGAGGGTTTATATAGCAGGTCAGTAAGCATTGGGATTTTGGGGGATTTCACCGAGTCGAGTGGGAAGCTTGCGCAGGAACCTGCGAGGTTGTGCAGGAACAGGCTCACCGATGATTCAGTGGCGCCACTTCGAGCCACTGTTTGGCCAAAAGAACGCCCCCGCACGCTGCGCAAGCTTGCGCTGTAAGCCGTCTGCGGCAGTGGGGTGACAAGACGTGAGAGAGGAGGATGAAAGGACACGTACACATATGGTTAATACAAAAAAGAATGTTTGCGATTTAATTACCTACTATACCCCCGTCCTGGTTTATAAGTAGGATTTAACTAATAAAATATGAATGCATGTCGCCAAAGATTATATTGTTGGAGTCGTATTTGAACATAGTTTCCAGCTATACAATTTTTGTAACATGCATTAACACTTTTTTGGTTAAATTTAAGGTTATATACCAGCAAGCATTTGCCCGCAACACACACGGCTTATTCCAACACAAATAGCTCAGATGGATCAACTGTATGCCACGTGTCGCACACGCAACGCTAATCTTATTCGTGCTTGATGTCTCCGATATCGCTCGCACAGTTCGTCTTATTTGCCACATATCACTGTGTCGGCCTCTTCTCGCTTCCCTTGGCAAGCTCTGCTCGTTGTTAGGCGCCGCAGCGTGCTGTGCTCACCGTTAGGCGTCGTGGCACGCTCTGCTTGCGTCCGTTGGTACGCTCTGCTCGCGTTCGTCGGCGCGCTGGGCTTGTGGACACCTTTTCCTTGCGTGTTCAACTGCTATATGCATATGTATGTATGTATGTATGTATGTATGTATGTATGTATGTATGTATATATATATATGGTGTTGGAAATATGCCCTAGAGGCAATAATAAAAGCATTATTATTATATTTCCTTGTTCATGATAATTGTCTTTATTCGTGCTATAATTGTGTTATCCGGAAATCGTAATACATGTGTGAATAACAGACAACAATATGTCCCTAGTGAGCCTCTAGTTGACTAGCCCGTTGATCGACAGATAGTCATGGTTTCCTGACTATGGACATTGGATGTCATCGATAACGGGGTCACATCATTAGGAGAATGATGTGATGGACAAGACCCAATCCTAAACATAGCATAAGATCGCATAGTTCATTTGCTAGAGTTTTCCAATGTCAAGTATCCTTTCCTTAGACCATGAGATCGTGTAACTCCCGGATACCGTAGGAGTGCTTTGGGTGTGCCAAACGTCACAACGTAACTGGGTGACTATAAAGGTATACTACGGGTATCTCTGAAAGTGTCTGTTGGGTTGACATGGATCGAGACTGGGATTTGTCACTCCGCTTGACGGAGAGGTATCACCGGGCCCTCTCAGTAATGCATCATAACAATGAGCTCAATGTGATCAAAGTGTTTGATCACGGGATCATGCATTACGGTACGAGAAAAGTGACTTGCCGGTAACGAGATTGAACGAGGTATTGGGATACCGACGATCGAATCTCGGGCAAGTAAAATACCGATTGACAAAGGGAATCGTATACGGGATTAATTGAATACTCGACATCGTGGTTCATCCGATGAGATCATCGTTGAGAATCTGGGAGCCAACATGGGTATCCAGATCCCGCTGTTGGTTATTGCCCGAGAGTCGTCTCGGTCATGTCTGCATGTCTCCCGAACCCGTAGGGTCTACACACTTAAGGTTCGGTAACGCTAGGGTTGTGAAGATATGTATATGCAGTAACCCGAATGTTGTTCGGAGTCCCGGATGAGATCCCGGACGTCACGAGGAGTTTCGGAATGGTTCGGAGGTAAAGATTTATATATGGAAAGTCGTCATACGGACATCGGGACAAGTTTCGGGGTTATCGGTATTGTACCGGGACCACCGGAGGGTCCCGGGGGGTCCACCGGGTGGGGCCACTTATCCCGGAGGGCCCTATAGGCTGTATGAGGGAGGGAACCAGCCCAAAGTGGGCTGGTGCGCCTCCCCCCAAGGGCCCATGCGCCTAGGGTTGGGGGGGAACCCTAAAGGGGCGCCCCCCTTGCTTGGGGGGCAAGTCCCCCTCCCTGGCCGCCGCCCCCCTAGGAGATTCCATGTCCTAGGGCCGGCGCCCCCCCAAGGGGTTATATAAAAGGGGGAGGGTAGGGGGGCTGTACACCTTTTGCCCTGGCGCCTCCCTCTCCCTCTCCAACACCTCATCCTCCTCCGTAAGAGCTCGGCGAAGCCCTGTCGGAGTACTGCGGCTCCACCATCACCACGCCGTCGTGCTGCTGCTGGAGTCTTCTTCCCCAACCTCTCCTTTGCCTTGCTGGATCAAGAAGAAGGAGACGTTACGCTGACCGTACGTGTGTTGAACGCGGAGGTGCCGTGCTTTCGGTGCTAGGATCTCCGGTGATTTGGATCACGGTGTGTACGAGTACTTCATCCCCGTTCGTTGAACGCTTCCGCTCGCGATCTACAAAGTGGTATGTAGATGCAATCTCTCTCTCCCATGACTCGTTGCTAGATGAACTCATAGATGGATCTTGGTGAAACCGTAGGAAAAATTTTAATTTTCTGCAACGTTCCCCAACAGTGGCATCATGAGCCAGGTTTATGCGTAGTTCTCTATTGCACGAGTAGAACACAATTTGTTGTGGGCGTAGATGTTGTCAACTTTTCTTGCCGCTACTAGTCTTATCTTGCTTCAGCGGTATTGTGGGATGAAGCGGCCCGGACCAACCTTACACGTACGCTTACGTGAGACCGGTTCCACTGACTAACATGCACTAGTTGCATAAGGTGGCTGGCGGGTGTCTGTCTCTCCCACTTTAGTTGGAGCGGATTCGATGAAAAGGGTCCTTATGAAGGGTAAATAGAAGTTGACAAATCACGTTGTGGTTTTCACGTATGTAAGAAAACGTTCTTGCTAGAACCCTAATTCAGCCACGTAAAACTTGCAACAACAATTAGAGGACGTCTAACTTGTTTTTGCAACAAGTGCTTTGTGATATGATATGGCCAAAGTTGTGATGAATTATGAATGATCTATATGTGATGTATGAGATGTTCATGCTATTGTAATAGGAATCACGACTTGCATGTCGATGAGTATGACAACCGGCAGGAGCCATAGGAGTTGTCTTTATTTTTGTATGACCTGCGTGTCATTGAGAAACGCCATGTAAATTACTTTACTTTATTGCTAAACGCGTTAGCCATAGTAGTAGAAGTAATAGTTGGCGAGCAACTTCATGGAGACACGATGATGAAGATCATGATGATGAAGATCATGGTGTCAAGCCGGTGACAAGATGATCATGGAGCCCCAAGATGGAGATCGAAGGAGCTATGTGATATTGGCCATATCATGTCACGTTTATTATTTGATTGCATGTGATGTTTATCATGTTTTGCATCTTGTTTACTTAGAACGACGGTAGTAAATAAGATGATCCCTCATACTAATTTCAAGAAAGTGTTCCCCCTAACTGTGCACCGTTGCGACAGTTCGTTGTTTCGAAGCACCACGTGATGATCGGGTGTGATAGATTCTAACGTTCACATACAATGGGTGTAAGACAGATTTACACACGCAAAACACTTAGGTTGACTTGACGAGCCTAGCATGTACAGACATGGCCTCGGAACACAGAAGACCGAAAGGTCGAGCATGAGTCGTATAGAAGATACGATCAACATGAAGATGTTCACCGATGTTGACTAGTCCGTCTCACGTGATGATCGGACACGGCCTAGTTAACTCGGATCATGTAATACTTAGATGACTAGAATAGGGATGTCTATCTAAGTGGGAGTTCATTAAATAATTTGATTAAATGAACTTTATTATCATGAACTTAGTCTAAATATTTACAATATGTCTTGTAGATCAAATGGCCAACGTAGTCCTCAACTTCAACGCGTTCCTAGAGAAAACCAAGCTGGAAGACGATGGTAGCAACTATACGGACTGGGTCCGGAACCTGAGGATCATCCTCATAGCTGCCAAGAAAGATTATGTCCTACGAGCACCGCTGGGTGACGCACCTATTCTCCCTGCAGAACAAGACGTTATCAACGCTTGGCAGTCACGCTGCGATGATTACTCCCTCGTTCAGTGCGGCATGCTTTACAGCTTAGAGCCGGGGCTCCAAAAACGTTTTGAGAGACATGGAGCATATGAGATGTTCGAAGAGCTGAAAATGGTTTTCCAAGCTCATGCCCGGGTCGAGAGATATGAAGTCTCCGACAAATTCTTTAGCTGTAAGATGGAGGAAAATAGCTCTGTCAGTGAACACATACTCAAAATGTCTGGGTTGCACAACCGCTTGACTCAACTAGAAGTTAATCTCCCGGATGAAGCGGTCATTGACAGAATCCTCTAGTCGCTTCCACCTAGCCACAAGAGCTTTGTGATGAACTACAATATGCAGGGGATGGTAAAGACCATTCCTGAGGTATATGCTATGCTGAAATCAGCAGAGGTAGAAATCAAGAAGGAGCATCAAGTGTTGATGGTGAATAAAACCACTAAGTTCAAGAAGGGCAAGGGTAAAAAGAACTTCAAGAAGGACGGCAAGGAAGTTGCCGCACCCGGTAAGCAAGTTTCCGGGAAGAAGCCAAAGAATGGACCCAAGCCCGAGACTGAGTGCTTTTATTGCAAGGGAAGTGGTCACTGGAAGCGGAACTGCCCCAAATACTTAGCGGACAAGAAGGCCGGCAAAACAAAAGGTATATGTGATATACATGTAATTGATGTGTACCTTACCAGTACTCGTAGTAGCTCTTGGGTATTTGATACCTTTGCAGTTGCTCACATTTGTAACTCAAAACAGGAGCTGCGGAATAAACGGAGACTGGCGAAGGACGAGGTGACGATGCGCGTCGGGAATGGTTCCAAGGTCGATGTGATCGCCGTCGGCACGCTGCCTCTACATTTACCTACGGGATTAGTTTTAAACCTCAATAATTATTATTTAGTGCCAAGTTTGAGCATGAACATTGTGTCTGGATCTCGTTTAATTCGAGATGGCTACTCATTTAAATCTGAGAATAATGGTTGTTCTATTTATATGAGAGATATGTTTTATGGTCATGCTCCGATGGTTAATGGTTTATTCTTAATGAATCTCGTACGTGATGATACACATATTCATAGTGTGAATACCAAAAGAGTTAAAGTTGATAACAATAGTCCCACATATTTGTGGCACTGCCGCCTTGGTCACATAGGTGTCAAACGCATGAAGAAGCTCCATGCAGATGGAATTTTAGAGTCTCTTGATTATGAATCATTTGACACGTGCGAACCATGCCTCATGGGTAAAATGACCAAGACTCCGTTCTCAGGAACAATGGAGCGAGCAACCAACTTATTGGAAATCATACATACCGATGTGTGCGGTCCAATGAGTGTTGAGGCTCGCGGTGGCTATCGTTATGTTCTCACCCTCACTGATGACTTGAGTAGATATGGGTATGTCTACTTAATGAAACACAAGTCTGAGACCTTTGAAAAGTTCAAGGAATTTCAAAGTGAGGTTGAAAATCAACGTGAGAGAAAGATCAAGTTTCTACGATCAGATCGTGGAGGAGAATACTTGAGTCACGAATTTGGCACACACTTAAGAAAATGTGGAATAGTTTCACAACTCACGCCGCCTGGAACACCTCAGCGTAATGGTGTGTCTGAACGTCGTAATCGCACTCTATTAGATATGGTGCGATCTATGATGTCTCTTACCGACTTACCGCTATCTTTTTGGGGCTATGCTTTAGAGACTGCCGCATTCACTTTAAATAGGGCTCCGTCGAAATCCGTTGAGACGACACCGTATGAATTATGGTTTGGGAAGAAACCTAAGCTGTCGTTTCTAAAAGTTTGGGGATGCGATGCTTATGTCAAGAAACTTCAACCTGAAAAGCTCGAACCCAAGTCGGAAAAATGCGTCTTCATAGGATACCCTAAAGAAACTGTTGGGTATACCTTCTACCTCAGATCCGAAGGCAAGATCTTTGTTGCCAAGAATGGATCCTTTCTAGAGAAAGAGTTTCTCTCGAAAGAAGTAAGTGGGAGGAAAGTAGAACTTGATGAAGTGTTACCTCTTGAACCGGAAAATGGCGAAACTCAAGAAAACGTTTCTGAGGTGCCTGCACCGACTAGAGAGGAAATTAATGATGATGATCAAGATACTTCTAATCAAGCTCCTACTGAAATTCGAAGGTCCACAAGGACACGTTCCGCACCAGAGTGGTACGGGAACCCTGTCTTGGAAATCATGTTGTTAGACAACGGTGAACCTTCGAACTATGAGGAAGCAATGGCGGGCCCGGATTCCGACAAATGGCTAGAAGCCATGAAATCCGAGATAGGATCCATGTATGAAAACGAAGTATGGACTTTGACTGACTTGCCCGTTGAGCGGCGAGCCATAGAAAATAAATGGATCTTTAAGAAGAAGACAGACGCGGATGGTAATGTGACCATCTATAAAGCTCGGCTTGTCGCTAAGGGTTATCGACAAGTTCAAGGGGTTGACTACGATGAGACTTTCTCACTGGTAGCAAAGCTGAAGTCCGTCCGAATCATGTTAGCAATTGCCGCATTCTATGATTATGAAATATGGAAAATGGACGTCAAAACGACATTCCTTAATGGTTTCCTTAAGGAAGAATTGTATATGATGCAGCCGGAAGGTTTTGTCGATCCTAAGAACGCTGACAAGGTGTGCAAGCTCCAACGCTCGATTTATGGGCTGGTGCAAGCATCTCGGAGTTGGAACATTCGCTTTGATGAGATGATCAAAGCGTTTGGGTTTACACAGACTTATGGAGAAGCCTGTGTTTACAAGAAAGTGAGTGGGAGCGCTGTAGCATTTCTCATATTATATGTAGACGACATACTTTTGATGGGAAATGATATAGAACTCTTGGACAGCATTAAGGCCTACTTGAATAAAAGTTTTTCAATGAAGGACCTTGGAGAAGCTGCTTATATATTAGGCATCAAGATCTATAGAGATAGATCGAGACGCCTCATAGGTCTTTCACAAAGCACATACCTTGATAAAATATTGAAGAAGTTCAATATGGATCAATCTAAGAAAGGGTTCTTACCTGTGTTACAAGGTGTGAAATTGAGCTCAGCTCAATGTCCGACCACGGCAGAAGATATAGAAGAGATGAGCGTCATCCCCTATGCTTCAGCCATAGGTTCTATTATGTATGCCATGCTGTGTACCAGACCTGATGTAAACCTTGCCGTAAGTTTGGTAGGTAGGTACCAAAGTAATCCCAGCAAGGAACACTGGACAGCGGTCAAGAATATCCTGAAGTACCTGAAAAGGACTAAGGAAATGTTTCTCGTTTATGGAGGTGACGAAGAGCTCGTCGTAAAATGTTATGTCGACGCTAGCTTCGACACAGATCTGGATGACTCTAAGTCACAAACCGGATACGTGTATATTTTGAATGGTGGGGCAGTAAGCTAGTGCAGTTGCAAGCAAAGCGTCGTGGCGGGATCTACATGTGAAGCGGAGTACATGGCAGCCTCGGAGGCAGCACATGAAGCAATTTGGGTGAAGGAGTTCATCACCGACCTCGGAGTCATACCCAATGCGTCGGGGCCAATCAAGCTCTTCTGTGACAACACTGGAGCTATTGCACTTGCCAAGGAGCCCAGGTTTCACAAGAAGACCAGGCACATCAAGCGTCGCTTCAACTCCATTCGTGAAAATGTTCAAGATTGAGACATAGAGATTTGTAAAGTGCACACGGATCTGAATGTCGCAGATCCGTTGACTAAACCTCTCCCTAAGGCAAAACATGATCAGCACCAGAACTCTATGGGTGTTCGATTCATCACAATGTAACTAGATTATTGACTCTAGTGCAAGTGGGAGACTGTTGGAAATATGCCCTAGAGGCAATAATAAAAGCATTATTATTATATTTCCTTGTTCATGATAATTGTCTTTATTCATGCTATAATTGTGTTATCCGGAAATCGTAATACATGTGTGAATAACAGACAACAATATGTCCCTAGTGAGCCTCTAGTTGACTAGCCCGTTGATCGACAGATAGTCATGGTTTCCTGACTATGGACATTGGATGTCATCGATAACGGGATCACATCATTAGGAGAATGATGTGATGGACAAGACCCAATCCTAAACATAGCATAAGATCGCATAGTTCGTTTGCTAGAGTTTTCCAATGTCAAGTATCCTTTCCTTAGACCATGAGATCGTGTAACTCCCGGATACCGTAGGAGTGCTTTGGGTGTGCCAAACGTCACAACGTAACTGGGTGACTATAAAGGTATACTACGGGTATCTATGAAAGTGTCTGTTGGGTTGACATGGATCGAGACTGGGATTTGTCACTCCGCTTGACGGAGAGGTATCACCGGGCCCTCTCGGTAATGCATCATCACAATGAGCTCAATGTGATCAAAGTGTTTGATCACGGGATCATGCATTACGGTACGAGAAAAGTGACTTGCCGGTAACGAGATTGAACGAGATATTGGGATACTGACGATCGAATCTCGGGCAAGTAAAATACCGATTGACAAAGGGAATCGTATACGGGATTAATTGAATACTCGACATCGTGGTTCATCCGATGAGATCATCGTTGAGAATGTGGGAGCCAACATGGGTATCCAGATCCCGCTGTTGGTTATTGCCCGAGAATCGTCTCAGTCATGTCTGCATGTCTCCCGAACCCGTAGGGTCTACACACTTAAGGTTCGGTAACGCTAGGGTTGTGAAGATATGTATATGCAGTAACCCGAATGTTGTTCGGAGTCCCGGATGAGATCCCGGACGTCACGAGGAGTTTCGGAATGGTCCGGAGGTAAAGATTTATATATGGAAAGTCGTCATACGGACATCGGGACAAGTTTCGGGGTTATCGGTATTGTACCGGGACCACCGGAGGGTCCCGGGGGGTCCACCGGGTGGGGCCACTTATCCCGGAGGGCCCCATGGGCTGTATGAGGGAGGGAACCAGCCCAAAGTGGGCTGGTGCGCCTCCCCCCCAAGGGCCCATGCGCCTAGGGTTTGGGGGGGACCCTAAAGGGGGTGCCCCCCTTGCTTGGGGGGCAAGTCCCCCTCCCTGGCCGCCGCCCCCCCTAGGAGATTCCATCTCCTAGGGCCGGCGCCCCCCCCCAAGGGGTTATATAAAAGGCGGAGGGGAGGGGGGCTGTACACCTTTTGCCCTGGCGCCTCCCTCTCCCTCTCCAACACCTCATCCTCCTCCGTAAGAGCTCGGCGAAGCCCTGTCGGAGTACTGCGGCTCCACCATCACCACGCCGTCGTGCTGTTGCTGGAGTCTTCTTCCCCAACCTCTCCTTTGCCTTGCTGGATCAAGAAGAAGGAGACGTTACGCTAACCGTACGTGTGTTGAACGCGGAGTTGCCGTGCTTTCGGTGCTAGGATCTCTGGTGATTTGGATCACGGTGTGTACGACTACTTCATCCCCGTTCGTTGAACGCTTCCGCTCGCGATCTACAAAGTGGTATGTATATGCAATCTCTCTCTCCCATGACTCGTTGCTAGATGAACTCATAGATGGATCTTGGTGAAACCGTAGGAAAAATTTTAATTTTCTGCAACGTTCCCCAACATATGGTTGCTCGTCGTTGAGGCGACCGCGGAGCGCTTTGCTCATGTCCCTCCGCACGCGCTCTGCCAGCGGTTGGGCATGCACACGATCACGTCGGGGCCCCATATGCATGCGGTTGTGCCGCGCGCGTTGCCACGCGATGCAGTTACGTGCGTCACAATGGAGTTACGTGCTGCAAATTAGAACTGCCATCAGGGCCTGCTAATATTCCTGGCCATTCGGCTTCCCCTTTAATTCCCGCGGCCATTATAACCTTAGTCTCTTCAACCTTTCGATTGCGCCCCACAGCACAACAAGCACACCCACGACGACACACAGAGAGAAAATGTCTAGCGGCGCTCCAATGGAGTTCGGCGAGCATAGAGTGGAGACCCACGCGAGGGAGACGGATCTCTCGGTGGTGTACACCATCGACCCAGCCGTGGTGGACGTCTACATCAACAGCGTTGAGCAGTTGCTTGCTCGAGACAAGTACAAGGTGGTCGGCATCGACCTCCAGTACACCGCCGGTCGTCCCGGCATAGATCAGAAGGTTGTCGTCGCCTAGTTGTGCATGCGCCATCATGTCCTCATCTACCACTATTGCATGGTCACAGAGCCTTGCGACCATTTCAACAGGTTTGTCAACAACACCGACTACAAGTTCGCCATGGTGGAAACCAAAGACGATGTAAATGCGCTCAGTGTTATGGGCTTGGCCTGCAAGAACCTTGTCGAAATCCGTGACCACTACACGGTCTGGGGCAGCACGAAGAAGGACTCCCTGCTCGAACTCGCCTTGGCCGTCATCGACCCCTACTATGAAAAGATGAAGCAGGATGCCCAGAGAACAAGTCCCGTATCCTGGCACAGGGCTTGGATGCGGCAACTGGATGAACCTCACCTCAGGTTTGCGGCCAAGAGCATGTACACATGCTACGAGATGCACAGGCGGATCGTTGACATGAGGAAGTGCCTCGTTACCCAAATCAACGAGACCGGATCGAGCAACAAGCAGAGCAAGTGTCACAAGAAGTAGATGATGATCAGATGATCGTTTATGCTAGTTAATCATGCATGTAATATATAGTTTACTTTATTAGTGTGTGGAAATGTCATGTGTGTAGTAGCCACCTATGTAATTATGCATCTAATAGTTTACTTTGGTGTGTGCAAATGCCATGGTTGTAGTAGCCACCTATGTAAGTGGATGTTTAATTTGGTTATGCAACCATGTCCTTATAAGTGTGTATATAATGTTGTTGTTCTATATGCAATCCCATCGCACAACACACATGTCTTATTAGCAGAAATCGTCTGTGTTATTATCGTTCTTCGCACACATTTATGATTACAGACCTGTTTGCCGCGTATCACACACATCTTGTTATATTGAACTGTTTCTGTTCTCTTGTCTCAACACAAACAGTTCATCCGAGTGAACCGCATGCCGTATATCGCACACACCTTGATCTGGCTGACCGTTTCTTTTGTGTTGCCTAATCAAAAACAGTTCATCCGAGTGAACCGTGTGTTGTATATCGCACACACCTTCATCTGGCTGCCCGTTTCTCTTGTTCCTCCTCATCGCAAATAGTTAATTGAACTGAACCGTATGCCCTGCAACGCACATGCAACTAAAATCTAAACCGTGTTTTATGAATCCTCCATCGCAAACGTTTTGCACCTTTTTTGATGGGTTTTTTACACCACCATTTTCGATTAATGCATCGCACACAGTTTCGTCGAAGGGTCTCTGATTGTAGTGTCGCGTTAGCAGCAACCTGCAATAGTGCATGGTAAGTCTTCAGGTGACTTCCAAACTTTCACAGACTCGGTCACTCGGCAATCCACAATTTCCTCTTGGATGCTCTAGACCATGACGCTTAACCGTTTGGAGGATGCACATTCCTCAAAGGTAACAAGCGTCGGTTCCACACAGGAACAATCTCTTCAGTGATGCTCAATCACTTTGGGCTTGTAGTTGTTTGGGTTTGGGTTTTCCTCACTTGATGATTTTCGTTCAAAGTCCTCGGAGGATGGGATGTTGTCGGTGTCAAAACCGACGGATCTCGGGTAGGGGGTCCCGAACTGTGCGTCAAGGTCGGATGGTAACAGGAGACAAGGGACACTTTATTTTACCCAGGTTCAGGCCCTCTCGATGGAGTTAAAACCCTACTCCTGCTAGATTAATATTGATGATATGGGTAGTACAAGAGTAGATCTACCACGAGATCAAGGAGGATAAACCCTAGAAGCTAGCCTATGGTATGATTGTGTATGATAATGGTTGTCCTACGGACTACAACCCTCCGGTTTATATAGACACCGGATAGGGTTAGGGTTACACAGAGTCGGTTACAATGGTAGGAGATCTTGAATATCCGTACGCCTAGCTTGCCTTCCACGCCAAGAAAAGATCCTTCCGGACACGGGTCGAAGTCTTCAATCTTGTATCTTCATAGTCCTGGAGTCCGGCTGAAGGTATAGTCCGGCTATCCGAACACCCCCTAATCCAGGACTCCCTCAGTAGCCCCCGAACCAGGCTTCAATGACGACGAGTCTGGCGCGCAGATTGTCTTCGGCATTGCAAGGCGGGTTCTCCTTCAAACTTTGTGTACCTGCGGGGTATAACGTCCGATTTTTATAATGCAGCGCTCCTTGGCTTTCACGCCCAATAATGGCCGCCTTCCACGTGTCAAACGAATGCGAAAACTGGGGCGGTTTTACATCCAAGCCCCTAGCCGTATAAACGAGCCGTCCATATAACAGGATGGGGATTCAGATCCAAACCACACCTTCCCCTTCCGCGAGAAATCATCAGAGCGTCTCCAGCAAAGATCCATTCCAACATGGCCAGCCGCCGTAGCTCCTCCTCTCGCCCTTCCAGTCCTATCCCTGGAGACTGGGAGAGTTGCTCCATCCCGCATAGCGAATTAGTGTCGCTCCAAGCCTCCCTCAAGCCTATACGGTCTTGGTCCAAGCCGGACTCACCACTTATCAAGGCGGAAAACAAGCGGAGAACTCACCTAGTCCCTCTAAAGGGGAGCGGGTGTGTCTGGTCCCTTATCTAATAAGGGGACTGGGATTTCCAATTCATCCCTTTCTCCGCGGGCTTCTGGAGTTCTATGGCCTCCAGCTGCACCACCTTACGCCCGGCTCCGTGTTACACATCGTGGGCTTTGTTGCTCTTTGCGAGCTATTTTTAGGCGTCGAGGCTCATTTCGCGCTGTGGAAGAAGATATTCTGCCTGGTGCCCCGTTCCCAAGAGGGGTCCATATATCAAGTGGGCGGAGCCGAAGTATGGCACATCGCCGGGGTCGGATACCTGTCCGGAACCCCGAAGAAGGCGTCCGAGGACTGGCCTTCAGAATGGTTTTACATAGACGACGTCCCCCTGCTGGACCCTATCCGGGTTGGTCTCCCTGACTTCAACAATGCTCCCCTGAAGAAACGCCTGAGCTGGCGCCCTCGGAGCTCTCAGAAAGAGAATGACAGAGACGTCCTTTACTTAATGGGCCGGATTAAGCTACTGGCTCATTATGGATTAACCATGATTAAAGTCATGGCCATATGCATTATGCGGGGGGTGCAGCCACTCCAATACAGAAGCCACCCCATGTGGAATTTCAACGGGGAAGATGACGCCACCCGTTACGCCCGTAAAGGGCCGGACTCGCCTGGTGCTCTAATGAAGATCTTATCCTCTTTGTACAAGGGAGAAGAAGAGGAATTCCTCCGCGTCGACCCGCAGGGCGGATTTTCCATGTATAGTCCTCCGAATTGGGTAAGCGGACAATCGTGCTTCCTTGTTCATTTTGTATTATCATGATTAAATAGGCAGTCTAACGACTTTAACGCAGGACCTGCGTCAGGAGGTAAAAAACATAAACAGCCGTCCTCCACAGCCAGAGGACCCGGAACGGTCCCTCGATCCGAACTCCGAAGAGGATCCGGACTTAGCGGTGGAGCTTATCGACGGAGTGTTTTATCAGCTAAGCAAGGACGATACCTTGGTAGCTATTATAGATGATTACCCAGGGTTAATCCCGGCCTCCCAGGTGACAAACACCGGAGCTTTACCCCCTTAAGAGGGGTTCCGTTTTCACGGGTTTGGTTGTTCTGACAGCAACCATGCTTTGTAGGGGAGATTCCCGAGGCGGGAAGCCGACCCCGCTGCAGCTAGCCGGCGGGGGGCCGCAGGGCCCCGTGGGGCAAAAAGGAACGTAGTCCGGACTGAAGCGCCAGAGCAAAGGTATGGCGTACCCTCTCTTTTTCCCTGGTGTTTTACTCCTCCAGGGTATATTAACATTCTAGCTATCTTCAGGACGAAGAGACCTCGCCGGACTATATCCGGAGAGGTTGCCAATCGCGCCTCCACCAGCCAGACTCCAACGCCCGGCCCGGAAGCGGAGGCACGCGCAAGGCACGCGCCGGACGCTCCTCCATCAGAGGATGCAGACAGGCTGTCTGCCACCCATTCCGAGGTGGAGAGTGCCATGAACCACAGGCGTCGCCGGACAATTCTTCGCGACGCTTGTTTCTCCCAGGAGGCTTTAAATGCCTTCAATTCAGGAGACGCATACCTCCGTGCCGCTCAAAATGGTTTAGCCAGAGCCACAGAGCAGTATGTAAAAGACATACGGGTAAGAAATTTTTGGTAAATATAGATATGCCAGTAGCCCCCGAGACTTGAAACAGTTAAAGTAACTGATTTAAGGATCATATAACATGCAGGTTCTTATAGAGAAGAACACCGTGCTATCCCAGGAGCTGGAAAAGTGCAAGGCCCAACTAGAGGCCGCACTAGCCGCAGCAGGGGGGTCTAAAGAGACCCCTGCAGGTAAACAATACACCAGAATATTTAGTATTGTGCGGATTTAAGTGCCAATCTGACAAATGGTATTGCAGATGGCGCCGGACTTGATCCGGACAGGCAACAGCTTCTACGCCGGTTAAAGGCTGGTGATAGCGTGCTAACAAAGGTGAGGCGGGAGAAGAATGATCTCCAGGATGCCAACACCAGGCTGGATGTTGAACTAGGAGATGTTCGTGGCCAGCTGTCGGACTCCAATAAGGAGAATCAGCGACTTCGACGCGGCATTTTTAGTAAGTGCTTAAGCAAACTCGTGAAAAGGAGTTCGGCGAGGAAGACGACTAACAGAGTTATCTCTGTAGGTATGCTGACAGGTCGTCCTGCAGAGGAGATGCCCAGTTCAACGGGCGATCTTCTTCCCGAACTCTCGCAACTGCACGAACGAGTTCGGCAGGCGATGCGAGGTATTGGTGAAGACCCGCTTTACGAAGTCTGACCCCAATCACATGGCCGAGGTCGGACCGGTGGGGCCTGACGGGAAGGAGATCCCTGTGAGCTTAGTGTATGGCCAAGTAGAATTGGCAGCAAAGTATTCCCAGCAGGACTATAAATTAGACAGCCTGTTAGATGGTACAGAGGAGGAATACAATTAGTCAGGATGACTATGGAATTTATAATTGACATGTGTAATGCCTTCTAGCCGGATTGTTGATCGTTTGTCGTTGCCGACCTTTTCGCTTCGACCTCGGGACCTGACGGTCCGGAGTGTGTACGAATACCATAACAGTTATGTAAGAACTGAGGTATGCATGGAGACCAGGCGTAGGGGTCATTAGTGCTTTATCAGACAAGTGCCCAACTAGTTATGTTATATTACATGGTTAGTAAGAAACATCTTCCAGAGAGAATAGTTCCGTTAAGGGTTCCTTTCGCTGGGGTGGTGTGCCCTAAAGTGCACGTCCGGACTGCAAATGCAGGAAAACATCTGGGGGCATGTATAAGTAAAAATGGTTCATCTTTAGTTCACCGACCAAATATTCCCTTAAGAACGCTAGCTTTCGGCTTTACCCAGTCTGAGGTACACATCCGGCTTATCCGGCAGTAGCAATCGCAGAGGTGCTCCCTTTACCACCTAGTTGAACAATCGGGAACGTAGGGGTAAGCACAGGAGCCAGGCAACCCAGCTTGGCCAAAACTTAAGTCATATCGATGCATATAATGGTGAAGAAAAGGTGCATGCGGAAGTCTGACGCATGCATTGGGCATGAAACCCATATAAACAAGCTTCTGTTAAAGAAGCCCCCAGGTTTAAGGAGCGCGGGTAGCGCATCACATGATGAGCCTTTAAGGGCTATAAAAGGAAAGAGTGGGAGGAGACAAAATAAGAACAGAAAAAAAATATATAAAGATGGACAGAGGAAGGAGACAAACTCAGAGTTCGGCGCTAGGCATAGAATCTTCGGAGACGTGCGGCGTTCCATGGGTTCGGCTCGAGTCGGTTATCCGACGCATCTCACAGGCGGTACGCTCCACCAGTCAGGACTTGGTCAATTATGAAGGGACCTTCCCATTTGGGCTTGAGTTTGTCCTTTTTCTTATCCGGCAGGCGTAGAACTAGTTCGCCAACGTTGTAATTTTTGGCCCGTACTTCTCTGCTTTGATATCTTTGAGCCTGCTGTTGATAAAATGCGGAACGGGCTTTGGCCACGTCGCGCTCCTCCTCTAAGGCGTCCAGGTTGTCCTGTCGATCAAGCTCGGCTTCTCTTTCTTCGTACATGCACACTCGAGATGAGTCATGAATTATGTCGCAGGGCAGAACTGCCTCTGCGCCGTACACCATAAAGAATGGTGTGAATCCGGTGGTACGATTCGGCGTGGTTCGCAGCCCCCAGAGTACGGAGTCGAGCTCCTCCACTCAGTGTGTATTAGATTCCTTGAGGGACCGCACTAGTCTGGGTTTAATGCCGCTCATGATGAGACCATTTGCATGTTCGACCTGACCGTTAGTTTGTGGGTGATAGACAGAAGCATAGTCGAGCTTAATGCCCATGTTTTTGCACCACAGCTTTACTTCATCGGAGGTGAAGTTTGTGCCGTCACCGGTGATGATACTGTGGGGGACACTGTAACGGTGTACGACCCCGGATATGAAGTCTATCACAGGTCCGGATTCGGCCGTCTTAACAGGCTTGGCTTCTATCCATTTGGTGAATTTATCCACCATGACCAATAAGTATTTTTTCTTGTGGGTTCCACCTTTAAGGGGTCCCACCATATCAAGCCCCCAGACCGCAAAAGGCCAAGTGATGGGGATAGTTCGGAGGGCGTTGGGTGGCATATGGCTTTGGTTTGCAAAGAGCTGGCAACCGACGCATCGTTTGACTAAGTCATGAGCGTCTGCTCGAGCCGTCGGCCAATAAAAGCCCGTACGAAAAGCCTTGCTTACAAGGGACCGAGCTGCGGCGTGGTGGCCACCGAGTCTGGCATGAATTTCAGCCAACAGACTCCGCCCTTCCTCTTCGGAGATACATCTTTGAAGGACTCCTGTAGTGCTTTTCTTATATAGCTCTCCCTCATGGACTTTATAGGATTTAGATCGCCGCACTATGCAGCGTGCCTCGTTTTGGTCCTCTGGGAGTTCCTGCCTAGTAAGGTAGGCTAGGAATGGTTCTGTCCACGGGGCGATGACCGCCATTATTACGTGGGCTGAAGGTGTGATTTCGGTGGCAGGGACTCCGATTATGTCGGATTGTTCGGCGTCGGGTTGTGCGGTTGTGTCCGGACTGTTATCCGAGGGTTTCCCCTCCCATGCTACAGATGGCTTGAATAATCTTTCTAAGAAGATGTTGGGGGGACTGCATCTCGTTTTGCTCCGATGCGTGCCAGGACGTCCGCTGCCTGATTATCTTCTCGGGCTATATGGTGAAACTCCAATCCCTCGAACCGAACTGACATTTTTAGGACGGCATTGCGATAAGCTGCCATTTTTGGGTCTTTGGCGTCGAAGTCGCCATTTATTCGGGATATCGCGAGGTTTGAGTCCCCGCGTACTTCCAAGCGTTGAATGCCCATGGATACTGCCATCCAAAGACCATGTAGAAGGGCCTCGTATTCGGCTGCATTGTTGGAGTCCGTGTACATAATTTGGAGTACATATTGGACTGTGTCTCCTGTAGGGGACGTCAAAACGACGCCAGCCCCCAGTCCGGCCAACATTTTGGAGCCGTCGAAATGCATGATCCAGTTTGAATATGTGCCGTACTCTTTAGGGAGTTCGGCCTCTGTCCATTCGGCGACGAAGTCGGCTAGGACTTGCGATTTAATGGCTCGCCATGGTTTGTAGGTTATGTCGAACGGGAGGAGCTCTATGGCCCATTTTGCTATCCGGCCTGTTGCATCGCGGTTGTTGATAATATCGTTGAGTGGTACTTCCGAGGCTACTATTATAGAACACTCTTGAAAGTAGTGTCGTAGCTTCCGGGATGCCATAAACACCGCGTATGCAATCTTTTGGTAATGCGGGTACCGTGATTTGCATGGTGTGAGGACAGTGGACACATAGTAAACCGGCCTTTGAAGGGGGAGTTTGTGTCCGTCCGTTGCCCGCTCGACGACGAGTACTGCGCTAACAACTTGATGAGTTGTGGCAATGTACAATAGCATCGGTTCGCCAGTGTTCGGCGCGGCCAGGACTGGGTTTGTTGCCAAGATGGCCTTTATTTCCTCGAGTCCGGCCGTGGCAGCGTCTGTCCACTCGAAGTGTTCGCTGCGCCTGAGGCAGCGGTAAAGGGGCAATGCCTTTTCTCCCAGGCGGGAGATAAAGCGGCTTAAAGCCGCCACGCATCCGGTGAGTTTCTGTATTTGTTTGAGGTCTTTTGGGATATCCAATTGTGACAAAGCTCGGATTATAGCTGGGTTTGCCTCAATTCCTCTACCGGATACAATGAAGCCCAAGAGCTTTCCGGCTGGAATGCCGAAAACGCATTTTTCCGGATTGAGCTTAATGTCGTATTTTTGGAGGTTGTCGAATGTAAGCCTCAAGTCGTCTACTAGAGATTTGACATGTCTTGATTTAACGACCACATCATCTACATACGCCTCCACTGTTTTGCCGATCTGGTTTGCCAGGCATGTTTGAATCATGCGCTGATATGTTGCGTCGGCGTTCTTTAGCCCAAAGGGCATTGTGTTGAAGCAGAATGGGCCGTATGGTGTGATGAATGATGTTGCGGCTTGGTCTGATTCTGCCATCTTGATTTGATGGTAACCGGAGTATGCGTCGAGGAAGCACAGCGAATCGTGTCCTGTAGTGGCATCAATGATTTGATATATTCGAGGGAGGGGGAAAGGATCCTTTGGGCAAGCCTTATTAAGGTCTTTGAAATCGACACACAGGCGCCAGGATTTGTCCTTCTTTGGTACCATCACCAGGTTTGCTAGCCAGTCCGGGTGCTTTATGTCTCTAATGAATCCGGCCTCCAATAACTTGGCTAGCTCCTCTCCCATAGCATGTCTCTTTGGTTCGGAGAAACGCCGAAGGGCTTGTTTGTCAGGTTTGAATCCTTTCTGGATATTTAGGCTGTGTTCGGCCGACCTGCGTGGGATTCCTGGCATGTCTGGAGGGTGCCAAGCGAAAATGTCCCAGTTCTCTCGTACGAACTCTCGCAGTGCGGCGCCTACATCAGGGTTCAGTCTTGCCCCGATGGAGGCTGTTTTATTGGGGTCCGTTGGGTGGACCTGGAATTTGACTATTTCGTCCGCTGGTTGAAGGATGTGGATTTGGATCTCTTATCGAGTATCACATCATCCCTATTGACCGTGGATTGCAGCGCAGTCAGTTCTTCGGCCGCTAAGGTTTCGGATAGTGCCTCGAGGGCCAATGCGGCTGTCTTGTTCTCGGCGCGGAGTGCTATGTCCGGATCACTAGCGAGAGTGATAATTCCATTCGGCCCAGGCATCTTAAGCTTCATGTACCCGTAATGGGGTATAGCTTGGAAAACTGTGAAAGCCTCCCGTCCTAGTATAGCGTGATATCCGCTTTTGAACGGGGCCACCTGGAACGTGATCTGTTCGGACCTGTAATTATCCGGCGTGCCGAATACCACATCTAGTGTGATCTTTCCGGTGCAACGCGCTTCCTGACTGGGGATTATTGCTCTAAAGGTTGTGCTGCTTCGCTCAATGCGGTTCCAGTCTATTTCCATCTTTTGGAGGGTTTCCTCATAAATGAGGTTCAATCCGCTGCCTCCGTCCATGAGTACCTTTGCGAGGCGACAGCCGTCCAGTATGGGACTGAGGACCAATGCGGCTGGTGCTCTGGCTGTTCGAAATTTAGGTTCGTCACTCGCGTTGAAGGTGATAGCAGTATTACTCCATGGGTTTATTGTCGCTACTTGATAGACTTCAGTGAGGCTGCGGAGTGTTCTTTTTCGCATGTTATTTGATGCGAAAGTCTCAAAGATTGTGAGAACGGAACTGAAATTCTCAGGCTGGTTTCCTTCAACCTCTGGAATTAGGAGGTCCTCGCCAATTTTGGCCACCTGCCGGAGTATCCAACATGCCCTGAGGCTGTGAGTTGGGGTGGCGTCCTCTGCACTATGAATCTTGCAGGGTCCATCTAGCCACTTTTCCAGTACGGTTCCATGCCCTCTAAAGGGTTTAGATTTTTTGGTATTTAGTCCGGGCACTTTACTGTTGTGCGCCCTCTTAATTCGGACGGGATTGCTATTCAAGGCCGGATTATCCCAAAATTTTATTTCGGTTTTCCAAGCACTTTCCATCGCACAGTATTTTTGTACTATGGACGCCAAGTCAGCAAAGCGTGTAATATTACGACGACTTACGGCGTTGAGTATTCCCTTGTCTGTGCAGTTATTGTAAAAGATTGAAATTACGTCTCCCCTGCGGCAGTCCTTTATCCTGTTCATAACCAGGAGGAATCTGGCCCAGTAGTGATGTACTGTTTCTTCGGGCATTCGCCTGATTTGGGAAAGATCGCTTAAGATCGGGCGGGCGGGTGTCGTTGAATCTGAGACTTCGCCCAGTTTGCTGTTCGGAGGCCAAAGAACTTCCGGATTCTGAGATCCGGAGTCTTGGATGTTATCCGATTTGCTTGATTTTAAGCTCAGGTCTTGGATCGTATCCTCCCCTCCGCGGTTATCCGGCATGGAGGGTTCAGGAATTCGGACGTAGCTAGTCCTTAAGATAGATGAAGGGTCTCCGCATTGTGTATGCACCACAGCAACGTGGTGGGTGACTTGGGGAGAGTTTATTTCTCTTAGATCGGGTTTAAGCCCAACCTGGTCGTAATTTGTAGCGACACCCAATGCGGCGATGCGATCCAGGAGCTCATTTATAGAAGAGAGCTCCATCGGATCCAATTGCTCGGCGAGTTCTGAGCCGACGTGGAGGTTGCTTTCGATGACCCGGGAGGTCACCGTCGGCGCAACAGCCGAACAGGTGGTTGCGAGAAAACCACCTAGCCGAAGAGTTTGGCCGACAGCCAAGGCTCCTTTTGTAATGGCGCCGTCTTTAAAGACGGGAAGAGGCATCCTTCCTGATCGCGACGGCACATAGGAACTCTCAATGAAAGCACCAATGTCGGTGTCAAAACCGGCGGATCTTGGGTAGGGGGTCCCGAACTGTGCGTCAAGGTCGGATGGTAACAGGAGACAAGGGACACTTTATTTTACCCAGGTTCGGGCCCTCTCGATGGAGGTAAAACCCTACTCCTGCTAGATTAATATTGATGATATGGGTAGTACAAGAGTAGATCTACCACAAGATCAAGGAGGCTAAACCCCAGAAGCTAGCCTATGGTATGATTGTGTATGATGATGGTTGTCCTACGGACTACAACCCTCCGGTTTATATAGACACCGGATAGGGTTAGGGTTACACAGAGTCGGTTACAATGGTAGGAGATCTTGAATATCCGTACGCCTAGCTTTCCTTCCACGCCAAGAAAAGATCCTTCCGGACACGGGTCGAAGTCTTCAATCTTGTATCTTCATAGTCCTGGAGTCCGGCTGAAGGTATAGTCCGGCTATCCGAACACCCCCTAATCCAGGACTCCCTCAGATGTTCTCAATGACAAGTGTCAGTTTCTCTCGTAGCAGCCAACCAGCTAGTGGTTGTGGGGGTGGCTATTTATAGCCTAGGGAGCAGCCCGACATGGTAAGACATAAATGATCTTCAACGATATGACTATTAGGTGGGTAGATATTTTGGGACAGTTGGTGCATAGCACAGTAATGGTTGGATATTAGATCTATCAAATTCCTCAGGGCTATCATGTTCCTCACTTGTAGGCAATCGGCACTTGCGAATTCCTAACTCCTCAGTCAGAACAAATTCCTCAGAGAATAGACGATCTTTGGCTCTGTCACTGAGGAAATTAACTGAACTGTATGAGATTTACAATGGCTTCACTTGAAAGGATTGGGTAGGTGTAGGATTTTAAGATGAGCATCACTTGGAAACTTTTCCTTAGTTTTGCCTCGACCCCCTTTACTAGTATGGTGTTTCCTATGACTCAAGAAAGAGAGAATGAAACTACGAAAATAAAAGTCTTCATGCTTCATAATCCTCGCATGAATATCAAGTCTTCATGGTCACACCAATTTCCTCACTTTCAAAGTTTTCAAGAAAACCAAAGTCTTCAGGTGAAGACATTCATTTTTAGGGGTCGACTTTCATCATAAATATCAAACTCCTCATAGACTTATAGACATGTGTACACTCACAATCTCATTAGTCCCTTGACCTATAAGTCTTCAATACACCATAATCACTAAGGGGCACTAGATGCACTAACAATCTCCCCCTTTTTGGTGATTGATGACAATATAGGTTAAGTTTTCAACGGGGATAAACATATGAAGTGTAAATACTGATATTGAGGAATTTGATTGCAAGATATATAAGAACTCCCCCCTGAAGATGTGCATATGTGAGAAATTTGCATTGAATAGCAAATGCACATTGTAGAGTAGTATCATGGAGATCTCCCCCTATATCTTATAATTCATACACGCATTTACATATGATATGAAGAATTTTAAATGCATGATGAAATATGGTGTCTGATGAAATTCAACATGCGTGCATTAACGTACTTGAGGAAATAGCATGCAGAAAACAGAGCAAAAGTATCAGGCCACCATAGGACTTAAGTTTACAACTCGATCAACAAAACACTTCAGAAGAGCGAGAGTTGTAACTTAACAAAAAAACACCCATATATAAGAGACCCGCTTGAAGAGTAACTCAAATTTCTCCCCCTTTGTCATCGGATGACCAAAAGGGATGAAAAATGAGGACTAACGCCCCTAAAGAATATCATCATGTAGGATCGGAAGTATGTCTAGAGGGGGTGATTAGACTACTTGACCAAATAAAAACTTAACCTTTTCCCAATTTTAGTTCTTGACAGATTTTAGCTACTTTAGGACAAGTCAAGCAATCATCAGACAATTCAAGCAAGCATGCAAAGAGTATATAGGCAGCGGAAAGTAAAGCATGCAACTTGTGAGAATGTAAAGGGAAGGGTTTGGAGAATTCAAACGCTATTGGAGACACGGATGTTTTTCCCGTGGTTCCGATAGGTGGTGGTATCCTACATCCACGTTGATGGAGACTTCAACCCACGAAGGGTAACGGTTGCGCGAGTCCACGGAGGGCTCCACCCATGAAGGGTCCACGAAGAAGCAACCTTGTCTATCCCACCATGGCCATCGCCCACGAAGGACTTGCCTCACTAGCGGTAGATCTTCACGAAGTAGGCGATCTCCTTGCCCTTACAAACTCCTTGGTTCAACTCCACAATCTTGTCGGAGGCTCCCAAGTGACACCTAGCCAATCTAGGAGACACCACTCTCCAAGAAGTAACAAATGGTGTGTTGATGATGAACTCCTTGCTCTTGTGCTTCAAATGATAGTCTCCCCAACACTCAACTCTCTCTCACAGGATTTGGATTTGGTGGAAAGAAGATTTGAGTGGAAAGCAACTTGGGAAAGGCTAGAGATCAAGATTCATATGGTAGAAATGGAATATCTTGGTCTCAACACATGAGTAGGTGGTTCTCTCTCAGAACGTATGAGTTGGAAGTGTAGTTGTGTTCTGATGGCTCTCTCCACGAGTGAAGAGGAGGTGGAGGGGGTATATATAGCCTCCACACAAAATCCAACCGTTACACACAATTTACCAATCTCGGTGGGACCGAATCAACAAACTCGGTCGGACCGAAATAGTAAACCTAGTGACCGTTAGAGATTTTCGGTGGGACTGACATGCAACTCTGTAGGACCGATATGGTTAGGGTTAGGGCATAACGTAATCTCGGTGAGACCGATTACACAAACTCGGTGAGACCGATTTGGTAATTAGCTAACCAGAGAGTTGGTCAGGTAAACTCGGTGGGACCGATTTGCTCTTTTGGTGAGACCGAAATGTTACAAAAGGGAAACAGAGAGTTTACATTGCAATCTCGGTGGGACCGATCCGCTCTTTCGGTGAGACCGAAAAGTTACGAAAAGGAAACAGAGAGATTGCAATCCCATCTCGGTGAGACCGAGATCCCCATCGGTAGAACCGATTTGCTAGGGTTTGGCAGTGGCTATGACAAGTGAAACTCGGTGGCGCCGGATAGAAAGAATCGGTAGGTCCGAGTTTGGCTTAGGGTTTAGGTCATTTGTGGATATGGGAAAGTAGCTGAGGATTTTGGAGCATATCATTAAGCACATGAAGCAAAAGGCTCATTAAGCAACACCTCATCCCTCCTTGATAGTATTGGATTTTCCTATGGACTCAATGTGATCTTGGATCACTAAAATGTAAAATGAAGAGTCTTGAGCTTTTGAGCTTGAGCCAATCCTTTGTCCTTAGCATTTTGAGGGTTCCACTTTCACCATCCATGCCATGCCAATCATTGAGCTTTCCTGAAATAATTGTCTTGGAATAGCATTAGCTCAATGAGCTATATGTTGTTATGAATTACCAAAACCACCTAGGGATAGTTGCACTTTCAATCTCCCCCTTTTTGGTAATTGATGACAACATATAGATCAAAGCTTCGACAAATGATAATAAGAATGAATTATATCGTCGCTTTGAGATGTATGTGATAAGTAAGAGCTCCCCCTAAATTTGTGCATATTTTAAAATTTGCTTTGGACTGCAAATGCACAAAGAGTTAGAATCATGGGTTACTCTTCCATGTCACATACATCTTGGTGGAGCGCTCAAAATGATAAGAATGAAATACATGCACTCATCACCAAGAAAAGTGAATGATCACATAAGATAGATAGGATATATCAAGCATGCATAAGTGTAGCTTATGATCAAGCACATGATCATCAATGTCTCACAAGCATATCAAAGTATCTCGACCAAAAGCAAACAATGTTTGAAAAACCACCAAAGCAGGAGAGAATAAAAGCAACACTCTCTCTCGAAGCCTATGATCTATACATTTTTCTCCCCATTTGGCAACAAGTTACCAAAAAGTTCCTAGAAAATGCATAGTGCTAGATCGACACTCAGGCTTGATATTCTGGTGGTGGTGGAGTCTGGATCACTCCAAGGACGAAGGCTTCTGTAGACGTGGTTGGAGCTGGAGCTGAAGTAGATGCTGGAGCTGGTTGGGCTGGTGCTGTGGCTGGAGCTGAGGTGGTGGCTCTTGTGTCAGGAACTGGCACTGCAGACGACCTCTGGGCTCGTGGCACTCTGGCAAACGCATCAGTTGTAGTCTTCCCTTTCCTCTCCTGCATGTCATCTTAAAGTTGCTCCCCTGCAGACTGAATTTCTGTCACTTTGACATCCAAGTCACAGAACTTTTGTTCTATGATCCTCTCTAAGCTCTCCTGATTCTGAGTGAGGGTGGCCAGTCCTTTCTCTATCCTCAGGGTGGATGCAATCAAGTAACTGAGCTGCTCTTGCTTGGTTTTCAAGAAATATTCAGATGCCTCCTCTTGAGTTGGCATCTTTGCAGCTTTCTCCTTCCTTGCCTTCTCCTTCTGTGCTTGTGCATGGGCTGAAGATGGTTCATCCTTGTTCATCACAACTTGATTGTCCTCAAAGTCTGGATGAATAGGCAAATGTTCCTTGTCCAAGAGGTATATGCATGTGCCCATCTTGGAGTTGATCAGCTCCTGGATCTGAGGGGCATATCCACAGCTCCTCTTCTGGTCTGCTGTAGTCCTCTTGATTGTTTCTACCATGAGGCTCGTGACTTTGAATTTTTGTGGCACATCAAAGATATGAAGCAAGTTGATTGCATGGCCTCTGATCATCTTGTGATCACCTGACTTGGGCAGCAGAATGTGCCTCAGAATCGAATTGATGGTTGGCAACCCTGACAGAAGATAATGTACTGATCCGAACTTGAAAGTGTCAAGTGCCTTGTTTGGGATCTCTTCGTACATATTTGACATAGAATTGTGGTCCATCTTCTTCTTGGCATATATATCTAGGTCATCCTCATGCTCCTCTGGGGCATTGATGAGTTGTGCCCACTCAGCAACTGTTGATTGATGCCTTGTCCCTTCTTCCTCTTCTGCAGTGTCAGGCACTGGGGCCTTGTTCTTCTCAGCAGCTGGGATGCTCCTTGTATTCCTCTTTGGAGTTGTCTTGGCCTTTGATGCAGCCTTGGGTGCTTCCTTGGGCTTGGATGCAGTAGCCCCTGATTTGATTGCATCACCCATCAGCTTAGGCATCTTAGGTGCTGGTGCAGCAACCTCTTCTTCTTCATCATTAGAAGAATCTTTCCTCATAGAAGGCTTGCCAACAACTCTGGCAGTGGTAGTTCTGGCTCTCTTCTTCTTCTTGTCCTGGCAAATTTCTTCCTCCTCAGATTCCATGGTAAACTTTATGGTTTCTTCAGGAACAACCTTCCTAGGCTTGGAGGTAGGAACTCTCCTAGCAGGTGCCTTTTTGTGCATTCCTGGCTTGATGGCTGCAGCTGAGCCATACTCCTTCTTGAGCACAACTTTCTTGGAAGTTGCTTCCTCTTCTGCCACATAGTCCTCATCCTCTGATTCTGAGTTTCTTTTCTTCCTTTGTCTGGAGGTAGCTTTTGGCAAATTACTGGGAGTGCTCCTGCTGCCTTCATCTGAAGAACTGGAGGGACTAGTGCCCTCACTCATGCGCACTGGCTGTTCTGACATGTTCTGGCTATCACTCTGGTCTGACATGATGAACAAGCTGACTGCTGACCCTGTGAACAATTTATAGATGAGGTAGAGTGGATGAGTATCACAAAATGCAGAGATTTTTGCAAAAGAATGGTTCAAAGTCTTAGTTTTAGTTTCCCACAGAAATCATTTCGGATCTACCGATTTTTAAACTCGGTGATACCGAAGCAGTTTTGGAACCTAAGCTAGTGAACTCGGTCAGACCGAGTCACAGTTCGGTGGCACCGAGACTGCTAGGGTTTCACAAAGTTCCAAAATGGGTCACACCGATTAGCAATTCTCGGTCAGACCGAGTCTCACATGTGAATTGGCATGAGCCAAATCGGTGGGACCGAGTTTTTCAACTCGGTGGGTCCGAGATGGTTTCGGCGGAAACCTAACCCTAAAGATTTCGAATCAAACCTATTCTACGAACGCATTGATTGGATAGGAGCGTTTCAAACATGGCTAGAATCAATATGATCACAATGTGCTAGGAATCAGATTGGGGAATAGCACAAAGATCGAGTCCATACCCTAGTTCGGCGGAGACTCCCTACGGCGGCAACGTCGGGGTTGAATTCCGTTGACAGCGACGGAGACCAGCGACTGGAGGCGGCTGGCGGCAAGGAGACGATCCGGAGACCACGTTGGTAGAGCGAGCTATCGCGCGGGCGAAGGGGTTCGGAGAAATTTCCAAATTTTTGCCTGTGTCTATATATAGCCCGACCCTGTCGGTGTGACCGAGTGGAACAACTCGGTGGCACCGAGATGCAAAACTGTATACAGTTATTGCAACTCGGTGTGACCGAATGGTTCAAATCGGTTGCACCGAGATCGAAAATTTAGATCAACTTAGTGATCTCGGTAGGACCGAAAGTGGGGTATCGGTCAGACCGAGAATCACAAAGAGGTTTTGGAAGTTTAAGTCTATGACGAATCGGGGACTCCGAGTGCTCCTCACACAGAGTGGTTCGAATCTGACTTGATCAATTTTGTGATGCAGCATGAATAGAGTTTGAGACGAGAAAAGCATAGATAGCTAGAGGAGGTTCTCAGGCATTCTTGTCCATCCACTTGGCAAAAGAAAAATAAAGCCAAACAATCAAAACAACAAGTGGATGTCCTCGAACGAGTAAAATATGCAACCAACATGCTCACACAATAAAATGGCAATTTAAATATGTGACAGAGCATGCACAACCAATTCTAGCATCTATCAAGCAATTAGCGATGACTAGGTCATCTATATATGAGTATATTGACTTAGGAGTCAAATGAGAACACTTGACATAGGTCATACTCATCGTTTAAGCTCAAGTGGGGTTACCACTTTTACATAAAGCATTGTTGTGTTCACATCATTAGAGTTGCTTTAGCTCAAGTCTTAGAGTAAAGCTCCCCCTAGATGTGATATCCCCCCTAAGAGGGATGAACTAACCTTGGGTTTTGTCAATGATGACTTCATGTAGATGTTGGAGATGTGGATGCTCAATGTTGATGTAGATCACTTGGAGCTGTCCTTTTGAGTGAATTGCACTTTCAATACCTATATGGGTTAGTCCCACAAGGAACAAACAAGGATATCCATAGACATAGAGTAATGAACACACAAGATGGTGTCCATGAAAACTTTTAGGTTACCTTGTCCCTTGACTTACCAACAAGAGGGTTTGTGACTCCTTGAACTAGTGCAAGATGTGGAAGTTGATTGCACTTGTTCTTGCCAAAATGATAAGAGTGAAGTATGTTGGCGGAGTCACCCTCAAGAACTCTCTAGTTCTTCTTCTTTTGGATCCACACCATCTTGATGGGAATCCTTGGAGTTGTAGTCGTACTTGATGAAGTGGAACTTGAAGTAGTCTTGGGAATCCACTTAACTAAGGTCTTAGGAGCTTCTTCAAATGCATCAATTTCCTCTTGAAGCTTGTCCTTGCCTTTTTGCTTGTAGTCTTGTGGTGGAAGATCATCTTGAGCTTGTGTCCCCTTGAAAGAAGTAGGATCATACTTCTCTTGTTGAGGAACAAACTTTGTCTTGGGGTATTGATCTTCTTCCCACTCAACTCCATTGGCATTGAACTTTCGTTCAAAACCAACACCTTGATTCTTCCGGTGCCTTCCTTGCTTGCGTACAATTTCCTCGAATTGCTTACTCCCGGCAAGGCATTTTACACTCCTTTCTCTATGATTCCCTTCAATAAGCTATTTTCTTGCTCAAGTGTAACTTGGCTAAGAGAATCATTAGTGGAATCAAGAGAACTACTAGAAGCAACAATATTGGATTTAACATGATCATTGTTGCTACTAGAGGAAGAGTCTTTCTTGCTCTTGTTACTAGATTTGACTTGAGGCATGCAAGTGGATAAGAGTAAACGCTTGGCAATGTAAGAAGAACTTTTCTTGCGGAGATCATTATTGATTGCCTTTAAAAACTCATGCTCTTGCTCAAGATTGAGCTTTTCAAAGCGTAACTTCTCATGAGCTCTTAAAAGTTCTCGATGATCTTTGAAGATAGTTTCATGAGCTAACTTAAGAGTGTTTAGTTCTTTCATTAGAGCCTCAATTTTCTCCTTATCATTGTCATTCGTTTTATCTTGATTAGCATGATTAATTGACGTTTCATCATAGTATTCATCACTAGAGTTGTCAACAAGTAAATCATCATCACCTAACAAGTCATCTTCATCACTATTAAAATCAACATACTCGGGGTGTGTTACCTTAGGACCTTTGGCCATGAAGCATCCTCCAATCCCTTCATTTGGTGAGTCAAATATGTCGTAGGAGTTGGTTGACACAAGTGCTAGACCGGCAACACCTTCATCTTGAGTATATTTGGAGTCGGAGTGATAACTTCTCTCCGAGTGGTTGTCGGAGTCGGAGCCAGATACCCATTCACCAACATGAGCTTGATGTCTTCGTTTTGTATAGCTCCTTGATGATTTTTCCTTTCTTTCCTAATCCTTGCTTCTCCGTGAGTGTCTTCGTTCATAACGATCATCTCTACTCCTTCTCTCTCTTGGTGGTGATTCTTCTCTTTTACTTCTTCTTTTTGGAGAATCTTCTCTTCTTTTGTAGGGAGTCGTACACTCATTGGAATAGTGTCCGGGTCTTCCACAATTGTAGCAGTTTTGCTCTCGACTAGAAGATCTTTTGTCATTGTAGGACCTTGACTTGGAGCTTCTATCTTTGCTTCTACTCTTGTAGAACTTGTTGAAGTTCTTCACCATTAAGCTCAATTCTTCATTGAAGTTTTGTTTCTCACTTGATGATGTGGGGGCTTCACATGAGTCTTTGTAGGCACCACTAGATATGTTGTGAAGTTCCTCTTTATCCTTGAGTGACATCTCATGAGCAACAATTCTTCCAATGACCTCCGTTGGCTTGAGATCTTTGTAACTGGGCATCATTTGGATCAATGTGCACACGGTATCATATTTTCCATCCAAGGCTCTTAGGATCTTCTTGATGATGAATCTATCGGTCATCTCTTCACTCCCTAAGCCGGCAATCTCATTTGTGATGAGAGCAAGCCTAGAGTACATTTCAGCGACACCTTCACCATCCTTCATTTTGAACTTGTCAAGTTGACTTTGAAGCACATCCAACTTGGATTCCTTGACGGAGTCGGTACCTTCATGCATATCAATCAAAGTATCCCAAATTTCCTTTGCATTCTCAAGACGGTTGATTTTGTTGAATTCTTCGGGGCACAATCCATTGAAGAGAATATCACAAGCTTGAGCGTTGTATTGCAGTATCTTCAACTCATCTACGGTAGCTTCACGGTTTGGTTCTTTCCCATCGAAGAAGTCACCTTGCAAGCCAACGCACACAATAGCCCAAACGGCGGGGTTATGTCCGAGAATATGCATTTTCATTTTATGCTTCCAACTAGCAAAATTAGTGCCATCAAAGTAAGGACCTCTATGGTGATAATTTCCCTCACTAGACGCCATACTCTCCTAGGTTGTGAAACCAAGTCTATGACCACCAAAAGCTATGGAAATCAAAGCAAATGGAGACCAAAGCTCTGATACCACTTGTAGGATCGGAAGTATGTCTAGAGGGGGTGATTAGACTACTTGACCAAATAAAAACTTAACCTTTTCCCAATTTTAGTTCTTGGCAGATTTTAGCTACTTTAGGACAAGTCAAGCAATCCTCACACAATTCAAGCAAGCATGCAAAGAGTATATAGGCAGCGGAAAGTAAAGCATGCAACTTGCGAGAATGTAAAGGGAAGGGTTTGGAGAATTCAAACGCTATTGGAGACACGGATGTTTTTCCCGTGGTTCAGATAGGTGGTGCTATCCTACATCCATGTTGATGGAGACTTCAACCCACGAAGGGCAACGGTTGCGCGAGTCCACGGAGGGCTCCACCCACGAAGGGTCCACGAAGAAGCAACCTTGTCTATCCCACCATGGCCATCGCCCACGAAGGACTTGCCTCACTAGCGGTAGATCTTCACAAAGTAGGCGATCTCCTTGCCCTTACAAACTCCTTGGTTCAACTCCACAATCTTGTCGGAGGCTCCCAAGTGACACCTAGCCAATCTAGGAGACACCACTCTCCAAGAAGTAACAAATGGTGTGTTGATGATGAACTCCTTGCTCTTGTGCTTCAAATGATAGTCTCCCCAACACTCAACTCTCTCTCACAGGATTTGGATTTGGTGGAAAGAAGATTTGAGTGGAAAGCAACTTGGGAAAGGCTAGAGATCAAGATTCATATGGTAGGAATGGAATATCTTGGTCTCAACACATGAGTAGGTGGTTCTCTCTCAGAACATATGAGTTGGAAGTGTAGTTACGTTCTGATGGCTCTCTCCACGAGTGAAGAGGAGGTGGAGGGGTATATATAGCCTCCACAGAAAATCCAACCGTTACACACAATTTACCAATCTCGGTGGGACCGAATCAACAAACTCGGTCGGACCGAAATACTAAACCTAGTGACAGTTAGAGATTTCTATCAACTTTCTCGTAACACTGACATGCAACTCGGTAGGACCGATATGGTTAGGGTTAGGGCATAACGTAATCTCGGTGAGACCGATTACACAAACTCAGTGAGACCGATTTGGTAATTAGCTAACCAGAGAGTTGGTCAGGTAAACTCGGTGGGACCGAGTTGCTCTTTCGGTGAGACCGAAATGTTACAAAAGGGAAATAGAGAGTTTACATTGCAATCTCGGTGGGACCGATCCGCTCTTTCGGTGAGACCAAAAAGTTACAAAAAGGAAACAGAGAGATTGCAATCCCATCTCGGTGAGACCGAGATCCCCATCGGTAGAACCGATTTGCTAGGGTTTGGCAGTGGCTATGACAAGTGAAACTCGGTGGCGCCGGATAGAAAGAATCGGTAGGTCCGAGTTTGGCTTAGGGTTTAGGTCATTTGTGGATATGGGAAAGTAGCTGAGGATTTTGGAGCATATCATTAAGCACATGAAGCAAAAGGCTCATTAAGCTACACCTCAACCCCCCTTGATAGTATTGGCTTTTCCTATGGACTCAATGTGATCTTGGATCACTAAAATGTAAAATGAAGAGTCTTGAGCTTTTGAGCTTGAGCCAATCCTTTGTCCTTAGCATTTTGAGGGTTCCACTTTCACCATCCATGCCATGCCAATCATTGAGCTTTCCTGAAATAATTGTCTTGGAATAGCATTAGCTCAATGAGCTATATGTTGTTATGAATTACCAAAACCACCTAGGGATAGTTGCACTTTCACATCACGATGTCGATGGAGGAGCGCCAACGTTGTTGGGCTCGTCCGTTGGAGTAGGGCATGCCACGGTGTCGTTAGAATCTTCGGCTTCATCCGTCTCGTGCGATGAGGAATATGAGCTGGCGACGAGCTAAGGAACTTTGACCTTATTTAATTTCTTCGAAGGTGGTTGTGCCCAGTCAAAGTCCTGTTGAAATCCCACCTCCTTGAGATCTACAGCACTGTGGAGGTTAGAAAGAATAGCCCAAGTGCGGTCAAAGACTTCATGCAAGTAGTAGTGGTTCTTCTTCACAGTATTTTGAGTGACTGTCATGTTCTGAAGAATTGCACCAAACTGACGCTTGACCCAGTTGTGATTTCTGTCAACTTTCTGATGTAGGCTGAGGAGAAGCTCAGGATCAATTAGCATACGTGGAGTAGTGGCTTGAGGATATTGCTTTGAAGCATTTGCGTAGTATCATGAGTAGCAGAGTCATCATTGGTGGAATATGATGCAGCTTTGCGAAACTGTCCATCCAATGGACGGGTGCCTTCATCGATGACAGCAGCCTTGCCCTTCTCCATGAGCTGAGGAAATAGTCCTTTTAAGGACTTCAGTTGGCGGCAAGTAGCTGAGATGATTTTGAAAGTCAACCATGTAATGAATTGAAGACCTTGATCTGATGAATCTCATAATCCAGGGAGCATAAGGCTTCAACTCAACAGGTGACAGCGCATCATTGGCCAAAGTCCTCGTGAAGAAATCATGGTAGTTGATAGGAATATCATCTATGATATGGAATAGCAGATTCTTCATTATGCCAACAACCTCTTCTTCATCAGAGTTGTGGCCCTTGATCGTACTGAGGGTTTTGGTCAATATGCGATAGACAATTCTTGGCACATAGAGCAAATCCTTGACGAGGAATGTGGTCCTTGGAGCTTGGCCAGGCTTCAATGGCTTCATCAGCACTTGCATCAGATGATTTGAAAGTTCTGGTTCAGCATAGATGAGCCTTGCACCTTCAGTGGGAGGACTAACTGGGATGGCGTGAAGCAATTCAGAGGACGGAGCTTTGTAATGAGTGTTTTCGGTCATCTAGTCAAGCACCCATGAATTCACATCTTCAACATTGCCAATGATGTGCAGCGTGGCATAGAACTGAAGAATGAGTTCTTCATTCCACTCGCAGATGTCAGTGCAAAAGTTGAGTAGCCTAGCGTCATTGAAGAACACTGAGGACTGGGGTGAAGCATGGAAGAGACTCCATATCCACATGAGGAATTTGCTCATGGTCAAAAATCTTATCCTTATCAAACAACAATGAGAAATAGCAATTCATTTGAGTGGCCGTACAGAAACGCTTGCGACGAAGTCGAGCAAAGTCATAAGGATTGTAGCTAGAGAAGAAATGATGTTCAGTAAAGAAGTCATCAACCTTGAACTTCTGCTTCTTGGTGTGAGAATTCTGTGGATTGGGCTGAATATTTGTAGTTAAAGTCTTCACAGCCTCTTGATGCACAACCTCTGGAGCCACAGGCTGAGGAATTTTAGTAGCAGTTTCATTAGCAACAGCTTTGGCCTCCATTTCTTCAGCACTAGTGGCTGGTACTTCTTCTAGAATAGATAGAAGTGAAGCTTGATGTCCTTCAGAGCCCATATGAATTTCTTCAGTTTGAACTAGGACTGAGGAAGTTCATGCAGTGGTGTGGTCAGTGGTGAATTGGGGTGCTGACTCTCCCAATAGTCATCATTCTAAATCAGAGTTGTAGACCCAATGTCCACATCCTCATCTTCTTCATCAATTTGTTCAATGCCCGCCTCTTCAGCTATGAACTGAGGCATGGGGGATGATACCAACAGAGTAGAAGGGATATTATCTATTTCGATTTCTTCATCCAACTACTCTGACGAAGCAGCAGAAGGATTTTCTTCATCCGAGTCACTGGGAATGAGATATTCCTCACCAAAGGGAACAATTTCCTTTGATGACATGCTTGATATCGCAACAACATCAATTGGGTTTGCAAATGAGCTCGTCAAAGTCTTCACTTTCTTAGGAGCTGAAGACTCTGAGGTTGATGATGCTTTCCTTTTCTTCACTATCACTTTCTCCGCAGCTTTGGTATTCTTCGCTTCTAATGCAGAAGGAAGGTTGATACTTGTCATCTATGATGACTTTGCTGAGGAGTAGATGAAATTTGTTCAATTTCTTCAGGCGCAACTGATGCAGTTGCCCTGGCATGTTCAGATTCCTCAGGCACAGTAGCAGACGCTTCAACTGGCCTGGCTTGTTCTTCAGGCGCAACATTGGAGGTTGTCCTGGCAGTTTCTTCATAGGCTGGAATTTCTTTAGCAGCCCCGGTGCTTCCATTCTCTTCAACAGTCTTATTTTCATCACCCGTGCTTGCATTTTCTTCACATGGCTGAGCAGATGTCTCAGCCTGAGGAATTTCTTGTTGCGATGAAGCTGCAACATTTGATGTGAATTTCTTTGCCATTCTGACGAATCTGACTTTGGCGCCTAGCCAGTCTGCACGATACGCGTCAAATTCATCACTGAGTGCTTTGATCTCAGTCTGCATGGTCACAAGTTCATCAGGAGACATTTTCACAACATTTTTCTTCAGAAAATGTTCCTTTTTGTACTAACCTTTCTTCACTTGCCTGGCCTTCTCAAACTTTCATTTTTTTTCTTTGCCAATAAAGGTCGTCAACATATGACTTTGGCCAGGAGTGAGGTTGAAATCAGGCAAAGGAGTGTTGGGATCCTTGTGCCATAGATCAATATTCTCAAGGATCAACTTTGGATTCATAGATCAATATACTAAGGAAAGATGCATGTCTCAAACTATGGAGGCAAGCAGATCCTTATGCAACCAAGAGAAGAACTGTTGTAGACTACAGGTAACACACCAAGGAACAGCAGGACTTCTATGAGATTGTCCTCCTGGACAAGAAGTCCATTGCTAATGACATGAGATGGGCTGATTGGACATGCATTGATGATAATTAAGACCACTTTCCTGGAGTTCATGAGAGCTTCAGAATGAATGGAGTTGATGCTTTTGTGGATCAGAAACTGACCAAATGGAATGATGAGATGGTGATGCAGTTCTACTCAACAGCTCACTTCTACCCAGATGGCAAGATTGTCTAGATGACAGAGGGTACAAGATACCAATCTTCTATAGCTGAGTGGCAGAACTGATCCATGCTCCTGAAGAGGCTAATGATGACACTAATGTCTATGACAAGCCCAGGAAAGACCACAACTCCATGGCACACATGTACAAGGAAATTCCAGATGCTGCCTTGGAATCTCATAAGTTTTGCTCTGTGATCTTCTGTCAGGGCTACCAACAATCAACACAATCCTGAGGCACACTTTGTTGCCCAAGTCTGGAGATGTCAGGATGATCAGAGGGCATTCAGTTAATTTGTTGCATATGTTTGATGTGCCAAAGAAATTCAAGGTGATGACCTTGATGGTTGAGACAGTTAAGAGGACTGCAGCTGATCAGAAAGATCATGTGGCTATGCTCCACAGATTCAGATGCTCATTAATTCCAAGGTGGGCACAGGCACATACTTGCTAGACAAAGAGCATCTTCCCTTGAGGCCAGATTTTGAGGATAACACAGTTGTTATGGATGCTTCACATCCCACTTCTGTTGAGGCTCAAGAGAAGAGAGAGAAGGCTAAGGCAGAAAAGGCTTCAAAGATTCCAGATCCCTCCGCTATCAATCTCAAGACCAAGCAGGACCAACTCACATATCTGCTTGAAGCCACAATTAGAATAGAGAAAGGACTAGCTACCCTGACTCAAAACCAAGAGAGTCTTGAGAGAATCATTGAGACCAAGTTTTATGATCTAGACTTGAAGCTCACAGAGATTTAGACTGTTGTTGAGCAACTCCAAGAAGAAGTAGAGGAGAGGAGAGGAAGATCTACTACAGATGCTTATCAGAGGGTGCCTAGAGCACACAGGTCTGCAGCAGTGCCAGTCAATGATACTAGGGCCACAACTTCAGCTCCAGCAGCCACAGCCTTTGTTGCCCCTCTAGTGGCAACCCCTCCAGTTCCTCAGACATCCGCAGAAGTCTTTGTAGATGTTGTTCTCTCCATGCCATCTTGGCACTCCGGAGCTCCCGGAGATCGTGCTTAGAGTGCCGTATAGCACTATGCATTTTGAGCTTTTTGGTAACTTGTTGCCAAGGGGGGAGAAGGTGTATAGATCATAGGCTTCAAGAGAGAGAGAGAGAGAGAGAGAGAGAGAGTTTTGCTTCTTATTTGTCTCTCTTGCTACTTATTTGCTTGTGTTTGCTACAATATTTGTTCTTGTGTGTGAGATACTTTTATTATCATTATGCTTTATTATATGTGTCACATCCCTAGCTTCCAGTACTGCCTAGTGTTTGCATCTTGCTTGCATCAAGTTTAACTTTCATGGAAATTTCAAATGGGGATGTTCAAACCCTAGCATCAAAACGAATTCAAATAGGTTCAACTAAAATCTTTTTCAATTATTTCAAAATGCCCTTTAAAAATGTTCATCATTTCTGGATCAAGGTGGAAGCATCTACCAAAAATGGTTCACATTTTTACAGGACATATTTGGACTTTGAATTAATTCAAAGATATTTGAATTGTAGTTATTTCAATGCTATATATATTTTAGATGCTCCAAAAATTTTGGAAATTGTTAAGGGTCACTGGAATAATTTAGAATGCACCCATGATTAATTCCAGGATTTTATGAAATGGTTTAGTATTTTTACTAAATCGAAAGCAGAAAATAAAACTAGAAAACAGAAACAATTGGTAGAGAGAGAGAGAGAGAGAGAAAGCCATTGGGCCACTTACCTGGACTTACGTGGCGGCCCAGCTTTGGCCCAGCCCACCAGCACCCTCCATGCCGTCTTCCTCCTTGAGACAGTAGGACAGGGGTGTGTGGTCGCCATGCACGCGCACGCGCTCGGCCACCTCCTGCCTGCCTGTTGCTTCACTGACTCCCTAGACATCGCCACGCTATCCCCCTGTCGGTGTCAAAACCGGCGGATCTCGGGTAGGGGGTCCCAAACTGTGCGTCAAGGTCGGATGGTAATAGGAGACAAGGGACACTTTGTTTTACCCAGGTTCGGGCCCTCTCAATGGAGGTAAAACCCTACTCCTGCTAGATTAATATTGATGATATGGGTAGTACAAGAGTAGATCTACCACGAGATCAAGGAGGCTAAACCCTAGAAGCTAGCCTATGGTATGATTGTGTATGATGATGGTTGGCCTACGGACTACAACCCTCCGGTTTATATAGACACCGGATAGGGTTAGGGTTACACAGAGTCGGTTACAATGGTAGGAGATCTTGAATATCCGCACGCCTAGCTTGCCTTCCACGCCAAGAAAAGATCCTTCCGGACACGGGACAAAGTCTTCAATCTTGTATCTTCATAGTCCTAGAGTCCGGCTGAAGGTATAGTCCGGCTATCCGAACACCCCCTAATCCAGGACTCCCTCAGTAGCCCCTGAACCAGGCTTCAATGACGACGAGTCCGGCGCGCAGATTGTCTTCGGCATTGCAAGGCGGGTACCTCCTCCAAGTTCTTCAAGAAGATTACAAACACCAAAAATAGTGTCCGGCTCTACAAAATAAGTTTCCACATATTGCCATATAGAGAATAATATTAACACAAATCAAATCTGCTGACGTATTCCGCAGTGCGTCATAACCCTGCGGCCAGGCTCTTTATATAAACTGTTTTCATTGTTCCACCTCAGCGTGTTTAGCGAGACGGTTTCCTTGGCACGTCTTGTCAAAGCAGAGCTCGTGTGCCCCCTTTTAATGGGATTCTCATTAATACGAACGTGGGTAACCCAGTCGTGCCCGTTAGCATGTTTTGCCTTAATTAAAGGCTAGTCCAAGACGGTTACGGGGAGGGCTCTTGGTATTCTACCTCTTATAAAGAGACCAAGACCCTGTTCCCCCTTTCTATTCTCAAAACGAGCTCGCCCGTCGCCTCGAGTTCCAACACCCTATGCTTCCAGATTCCAGGCGCACCGGACCTTCGACAATGTCCGGCTCCGACCTCCAAGGCCGATGGATGCCCTCCTCCGTTACGGAGGAGGACGTATTAAGGTTGAGGGAAGCTAAATTCCTGACCGGCGAAATTTCGCACAGGTTGCCTGTTCAAGGACAGGTGATCCCTAGCCCTCAGCCCGGCAAGAGTGTGGTATTCATATCCCACTTCCTTCGGGGATTAGGCTTCCCAATGGATCCCTTTGTAAGGGGGCTGATGTTTTATTATGGGCTGGAATTCCACGACTTAGCTCCGGAGTCCATCCTCCATATTTCCTCGTTCGTTGTTGTGTGCGAAGCGTTCCTCCGTGTTACCCCTCACTTCGGATTATGGCTCAAGACCTTCAAAGTAGAATCGAAGATGATCGAGGGGTGCCACGCAAAGTGCGGAGGCGCTGCTATAAAAAGAAATGCCGATGCTCCATGGCTCGAGGGCGATTTTCAAGAGGAGCTTGGCTTATGGCAACAGGAGTGGTTCTATATCACCGCTCCTCGGGGCACCACATGGGTGGCGCCTCCTGCCTTTCACTCGGGTCCCCCACCGCGGTTAGCGTCGTGGATCAACACAAGGTTAGATCGGCGCTTGCCCAAAGACGTACCTCTGCTGCAGGGCCGCATTAAGGATCTCTTGGAAGGAGACCTCAACCTGGTCAAGGTGACACAAGTCATGCTGATTCGCCGGACACTGCCCGGCCAACGTCGCCCCCTTCGCCTGTGGGAGTTCAATCCAGAGGGACCGCGAGTTCTCCGGGATTTTATGGGCGCGACGCCCGCGGATATGTATAAACTGTTCTCCGGATCACAAGAAGTGAGGCCGGATTTGACCGAGGATGTGGGTTTAAGCCGCAATCGCCCGGATACTCAGGTAAGTGACCTTGTGCCCGGACCTTCTATCCGCATAATTGACTCGCTCTTAACAGCGCTTCTCCTTTTAAGCAGGAGTGGATAGCGAAGGCAAAGCTGATCAGGTGTCCGGCTCTCCTTCCTGAAACCAGGCTGGATCCCGTGCTAGTAAGGATGCTGGAGGTAGTGCCTTTGGAGGGAAATAAGGGGGAGAACAAGGAAACCATGGCCTCCTCGAAAGAGGCCATTCCGAAGGGGGGAATCGATAATTCCTCTCCTAAGGGAAAGAAAAGGGCCGCCTCTGACGACCCGGAGACCGTAGCCTTGAAGCGGGGGAAAGAATCCTTGTCAGAGGGCCCGACGCCGGGGAGCCCCTCGGCCGAACTAAACCCTCAAAGGGACCAACTCTCCAGCGAGCCGTAAGTAGAAGAAGAGTTTTTCTTTTAAGAGAAATCCTTGAGTTATATCTGAGAAGTTTTAACCGAAACCTTATTTTGTGGTTCGGACCTCAGCCCTTCTCAGCAGAACTCGTCCTCGGGAGATGTTCTTCCGGAGATGATGGAGAGCGGGTCGCCTCCTCCTTCTGTATCGCCTAGCAAGGCGGGCAACGCTGAAGTGTCATCGCGGAGGATTTCTCCGGATCTGACAGGGGCGGAAGGTGGCCATGTGGCCCCCCGAGGTTCTCCGCGTCCGGCCTTTGAGGGAGGCCATGCAACGAGTTCGGCACCATCTGGTGTTCGGCTGGAGGAGCTAAAGATTCTGCTGGGGCGAGCCTCTGTCTCAGAGGAGCATCGTGTGTTGATGAACACGGTGATTGAAAAGATGTCATCCGCAGAAAGCGGATTGCACGAGGCCGTCAAAAGTTTACTGGCAGGCCTTGAGGTACGTTTTAAATAATGTACACTTGTGTTAGTTGCGCATAAATAAAGTGCACCCTGTGTAGATAGTAGCCCCTGAGACTCTGTGCGTCGTTAAAAATTGACGGCGCGCAGAGGATCTTAATCCCAGGTCCTTTAAGTGGCACCTTTATATGTAGGTGGCGGATTGTCCGGAGTCAAGCCGGACTCGTCAATTTGCCGAACTAAAGCGACAACTTGATGAGGCAGAAGCCGACATCGCGCTTGTTAACAAGCGGCTTGATGATGCTCAAGGTATTGAAATCATCGGGCGATGGTTAGTAAGAGGAGCTTTATGTCAATATCTTACCGTGTATATGCTTGACGCAGATGATGCGGCCGCCGTGGAGGATCTTAGGGCCAAACTCGCCCGAGCGAAGGAACAAGCCAGGAAAAGCGATGTGGCTGCCGTGAAAGCCTTTGAAGAGCTGAAAGCCGAACAGGCTGCCCATTGCCGAAGCAAGGAGGAGATGGCCGATATGGCCGAAAGGTTAAAGAGTGCTACTGACCGTTGAAAGCTTCTTGAAGAAGAGGGTCGGGCGAGGCAAACGAGCTTAGAGAAGGTTGTTGCTGACGTCAAGGACGCCCGCTCTATAATGAGAGCGGCAAAGGAAGAGTTGCGTCAAGCCGGACAAATTGCGGATGGAAAGCCCTTCTCGCTACGGAGAAAATTTTGTGATCCGAAGTTTGCCCCGTTAAACCGGATGTGGAGTGTAGAGGACACCTATCTGGATTTGGCGGCTAGTGCTGCTGATGCGACCGAACACTTTCGAGAGAAAAAGGATCATGAAGTGGAGAAGCTCTTTTGGTCGCAATTCATCAATCCAGAGCGTCCACTAGCAGTGGACGATCGCCTGGCCCAATGGGCCGAACTGAATAGGTTGTCCGGACTCGCCATGAAGTACGTCATGGAACATCTGTGTCCGGAGAGATCGAAGCCGAAGAGTTATATTAGCTTGGTGCAGCAATTGCTAGACGTGGTGCCACGTGTCGATGCTATAAAGAGGTCAGCGTGCATAGAGGGCGCTCGGCTGGCTCTTGCCCGTGTCAAGACATACTGGGCAGAGATGGAGCCCACCATTGTTGCGTCCCGGGATTCGGATAAAAGCCGAATACCTTCCGAGCACTATTTTGAGGAAGTCCTCGAAGGCGCTCGTGTAATAGAGACGCAGTGCTCGAAGGATGCTATATTATGATAGCATATGTAATCATAAAACAGTATTTTGATAAATTGTAGTGGCATTTTTTAGACTTGTGCCTTCAAGTGTTAAGAACACCTCCTGTGCGGCCGTTTTAATATATAAATTCTAAAAGATTGCAGTCGTTGGCTTCAGCCCCCACGCACATAGTGCGGGGGTGCGCGCAGAAGACGCATTTTCACACTTAACCCAATGTCTTGGTCCTATAAAGGAGGTGATAGCGCAGCGGGCTAGGCAACCGGACTATAATGCTTTAACACTTTCACTTAGCCATAGGAGCTTGACAGTGGGACTCTTTAGGTAGCCCCTTAGTGGCGACTGCACTTGTCCGAATTCGGGGCGCATACGTGCCTGACCGGGAAGCGGCCCTTCGTCAAAGCGGAGGAATCCGATAAATTCCTATAAGTCATCGAGTGGCGACCAGTCTCGCGCTACATCATGACAGTCAGTTTTCGGCTTTCTCTACTGAGGTGCTCACCCGGCCGAACCGGGGCACAATCGCAGTAGTTCTCCTGGTGCTACCTTAGCCGATAGAGCGGAACGTAAGGTAGCCGAACTCAGGAGCCGGGCAACCCAACATTTGACCAAAGACATGATTCGGAGCTGATGCATATAGTGCCAAACTCGCGACACCGAACACTCCCTAAGGTGTTCGGTCTTTATGAATGCGGGTGAAATAACACCCTAAAAAAAGAGCCCCTAGTGTCCAGGTACGAGCAAAAATTCTGACGTGGCCACATGCCAAAACGCCAGCCTTCTCCTTGGTTATAGTAGAAAAAACCAGGGGATGTGTAGCAGCAAGAGACAGTAAAAAAGGTTTACGCAGGGTCTTAATCTAAAAAGAATCCTTAGGACGGGTCCCTACTGCACGTCTGCGCCTGTGTCTCCGCTGTGTCATGTCCTGGACGGGCGCCGCACGATGTTCATCTGTAAAAGAGAGGAACTGAATTGAAAATGGGTCGTGCGTAACAAAAAGATAATAAACAAAATATAAAGTAAAAAATACATAAAGTTGAGCTTTATTGTCTCTGCGTATAGCCCCCGGTACGGGGGTATATGGCGTTATAAGCCTGCGTTGATGATGGACTTGTGCCGAACTCATTTAGTCCGGGTCCGTGGCCTTTAATGACTTATATCGAAAAAGCCTTTTGGCTGGCGAGGCCACTTTAATGTGCGGCTGTTTAAGCGGCCGCGCAATCCTCCGTTTGGAGGAGACGTATTTTAGTGCGCTCCCTTTAAAGAGATGATGCCTCGTGGACCGGGCATCTTAAGCGTGAGAGATGCATAGTGCGGTATTGCGTTAAAGCGAGCGAAAGCTCCGCGTCCCATTAGTGCTTGATAGCGACTTGAAAACGGGACGACATGGAAGATCAGCTTTTCGCGACGGAAGTTATTGGCAGAGCCAAATATGACTGCGAGCCGGAGAAAACCCATACAATGGGTGTCCGGGCCCGGTGCTACCCCTTGAAAGGAGGTTTTACTGTGGCGTATTCTTGCTGGGTTTATGCCCATGCGGTGGATTGTATCCTGATATATCAGGTTTAGTCCACTGCCGCTGTCCATAAGGACATTGGTAAACTGGAATCCGTCAATTATTGGATCGAGTATCAGGGAAGTCCGGCCTGCGTTTTTTATATTTCTAGAATAATCTAGCTGATAAAAAATGATTGGTTTTAATAACCAGTGGCGGGCCCCCTGAGGGATAGGTTTTATTGTGCGTACCTTCATGGGTGCCACATGTTTTGTTACGTGAAGTGAGCTCACTGTTTTAACTTCTTGTGGGAAGTTCTTTTGTTTCCTGGTGTTCTGCTTCTCGGGTTCGTCCTCGTCTTCGCTTGGTGTATCGAGCCCCTTGTGTTCGGCGTTAAGCCTTCCGGATTGTTTAAAAACCCAACAGTCTCTGTGGGTGTGATTGGCAGGCTTCCCAGGAGTACTGTGTATCTGACATATTCTGTCCAGGATTCTGTTTAAGCTGGACGAATCATCCCTATTATCCTGAAGGGGTGGTTTTGTCTGATTTTGCCGTGAGCTTTTGAATCCGGCATTGACTGCCGTGCTCTTCGGACTTTTTCTTTGGTTCGGCGACGGTCCTTATTTCGTCGCGGTTTTCCGTTTCCATCCCTGATTTCGGATGTACTTGGGTCGCTGGGGCTGCATCATGCCAACCAGCTGTCCTCTCCTGCGCAAAAGCGGGTCATGAGGCTTGTGAGTGCGGCCATTGTTCTTGGCTTTTCCTGGCCGAGGTGTCTGGCGAGCCATCCGTCTCGGACATTATGCCTGAAAGCTGCTAAGGCTTCGGCGTCCGGACAATCCACTATCTGATTCTTTTTAGTAAGGAATCTGTTCCAGAACTGCCGAGCTGATTCTCCGGGTTGTTGAGTTATGTGACTGAGATCGTCTGCGTCCGGAGGGCGGACATAGGTCCCTTGGAAATTTGCTCAGAAAGCATCCTCGAGCTCTTCCCAACTTCCAATTGTATTTTTGGGAAGGCTTTTAAGCCAGTGCCGGGCTGGCCCTTTAAGCTTGAGGGGTAAATATTTGATGGCGTGGAGATCATCTCCTCTAGCCATATGTATGTGGATAATATAATCCTCGATCCAGACTCCGGGGTCTGTTGTTCCATCGTACGCCTCTATGCTGACGAGTTTGAATCCCTCTGGAAATTCATATTCTAGGATCTCATCGGTGAAACATAGGGGGTGTGCGGCGCCCCTGTATTTGGGTGTGCCGGATTCTGATGATGGCTTTTTTGCATTGCTTGTGAGAGCTTGCTTTCTTGGCCCGTAAATGGACCTGGCTGGGCCATGATGCGAGTTTTTAATTGGGTCGCATGCCGCATTAAGTGCGGCGCCGCTTGCCGTTATATGGTGGCCGCGGGGTCGTCTATCCGACCGTGTGGATTTATTTTTTGAATGCGAGGGCTCAAGGGCCTCTTGGTCGTATTCGGGCAGTAGTTTTCTCTTCAGATAGCTTTTAGTGCGGCGGTTGCCACCGTATTTTTCTGCGGTCTTGATTACCTTGCTCCATCTTTTCCTGAGTGCATCTTCCGCCGTCTTTAGCTTCCGCTTCTGCTTTTTCAGGCTGCTTGCTGTGGCAACGAGCCTTTCGTGGAGATTCTTCTACTCCGTGGTTTTATCCGGCGTGAGATCGTCCGGAGTTCTGTTATGGCCGGGGGAGGGCTGTCTGTCTTCTCTATCCGCGTTGCCCTGTTCAGACGGTTGCTCTGAGGCATGCTCGTCGTCTACCGGCTCATCCTGCTCTATGGCTGGGTCTTGATCGAGGCGGGGCTTGGCTCGGCGTTTTCGTCGCCGCTTTGATTGCTTTTCGGAGGGTTTATCCCTTTTTCCGTCCCCTTTTTCCTCGTTGTCGTTTCCTTTAGGGGTATCCACCATGAATACATCGTTAGGTGGGGTGGCGGTCCAGCGCCCTATAGGTGCTGGTTCCTGTTCGTCTCCATCTTCGTCGTCCATACCGTCGAAGTCTTCGGATCCGAAGTCAAGTATGTCGGTTAAATCATCGACAGTGGCTATTAAGTGGGTGGTGGGTGGGCTTTGAATTTCTTCGTCGTCCGAATCCCAACCTCGCAGACCATAGTCCGGCCTGGGCTCTCCTGATACAGCAAGAGACTTGAGAGAATTTAGGATATCACCGAAAGGTGAGTACTGAAAGATGTCCGCGGCGGTGAACTCCATTATAGGCGCCCAATCGGATTCGATCGGCAGGGGCACGGGAGGCCCGGAGTTCGGAGAAGAATCTGACTCCTTGGAGTCATGGGCCGTGCGGAGTGCGGGGTTGGCGTTCGGCTTGATCGCCTTCAAGATTGTAGCCCCCGAGGTGACGTCCAACCGTTCATCCTCAAAGAATGCAGCGGGCTCCGAGTCGAGGATCGGGGCCGGTGCGTGTGCGGCCTCCAGGGCACTATTCGGAGGCAGAGCTATATCCTGCTCCTCGAGGTAGTGCGGCGCGCTTGGCTGTGGCTCGAACCCGTCGAAGATCAAATCTCCGCGGATATCTGTCGTGTAGTTTAAGCTTCCAAACCTGACTTGATGGCCAGGGGCGTAGCTTTCGATCTGCTCCAGACGACCAAGCGAATTGGCCCGCAGAGCGAAGCCGCCGAAGACGAAGATTTGTCCGGGGAGGAAAGTCTCACCCTGGACCTCATCGTTGTTGATGATCAAAGGAGCCATCGGGCCTAAAAGTGACGACACAAAGGAACTCTCAATGAAAGCACCAATGTCGGTGTCAAAACCGGTGGATCTCGGGTAGGGGGTCCCGAACTGTGCGTCAAGGTCGGATGGTAACAGGAGACAAGGGACACTTTGTTTTACCCAGGTTTGGGCCCTCTCGATGGAGGTAAAACCCTACTCCTGCTAGATTAATATTGATGATATGGGTAGTACAAGAGTAGATCTACCACGAGATCAAGGAGGCTAAACCCTAGAAGCTAGCCTATGGTATGATTGTGTGTGATGATGGTTGGCCTACGGACTACAACCCTTCGGTTTATATAGACACCGGATAGGGTTAGGGTTACACAGAGTCGGTTACAATGGTAGGAGATCTTGAATATACGCACGCCTAGCTTGCCTTCCACGCCAAGAAAAGATCCTTCCGGACATGGGACGAAGTCTTCAATCTTGTATCTTCATAGTCCTGGAGTCCGGCTGAAGGTATAGTCCGGCTACCCGAACACCCCCTAATCCAGGACTCCCTCACCCCCCAAACCCCCTCGTCCTCTCCGCGCTCACTTTCCCCCTCCTCTGCTCTCTCCGCGAAGCTATCGAACACGCCATCGCCGCCACTCACCATTGCCACGCCCAGAGCTACCCTCGTCGCCCTTTGTCTGTGACCAGAAGTTCCGCCTCGTCTGCCTCGTCCTCTCCGTCGATGCACATGACCGCGGGAGCCCCACAGCGTCGTCCCTGCCGCCTTCATCACTGCTTCTGTTCAGTGATCACCGCGGTTGATTCGTTGTCGACAGCGCATCCCCGACCTCGCTCTCTCGCCCGTCAACCTCGCTGTGAGTTGCTGCTTCATGTCCCCCTACTCCCCTACTCTCCTATGCCCTCTAACCCTCCTGCCGCTCGAGCCGAGCTCCGGCTGCCGCTCACGAGCTCCCGTCATCGGTTCCGGACACCACAGGCCCGACCACCACCATCGTTCGATGCGCGCCAGTGAGGACTCTCCAACGAGCCCAAGCACGCCTCGAACCGAGCCCTATGGGCGATTCCCGAGCACCTCTGCCGCGTCTGGCCATGGCCGGTGGCCTAACTCCGGCAAAAACACCATTAGGCACTAACCTAATGACTCCCTGGGTCCATGACAGGTGGGGCCATCCCCTGCTAAGTTTTGGTTTATGTTAAACCTAATCACTGTTTAGCACTGTATCAATGACATGCGGGTCCCGCGGGTCATGTTTGACCCTGGTCAACACTATTGACCTGCTGACGTCACCATTGACCTTGCTGACGTAGTAAAGCTTTTCTGGCATTTTAATTAACCAGGAAATTCCATAAATGTTATAAACTTCCAAAAATTACAGAAAATCAACCGTAGCTCAGATTGAAATAATTTATATATGAAAAATTATCAAAAGAATCAATCTATCCATCTGTACCGTTTTCATGCATGACAAACCAACTTATACCTATTGTATACGTGAAAACATGATAATGGCATTTTAAGTGCTTAATGTGGAGCTTGCATATGAACCTTTGGTTCATATGGACTTCATCTAAATCGTTGCTAGATGCATTACGCCAAATCACATCATATTGCCATGTCATGATCATGGATCATATTGTTGCATTGCATTGATTGTGTTCCCTCTTGTTTGCCGGTGGTTGTTCCCCCTCGGTAGGTGTATGTTCCGACAATGAGTTCGATGACATCGATGAAGAGCTATTTCATCTTCAGAAGTGCCAGGAAAGCAAAACCCCCTTGTTCATTCTGGTACAATCCCACTCTCTCTCGCTCCTTCTCACTTTTACTTCATTAGGACAACAACGATTCAATTGTTACATGTTGCGGTAGTTGAACCCCTTTCCTCTGCATGACCTGTCTTTGCCACAGTAAATAGTTGAAACCCACTAGCATGAGTAGGAGTTGTTTGAGCCTTGATGTGCCTGCTCATCCATGCTTGCTTGTCATGCCTGCTACTGCTTAGAGTTGAGTCAGGTTTGATTCATCCGGGATGAATTGGAACGTGGTGAACATGTCCTACTATTGAGAGATAAGTGTGTGACACGATTTGGTAAAAAGTAGCGGTGAGAGGCCATGTAGGAGTACATGGTGGGTTGTCTCATTGAAACCGTCCTCAGGAACTGAGTTCTGTGTCTGTGATACAAGACAGTTACTACCACACATTGGGCTTCGGGCACTCCAAGCTCTCTCGACTTATTAACTGCCTCGATCTCTGTCTAGGAGTTGAAACTAGTTTCTGGTGTTTGTAGGTAGTGCTAGTAGTCTACCAAGTCACACCCGGTATAGGTGGGCTTGGGACAGACTAGGCACAGTGGCATAGTGTACCAAGTGGCACCCGGATGGTGGGCTTGGGAACCCTGCTCACATCGTTTGGAGCCGTGATGGAAACCTCGGCCGGACACCCTTGCGGATGGAACCCGAATAGGCGATAAACCTGGACTAGAGTCTTGCGTGGTTAGTCAGGTCGTGGTCGACACCCTCGCCAGGCTTCCACTTGAAGGTTGCCGAGATACATGATGTGTACATGGCGGTAAGCAGCGAGAGCGTGTGTGAAGAAGTACACCCTTGCAGGGTTAACATGATCTATTTGAATAGCCGCGTCCTCAGTAAAGGGCTACCGGGTTGCTTATGCAGTTCATAGACAAGTGAAAGTGGATACTCTAAAATGCGCACGATAAGCGTGAGTGCTATGGATGGCCTTCTCGTAGGGAGACGTGAGCGGATCCATAGCGGTGTATTGATATGGTGAATATGTGGACTCATGTGCGCCACCTCAAGAGAGTTAGCAGCAGACGTAGTACATGATAGCCACTGAGTCAAAGCTGGCTTGTTGCAGTTAAACTCCACCACCCCTTTGTTGATACTGATGCATATGTATCTAGTTCTGATGTAACTTTTGCTGGGTACATTTGTACTCACGTTTGCTTAATTTATGTTTTGCAGAGAGACTTCAGTCTCACTAGTAGTTCCGCGTGGACTTCGACGTTTAGCTTGTTACCTCAGCTACGATCTTGTACCCTTGGGAGGGTCTGGTAGATAGTCAGGCCTCTCATCCTTTTTCATTTGTAGTTGATTGTACTCAGACATGTTATGCTTCCGTTTCCTGTATGCTCTGTATGTTGGGTCATGTGACCCACGATTGTAATTCTTACTATGTATGACCCTCCGGACCTTTTTAAAAAAATACTTTGAGTCGTAGAGTTTTGTTGTGATGCCATGTTGTATTTGCACATATCGATCATAGTGGGTGTGTGATTTTGCAATGCTTGGTATGTGTGGGATCCGACAACCTAGTTGTTTATTCTTGGTAGCCTCTCTTATGGGGAAATGTCTCCTACTGCTTCCACTGAGCCATGGTAGCTTGCTACTACTCCGGAACACTTAGGCTGGCCGGCATGTGTCCTTCTTCGTTCCTGTGTCTGTCCCTTTGGGGAAATGTCATGCATTGTTCCTTTTAAGTCCTTGTAGCTGCTACGACTTGGGTTCATACATTGATAATCGACACATTCGTTGTTGGGTCATGTATGCATGTCCCTATAAGTTAGTGCCACTTTGGATTCACGACTAGTCATGTCGGCCCGGGTTCTCTGTCATATGGATGCTAGCAACACTATCATATACGTGAGCCAAAAGGCACAAACGGTCCTGGGCCAGGTAAGGTGGCACCCGTGGGGATACCGTGCGTGAGGCAGCAAAGTGATATGATGTGTTACATGCTAGATTGGTGTGACTTAGGATCGGGTCCCGACAATATGCTTAAATGATGCTATGATCAATCATATTTGTCTTGGTGATGAGTACGTGTTATTTTATTCTATCATTTTGAGCACTCCACCAAGATGTATGTGGCATGGAAGAGTAACCCATGAGCCTAATCGATTGTGCATTTTCATTCAAAAGCAAATCATAAATAATGCACAAATTTAGGGGGAGCTCTTGCTTATCACATACTTCTCAAAGCGACGATATATTTCACTCTTATTATCATTTGTCGAAGCTTTGATCTATATGTTGTCATCAATTACCAAAAAGGGGGAGATTGAAAGTGCAACTAATCCCTGGGTGGTTTTGGTAATTCATAACAACATATAGCTCATTAAAATAATATCCTTTCAAGATGATTATTTCAGAAAGTTCAATGATTGGCATGGCATGGATTAGAGATGTGGACCCCTCAAAATGCTAAGGACAAATATTGGCAAAAGCTCAAGACTCTTCATTTCTATTTTAGTGATCCAAGATCACATTGAGTCCATAGGAAAGCCAATACTATTAAAAGGGGATGAGGTGTTGCTTAATGGTATACATGCTCAAAATGCTTAGTGATATGCTCCAAAGCCCTCAACCATCTTCTCAAATCCAAATATGTCCTAAACCTAAAGTCAAACTCGGCCCTACCGATTTGATTCATTCGGCGCCATCGAGTTCACTTGACATAGCCATAGCCAGAAACCCTAATCAGTTCGGTCTCACCGAGATGGGATTGCAAACTCTCGGTTTCCCTTCGTAACGTTTTGGTCTAACTGAAATGAGTGATCTGTCGCACCGAGTTCGCAATGCAAACTCTCTGTTTCCATTTCGTAACATTTCGGTCTCACCGAAAGGAGCGATCGGTCCCACCGAGTTTGCCTGACAAACTCTCTGTTAACCTATTACTGAAATCGGTCTCACCAAGTTGAAGTGATCGGTCAAACCGAGATCAAGTTTTTCCCTAACCCTAGCTCATCGTTCCCACCGAGTTAATCATGTCGGTCCCACCGAAAATCCTAATGTTCACATTTTGAACTGAATCGGTCTCACCGAGTTAATACATTCGGTCTGACTGAGTTGACTCTTTCGTGTGTAACGGTTAGATTTTGTGTGGAGGCTATATATACCCCTCCACCCTCCTCTCCATCTAAGAGAGAGCCATCAGAATGTGCCTACACTTCCAGCATTCATTTTCTGAGAGAGAACCACCTACTCATGTGTTGAGACCAAGACATTCCAATCCAACCAAAAGAATCTTGATCTCTAGCCTTGCCCAAGTTGCTTTCCACTCAAATCATATTTCCACAATAGCCAAAATTGTGTGAGAGAGTTGAGTGTTGGGAAGACTATCATTTGAAGCGCAAGAGCGAGGAGTTCATCATCAACACACCATCTATTACCTTTTGGAGAGTGGTGTCTCCTAGATTGGTTAGGTGTCACTTGGGAACCTCCGTCAAAATTGTGGAGTTGAACCAAGGAGTTTCTAAGGGCAAGGAGATCGCCTACTTCGTGAAGATCTACCGAAGTGAGGCAAGTCCTTCGTGGGCGATGGCCATGGTGGGATAGATAAGGTTGCTTCTTCGTGGACCCTTCGTGGGTGGAGCCCTCCATGGACTCACGCAACCGTTACCCTTCATGGGTTGAAGTCTCCATCAACGTGGATGTACAATAGCACCACCTATCAAAACCACACCAAAAATCTCCATGTCTACATTGTGTTTGCCTTTCCAAACCCCTCCATTTACCTTCATATGCAATGTTTTACATTCTGCTGCTATACTCTTAGAATTGCATGTGTAGGTTAATTGCTTGACTTGTGTTAAGTTGTTCAAATCTGCCAAGACTTAAAATTGGGAAAAGGCTAGATTTTTATTTGGTCAAGTAGTCTAATCACCCCCTCTAGACCTACTTTCGATCCTACAGAAACCCAGCACATACAGGCATCACCTGCAAGTCAACTAAAAAGCCACGGTGGTGGCGAAGCAGCCCGCCTCCCACCAACCTCTTAGGTCCTCGATGATCATGCTCACCACTGCAGCCGGGTGTCTAGCTTGTATTGCTTCCAATTTGGTTAAATTGCATCTGCTTAGCTTACACATTATACCTTTGAATGTGAATTCCTTCCTATTTTTGGTACATACTACTACGTATGTCTATTAACCATGTTCTTACATCAAACTAATGTTCTCCGGTGACGATTAGCCCGTGACGGTGAAGCGATGTTGGAATGTGAAGGTTGCATGCTTGCAACCAAGTCGAGAGATCGTGCTTTTGGTCTTCGGCTCGAGGGACTGTTCGTGGGCGGTTCGCGGGATTGTTCATCGATGGTCCGAGGGACTCCAAGTATGATCTACATTGACACGATCTTCTTCCGCCGCAACTCGGTGACGGTAACGATTGTGATCCCAACTTGTTATGCATCTTCATATTGATCTTAGGTGTGCGTAGGTGAATTGTTTTCTACTATGTTTCCCAAACAGACGTTGTCCGGATGTGCGGGCATCTTCCGGATGATCCGATTGGGGTCTTGGATGATCCGACTTCGAGGAGGGCCTTTGGGTGCATTATGTTGCTGTTGCCAGATCGTCTCGCCAGAAGGCCGGATTGTCCGGGTGGTAGTCTGGACATTCGGGTATGTGCGGGACTTACCCTTCCTCTTCTCCTTCTCCTTGCTTCGCTCCTGCCCAAGATTGTCCTTGGTCCTTGGATTCTCCATGATCATCTTGGGTGTGCCTGAGTATACACAAGGTCCACGCGTGAGGTAGCACCCATGTCTCGAGTGAATTGAATGGAAGTTCACTAAGGAGAGAAGTCACCTCGGTTACAATAGCTTGTCTACGCGCTCTTGTCATCGGTCCACTGGTGATTGATGTGATGGAGGCATGTCCATGGGGATGACCGTAGGATGCTTTGCATCAAAAACCCTAACGCCTAGGTACCCTTGTATCATAAAGCGAAGGGGTGCGTACATATGTTTGGATCTTGCTAGTTAGAGTTAGTTGGCCATATAGGTTGAATTTATGTAGTTGCATTTTATAGATCTTGTAATTTCGCAATCCCTGAAATCTAAGAATCGATTTAAAATTTCTAATAGTCTATTAGCCCCCTCTACTTGACATCTTTGATCATTCTGACACAACCACAACCAACCTTGTGGATCACAAGAAATTCACCCCTCCCCGACAATACAAATGATGTAATCCTTACTGAGTCCATCAAACACTAGAGTGCATCATGCCAATGTAGCCCTTCACTTGATGGATGCACCCCAAGGGATAAAAAATCACCCCAACCACCCTAAGCCGTGGTCAAGACATGACTAATACACCAAGACGGCCACTCACGTGCCATCGACACAGTAGTGCACACCTACCATTAGACCCCAACGAGTAGAAACCATACCTAGCAACAAGGATGGCAAGTTTGACTAACGAGCAACAAAATGACATGAGACAGTGCGGAAGGTGAAACAGGAGGCATCCACTTGCACATGCATCAGAGAATAGCCAACAAGCACTACCCAAACAGACGCAACCACAACCTCAGCACCCCAGCCCGTCGATCATACTAGCCACATCCCAGTACCCACACACCATCAAACACCATGACCAGTACGTCAGTCTCTCGAACCTCCATAATGCCGACAAGCACACATCGGTAGTTAGAATTTGACAGCATGGAGCCTTACAAACATCCACTACTTATCGACAGTTACACTGCACCAAAAACCGCACCTTGTCGGCCAGCATGCATCTATGAAAAAGATGATGCCAACCATTAGAGGCGTGCTACTTCTTGAGCTTGCGTTGGTTTTTCCCTTGAAGAGGAAAGGATGATGCAACAAAGTAAAGATAAGTATTTCCCTCAGTTAAGAACCAAGGTATCATCCAGTAGGAGGAACACACAAGTCTCCAATGATAGCACCTACACAAACAAACAAATACTTACACCCAACGTGATAAAGGGGTTGCCAATCCCTTCACTATTACTTGCAAGAATAAGATCTGATAGAGATAGGTATAAAAGATAAATAAAAGTGCAAAATAAGGTAAAGATAAATAAATTGCCACAAGGTATTTTTGGTTTTTGGTTTTATAGATATGAAAATAATGTGATAAAAATAGACCCGGGGGCCATAATTTTCACTAGAGGCTTCTCTCTTGAAAGAACACATACGGTGGGTAAACAAAATACTGTTGAGCAATTGATAGAAAAGCGCAAAGTTATGACGATATCTAAGGCAATGATCATGAATATAGGCATCACGTCTGTGACAAGTAGACTGACTCCTGCCTGCATCTATTACTATTACTCCACACATCGACCGCTATCCAGCATGCATCTAGTGTATTAAGTTAACAAGAACGGAGTAACGCCTTAAGCAAGATGACATGATGTAGAGGGGAAGATCCAATCGATATGAAATAAACCTCATCTTTTTATCCTTGATGGCAACAATAAAATACGTGCCTCGCTACCCCTTCTGTCACTAGGTGAGGACACTGAGGGAGTCCTGGACTAAGGGGTCCTCGGGCGTCCGGCCTGTTATTCATTGGGCCGGACTGATGGGTTGTGAAGATATGAAGGCCAAAGACTATACCCATGTCCGGTTTGGACTCTACTTGGCGTGGAAGGCATGCTTTGTGATCGACTATGAAGATTTCCTCTTATGTAACCGACCGCATGTAACCCTAGATCTCTCCGATGCCTATATAAACCGGAGAGCATAGTCCGGATAGGGATACTCATTACCATATTCACATAGGCTAGACTTCTAGGGTTTAGCCATTACGATCGCGTGGTAGATCAACTCTTGTAACACTCATATTCATCAAGATCAATCAAGCAGGAAGTAGGGCATTACCTCCATAGAGAGGGCCCAAACCTGGGTAAACATCGTGTCCCTCGTCTCTTGATTCCATCGATCCTAGACGCATAGTTCGGGACCTCCTACCCGAGATCCGCCGGTTTTGACACTGACATTGGTGCTTTCATTGAGAGTTCCACTGTGCCGTCAGCAAAGGACTCGATGGCCCCTTCGATCGTTAGTGATGACGTTGTCTAGGGAGAAACCTTTCTCCCCGGATAGCTTCGTATTCGGCGGCTTTGTACTGCGGGCCAACTCGCTTGGCCATCTGGGGCAGATCGACAGCTACGCCCCTGGCCAGCAGGTCAGATTTGGAAGCGTGAACTACATTGCGGACGTCCGTGGAGACTTGATCTTCGACGGATTCAAGACCGTGGCAATCCCTCCCCATCGCCCCGATGAACATGGCTTAAATCTGTCATCAGGCCACACCCAGGAGAGAGCTCCTATAACAACTCTGGCCTTAGATCCAGAGCAGATCAAGTCGTCCGAAGATGGGAAGCTCAACCCCATCACAGAGGCTACCGATTCTGCGGCATTGGAGCCGCTCGCAGATTCCACTTCGTACGGTATCTGCATCAACGGAACCCCGGACTCTTCCCCGGTGTCGAGTTCCGAACCCTGCGAGCCCGCGGATACCGAGCTCGATCGGTTATCGATCTTCAAGTTCAGCGACGCAGATGTCTTCCAACACTCGCCCATGGGCAACCTACTAAACTCATGAAAAAACCTATCCCTGGCAGATGACTCGTTGCCGAACTATGTTCGATTCGAACTTACGACGGATGATGGAGAACTTTGCTTCCCACCCGCCACCCACTTCATAGCTACCGTTGAAGATCCAACCAACACACCTGACCCCCGCTCCGAAGACATCGACGGTATGGACGACGATGAGGGGCATGGCCAGAGCTTTCTACCCGCTAGACACAGGATGGCCACTTCTTGGTATGACGTGTGTATGATCGACACACCGGACGACGCTCTCGATGATGACAAGGAGGATCCAGTCGAGAATAAACCTCCTGGTACACAGTCCGAACACCTGCGCCCGCAGTGCCACTCCAAGTCACATATCCCAAGAGAAAACACTGCTAACACCAGAAAAGACAACACTCCGGACAATGAAGACCTTGTTGAGGCAGAATCCGAACAGGAGGAACAGGAAAGCGGACAAGACAGCCCTGATGAACAGGCCACATATGGAGACTCAGAGGACAGCAATTATCTCCCACTCTCCGAGGAAGAGGAGATCCCCGACAATGAGGATTTTACCGTACCTAAGGAACCTCTCGAGCAGGAGCACTTTAAACGTCGGCTTATAGCCACTGCAAGGAGCCTAAGGAAGAAGCAGCTGCAGCTTCAAGCAAGCCAGGATTTGCTCAATGATAGATGGACTACGGTCCTGGCCGCCGAAGAATACAGCCTTACTGGCCCAGACGAAAGCCACCCCAAGAGTAGGTGGCTCCCTCAATACGATGGCAGGGCGTTGGAGCCCACACCGCCATCGAACAACGCGGTGGGCCGACCACAGTTTGGTCCGGACAATGCAGCAGCCCAAGCAGAGCACCATACCAACCCATCCGGCCGTCCAAGCAAGAATAAAGCAGCTCAGGGGAACAATCGCGACATCCAACAAGACTTGGAGAGTAGAACAGGACACACAAAACCGACACACAGATCGCGGGGACATGCCCCGACCAGTAACAACGGTTATCTATTTGGACACAACAGACCCGACCGCGCTCGGTCCGAAAACCGTAAGCAGAGTCCGTCGGAGGTGCTTCACAGTGTGGCCCAACATAGAGGAGCCGCACACCCTCTCTGCTTCACTGACGAGGTAATGGAGCATGAATTCCCAGACGGGTTTAAACCCATTAACATCGAATCATACGATGGAAAAACAGATCCCGCTGTATGGATTGAGGATTACCTCCTCCATATTCACATGGCTCGCGGAGACGAACTTCATGCCATTAAACACCTACCTCTCAAACTCAAAGGGCCAGCTCGGTACTGGCTAAACAGTTTGCCAGAAAATTCTATTGGCAACTGGGAAGATTTGGAAGACGCCTTTCGGGACAACTTCCAAGGAATATATGTGCGGCCACCAAATGCCGATGACTTGAGTCACATTGTCCAGAAGCCCGGTGAGTCAGCCAGGCAGCTCTGGACTAGGTTCTTAGTCAGAAAGAACCAAATTGTCGACTGTCCGGACGCGGAAGCCCTTGCGGCCTTCAAACATAGCGTCCGGGATGAATGGCTAGCACGTCACCTCGGTCAGGAAGGACCCAAATCCATGACAGCCCTTACCGCTTTAATGACCTGCTTTTGCGCGGGAGAAGACAACTGGCTCGCTCGTAAAAGCAACAACGCTAGTGACCCGGGCACTACCGAAATTCGAGACAGCAACGGTAAGCCACGACGAACCGAACACAATAGTCGCAACAATAATGAAAGATTATGCGACACAACGGTCAACGCCGGATTTCACAATCCGAGACCGAGCCAATAGAAGAAGCCATTTAAGGCAAACCAGGATGGACCATACACCCTTGACAGGATATTGGACCGACCTTGTCAGATTCACGGTCACCCTGATAAGCCAGCTAATCACACCAACAGAAACTGTTGGGTCTTTAAGCAGGCAGGCAAGCTTAACGCCGAGCACAAGGGGAGGAGGCCACCAGGCGATAGAGACGATGGAGCGGCTCGCCAGCCGAACACCAGGGGCCAGAAACAGTTTCCCTAGTTCAACCACTCCCAAAACGGAAATAGCAGTTCGGCTTCTGCCACCCACCCACTACGCTGGCAAGATTTACACCGCGTACATCACTACGCGCTCAAGATACCATGGGCATCGGCGGAAGCACAATACGGACAACCCTGCGAGCATTCCCGTAACGTTTTTATCTGTTTTCCTTACTTTTCTTCATTATCTCTTAAAAAAAGGTGACCATCAGGACAACATCTACATCGGACTCTATCGGAGTTCGGATCCGTACACTTACGTAAGGGGCCACTTTCGTTAAGGATTCCCCCTCCCCGAGGATGGGCGGCGCAAACGTGCGACAGGAGGTCCAAAATAAGCTTTTGTAGGCCGCACTCTTTATTTTGAGCCTGTACTATGCCCTTTTCCTCTATTCCCAACGCCGAGCATGTCAAATAGCTGGATTGTGGTTTTTACTCTTTATATATATTTATCATTGGCATATTTCTCCGCCCCAGTAAACTTTATCCGAACTAATCTTCCATGCTCTTTCTACAACAAGTCCGGCCGTAACGGCTGCCTTACAAGACGCGCCTTGGCATAACTTGCCAGGGGCCTGGTATGGGAACAAACGAGTCGCCAGTAAAAGTCCGAACAGCTCTATAGCATACTTCGGCGTCGTAAGTTTGGCGTTATATGCATCAGCTCCGAATCATTGTCTTTGGTCAATAGTTGGGTTGCCCGGCTCCTGTGCTTGCTACCCTATGTTCCGCTCTATCGGCTAGGGTAGTAAAGGGAGAACTACTGCGATTGTGCCCTGGCCTAGACCGGATGAGCACCTCAGTAGAGAAAGCCAAAAACTGACTGCCATGATGCGGCGAGAGCTGGTCAACCACTTGATAACTTATTCGAATATTTAGTGATTCTCCGTGTTACACGAGGGATCTTTTTTAGATCAACATATGTAAGGCACTATGCGTCGTATACATACCAGGGGCTATGTCGTAGCCCCACCATAAAACTCCTATGGCTAAGTGAAAGTGTTAACGCCCTATAGTCCGATTGCCTGGTTCGCCACGTTATCACCTCCTTTATGGACCAAGACATTGGATAAAGAGTGATTAAATGCTTTCCCGAACACCCCCATACTTCCCACGAGGGGGCTGAAGCCGATGACTGGAAAACTTTCAGATTATACTAAAACGTTCGCACAGGAGGAATTCAAGCTTTCGAGCAAAATATAAATAGATTAACTATAAAGTTGTCTGTTACAACCATTATACAAATCACTCGAACATTATGTCTTTCGAGCATTGACCCTCTATCAAGCGGGCAGCCTCTAAGACGTCTTAAAAATAGTGCTCCGACTCATAACGGTCCTTGCCCTTGGGTGGACTCCTCGCCGCAACATCGATGGCCTTCATCTTTCCCCAAAATGTTTTGACTCGGGCAAAGGCCATCCGTGCACCCTCAATGCATGCCGACTGCTTCACAGCGTCGATATGTGGCACCACGTCGACAAGCTGCCACACCAAGCCAAAATAACTACTCGGCATAGGCTCACTTGGCCACAACCGGATTATGACGTTCTTCATGGCGTCGCCAGACATCCTATGAAGCTCGGCCCACTAGGACATCTATTCATTGAGCAACAGAGGGCGCTTTGACGCGCCGACTTGTGACCAGAAAAGCTAATCCGTTGCACACCCCTCTTGTGCGTGGTAAAACTGCGCCGCATCGGAAGAACTCTTCGATAAGTCCAAAAATTTGTCCGGAGAACTTCATACTTGGTTAAGCTGAACATAGTTCGGATTGCCGAACTTAGTCTGTAGCAAAAAGGGCTTGCCAGCCGCAATTTCCCCAGCTTGCCGGATCTCCTCACTAGCCGCTCTGGATTCAGACCGCGCTTCTCTCGCCTCTCGTAAGGCCTTGTCAAGTTCATCCGTTTTGGCTTCATTTTCCTTCTCAAGAAGTTTACAACAGCTAGACGCATTCTCTAACTCGTGCGCCATGGTGGACATCTTCTCCTTGTCTTGGCGCCGTGTAGCTTGTTCGGCTCTCAACTCAGCCGATGCCTTCTCGGCAGCCGCATTACTAAGTCGGGCCTGCTCCTTGGCCCGGGCTAGCTCCGCCCGAAGGGTCTCCACGGCGGCGGCACCATCTGCATTCATGCACATCTCATATAAAACTCTTTTTAGAGTCAGGCTTAAATTACAAGAACATTGGTGTAAGGAATGCTCGAAATATATACCTTGCGAGTTGTCAAGACGCCTGTTGATCAATGCAATGTCATCCTCCGCAATATCCAGCTTTCGCTGCAGTTCGACCACTTCCGTATTTCGGGTCGCCACAGGAGGGGAGGCAGCCTGTACTCCAAGTAAAATCAAGGTTAGTACCAGAGCATATCTTTTCGATCCTCTGATCGCTTCCTTTGGAAGGCAATCCGAGTCTCAGGGGCTACTGCATATACAACAGGTGCATTCTGTCAATAAAACTCCATTGACAAAATTACATCACAAACCTCAAAACCCCTTAGGAGGCTCGTGAAGGCCTCGTTCAACCCGCTCTTCACGGATAGAACCTTTTCAACCACCGTAACCATCAAGGCACGGTGTTCCTCCGAAACGGACGCTTGTCGCGGCATGTCCGTCAGCATTTCCGGTGCTTCTGGGTCTCCGGAGACCGCCGACGTAGTACGGCGTTCCTTTGAGGGAATCCGCTCACTCGCCTCCAGAATCGTCTCCGGCTATAAACCGGATAGTGCGGGGCCGTCATGCTTGATTCCCGAACCTTGAGTGACAAAGGCACCACCTTCGGGTAATGCTTTCTCTGTTTCCCGCACTACTTGTCGACCGGGAGGAGCCCCCGGGACGATACCTCAGAATCATCCGCCCTGTTGGGCGAGGAAGCCAGAGAAGGCGTGTTACTCTCCATCATCTCTGGAAGAAGGTCTCCCGAAGAGGAGGACGATTGAGAAACACCTGGCGTTAACCTGCTAGGACGTACGTATGTCAGAAGATTACTTCAGTAATAAGAAAGGAATGAGGTATGATTAAAGTACACTGCCGCACTTACGGTTTGGCCAGAGGTTTATCCTCATCATAAAGCTCTGTGGCAACATCGCTTGCCCGGCCCAAGCCGCTCGACTATGGCGCTTTTCCTCTCTTGGGAGACTTCCCCTCCTGACCTCCGGAAGCGGCCCTCTTTTTGCCATGAAGGGCTTCCTATGTACCTTTGCCCTTGGGTAAAAGGGTTTCGGTTTCCCCGAACACAGCGTCTAATTCATCCTCAGGGCGGGTATCACCTCTGGGCACCCTGCTCTCGCCCCCCCCCCCTCTACAGGCACCTGGTACGGTGTCGGAATCAACATTCTCATCAGCAGGGCGGTCGCAGGGTCTTCGGGAAGGGGCGCCGGACACCAGATTAACACCGCCTTCTTTATCCAGTCCTGTATAGAGACGGATTGTTCAATATCTTGTCAAGAGATGTTTGGATGGAAGGTATGCAGAAATTGGATATCTACCGCAGTGTCCGGATGATTACAGTCGAGGCCAACATCTTCGGTGGTGTCCGGCCATCGCTCTCGCTCCCCGAAATATAATTTCCACATTCCTTCGTGTGTAGTGCCGAAGAAGTGCTGAAGAGTTTGTCGCCCTTCTAGATTAAACTCCCACATATGGAGAGGCCGTTGTTGACATGGCAGGGTCCGGCGGACTAGCATTACTTGAACGGCGTTCACAAGATCGATGCCCTTCTCGGTAAGGCTTCGGATGCGACTTTGCAGAGTCTGCACTTCATTTGCGGATCCCCAGTCTAATCCATTATTGATCCATGAAGCAAGCTGAATTGGAGGGCTGGGTCGAAACACGGGTGTAGCTGCCCATTTGGAGCCCCGTGACTCGTTGACATAGAACCACCCCTGCTGCCATAGGTCGGAAGACTTGGCGAAAGATCCTTCAAACCAAACCTCATCGGCAAGCTTGCCTATTACGACGCTGCCGCACTCTGCCTGCTCCTCCTCTGTCACCCGCGGCCTCACGTCAAAAGTCTTGAGCCACAAACCAAAGTGCGGAGGAGTCCGGAGGAAGGCCTCACACGTGACGATGAATGTCGAGATGAGAAGAACAGAGTCCGGGGCCAGATCATGAAAATCTAGCCCATAGTAGAACATGAGCACCCGAACGAAGGGGTTGAGCGCGAACCCTAACTGAAGGAAATATGCCCTAGAGGCAATAATAAAGTTATTATTTATTTCCTCATATATCATGATAAATGTTTATTATTCATGCTAGAATTGTATTAGCCGGAAACATAATACATGTGTGAATATATAAACAAACAAAGTGTCACTAGTATGCCTCTACTTGACTAGCTCGTTAATCAAAGATGGTTATGTTTCCTAACCATGAACAAAGAGTTGTTATTTGATTAACGAGGTCACATCATTAGTTGAATGATCTGATTGACATGACCCATTCCATTAGCTTAGCACCCGATCGTTTAGTATGTTGCTATTGCTTTCTTCATGACTTATACATGTTCCTATGACTATGAGATTATGCAACTCCCGTTTACTGTAGGAACACTTTGTGTGCCACCAAACATCACAACGTAACTGGGTGATTATAAAGGTGCTCTACAGGTGTTTCCGAAAGTACTTGTTGGGTTGGCGTATTTCGAGATTAGGATTTGTCACTCCGATAGTCAGAGAGGTATCTCTGGGCCCTCTCGGTAATGCACATCACATAAGCCTTGCAAGCATTGCAACTAATGTGTTAGTTGCGAGATGATGTATTACGGAACGAGTAAAGAGACTTGCCGGTAACGAGATTGAACTAGGTATTGAGATACCGACGATCGAATCTCGGGCAAGTAACATACCGAGGACAAAGGGAACGACGTATGTTGTTATGCGGTCTGACTGATAAAGATCTTCGTAGAATATGTAGGAGCCAATATGGGCATCCAGGTCCCGCTATTGGTTATTGACCGGAGACATGTCTCGGTCATGTCTACATTGTTCTCGAACCGTAGGGTCCGCACGCTTAACGTTACGATGACAGTTATTATGAGTTTATGCATTTTGATGTACTGAAGGTTGTTCGGAGTCCCGGATGTGATCACGGACATGACGAGGAGTCTCGAAATAGTCGAGACATAAAGATCGATATATTGGAAGCCTATATTTGGACATCGGAATCGTTCCAGGTGAAATCGGCATTTTACCAGAGTACCGAGGGGTTACCGGAACCCCCCGGGGGGTTATTGGGCCTTAATGGGCTTTAGTGGAGAAGAGAGAGGGCAGCCAGGAAGTGGCGCGCGGCCCTCCTTGCCCTAGTCCGAATTGGACAAGGGAAGGGGGCGCGGCCCCCCTCTCCTTCCTTCTCCCTTCCTCCTCCTTCCCCTCTTGTCCTAGTTGGAATAGGAAAGGGAGGGGCAAACCTACTTGGAGTAGGTTTCCCCCTCCTTGACGCGCCCCCTCTAGGCCGGCCGCCCCCTCCCCCTTGCTCCTTTATATACGGGGGTAGGGGGGCACCCCATGACACACAAGTTGATCTTCGTGATCGTTCCTTAGCCGTGTGCGGTGCCCCCCTCCACCATATTCCACCTCGGTCATATCGTTGCGGTGCTTAGGCGAAGCCCTGCGTCGGTAGAACATCATCATCGTCATCACGCCGTCGTGCTGACGGAACTCATCCCCGAAGCTTTGCTGGATCGGAGCCCGGGGAGCGTCATCGAGCTGAACGTGTGCTAAGAACTCGGAGGTGCCGGAGTAACGGTGCTTGGATCGGTTGGACCGGGAAGACGTACGACTACTTCCTCTACGTTGCGTCAACGCTTCCGCTTCGGTCTACGAGGGTACGTAGACAACACTCTCCCCTCTCGTTGCTATGCATCACCATGATCTTGCGTGTGCGTAGGAAATTTTTTGAAATTACTACGTTCCCCAACAGTGGCATCCGAGCCTAGGTTTTTATGGTTTGATGTTATGCACGAGTAGAACACAAGTGAGTTGTGGGCGATATAAGTCATACTGCCTACCAGCATGTCATACTTTGGTTCAGCGGTATTGTTGGATGAAGCGGCCCGGACCGACATTACGCGTACGCTTACGCGAGACTGGTTCTACCGCCGTGCTTTGCACACAGGTGGCTGGCGGGTGTCAGTTTCTCCAACTTTAGTTGAACCGAGTGTGGCTACGCCCGGTCCTTGCGAAGGTTAAAACGACATCAACTTGACAAACTATCGTTGTGGTTTTGATGCATAGGTGAGATTGGTTCTTGCTTAAGCCCGTAGCAGCCACGTAAAACTTGCAACAAACAAAGTAGAGGACGTCTAACTTGTTTTTGCAGGGCATGTTGTGATGTGATATGGTCAAGACATGATGCTAAATTTTATTGTATGAGATGATCATGTTTTGTAACCGAGTTATCGGCAACCGGCAGGAGCCGTATGGTTGTCGCTTTATTGTATGCAATGCAATCGCCCTATAATGCTTTACTTTACCACTAAGCGGTAGCGATAGTCGTAGAAGCATAATATTGGCGAGACGACAACGATGCTACGATGGAGATCAAGGTGTCGCGCCGGTGACGATGGTGATCATGACGGTGCTTCGAAGATGGAGATCACAAGCACAAGATGATGATGGCCATATCATATCACTTATATTGATTGCATGTGATGTTTATCTCTTATGCATCTTATCTTGCTTTGATTGACGGTAGCATTTTAAGATGATCTCTCACTAATTATCAAGAAGTGTTCTCCCTGAGTATGCACCGTTGCGAAAGTTCTTCGTGCTGAGACACCACGTGATGATCGGGTGTGATAGGCTCTACGTTCAAATACAACGGGTGCAAAACAGTTGCACACGCGGAATACTTAGGTTATACTTGACGAGCCAAGCATATACAGATATGGCCTCGGAACACGGAGACCGAAAGGTCGAGCGTGAATCATATAGTAGATATGATCAACATAATGATGTTCACCATTGAAACTACTCCATCTCACGTGATGATTGGACATGGTTTAGTTGATGTGGATCACGTGATCACTTAGAAGATTAGAGGGATGTCTATCTAAGTGGGAGTTCTTAAGTAATATGATTAATTGAACTTAAATTTATCATGAACTTAGTCCCTGATAGTATCTTGCTTGTTTATGTTGATTGTAGATAGATGGCCCGTGCTGTTGTTCCGTTGAATTTTAATGCGTTCCTTGAGAAAGCAAAGTTGAAAGATGATGGTAGCAATTACACGGACTGGGTCCGTAACTTGAGGATTATCCTCATTGCTGCATAGAAGAGTTACGTCCTGGAAGCACCGCTGGGTGCCAGGCCTGCTGCTGATGCAACTGACGACGTTAAGAATGTCTGGCAGAGCAAAGCTGATGACTACTCAATAGTTCAATGTGCCATGCTTTACGGCTTAGAACCGGGACTTCAACGACGTTTTGAACGTCATGGGGCATATGAGATGTTCCAAGAGTTGAAGTTAATATTCTAACAGAATGCCCGGATTGAGAGATATGAAGTCTCCAATAAGTTCTATAGCTGCAAGATGGAGGAGAGTAGTTCTGTTAGTGAGCATATACTCAAAATGTCTGGGTATTGTAATCACTTGATTCAACTGGGAGTTAATCTTCCGGATGATTGCGTCATTGACAGAATTCTCCAATCACTTCCACCAAGCTACAAAGGCTTCGTGATGAACTATAATATGCAAGGGATGGATAAGACGATTCCCGAGCTCTTCGCAATGCTAAAAGCTGCGGAGGTAGAAATCAAGAAGGAGCATCAAGTGTTGATGGTCAACAAGACCACTAGTTTCAAGAAAAAGGGCAAAGGGAAAAAGAAGGGGAACTTCAAGAAGAACAGCAAGCAAGTTGCTGCTCAAGAGAAGAAACCCAAGTCTGGACCTAAGCCTGAAACTGAGTGCTTCTACTGCAAGCAGACTGGTCACTGGAAGCGGAACTGCCCCAAGTATTTGGCGGATAAGAAGGATGGCAAGGTGAACAAAGGTATATGTGATATACATGTTATTGATGTGTACCTTACTAATACTCGCAGTAGTACCTGGGTATTTGATATTGGTTCTATTGCTAATATTTGCAACTCGAAACAGGGACTACGGATTAAGCGAAGATTGGCTAAGGACGAGGTGACGATGCGCGTGGGAAATGGTTCCAAAGTCGATGTGATCGCGGTCGGCACGCTACCTCTACATCTACCTTCGGGATTAGTTTTAGACCTAAATAATTGTTATTTGGTGCCAGCGTTGAGCATGAACATTACATCTGGATCTTGTTTAATGCGAGACGGTTATTCATTTAAATCCAAGAATAATGGTTGTTCTATTTATATGAGTAATATCTTTTATGGTCATGCACCCTTAAGGAATGGTCTATTCTTATTGAATCTCGATAGTAGTGACACACATATTCATAATATTGAAGCCAAAAGATGCAGAGTTGATAATGATAGTGCAACTTATTTGTTGCACTGCCGTTTAGGTCATATCGGTGTAAAGCGCATGAAGAAACTCCATACTGATGGACTTTTGGAACCACTTGATTATGAATCACTTGGTACTTGCGAACCGTGCCTCATGGGCAAGATGACTAAAACACCGTTCTCCGGTACTATGGGGAGAGCAATAGATTTGTTGGAAATCATACATACAGATGTATGTGGTCCGATGAATATTGAAGCTCGTGGCGGATATCGTTATTTTCTCACCTTCACAGATGATTTAAGCAGATATGGGTATATCTACTTAATGAAACACAAGTCTGAAACATTTGAAAAGTTCAAAGAATTTCAGAGTGAAGTGGAAAATCATCGTAACAAGAAAATAAAGTTTCTACGATCTGATCGTGGAGGAGAATATTTGAGTTACGAGTTTGGTCTACATTTGAAACAATGCGGAATAGTTTCGCAACTCACGCCACCTAGAACACCACAACGTAATGGTGTGTCTGAACGTCGTAATCGTACTTTACTTGATATGGTGCGATCTATGATGTCTCTTACAGATTTACCGTTATCATTTTGGGGTTATGCTTTAGAGACGGCCGCATTCACGTTAAATAGAGCACCATCGAAATCCGTTGAGACGACGCCTTATGAACTATGGTTTGGCAAGAAACCAAAGTTGTCGTTTATAAAAGTTTGGGGCTGCGATGCTTATGTCAAAAAGCTTCAACCTGATAAGCTCGAACCCAAATCGGAGAAATGTGTCTTCATAGGATATCTAAAGGAAACTATTGGATACAACTTCTATCACAAATCCAAAGGCAAAACTTTTGTTGCTAAATTCGGAAACTTTCTAGAGAAGGAGTTTCTCTCAAAAGAAGTGAGTGGGAGAAAAGTAGAACTTGATGAGGTAACTGTACCTGCTCCCCTATTGGGAAATAGCACATCACAGGAACCGGTTTCTGCGACGTCTAAACCAATTGGTGAGGAAGTTAATGATGATGATCATGCAACTTCAGATCAAGTTACTACAGAACCTCGTAGATCAACCAGAGTAAGATCCGCACCAGAGTGGTACGGCAATCCTGTTCTGGAAGTCATGCTACTAGATCATGATGAACCTACAAACTATGAAGAAACGATGGTGAGCCCAGATTCCGCAAAATGGCTAGAAGCCATGAAATCTGAGATGGGATCCATGTATGGCAACAAAGTATGGACTTTGGTTGACTTGCCCGATGGTCGGCAAGCAATACAGAATAAATGGATCTTCAAGAAGAAGACTGACGCTGACGGTAATGTTACTGTCTACAAAGCTCGACTTGTCGCAAAAGGTTTTCGACAAGTTCAAGGAATTGACTACGATGAGACCTTATCACCCGTAGCCATGCTTAAGTCTGTCCGAATCATGTTAGCAATTGCCGCATTTTACGATTATGAAATTTGGCAGATGGATGTAAAAACTGCATTCCTGAATGGATTTCTGGAAGAAGAGTTGTATATGATGCAACCTGAAGGTTTTGTCGATCCAAAAGGAGCTAACAAAGTGTGCAAGCTCCAGCGATCCATTTATGGACTGGTGCAAACCTCTTGGAGTTGGAATAAACGCTTTGATAGTGTGATCAAAGCATTTGGGTTTGTACAGACTTTTGGAGAAGCCTGTAGTTACAAGAAAGTGAGTGGGAGCTCTGTAGCATTTCTGATATTATATGTAGATGACATATTACTAATCGGAAATGATATAGAATTTCTGGATAGCATAAAGGGATACTTGAATAAGAGTTTTTCAATGAAAGACCTCGGTGAAGCTGCTTACATATTGGGCATCAAGATCTATAGAGATAGATCAAGACGCTTAATTGGACTTTCACAAAGCACATACCTTGACAAAGTTTTGAAAAAGTTCAAAATGGATCAAGCAAAGAAAGGGTTCTTGCCTGTGTTACAAGGTGTGAAGTTGAGTAAGACTCAATGCCCGACCACTGCAGAAGATAGAGAGAAAATGAAAGATGTTCCATATGCTTCAGCCATAGGCTCTATCATGTATGCAATGCTGTGTACCAGACCTGATGTGTGTCTTGCTATAAGTCTAGCAGGGAGGTACCAAAGTAATCCAGGAGTGGATCACTGGACAGCGGTCAAGAACATCCTGAAATACCTGAAAAGGACTAAGGATATGTTTCTCATATATGGAGGTGACAAAGAGATCATCGTAAACGGTTACGTTGATGCAAGCTTTGACACTGATCCGGACGATTCTAAATCGCAAACCGGATACGTGTTTACATTAAACGGTGGAGCTGTCAGTTGGTGCAGTTCTAAACAAAGCGTCGTGGCGGGATCTACATGTGAAGCGCAGTACATAGCTGCTTCGGAAGCAGCAAATGAAGGAGTCTGGATGAAGGAGTTCATATCCGATCTAGGTGTCATGCCTAGTGCATCGGGTCCAATGAAAATCTTTTGTGACAATACTGGTGCAATTGCCTTGGCAAAGGAATCCAGATTTCACAAAAGAACCAAGCACATCAAGAGACGCTTCAATTCCATCCGGGATCTAGTCCAGGTGGGAGACATAGAGATTTGCAAGATACATACGGATCTGAATGTAGCAGACCCGTTGACTAAGCCTCTTCCACGAGCAAAACATGATCAGCACCAAAACTCCATGGGTGTTAGAATCATTACTGTGTAATCTAGATTATTAACTCTAGTGCAAGTGGGAGACTGAAGGAAATATGCCCTAGAGGCAATAATAAAGTTATTATTTATTTCCTCATATATCATGATAAATGTTTATTATTCATGCTAGAATTGTATTAGCCGGAAACATAATACATGTGTGAATATATAAACAAACAGAGTGTCACTAGTATGCCTCTACTTGACTAGCTCGTTAATCAAAGATGGTTATGTTTCCTAACCATGAACAAAGAGTTGTTATTTGATTAACGAGGTCACATCATTAGTTGAATGATCTGATTGACATGACCCATTCCATTAGCTTAGCACCCGATCGTTTAGTATGTTGCTATTGCTTTCTTCATGACTTATACATGTTCCTATGACTATGAGATTATGCAACTCCCGTTTACTGTAGGAACACTTTGTGTGCCACCAAACATCACAACGTAACTGGGTGATTATAAAGGTGCTCTACAGGTGTTTCCGAAAGTACTTGTTGGGTTGGCGTATTTCGAGATTAGGATTTGTCACTCCGATAGTCAGAGAGGTATCTCTGGGCCCTCTCGGTAATGCACATCACATAAGCCTTGCAACTAATGTGTTAGTTGCGAGATGATGTATTACAGAACGAGTAAAGAGACTTGCCGGTAACGAGATTGAACTAGGTATTGAGATACCGACGATCGAATCTCGGGCAAGTAACATACCGAGGACAAAGGGAACGACGTATGTTGTTATGCGGTCTGACCGATAAAGATCTTCGTAGAATATGTAGGAGCCAATATGGGCATCCAGGTCCCGCTATTGGTTATTGACCGGAGACGTGTCTCGGTCATGTCTACATTGTTCTCGAACCGTAGGGTCCGCACTCTTAACGTTACGATGACAGTTATTATGAGTTTATGCATTTTGATGTACTGAAGGTTGTTCGGAGTCCCGGATGTGATCACGGACATGACGAGGAGTCTCGAAATAGTCGAGACATAAAGATCGATATATTGGAAGCCTATATTTGGACATCGGAATTGTTCCAGGTGAAATCGGCATTTTATCGGAGTACCGAGGGGTTACCGGAACCCCCCGGGGGGTTATTGGGCCTTAATGGGCTTTAGTGGAGAAGAGAGAGGGCAGCCAGGAAGTGGCGCGCGGCCCTCCTTGCCCTAGTCCGAATTGGACAAGGGAAGGGGGCGCGGCCCCCCTCTCCTTCCTTCTCCCTTCCTCCTCCTTCCCCTCTTGTCCTAGTTGGAATAGGAAAGGGAGGGGCAAACCTACTTGGAGTAGGTTTCCCCCTCCTTGATGCGCCCCCTCTAGGCCGGCCGCCCCCTCCCCCTTGCTCCTTTATATACGGGGGCAGGGGGGCACCCCATGACACACAAGTTGATCTTCGTGATCGTTCCTTAGCCGTGTGCGGTGCCCCCCTCCACCATATTCCACCTCGGTCATATCGTTGCGGTGCTTAGGCAAAGCCCTGCGTCGGTAGAACATCATCTTCGTCATCACGCCGTCGTGCTGACGGAACTCATCCCCGAAGCTTTGCTGGATCGGAGCCCGGGGAGCGTCATCGAGCTGAACGTGTGCTAAGAACTCGGAGGTGCCGGAGTAACGGTGCTTGGATCGGTTGGACCGGGAAGACGTACGACTACTTCCTCTACGTTGCGTCAACGCTTCCGCTTCGGTCTATGAGGGTACGTAGATAACACTCTCCCCTCTCGTTGCTATGCATCACCATGATCTTGCGTGTGCGTAGGAATTTTTTTGAAATTACTACGTTCCCCAACACTAACCCATGGAGGAAGTGGGACACAAATACTACCCTCTCGCCGGATTTGGGGGTGGGAATAACCTTCCCCTCGGAGGGAAGTCGACGAAGGATTTCTAGGGTCAGATACCTCGCCACGCGGAGCTTCGCAATATACTCCTCCGTGACAGAAGAGGCCACCCACCGGCCTAAACGCCTGAACCCGGACATGATTGGGGCTGGTGGTGATTGGAACCCGAGGGCTAGAACTCGAGGTGGCTGGGGTTGAGGAAGAAGCACGCGTAGAAGAGAAAGACAAGTCTGGGTCCCTATATAAAGGCCCAGAATATTGAGCACCCCTCCTGGGTCTCGAAACTTACCTATCCTCAAAGAGTTGTACCCAGGGGACGGTTGGGTTACCCACGCCTACATTATTGAAAATCCCGTGAATATGGGACACGATCCCTGTTTTGACAAGACGTGCTGATAAAACTGCGTCCCGAGACGTGGGGCGAGGGGCTAGCCAACGATTGGAAATAATAACCGGGCAGGCATAATGCAATGTCATAAACAGTTGTCAGCGGGTCGGACATGTGGAATATTGTATTCTCTGCAATTACATACACGGGTCCGGATATACTTACTACATCCGAAGACTATTCTAGAGTTCGGAAGGAGGGAACCCACCTTGCAATGCCGAAGACAAATCAGTGCGCCGGACTCCTCGTCATTGAAGCCAGGTTCAGGGGCTACTGAGGGAGTCCTGGAATAAGGGGTCCTCGGGCGTCCGGCCTATTATTCATTGGGCCAGACTAATGGGCTGTGAAGATATGAAGGCTGAAGACTATACCCGTGTCTGGATTGGACTCTACTTGGCGTGGAAGGCATGCTTGGCGACCGACTATGAAGATTCCCTCTTATGTAACCGACCCCATGTGACCCTAGATCTCTCCGATGCCTATATAAACCGGAGAGCATAGTTCAGATAGGGATACTCATTACCATATTCACATAGGCTAGACTTCTAGGGTTTAGCCATTACAATCTCGTGGTAGATCAACTCTTATAACACTCATATTCATCAAGATCAATCAAGCAGGAAGTAGGGTATTACCTCCATAGAGAGGGCCCGAACCTGGATAAACATCGTGTCCCCTGTATCCTGTTACCATCGATCCTAGACGCATAGTTCGGGACCCCCTACTCGAGATCCGCCGGTTTTGACACCGACAGACACCGCAAGATTGAACCCAAAACAAAGCACCTCTCCCATTGAAAGAAAAATCAATATAGTTGGCCAAACCAAATCGATAGATCAGAGAGAAATACAAAGCTATCTTAATCATGCATAAAAGAGTTTAGTGAAGACTCAAATAATATTCATAGATAATCTGATCATAAATCCATAATTCATTGGATCTCAACAAACGCACCGCAAAAGAAGATTACATCGAATGGATCTCCACGAACATCGTGGAGAACATTGTATTGAAGATCAAAGAGAAAGAAGAAGCCATCTAGCTACTAGGTATGGACCTGTAGGTCTGTGGTAAACTACTCACACATCATCAGAAGGGCAGCAAGGTTGATGTAGAAGCCCTCCGTGATAGAATCCCCCTCCAACAGAGTATCGGAAAAGGCCCCAAGATGGGATCTCACGAGGACAGAAGCTTGTAGTGGCGGAAAAGTATTTTTGGTGTGCCCTCTGGTATACGAGGAATATTTGGGTATTTATGGAACTAAGATTAGGGTTGGAGGAGCCACGGGGGGCCCACAAGCTCATAGGGCACCCCCTAGGGCGCGCCTGGTGAGCTTGTGGCTCACCCGTGGGTCTTCTAGCCTCCTACCGAAGCTTCCTAGGTGTCTTCTGGTCCAAGAAAAATCGCCTAAAAGTTTTGTTCCATTTGGTATTGATTTTCTATAAAAGACAAAAATATGAAAAAAAAAACAGCAACTGACACTGGGCACTAGGTTAATAGGTTAGTCCCAAAAAATAATATAAAAGAGCATAATAATGCATATAAAACATCCAAGATGGATAATATAATAGCATGAAACAATAAAAAAATATAGATACCTTGGAGACGTATCAAGGCGTCATGCCAAAGATGTGGACAAGCCCAATAGCCGCCTCCATGCTACCTAGGTAGCACCATCAACCACCTCATACGACGATTGTATCGTCGCACCGCTTCACAACCACGCCACTCAAGGAACGTCACCAGCCATGTGAGTCTTCAACATGCCACCTCGTGGCCACACCACTAGGAGAAACATGAGACATTAATGTTCTCCTAGATTAAAGAGGGCATATGTGGGATTTTAAGATGCCTACACCTTTATAATCTGATTGGTACGTCAAAACGTATTTGGTACGGCTAGTGCGGTAAGCAACAAGGCTATTTTACATGCCGAGTACAAGGGAAAGTTGCGTGCGGGTCCTACAAATGGACGAGGTGGTCTCTAAAGACCCTTTAGATACTCTGTCATGCTTGTATGCTGCTTTTCTCCTTGGTGTATTGTCCTTGGAGAGGATAATCGCTCGGTGTTGAAATGATAGGCCTCGAAAAGAGGCCTAGGCACAGTTGAAAAGGTGACGCGGGTTGTAAAGAACCTGGAAAAAATAAAAATAAAAGTAAAAAGGAAAATATGAGTGTCTGGATATGGTCTAGCCGTATTGTGGAATTTATCTTTATGATGCCTCCATATTTGCCCATGGTATCTTTAGTGCGTAGTTATGTATGCGTGGCGCATGGTCCACAATTCGGTTGGAGCTGAGATGGAGGCTGGATTTCTAATTGAGCTCCTGACGAGCTGGGTTGTCGCCCTGCAGTGTAGTCCGGACTCGTTTAATAGCGCCCGGGGGCTTGGCCACCGATGTAGTATTTGGCTTGATAAGGCCGCCCTGTACTTCCGCTGCCAAGGCCGCGATGTGCTCCTCGGTATGGAGGGAGCATTCCATGTTTCCATTAACTGTTGTAATGCCGCGTGGTCCGGGCATCTTGAGTTTGAGATAAGCATAGGGCGGGACCGCATTGAAGCGAGCAAACGCGCTTCGTCCGAGCAATGCGTGATAGCCACTGCGGAAGGGGACGGTGTCGAAGATCAAGTCTTTGCTTTGGAAGTTGTCCGGCGAACCGAAGACGACCTCCAATGTGATTGAGCCCGTGCAGCGGGCCTCTATACCAGGTATTACTCCTTTAAAGGTAGTTTTGGTGGGCTTGATCCTTGACGGATCAATACCCATTTTGCGGATTGTATCCTCATAGAGCAGGTTAAGGCTGCTACCGCCATCCATGAGGACTCGCGTAAGGTGGAATCCATCAATGATTGGGTCGAGGACTAGTGCGACCGAACCTCCGTAACAGATACTGTTCGGATGGTCTCTGCGATCAAAGGTGATCGGACATGCTGACCATGGGTTGAATTTAGGGGCAACTGGTGTTGGAAATATGCCCTAGAGGCAATAATAAAAGCATTATTATTATATTTCCTTGTTCATGATAATTGTCTTTATTCGTGCTATAATTGTGTTATCCGGAAATCGTAATACATGTGTGAATAACAGACAACAATATGTCCCTAGTGAGCCTCTAGTTGACTAGCCCGTTGATCGACAGATAGTCATGGTTTCCTGACTATGGACATTGGATGTCATCGATAACGGGATCACATCATTAGGAGAATGATGTGATGGACAAGACCCAATCCTAAACATAGCATAAGATCGCATAGTTCCTTTGCTAGAGTTTTCCAATGTCAAGTATCCTTTCCTTAGACCATGAGATCGTGTAACTCCCGGATACCGTAGGAGTGCTTTGGGTGTGCCAAACGTCACAACGTAATTGGGTGACTATAAAGGTATACTACGGGTATCTCTGAAAGTGTCTGTTGGGTTGACATGGATCGAGACTGGGATTTGTCACTCCGCTTGACGGAGAGGTATCACCGGGCCCTCTCGGTAATGCATCATCACAATGAGCTCAATGTGATCAAAGTGTTTGATCACGGGATCATGCATTACGGTACGAGAAAAGTGACTTGCCGGTAACGAGATTGAACGAGGTATTGGGATACCGACGATCGAATCTCGGGCAAGTAAAATACCGATTGACAAAGGGAATCGTATACGGGATTAATTGAATCCTTGACATCGTGGTTCATCCGATGAGATCATAGTGGAGCATGTGGGAGCCAACATGGGTATCCAGATCCCGCTGTTGGTTATTGCCCGAGAGTCATCTCGGTCATGTCTGCATGTCTCCCGAACCCGTAGGGTCTACACACTTAAGGTTCGGTAACGCTAGGGTTGTGAAGATATGTATATGCAGTAACCCGAATGTTTTTCGGAGTCCCGGATGAGATCCCGGACGTCACGAGGAGTTTCGGAATGGTCCGGAGGTAAAGATTTATATATGGAAAGTCGTCATACGGACATCGGGACAAGTTTCGGGGTTATCGGTATTGTACCGGGACCACCGGAGGGTCCCGGGGGGTCCACCGGGTGGGGCCACTTATCCCGGAGGGCCCCATGGGCTATATGAGGGAGGGAACCAGCCCAAAGTGGGCTGGTGCGCCTCCCCCCAAGGGCCCATGCGCCTAGGGTTGGGGGCGAACCCTAAAGGGGGCGCCCCCCTTGCTTGGGGGGCAAGTCCCCCTCCCTGGCCGCCGCCCCCCTAGGAGATTCCATCTCCTAGGGCCGGCGCCCCCCCAAGGGGTTATATAAAGGGGGGAGGGGAGGGGGGGCTGTACACCTTTTACCCTGGCGCCTCCCTCTCCCTCTCCAACACCTCATCCTCCTCCGTAAGAGCTCGGCGAAGCCCTGTCGGAGTACTGCGGCTCCACCATCACCACGCCGTCGTGCTGCTGCTGGAGTCTTCTTCCCCAACCTCTCCTTTGCCTTGCTGGATCAAGAAGAAGGAGACGTTACGCTGACCGTACGTGTGTTGAACGCGGAGGTGCCGTGCTTTCGGTGCTAGGATCTCCGGTGATTTGGATCACGGTGTGTACGACTACTTCATCCCCGTTCGTTGAACGCTTCCGCTCGCGATCTACAAAGTGGTATGTAGATGCAATCTCTCTATCCCATGACTCGTTGCTAGATGAACTCATAGATGGATCTTGGTGAAACCGTAGGAAAAATTTTAATTTTCTGCAACGTTCCCCAACAGTGGCATCATGAGCTAGGTCTATGCGTAGTTCTCTATTGCACGAGTAGAACACAATTTGTTGTGGGCGTAGATGTTGTCAACTTTTCTTGCCGCTACTAGTCTTATCTTGCTTCAGCGGTATTGTGGGATGAAGCGGCCCGGACCAACCTTACACGTACGCTTACGTGAGACCGGTTCCACCGACTAACATGCACTAGTTGCATAAGGTGGATGGCGGGTGTCTGTCTCTCCCACTTTAGTTGGAGCGGATTCGATGAAAAGGGTCCTTATGAAGGGTAAATAGAAGTTGACAAATCACGTTGTGGTTTTCACGTAGGTAAGAAAACGTTCTTGCTAGAACCCTAATTCAGCCACGTAAAACTTGCAGCAACAATTAGAGGACGTCTAACTTGTTTTTGCAGCAAGTGCTTTGTGATATGATATGGCCAAAGTTGTGATGAATGATGAATGATCTATATGTGATGTATGAGATGTTCATGCTATTGTAATAGGAATCACGACTTGCATGTCGATGAGTATGACAACTGGCAGGAGCCATAGGAGTTGTCTTTATTTTTGTATGACCTGCGTGTCATTGAGAAACGCCATGTAAATTACTTTACTTTATTGCTAAACGCGTTAGCCATAGTAGTAGAAGTAATAGTTGGCGAGCAACTTCATGGAGACACGATGATAAAGATCATGATGATGAAGATCATGGTGTCAAGCCGGTGACAAGATGATCATGGAGCCCCAAGATGGAGATCGAAGGAGCTATGTGATATTGGCCATATCATGTCACGTTTATTATTTGATTGCATGTGATGTTTATCATGTTTTGCATCTTGTTTACTTAGAACGACAGTAGTAAATAAGATGATCCCTCATACTAATTTCAAGAAAGTGTTCCCCCTAACTGTGCACCGTTGCGACAGTTCGTTGTTTCGAAGCACCACGTGATGATCGGGTGTGATAGATTCTAACGTTCACATACAACGGGTGTAAGACAGATTTACACACGCAAAACACTTAGGTTGACTTGACGAGCCTAGCATGTACAGACATGGCCTCGGAACACAGAAGACCGAAAGGTCGAGCATGAGTTGTATAGAAGATACGATCAACATGAAGATGTTCACCGATGTTGACTAGTCCGTCTCACGTGATGATCGGACACGGCCTAGTTGACTCGGATCATGTAATACTTAGATGACTAGAAGAGGGATGTCTATCTAAGTGGGAGTTCATTAAATAATTTGATTAAATGAACTTTATTATCATGAACTTAGTCTAAATATTTACAATGTGTCTTGTAGATCAAATGGCCAACGTAGTCCTCAACTTCAACGCGTTCCTAGAGAAAACCAAGCTGAAAGACGATGGTAGCAACTATACGGACTGGGTCCGGAACCTGAGGATCATCCTCATAGCTGCCAAGAAAGATTATGTCCTACGAGCACCGCTGGGTGACGCACCTATTCTCCCTGCAGAACAAGACGTTATGAACGCTTGGCAGTCACGCTGCGATGATTACTCCCTCGTTCAGTGCGGCATGCTTTACAGCTTAGAGCCGGGGCTCCAAAAGCGTTTTGAGAGACATGGAGCATATGAGATGTTCGAAGAGCTGAAAATGGTTTTCCAAGCTCATGCCCGGGTCGAGAGATATGAAGTCTCCGACAAATTCTTTAGCTGTAAGATGGAGGAAAATAGCTCTGTCAGTGAACACATACTCAAAATGTTTGGGTTGCACAACCGCTTGACTCAACTGGAAGTTAATCTCCCGGATGAAGCGGTCATTGACAGAATCCTCCAGTCGCTTCCACCTAGCTACAAGAGCTTTGTGATGAACTACAATATGCAGGGGATGGTAAAGACCATTCCTGAGGTATATGCTATGCTGAAATCAGCAGAGGTAGAAATCAAGAAGGAGCATCAAGTGTTGATGGTGAATAAAACCACTAAGTTCAAGAAGGGCAAGGGTAAAAAGAACTTCAAGAAGGACGGCAAGGAAGTTGCCGCACCCGGTAAGCAAGTTGCCGGGAAGAAGCCAAAGAATGGACCCAAGCCCGAGACTGAGTGCTTTTATTGCAAGGGAAGTGGTCACTGGAAGCGGAACTGCCCCAAATACTTAGCGGACAAGAAGGCCGGCAAAACAAAAGGTATATGTGATATACATGTAATTGATGTGTACCTTACCAGTACTCGTAGTAGCTCTTGGGTATTTGATACCGGTGCAGTTGCTCACATTTGTAACTCAAAACAGGAGCTGCGGAATAAACGGAGACTGGCGAAGGACGAGGTGACGATGCGCGTCGGGAATGGTTCCAAGGTCGATGTGATCGCCGTCGGCACGCTGCCTCTACATTTACCTACGGGATTAGTTTTAAACCTCAATAATTATTATTTAGTGCCAAGTTTGAGCATGAACATTGTGTCTGGATCTCGTTTAATTCAAGATGGCTACTCATTTAAATCTGAGAATAATGGTTGTTCTATTTATATGAGAGATATGTTTTATGGTCATGCTCCGATGGTTAATGGTTTATTCTTAATGAATCTCGTACGTGATGATACACATATTCATAGTGTGAATACCAAAAGAGTTAAAGTTGATAACAATAGTCCCACATATTTGTGGCACTGCCGCCTTGGTCACATAGGTGTCAAACGCATGAAGAAGCTCCATGCAGATGGACTTTTAGAGTCTCTTGATTATGAATCATTTGACACGTGCGAACCATGCCTCATGGGTAAAATGACCAAGACTCCGTTCTCAGGAACAATGGAGCGAGCAACCAACTTATTGGAAATCATACATACTGATGTGTGCGGTCCAATGAGTGTTGAGGCTCGCGGTGGCTATCGTTATGTTCTCACCCTCACTGATGACTTGAGTAGATATGGGTATGTCTACTTAATGAAACACAAGTCTGAGACCTTTGAAAAGTTCAAGGAATTTCAGAGTGAGGTTGAAAATCAACGTGAGAGAAAGATCAAGTTTCTACGATCAGATCGTGGAGGAGAATACTTGAGTCACGAATTTGGCACACACTTAAGAAAATGTGGAATAGTGTCACAACTCACGCCGCCTGGAACACCTCAGCGTAATGGTGTGTCTGAACGTCGTAATCGCACTCTATTAGATATGGTGCGATCTATGATGTCTCTTACCGACTTATCGCTATCTTTTTGGGGCTATGCTTTAGAGACTGCCGCATTCACTTTAAATAGGGCTCCGTCGAAATCCGTTGAGACGACACCGTATGAATTATGGTTTGGGAAGAAACCTAAGCTGTCGTTTCTAAAAGTTTGGGGATGCGATGCTTATGTCAAGAAACTTCAACCTGAAAAGCTCGAACCCAAGTCGGAAAAATGCGTCTTCATAGGATACCCTAAAGAAACTGTTGGGTATACCTTCTACCTCAGATCCGAAGGCAAGATCTTTGTTGCCAAGAATGGATCCTTTCTAGAGAAAGAGTTTCTCTCGAAAAAAGTAAGTGGGAGGAAAGTAGAACTTGATGAAGTGTTACCTCTTGAACCGGAAAATGGCGAAACTCAAGAAAACGTTTCTGAGGTGCCTGCACCGACTAGAGAGGAAATTAATGATGATGATCAAGATACTTCTAATCAAGCTCCTACTGAAATTCGAAGGTCCACAAGGACACGTTCCGCACCAGAGTGGTACGGGAACCCTGTCTTGGAAATCATGTTGTTAGACAACGGTGCACCTTCGAACTATGAGGAAGCAATGGCGGGCCCGGATTCCGACAAATGGCTAGAAGCCATGAAATCCGAGATAGGATCCATGTATGAAAACGAAGTATGGACTTTGACTGACTTGCCCGTTGAGCGGCGAGCCATAGAAAATAAATGGATCTTTAAGAAGAAGACAGACGCGGATGGTAATGTGACCATCTATAAAGCTCGGCTTGTCGCTAAGGGTTATCGACAAGTTCAAGGGGTTGACTACGATGAGACTTTCTCATCGGTAGCGAAGCTGAAGTCCATCCGAATCATGTTAGCGATTGCCGCATTCTATGATTATGAAATATGGCAAATGGACGTCAAAACGGCATTCCTTAATGGTTTCCTTAAGGAAGAATTGTATATGATGCAGCCGGAAGGTTTTGTCGATCCTAAGAACGCTGACAAGGTGTGCAAGCTCCAACGCTCGATTTATGGGCTGGTGCAAGCATCTCGGAGTTGGAACATTCGCTTTGATGAGATGATCAAAGCGTTTGGGTTTACACAGACTTATGGAGAAGCCTGTGTTTACAAGAAAGTGAGTGGGAGCGCTGTAGCATTTCTCATATTATATGTAGACGACATACTTTTGATGGGAAATGATATAGAACTCTTGGACAGCATTAAGGCCTACTTGAATAAAAGTTTTTCAATGAAGGACCTTGGAGAAGCTGCTTATATATTAGGCATCAAGATCTATAGAGATAGATCGAGACGCCTCATAGGTCTTTCACAAAGCACATACCTTGATAAAATATTGAAGAAGTTCAATATGGATCAATCTAAGAAAGGGTTCTTACCTGTGTTACAAGGTGTGAAATTGAGCTCAGCTCAATGTCCGACCACGGCAGAAGATATAGAAGAGATGAGCGTCATCCCCTATGCCTCAGCCATAGGTTCTATTATGTATGCCATCCTGTGTACCAGACCTGATGTAAACCTTGCCGTAAGTTTGTAGGTAGGTACCAAAGTAATCCCGGCAAGGAACACTGGACAACGGTCAAGAATATCCTGAAGTACCTGAAAAGGACTAAGGAAATGTTTCTCGTTTATGGAGGTGACGAAGAGCTCGTCATAAAAGGTTACGTCGACGCTAGCTTCGACACATATCTGGATGACTCTAAGTCACAAACCAGATACGTGTATATTTTGAATGGTGGGGCAGTAAGCTGGTGCAGTTGCAAGCAAAGCGTCGTGGCGGGATCTACATGTGAAGCGGAGTACATGGCAGCCTCGGAGGCAACACATGAAGCAATTTGGTTGAAGGAGTTCATCACCGACCTCGGAGTCATACCCAATGCGTCGGGGCCAATCAAGCTCTTCTGTGACAACACTGGAGCTATTGCACTTGCCAAGGAGCCCAGGTTTCACAAGAAGACCAGGCACATCAAGCGTCTCTTCAACTCCATTCATGAAAATGTTCAAGATGGAGACATAGAGATTTGTAAAGTGCACACGGATCTGAATGTCGCAGATCCGTTGACTAAACCTCTCCCTAAGGCAAAACATGATCAGCACCAGAACTCTATGGGTGTTCGATTCATCACAATGTAACTAGATTATTGACTCTAGTGCAAGTGGGAGACTGTTGGAAATATGCCCTAGAGGCAATAATAAAAGCATTATTATTATATTTCCTTGTTCATGATAATTGTCTTTATTCGTGCTATAATTGTGTTATCCGGAAATCGTAATACATGTGTGAATAACAGACAACAATATGTCCCTAGTGAGCCTCTAGTTGACTAGCCCGTTGATCGACAGATAGTCATGGTTTCCTGACTATGGACATTGGATGTCATCGATAACAGGATCACATCATTAGGAGAATGATGTGATGGACAAGACCCAATCCTAAACATAGCATAAGATCGCATAGTTCGTTTGCTAGAGTTTTCCAATGTCAAGTATACTTTCCTTAGACCATGAGATCGTGTAACTCCCGGATACCGTAGGAGTGCTTTGGGTGTGCCAAACGTCACAACGTAACTGGGTGACTATAAAGGTATACTACGGGTATCTCTGAAAGTGTCTGTTGGGTTGACATGGATCGAGACTGGGATTTGTCACTCCGCTTGACGGAGAGGTATCACCGAGCCCTCTCGGTAATGCATCATCACAATGAGCTCAATGTGATCAAAGTGTTTGATCACGGGATCATGCATTACGGTACGAGAAAAGTGACTTGCCGGTAACGAGATTGAACGAGGTATTGGGATACCGACGATCGAATCTCGGGCAAGTAAAATACCGATTGACAAAGGGAATCGTATACGGGATTAATTGAATCCTTGACATCGTGGTTCATCCGATGAGATCATCGTGGAGCATGTGGGAGCCAACATGGGTATCCAGATCCCGCTGTTGGTTATTGCCCGAGAGTCGTCTCGGTCATGTCTGCATGTCTCCCGAACCCGTAGGGTCTACACACTTAAGGTTCGGTAACGCTAGGGTTGTGAAGATATGTATATGCAGTAACCCGAATGTTGTTCGGAGTCCCGAATGAGATCCCGGACGTCACGAGGAGTTTCGGAATGGTCCGGAGGTAAGGATTTATATATGGAAAGTCGTCATACGGACATCGGGACAAGTTTCGGGGTTATCGGTATTGTACCGGGACCACCGGAGGGTCCCGGGGGGTCCACCGGGTGGGGCCACTTATCCCGGAGGGCCCCATGGGCTGTATGAGAGAGGGAACCAGCCCAAAGTGGGCTGGTGCGCCTCCCCCCCAAGGGCCCATGCGCCTAGGGTTGGGGGCGAACCCTAAAGGGGGCGCCCCCTTGCTTGGGGGGCAAGTCCACCTCCCTGGCCGCCGCCCCCCCCCCTAGGAGATTCCATCTCCTAGGGCCGGCGCCCCACCCCCCAAGGGGTTATATAAAGGGGGGAGGGGAGGGGGGGTTGTACACCTTTTGCCCTGGCGCCTCCCTCTCCCTCTCCAACACCTCATCCTCCTCCGTAAGAGCTCGGCGAAGCCCTGTCGGAGTACTGCGGCTCCACCATCACCACGCCGTCGTGCTGCTACTGGAGTCTTCTTCCCCAACCTCTCCTTTGCCTTGCTGGATCAAGAAGAAGGAGACGTTACGCTGACCGTACGTGTGTTGAACGCGGAGGTGCCGTGCTTTCGATGCTAGGATCTCCGGTGATTTGGATCACGGTGTGTACGACTACTTCATCCCCGTTCGTTGAACGCTTCCGCTCGCGATCTACAAAGTGGTATGTAGATGCAATCTCTCTCTCCCATGACTCGTTGCTAGATGAACTCATAGATGGATCTTGGTGAAACCGTAGGAAAAATTTTAATTTTCTGCAACGTTCCCCAACAACTGGCACTATCGCGTAGACGTCCCTTAGCGCGCGTTTGCACTCCCGCTTGGGGATGTGGGTGACGTATATCATATTCACCGTCTTGACTTCGGGGGAAAATTTCTTCTGACCCCCTGTTTTTGGTGGACGGGGCTCCTCGTCGTCGTCCTTGCTGGGCGACCCTTTCTCCTTATGTTCGGTATTTAACTTACCGACCTATTTAAAGACCCAACAACTTCGGTTGGTATGATTGGCAGGCTTGTCGGGGGTGCCGTGAATCTGATAGGGTCGATCGAGTATTCGGTCCAAGCTGGATGAGCCCTCTCTGTTTCTTTTGAATGGCTTCTTCCGCTGACCGGACTTGGAGCCGCAGAATCCGGCGTTGACCGCCATCTCTTTGGTATTGTCATTATTGTTGCGGCACTTGTGTTTATTGCGTCGGGGCCTGCCATTGCTATTCCTGGCTTCGGAAGTGCCAGGTTCGCTTGCGTTGTTATTGCTACGGGCTAGCTAGCTATCTTCACCCGCGCAAAAGCGGTCCATGAGTGTTGTAAGGGCTGCCATTGATTTTGGCTTCTCTTGGCCAAGGTGTCGGGCAAGCCATTCGTCGCAAATGTTGTGTTTAAAGGCCGCTAGGGCTTCGGCATCCGGACAGTCGACAATTTGGTTCTTTTTAATTAGGAACCTAGTCCAGAATTTCTTGGCCGACTCTCCGGGCTGCTGGACTATATGAATTAAGTCATCGGCGTTTGGAGACCGGATATAAGTGCCCTGGAAGTTGTCTCTAAAGGCATCTTCCAAGTCTTCCCAGCTTCCGATAAAGTTTTCTTGGAGGCTGTTTAACCAGTGTCGGGCTGACCCCTTAAGTTTTAGGGGGAGGTATTTGATGGTGTGTAGATCGTCACCGCGTGCCATGTGAATGTGGAGAAGAAAGTCTTCAATCCATACCGCGGGATCTATTGTGACATCATATGATTCAATGTTCATGGGTTTAAACCCTTCTAGGAACTGGTGCTCCATTACCTCATCGGTGAAGCATAGGGGGTGTGCGGCGCCTCTGTATCGGGCCATGTCATGACGCAGTTTGAATCAAGTCCGTATGCGGTTTTTGGTCCGGGCGTGGTTGTGCTTGCCGTGCCAGGCTTGATAGCCATCCTCACGCGCCGGGGCACGCCCCCGTGATCCGTAGATTGATCTTGTCTGACCTGCTCTATTTTCCAGGTCCTATCGTAGGTCATATGTGTATCCCCGAGCTGTTGTTTATCTGCTTTTACGGCGAGGTGGAGCGGGCTGGTGTTCGGCTTGAGTTGTCGTTCTGTCCCAGCCACGTGGTGGCCGGTTAGGTCTGTCAGCCGTGTTACACGCAGGTGGTACGGGCTCCAGCGCCTCATCGTCGAATTGGGGTAGTAGCTTACGCTTAGGATAACTCTTTGTTGGGCGTTCAAGGCTGTATTCTTCGGCTGCCAGGACATTAGTCCATCTGTCGTTGAGCAGATCTTGGTCAGCTTGAAGCTGCTGCTGCTACTTCTTTTTTAGGCTTCTTGCCGTGGCTATTAGCCGATGCTTAAATCTCTCTTGCTCGAGGGGTTCCTCTGGCACGATAAAATCTTCGTCGCCGAGGCTCACGTCGTCCTCGGAGAGTGGTAGATAGTCACTATCCTCCGAGTCTTCATTCCCTGCTTGCTCGTTAGGGCCAACTTGCCCGTCTTCCCGATCATCCTGTTCGGATGTTGGTTCAATAGGGTCTTCTTGGTCTTCGGCGTTCTCTGGAGTATCATTGTCTCCGGTGCCGGTATTGCTGCCTTTTCCGTGATGCGATTTAGAGCGGCGCCACTAACGTCGACGCTTCGGCGGTATCTCAGAAGGTTCATCCTCGACTAGGTCCTTCTCCTCATCGCCATCGCCTTCTTCAGGTGTGTCTACCATGTACACATCGTATGAGGAAGTGACCGTCCAACGTCCGGTGAATGGCGGTTTGTGGGTCTAAAGTGGGTGGTGGGTGGGAAGTAAAGTTCCCTATTTTCAGCCCCTAGTCCGGGTTGGGCGCAATTCGGAAGTGGTTCCTCTGTGATGGCGAGGGACCACATTAAGTCCAGAGCCTCGTTTAAGAGCGAGGTTTGGGCGGGGACCGAAGTTCCCTGGCCGAGCTTGCGTGACGTGGATTTCGAGGGTTCGGAGCTAGAGTCCGGAGTAGAGCCCGGCTTTGTGATGACTGCCGGTGGCGCTATTCTCTCCAGTTCTCCAGTGCTGAGCTCTGTAGCCGCAGAGAGTTCGGCGGGCTCTAGACTCTCGTCTTCGGACCTGGTGACGCGCTCCGGATCTAAGGTCGGAGCGATGGTTGGAGCGGCGAACCCTTGGAAGATCAAGTCTCCTCGGATATCAGCGACATAGTTCAGATTTCCAAAACTGATCTGATGACCAGGGGTGTAGCTGTCAATCTGCTCCAGGTGGCCAACCGAGTTGGCACGCAGTGCGAAGCCGCCGAATACGAAGATCTGGTCGGGGAGAAAAGTCTCGTTCCCGGCAGCATTGTTGTAGATGATCGATGGAGCCATCGAGCCTTTCGACGACGGCATAGTGGAACTCTCAACGAAAGCACCAATGTTGGTGTCAAAACCGGTAGATCTCGGGTAGGGGGTCCCGAACTGTGCGTCTGAGGATTGAAGGTAACAGGAGACGGGGAACACAATATTTACCCAGGTTCGGGCCCTCTTGGTGGAGGCAATACCCTACTTCCTGCTTGATTGACTTTGATGAGTATAGGGGTTACAAGAGTTGATCTACCCCGAGATCGTAATGGCTAAACCCTAGATGTCTAGCATGTATGATTATGATTGCCTCTATGGACTAAACCCTCCAGTTTATATAGACACGGAGGGGCCTAGGGTTGTATAGAGTCGGTTTACAGAGAAAGGAATCTTCATATCCGAACGCCAAGCTTGTCATCCACGCAAAGGAGAGTCCCATCCGGACACGGGGGGAAGCCTTCTATCTTGTATCTTCGCGGCCCTTTAGTCCGGCCCATGTCACATAGCCCGGACCCCCGAGGACCCCTTAATCTAGGACTCCCTCAACCACCTTATTCTAACTGCCCGCATTAATACCTATACGTCTAGAGTTTGGGCCGTCCCTATGGAGCCCTTGGAGCACCGATAACATTTCCTAACAAGAAACCACCATTAATTTCAAACAAAGCTTATAATAAATGTCTACTTAGGGCATCCCCAACACGGACCCTTGAAATAGTCGAGAAACGTCTGGACCGAGTTGTCCGGATGCATTATGCCATCCGACTCAGACTCATATATATCCGCGGACGCGCCTGCTCGTCCGAAACCTCGCCGGAACCAAACTAGCAGGATGTTTGCGGTGGTCCTGATATCCGACTTGCCAATCAAAGCCACCACATACCCTCTCCGTCGAGATAGGGATGAAAATGGAGTGGAAACTTTCCGTTTTCCCGAAGAAAAATGAAAACGAAAATGGAAATTTGCAAAATGGAAGTGAAAATGGATTTTTTTATGCGGAGACGAAAAACGGAATGGTGTTTTCCGGTGGAATAGACATGGAAATAAAACTTTCCGTTTCCGTGAATATGGAATTTCTGTTTTTACTATAGGCTTATGGCTGTTATTTTTTTGAACTTGCCTTATGGATGCATTGTAGCCCAACCACCAAACAACACATAATGACACAATTAGCAGAATGAATCATTTGAATCCAACTTCTACTACCACACACGTAGTCAACTAGACCCTATACACAATTATCTAGTACTACTGCAATACTATGCTGAGTTGCTAACATAATTTTGTAGCCATGTTACCAATTCATTAAATTTATTTGTTTTCTGTGCATTTCTCTATGATTCAAGGGTTTTTTAACTTCCGGTCAACGCACACTTCTGTTTTTGTGTCCGCTCTGTATTTGCTCCGTGCCCGTTTCTGGTAATATTTGTTTCGGTATTCATTTCCGGGATTTCTATATTCGTTTCCGCTTCTGCAAAAAAATATGAAAACAAATATAGTAGCACTCAGTCCTGTCTGTTTTCGCTCCATTTTCATTTCTACGTCCAGATGATGAAAGGGGGAAGCGCTGCTATAGGCTTTGATGGAAGGGTGTTATTTCATATTGCTTTGTTTGGCGGAAGGTGATTTTGCAGGATTAAAACACAGAAGCTTGTGCATGAGCATGAGCATGAGCATGATGGAAGGTGCATGAGCAATGACATGCCTTTTTTTTGCCAAATTGATCCAAATCTATTATCAAAGTTCAGCGAAAGTACAAAGCATCTTGAACATAATAAAAATTACATTGAGATCCCAAGACCCCCAAACAACCACTACTGCCGCCAGAACAAGCCGCCGACACGCCGTTGTCACCGCTCCCCTACTAGAGCCGGCTTGACCTTATCGATGACAGCTGGGAAGTCTTCGTGCACGTGCCCCTAAGGGCTAGCGCCCTGGAGCCGCAGTCGTCGCTGCTTAATCCTTGCATAGATCTGAAGCACCTGACACCAAATCTTGCCATAAGACGAGAAACCCTAACCTCGCCGCCCCAAAGAGACGACAGGAATCTACGCCAGAGCTCCGTCGACTATGTCCAGACGGATGAACTGGAGGAGGATCGGAGTCCGGAAGACAAACTCAGAGAAGTAGCGGCGCCATCCGTTCGAGCACCGCACCTGCGAGGACTAGAAAACCCTAAGCTAAACTACTAACCGGAGCGGAGACACTGGAATTCCCCTCCCCGTCACCGGCCGCCAGAGCGGCAGACAGAGGGGAGGCAAGTCCACAGGCTTGCCGACGAAGTTTGCAGGGAAGAGTTTGCCCTAACCGCCTAGGGTTAGAGTTATTATACGGTTTGACATGCTTTTTCTTCTCTTCCTTCCCTTGACCTATTGAAGTTGCGCTCACCCGAGGCTATTTAGCACATTTTTTTTCGAAAAGGAGGCTTACCCCCGGCCTCTGCATCTCTTGATGCACACAGCCATTTATTAAAAAAAGTTGCCCGAAGGTTCCAACAAGAAGTCTCAAAAATAAACAAAGGTCTTAGTAACGAAAGAAATGCCACAAGCGGCCCAAAAAATAAAATCACAGCCGGCGCCCAAAGACTAGGAGACTAAACGCCTATCCTATTAGTGGATCGCCATCCAAACCGGTTGTATGTATCCCGTGCAACCATCTCCCATCGGTTGCACCCAATATCCATATGCGCCCTATGGTCCGCACGGCTGAGTAATGACCACGTACGGATCCAAGTAGACGCTCTGAAGATGACCTGCAAAAAATTAGTGAGGGTTTGTCTGTTAAAGGCAACGTCATTGCGACAATTCCAGAGAGACCAAAGTAATGCACATGCTCCCACTCGGATATGCGCCGCAGACTTCGGCTCCACTCCAGCCAACCAGTTATCAAACAAATGTGATATCATGAGAGGTGGAGTTATATTGAAACTAACTTGAATAGTTCGCCAAAGCAGTTTAGCAAGTGGACAATTGATAAATAGATGCTCTATTGTTTCATCCTGATCACAAAAGCAACATCTTTGACTTCCTGCCCAGTTACGCTTAGCTAAATTATCTTTAGTGAGAATGACACCCTTATGCACAAACCACATAAAAACTTTTATCTTCAAGGGCACCTTAACTTTCCAAATATGCACCGTCCGCGGGATAGTCCCGGTATTAATCAAGTCTGTGTACATGGATTTAACCGAGAAGATTCCTGACCTGGAGAGCTTCCATTGCAGAGTGTCTGGTACATCGGGAAGGTTAACCTCCATTAACCTACGCACAAGATGTAACCATCTATCCCAACGCTCACCAATAACAGATCGCCTGAATTGTATATTAAGAGGAACGGAGCCCATCACTGTAGCAACGGAAACCTCTTTCCGTTGTGCAATGTTGTAAAGGGACGGATACTGCAAGGCCAGTGGTGAGTCACCTAACCGAGTATCTTCCCAGAATCTAGTTTCATGTCCATTCCCGACAATGAACTTAGTCCTGCTGAAGAAGGCTACCTTCATCCTCATAACCCCTTTCCAGAACGGTGAGTCAGACGGTTTGACCGTAACCTAGGCTAGAGTTTTGGCATAGAGATATTTGTTACGCAGAAGCTGAGCCCAAACTCCATCTGATTCTATCGATAAACGGTACAGCCATTTGCTGAGTAAACACCTATTTTTCACCTCCAAATTTTCAATTCCCAAGCCTCCTTGATCCTTAGGTCTGCAAATTACATCCCATTTTGCCAATCTATATTTATTTTTGTTCTCATCAATTTGCCAAAAGAATCTAGATCGATAAAAATCCAATCTTTTTCGTACCCCAACCGGGACTTCAAAGAAAGAGAGGAGGAACATGGGCATACTTGTGAGTACAGAATTAATAAGCACCAATCTTCCTCCATAAGACAAAAGTTTGCCCTTCCAGCAACTCAGTCTCTTTTCAAACCGATCCTCGATACATTTCCACTCTTTGTTAGTGATCTTGCGGTGGTGAATCGGAATCCCTAAATACGTGAAGGGTAACGTGCCTAATTCACACCCAAACAACTGCTTGTCTTATTAAAATTAATCTTCAACCCTGATAGCTGTTCGAAAAGGCAAAGCACTAACTTCATGTGTCTGGCCTTGACAAGGTCATGTTCCATGAAAATGATTGTATCATCGGCATATTGAAGAATGGATACCCCACCCTCAACCAGATGTGGGATAAGACCACCTACTTGGCCGTCCTGTTTTGCTCTATTAACAAGAACAGCCAACATATCAACAACCACATTAAAAAGGATTGGAGACATCGGATCTCCCTGTCTCAATCCTTTTAGCGTCTGGAAGTACTGACCAATATCGTCATTTACTTTGATGCCAACACTGCCACCTTGTACAAATGATTCGACCTGCTTCCTCCAAGCCTCATTGAATCCTTTCATACGCAGGGCCTGCTGTAAGAATGGCCATTTCACTTTATCGTATGCCTTTTCAAAATCCACTTTGAAGACCACCCCATCGAGTTTCTTCGAGTGAATTTCGTGCAAGGTCTCATGAAGAACGACCACTCCCTCGAGAATGTGTCGTCCTGGCATGAAGGCAGTCTGGGTTGGTTGTACCACAGAATGGGCAATCTGAGTCAAACGGTTTGTGCCAACCTTTGTGAAGATCTTGAAGCTCACATTGAGCAAACATATCGGCCTGAATTGCTCGATGCGAATCACTTCCGCCTTCTTCGGTAACAACGTGATAGTACCAAAGTTAAGCTTAAAAAGCTGAAGGTGGCCATTAAATAGATCCTGGAACATGGGCATCAAGTCGCTTTTAATAATACCCCAACATTTCTTATAAAACTCAGCTGGGAATCCATCCGGACCAGGTGCCTTGTTATTTTCCATTTGGGATATCGCATCAAACACCTCCTTTTCTGTAAAAGGTGCAGTGAGCACTTCGTTCTCTTCCTCCCTCAGCTGAGGAATGTCGTCCACCATGCTCTCATCGAGGGTGACATAGTTCTCAGCTGGGGCCCCAAAAAGATTTTTGTAATAATTGGAAATATACAGTTTTAGATTTTCATGACCAACTATCGTACCCTCATCTTGTTCAAGTTGAATTATTCTCTTTTTCCTATGTTTCCCATTGGCAATCATATGGAAAAATTGAGTATTGTTATCACCTTGAACAACCTGGCGCACTTTCGCTCTAAGTGCCCATTTCAATTCCTCTTCTCTAAGAAGCTTTGCCAGACTAACCTCAGCTTCTCTTTTAGCCACTCGCTCATCCATCTCCAGCGCAGTGCTTTCAGCTTTTATGTCAAGGTCATTGATAACCATTAACAATCGTTCTTTCTCTTTTCTATACTCACCACTATTGTTCTTAGCCCATCCTCGCAAGAACTGTCTAAGATGTCTAATCTTATACTGCCATCGATCAATATGCGACTCTCCCCTATGTTCCTTCACCCATTCCCTTGTGATTAACTCAAGGAAATCCTCTCTCTCGAACCACGCCGTTTCAAAAGAGAAAACATTCTTGTTCCCATGGTGAGCCGCCTCACCAGAGTCTACAAGAAGGGGTGTATGATCAGATATCCCCCTCTGTAACGCCTGCACCGTCACTAGCGGGAATTTTTGTTCCCACTCTATACTTGTGAGGACTCTATCAAGTTTTTCATAAGTTGGATTTGGAAGAGTATTAGCCCAAGTAAATTGCCTCCCCGTGAGATCAATCTCTCGCAAGTCTAGGCTTTCAATGATCGCATTAAACATGAAAGACCATCGGCCATCAAAATTGTCATTATTTTTCTCTTCTCGTCTTCTGATAATGTTAAAGTCACCACCAACGAGAATAGGTAAACTATCATCCCCACAAATCCTAACTAAATCTGCGAGGAAGTCCGGTTTTAGCTCTGGCTGCGCCGCCCCATACACAGCTACTAAAGCCCACCTAAACCCGTCAGCTTTCGACCGCACATGGAACTTAACTGCAAACTCCCCCCAGAATACATCTAATACTTCCAAGGACTCGCAGTTGACACCGAGGAGTATCCCGCCAGATCTTCCCCGAGGTGGCATACAATGCCAATCAAAGTCAAGACCACCTGAGATCGTTCCAAGAAATTGCGAAGTGAAATTATCCCTACCAGTCTCAAGCAACGCAATAAAATCAAGTTTGTACTCCCGAGAAGCATCCGCCAAAAACATACGCTTAGCCAAGTCCCTAAGACCTCTGCTATTCCAAAAAATGCCTCTCATGAATCGTCATGAAATTTCTTCTTAAACTTAAGCCTAGCACTTCGACGCGCCGCAGAAAGGCCATATACCTTTTTTTGCCGTTTACGCTTTGGTGCCTGAGGGAGGATCATACAGTCCGCAAGACTAGTATCCTCGCCGAGATCTATAGGTGAAGATGGAATGGCCGCATGCCCCTCCTCTTCATAAGTTTCCTCATGTAGAAGGTTTGCAGGAACCAGATCCTCACATAAACCCTCCAACTCACACATACCCAACTCATTAATCTCTCTTTCTTGCATTGGTTTTACAGCCGCTAAATTTTTAAGCATATCCATTGCTCTATCGGTCTCTAAATCAAGAAGTTCATTGATAGAAGTAACTACTTCGCGTTTGTTATTACCTAAAGAAATACCCAGCTTATCCGCCTTATGCATAATATCATTTTCAGAAAAGTGTAAAACAGAACAACTGGTATTTAAAGACAGACCTGTAGAAGACTCCGTGTCGCGGATCTTGGCCAACCGCATGGCACACCCGAGCTGAAACTCATCTGCATCCGGCTGCCCCTGAATACGCCGGCTAGACCGCCTCCCACCCGACGCCGGATCAGGGATACCCCCAAAGGCCACCACCTCCGGGGTAGAAATGTCCATCCCCTGACCGAAACATGCTACTGAATCAGCCACCTCCGGCCTCGGTTCCTGAGCTGCTTGCACAGAAGGCGCCTCCACAGTTGTCACCTCCTGTGACAACTGTGGATAAGCCGTGTCGCCCCGTGGATCCGGAGAGGAAGAAGGCCCAGACCCCGCCACCACAACATTCGCCTCCTGCTGTCGTTGCAGTGAAGGAATATCACGCCGATGCGAGATGTCCGGAGCAGCCGCCGCAACGTTGGATAACTCCGCGAATTCCACCGACGAGGGAGGGACTGAGGCCGCCTGCCTGGAGTCGCTCCCCCTAGGTGACCTCAGCGCCGCCAAATTGTCACCACCCTCAGAAAAAGAGAACCGGACTGGAGATAGCGGAGGTAATTCCTGCTCAACAGGGTCATCTCTGTCCACCCGATCCCCCCACAGGCGCCCAGGTGCCGAGATCGCACCAAAGGACCCGAACCGAAGTCCTGCCGTATGCACCGACATGGGGGCGCGAGTCGTGTTCCCCGGAGTCGTAGGGGTAAGGTCCTCATCCTCCAGATCAACTCTGAGAGTCCCAGATGGTGTCACAGTCACATCAAGCGCGTCACGGCGAAGCCCCGCCATGGGCGTCGCAGAGGAGGTCTTGCCCACTGGGGCCTCAGACACCTGACCCTGCCCTCCGGAAGCAGCAGACTGGTTAACATGCTGATCATGGTCCATGAGATCATCTTGCTTGCCTTCCCCACCATCAGTCCCACCATCAGTACCCACGACATTGTCAGCATCCTGTATCATCGGAACCCCCTCAATCTCAATTCTCAGGTCATAGCTCATACCCTCATAAACCCAACCTAAGTAGCACGGAACCGCATCCACATCCAGGACTCCCACCCTCATACGTGCAATGCCATGCATGCGCGTGAAAGGCATATCTACCTCCAGAGTCTTTCCAATAAGAGATCCCAGGCTCCAAGTCTCCAAGAAGTCATTCAGCGGTTCCGGAGGAAGCCCATAAAATCTGACCCAAATCTGAGCAAGCGGCACTCCCACCGGATCATTGCGCTTCCACTCATCAAACTCAAGAATACAAGCACTTCCAGGAACTTTACACATGCCAAACTCATTAATCTTGTCTAGATCAAACTTTGTAGGATAATCAACCTTAAACGTGGTCTCATCAATCCGAATAAGCGCCCACTGAAACGTACTAGAAACCAATCTCTTTAGTTGCAAAATCACTTGGTCCTCCGAAAGACTGCCCTTAGTCACTCTAATGATTCCAGTTCTAGCATTCTCTAGCCGTGGTCTACATGATCTCATCGTAGGTGTCTCAAAGAACATAAGTTTTTCATCACACACACCATAAAAATTCACCACCGGCTTAGGAGCTGACAAAAGTGGGCAACCATCCTCATGTTTCGGTCTCAAATCACAGAGATCTGTCGTACATCCTACCGCATAGTGCCTTGGTTCACCGCAACGGAAACAATACGTTTTCTCCCTCTTGCGCTGACCTTTGCTCATCTTATCATTATCACCTTTCTCAGAGGCATTCTCCACCGTCGTCGGCACTGCCGGAACAACCACGTTCGCCAGATCTCGAACCACCGCAACTGCCTCCGCAGTAAGCGGCTTAGCTACCGGTACAACAGCCACGGAAGTCGAGGCAGCCGCATTGTCCTCCGCCGACTTAGTAGTCTCAGTAGTCTGCGTCGTGTCACGGCGAGGTGGTGGGTCTCGACGCGGGACACGGGATCCGTTCCGGCCAAATCTACCCGTACCACCACGCCCGCCTCTGAAGAAACCTCCCCGGCGAGGTACATATTGTTGAGTACCCGCCGGCCCTTGTACGAAACCTCCAGTCGGGGCATGGAAAGCCCGTCCGCCGGCATCGCCACGACCGGCGCCGGCCGATGCTCCTCGACCCTCCCCATCGAACTGGCGCACCGGCGCCTTAAAGCCACCGCCGCCCGCCGCTCCGCGACGCTATTTAGCACATGTTTGGCGAAAGGCTATTGCTAACAATTTTTTTATATTAATAAAGATGAATATTTAAGGTTTAGTGTTGAATGCCGACTCCCGTGTCCGCGGATGCGTCTGAATATGATCAAATCGTTCCAGGTCCACGTTAAAGATTTGCCTAAAAAAAATAAGGTCCACGTTGAAGATGCCGTTACTCCATAATATTCATCACCCTACTTGTCCACTTGCACGGGCAACTACTACCCGATCTACGACTACGAGCTGATAGCATGACAGATCCATCCAAGATCACACAAAACAAAAGAATCACACACACACGCACCATACGTGGGGTTTGCCAGCAGTGCACACCCAAGCCGCACCCCAAGAAAGAAAGAAACCCAGCGAGGAGGAGGAGCAACAGCAACGACACTGCCAGTTGCCACCGGAACCGGAGCGTCCTCCCTTCCCCGCCTCTCTCCCTCCCGGAATATACTTCCTCCGAGCCAACCCAGCCTCCCGCGCTCACCCTCTTTGCCTCCGGCCATGGCGGCGGCGGAGGAGGAGGAGGGCCGTGCGCCGACCAAGTACGTGCTGATCACCGGCGGCGTCGTCAGCGGCCTCGGCAAGGGCGTCACTGCCAGCAGCGTCGGCGTCGTCCTCAAGTCCTGCGGCCTGCGCGTCACCTGCATCAAGATCGGTCCGCACCCCCTCCCCTCTCGCCCTCCCTGCTCATGCTTTCTCACTTCTCGCCCACTTCTGCGCGGCCCGCACAGGGTTGGTTGGGGTCTCGCGCCTCACGTCGCTGCGGTGTCGCGGGCGGGTCTGTCCTCATCATCTACTAGGGGGCGTCTCCCTTCCAGCTTCGATTTTGGCTGTTTAGAGTCTCGGCCCTAGAAAACCTTGCGACCCTGACCCAAAATTGCGCTTCCCTGAGTTCTTGGTCAGGTGAAAATGCGGCGTTTGTGCGCCTTCCCATGATTTCATGACGATTTCTTTTATTTATTTCCTCAATTTGGGTGCCAAAGGAGCTAGTAAGGAGATCGCATGCTAAGTTGCGTTCGTATTCCTTGTTCTGGTCAGAATTTGGGATGGGCGAATCAATCAACGAATGAAATAAACGACTGCTCCTTTTGGGAGTTCCAGTTATTAATTAAGCCTTCAAGATAGTTAGAGTCGATGCCTACTTGTCACGGTTGTCACTGCCCAAAAGGCACTGTGATTCTGGAGAATCAGTAGCTCTTGCCGCATTGAGTAATTGTCCAACTCATGTCAAGTTGCGGAGGTCTTTCATCTTACTACTACTAGTTTTTTCAAACATTTTAATAATTGTTTAAAAGGTGGCACCCTTTTGGGTTTTAGGCTAGATTTTGGGCCAAATGTGGATGCTGTGTCCGAACATTGGGGATAAGTGAACATGTGATATTGTGTAACGTTTTAGTGCCTTTTTTCTTTTTTACTTTGCTGGATTGGCTTTGCTAGGATGGCGGTTCCCATTTGCAGAGTTAGGAACTTGGGATCTTCCACTATTTTTAATATTCTCCATTTCCTGTTTTTACAGACCCATACTTAAACACAGATGCTGGTACTATGTCTCCCTTTGAGCATGGTGAGGTGTTTGTGCTTGATGATGGTGGAGAGGTACGCCCTCTTGGGTGCACATATAAATTTTAATCTTACACTTTCAGTGTTTGTGCTGTCTTGCACCTGACTTTTCAAATTTATAGGTGGACCTGGACTTAGGGAATTATGAGCGTTTCCTGGATGTTACTCTTACGAGGGAAAATAACATTACCACTGGGAAGATATATCAGGTGAGCACCCCCCCCCCCCCCCCCACACACACACACAGGAAAAGGCTTGCTGATTGTCGCTTGAACTTCTAAACAGTGGATGCCTTTTTTTTTCAGTCTGTCATTGAGAAGGAGAGGAAGGGTGACTATCTTGGAAAGACGGTCCAGGTAACCACCTTGTGTTATTCAAAGCTATGTTCACATATGCACGGAATGCCAAATATGACAGCCTATGACACCCTTACAACTAGAATTTATCCAGGTTGTTCCTCATGTAACTGATGAAATAAAACAATGGATACAATCAGTATCCTCTGTTCCTGTGGATGGGCAGACCCGTCCAGCTGATGTTTGTGTTATCGAATTGGGCGGCACTGTAGGTAGGGTTTTGGGACATCTTATATATGATACTTATTTCTATTGTAGAGAAGTTGATTTTGTTCATGTTTCAGGTGATATTGAATCAATGCCATTCATTGAAGCTCTACGTCAGTTGTCATTTTCTCTTGGTATAATTGGGTTTTCTTGTTGTAATTAATTCCCATATCCATGGTTGCTGAGAATGTGCTAGTTTATTGGGCTTCTGTGTCTGTTGTATCATTTCACTTGTCTCTCTTCTCTATTTATTCATTGACAGTACACTAATTTAGTCTTTCCTGCCTTCCTTTTTTGTGATTAACTGGACATACCTACCATGTGGGGTTGGACTTATGGCTAGCACACAAACAGTAGGATTAGTTGGATTCTTTTTCCATTATAATACGTATCTATAGGATTGAAGATGAGTCAAGAAGGAGAGTTTGAATTAGGAAACCTTAAATTAAGGAATCTGCATCATGAAAGTATGGATAGGGTAGTTGGATTCTATCCCAGTTGTAATTTGATTGCATAATAAAGGGCAGTCAAGCAGTTATTAATATTTTTCCCAACCCGTTATTATCTAGCCAGTTCATCATGCCTCATGTGCCCTATCTCATGCACACTTCTTCTGTCTAATCACCACCATGATCACGGCACTTGATCGAGGTCATCCTGGTAGTGCCAAGGCGTCCCACCAATTACAGCTACACCTCTGATCTAACTCAGGCCATAAATTCTATGCTATGGAGTCAGACAATATTTTCTTTATTGAAAAACTTGTTTTTCTTGTTAGTGGTCATACTTGGACGTGTCACTCATCCATATATATTTTGTAGGTAAGGACAATTTCTGCCTCATACATGTGAGCCTTGTTCCAGTATTGGGTGTAGTTGGTGAGCAAGTAAATAATTCTCCCGTCATGAATTATACTAATCAGATCGTACTTGGACATGTCACTCGTCCTTATATATTATTGCGTTGCAGTGTTTTGTCGAGGCAGCTAATCGTAAATATATGACCCTCATATTCTTGTCTCCTTTTTTTTTTGTAGAAAACTAAGCCAACACAGCACAGTGTACGAGAACTAAGGGCCTTGGGTCTTACTCCTGATCTTCTAGCGTGCCGATCAGCACAGGTAACATGAAGAATAATATCATATGCTTTAAGATATGTCATCTCTCACATTGATAGATTTAATTGTGTAAAAGTCATCTTCTGAGTTAAGATGCTTCTCCATATCACGAACACTAGTTGAAATGTGTGGTGAATTTGGACTTTCTTTTTCTTTCATGATAACAAGTCCTTTTCCAGAAGCCATTCTAATCTGGCTTGGTTTTTCCTATGTTTATCTCAATTTTCAGCCACTAATAGGATCCGCGAAGGAGAAGCTTTCACAATTTTGTCATGTACCGGTATGCTTTCGTAACGAGAAATGTGAAAAAGGCCATTTTGTTCACAATATTTCCCTACTTACGTTCTATATTGTTTCTTGCAGGTTGAGAACATACTTAACATCCATGATGTTCCAAATATATGGCATGTTCCCCTTATTCTTAGAGTGAGTTTCAATCTTAAACTAAAAGCTTAGCATTGACTATGTAGAGGAAGCTATCGAATTGGTACGAATTACATTTAGTCATCTCTTTGGTATAAGATTTTTATATGTGCTGCTTTCCAGAACCAAAAGGCTCACGAGGCTATAATCAAACAACTAAACCTTTCCAGGTGAGTCAAACGGTTATTGAAAACCATTGCTTATGAATGTTAAATGTGCTCAACTTTGCACGTATGAACTGTAATTTTCATATTACCTGTATAATTTTGGTAAAAATGGGCGCTGCTGATATTTTATGTATAATTAGCTTACACTTTGTATTTCTGGATATATTTGTTGCCTTTTAATGACTGTTAGAGAATGCTTGTTCTTGCATGATTAGTGTGCAGTTTGTGATTTGAGATAGTAATATCTTACCAGTTTCATACATGGCATTATAATTAGTATGTCTTGAAGCAATCATGTTTTGGTCTTATAGGTCTGCTGGCCTCCCTGAATTACAAGATTGGACGCTGATGGCCGAGTCATATGATAACCTCAGTACCTCTGTTAGCATTGTTCTACAACTCCTCTCTTTATTGATTGCATGCTGCAAAATCAAATTTACTGAATATGGATCCCATGCAGGTTAAAATTGCTTTGGTTGGGAAGTACACTAATCTGTCAGATTCTTACTTATCAGTGGTGAAGGTGGGTCAAGAATCAACTTTTAAACATATAAAAGTGTCTTTCCTAGTTACAAACATTACATCTCATACAAGGTTTATTATAGTTTTGAATCAAGCTTGCCAATGATGAAAACGATTCCAATAACTAGGATTTCTGCTTCTGCTGCGAAATAACTATTCAGTCAAAACTCTCCATGGGTGTCTACTGTAGAAGCAATCGGCTGGACTTCCCCATTTCTATGTTGTACTAATGATAAATATTGTCTCATTTATTAGATGTAAACACTGTTTTTAATTCATGTATGCATCTCATTTTGTTCCAGGCTCTCCTACATGCCAGTGTTGCATGTTCACAGAAACCTTCTATCCAGTGGGTTTCAGCTTCAGATCTCGAAGATGCAGCTGCTGCAAGTGTAAGCCACTAACAGTTTGCTTTTCATAAGATATGTTGGCTACAGTACTAGCACAGTATACCCTATGAACTTAATATGCGATGGGAAAGTGTACATGAGCAATAGACATGTTGGTGTCCACAGGAATAGTAGTGACAGAAGCATTTACACAAGTTAGGGTGCAAGCGAAGGCAACACTACTTCTGCAGGTGTGCTCTGTGTCTGGCTGGAGGTAGGACTTTTTGTCCAGGAATGCCTGAGGCTGTGAGACACAGAGCACACCAGGCTTTGCTTCCTTGTATTATTGATCGGGAGAATATGTGGTACAAAGTTATATACTCCCTCTGTTCACAAATACAATATGTTTTGGATATTTCAATATGGACTACATACGGACTGAAATGAATGAACAAACACACTAAAACGTGTCATATACATCTGATTCACAAAAAAGTTAGAACGACTTGTATTAGTGAACGTAGGGAGTACCATTCATATATGCTTGTAACCCTGTGCAAATGATCTGAATTCATGATTGATGGGGCTACTAAAGCCAGGAAATTCCACAAGGGAGGTGGTCTACAGTCTTCCATGGGACCCACCAAACAGGTTGATATATGCTGGTTTTCTCTCAGACTGTACGGATTATCCTCAGAGGTTTACTCCTGCCTCTGGAGGCATTGGCACCTTATCCCGCCTGGATGTCTTTATCATTTCTCCAGAGCAAATGCTAAGGCTGTAAGAGTGGTACAGCCGGGGAGAAACTCATCTGGTGCACTGGAACTTGTGGTGCAACCAGTGACCCAACCTCCGCCTACATATTTAGAAATTTTGCAAAATTCTACGAAAAATAGATGGTATAGACACAACGAGTACACTGCAGTCTAAAAATTTCAAATCCAAATTCAAAACATAACTTACGAGACAGAAATGACAAATTAAGTTGATAGCGATAATGGGTCGAATTCGCAGCCGAATTTGGATTAGCTACTATGCAGAGAGATTCGTCTTTTTGTTTCTCGAGCCGTATTCAAATTTTTATATTGGAACTTCACAGCATGGTAAATATATGCTACTAGCTCAACATGCTGCTGTACAAAGTCATTTTATTTGCAATGATTACATTTCTAGTGCATTTAGTATCTGTAATCAATTTAGCAATTATATGACGTGTGTCCTTGCTTTGTTGTGTGTTTTGACTACCTTACTCTGGTATCATTTTTGTACAGGCACCAGATGCTCATGCTAAAGCTTGGGAAACTCTTAAGGTTAGTATGCTGATTGTCTTTGGTTCCTTCTTTTGTGGCTATGTAAGCTCAGTCTTCTAAAAGTGTTTTAATTCTAAAATAAATCAGGGTTCCTCGTGCATTTTGATACCTGGAGGATTCGGAGATCGTGGAATATCTGGGATGATATTGGCTGCAAAATATGCTCGTGAGAATAAAGTACCATATCTTGGCATATGCTTGGGAATGCAGATATCGGTGATTGAGATGTCCAGACATGTGTGTATGCTTCCTTTTATTACTTGTCAATCAATTATCTTTGTAGACCCTGATTTTTAGGAATACTGGTGTAGGTTTTGGGCCTGGGAAATGCAGACAGTGAAGAGTTCAACACAGACACACCAGATCGTGTTGTTATGTACATGCCTGAGGTACTTCTCTGTCCAGTTATGTGCAAGACAAGGAGATGATGTTGCTTTAATGCTTTTGTAATTCACTGTAAAGGTATCAAAAACACACATGGGAAACACGATGAGGTTGGGTTGCCGTCGGACGTTCTTCCGTAAACCAGATTGTCTGACATCGAAACTGTAAGGATGTTGTATCCCTTGTTTGTTACACAGATACTCCCTCCGTTCCAAAATAGATGACCCAACTTTATACTAACTTTGTACTAAAGTTAGTACAAAGTTGGGTCATCTATTTTGGGACGGAGGGAGTATATGTGAGTCTTCTGAATGCTAGTGTGTTAAAACATTTATCCACTGCTACAGCCATGAAATTTAACTGTTTGTGGGGCATGTCGTCAGGAGCTTTCGTTGAACTCTTAGTGTTTCTCATTGACCATCTGTTACATATATGCTGCTCTGTCACAATCTTGTTCACCTTCTAACATGGAGATTAATGCAAATGTCAGGTATGGAAATCCTCCACATGTAGATGAGCGCCATCGTCACAGATATGAGGTTTGCCATGACTGTTGGTTATTAAACCCCGTGTTATTCATGTGTCTATTATACCATTATTACCTTATGCTCCTTGGAAGTGATAAAACTTTCTTCTGTTTAAATAGGTCAATCCTACCTTTGTTCCAATGCTTGAGAATGCAGGACTTCAGTTTGTTGGTTGTGATGAAAGTGGAAACAGGATGGAGGTACCGAGCAAACATCCCATTTCATCATTGTCTTGATTTTTTTTAACCTCTCAAGCCTGAACCTGCTTGCACTTACGATCAGATTGTAGAACTACAAGATCACCCATTTTACATAGGTGTTCAGTTCCATCCAGAATTCAAGTCGAGGCCTCGAAAACCCTCGCCTCCATTTACAGGTACGCTTTTATGCTGGCCTGTTAATTGCTCTCCCATGAATGCAGTGCCATAATTTGCCCCTGTTCTTGTTTATCACCGTGATATAACTGCTATATAATTTGGTATGAAGGTCTGATACTGGCAGCGACTGAACACATGCGAACACTTACAAATGTCTCCAATGGTGACGCTGGAGCTTCTGAGTAGTGTCATTTGCACACCGTCAGGTACTGTGTTCTCAAACTTGATTATCCCTGCACGTTTTCCTGAGATGCCTATGGCCATTCGTTTTATGAGTGGAACTAATGTGTTATTGCTCCAGATGGATATCACCCAATGTGTGTGCAGTTCAAGAATCTGCTTGTCGCCGAAGCAGTTTGCATCATGTAGTCATGTACCAGAAATGTACCTAAGCTGAGAGATGTTCTGTTTTACGTGGGGAGTGGCGTAATCATCATACAGTGGGGTCGTAATTTCGTTGGCTATTCTGAGATGGCCATGCTAAGGCATTTGTCGACTTCATTTAATGTACAACCTGTGTATCAGCCTGTTATGATCATGCAAAGTTCTTTGACCTGCCCCCTCTTTATTACCATGGTAAATATGGTATGCTGCAATGCGAAACCCTGGTGAAATAAGTACCCTTTTAGAAAAAATTCGTTATATGTTTTTCCTTTCTTTTTCAGTAAACAGTGCCAGTCTTCTATCATGGCAGTTTACACTTGTAGACATTCCGAAACATATGAACATCAATTAAACATCAGTTGGGTGCACGCAGACAACAAAATGTTTTGCCCAAGTTGCAGCACAACCTCAGATCCTACGCAACATCATTGTACAATGTTTAGAACATCAAATAGAAAGAATGGAGGCAAAGCACTTTGTGTACAAATATAGTCTACAATGCCTGCTAATGAACACATCATACTATATCACAACATGACACCTAAGTTATAGTGACACACAACCATGATGTTACACGACCTAAACTGCATCGTGGAATGTGCTCACTTGCTAGAAGTTTCCATAATCCAGTCCGGGAAATAGATTGGCGCTTGGCTCCTGTTCAGGGATAAAATCATCGTGCCATGTCGATGGTCCAACGGCATGGTTAGGTGGATTCTCAGAGTAATGGATCCCATGGATGCTTTCTTGGACTTGAGTAGGAACAAATTGTTGTGGCAGAAGGTTGTGCTGAACAGAGGTTGATGCCTGCATGACACTTCCGCCATCCATGGACATGGGAGCTTGCATCTGGCTATGGATGTTCACTTGACCTGATCCTGGAATTGGGAGAGTAAAATGTGAGTCATCTATCAGGTTTATTCAGGTTTGTTCATAGTTCATGCAGGGACCGATTGCTCACTTTCGTAGGGCCACTGTAGCAATTCACCCGTGAAAATTGTAGGTTGCTGCTGACCAACTGGTAGAATACTTTCTCCTGAAAAAAAGAGGCCAAAATGAGCATAAGTCACTGAAACTGCAAGGAGTCCATGAGGAAACACAGGATAAAGAGATAAGAGGGGAACAAGCGGCAACAACTATGTACCTTGGTAATAATGTGTGTTAACTGTGCTCCGATCACCATGAATATACTCATTCTGGTGAGATGGTTCAGTGATATTGTTGATCCTATCCTGCAACTGGTTTTCATTTGCTGCAGTTCCTCAAAAAGACCAATTTAAGCTCCATAGTTCAGGCCATCGCATAGTCAGAAATTTTAAGACATGGGAAGGGTAAGAAAACGTGTATCTAACTAACGTTGAAGCGCGACATGCGGCCCAAGAATGAATGCATCCAGAGTAAAATGTGTGCTAGAGGGAACTTGTTCAGGAAGATTGCCATTCATCACATAGTCGAACGGAAGGCTATCCAATTGATGGCGAGCACACTCTTTCAACTCATACGCTTGAGCCTGCGATGCGAAAATCATATCAAACTTGTTTGACTTCCACATATGGTCCAAATATTAGATAACTGTGTTGAGAATGTACCTTCTTAGCTGGATCAAAATTGTCCCGTGAAAAGTAAACACCAGAAAAATTTGCTCCAACAAGATCATGCACGCAATTGAAGAAGATCACCACATTCCCCTCTACACTGTGATATGCTTTGAGCTCGAGCTTGTCTGCGAGGCAGCATTCCCTGGCATGCTTAACCATTCTTTCCCAAGCGCTACTGTGCTTCTTGATCCGGAGGACCTGTATGTCAAGAAATCACAACGGCAACATTATTCACCGTCAGAAAATAACACAACAACTGATGAAAAAAAAGATAAATAATAATTTAGGGGATATTTTATACCATTTCACGGAGCTCGTCCGCGTCCTTATTCAAAGCCTTCAAGAAGTCCTCCACTGTGAAGATATTAACATTCTTAAGCCTCCTGTGGTAAATTCCATCTCTGGAGATTTCTTCCAGGCGATAGACTTCATCGTCCAATCTTGGAGGGTGCCTCTTCTCATTTGCTGAAGCAAACAATGATTAAAAAGGAAACTGTAATGTGAGTCCAATGGAAACAAAGAACATGCTGGCTAGCAACAAAAGTCTTTTACCTTCATTCCTACGATCCAGCACAGTGACCGGCTCCATGACAGCTTCCTGGACTCGAATGCTACCGATCTTCCTGTTCATGCACACTCTTCCTCCGACGATGAACTTCCTACTGGGAGTCCTGGATGATCCTTCTCTGAAGCGGATTTTTCCCAATGATGCCTCCCCATTGTTCAACCACGCACTGCAATCGCCCCCCAGCACTGACCCTTGCCTGTGCCGGCCTTGCGCTATGTGGCTGTTGAACTCCTCTTCAGTCCAGCTCTCCTGACCGTCACTGCAGAAGTCGCCACGGAGAACCAGGATCTCAACTTTCGCCTTCGAAAGCAGGCCTTCATTGATCATTTTGTCACCATCAAAGACGCCAATCCTGATAGCCGCATTGCTCTCAGATGCTATAGTCTTGTCTGTGTAAATTGGAGTCTTCAGGCCATCCAGGAAACGCAGGCGAATGTTGGCGTTCGGTTCACTCAAAGTGGCACCCTCCTGATATGGTTCTGACCTGAAACAGGAACATGAATGACTTTGTGATGTAGTTGTTGTTCAGTTGGCATTTTTGAATTTAACACCCACATACTACTTTGTTCCTATAGAGCAACATCGGATAGGTACTGCTATATGACAATGCGAGAACTGAAACTAAAATATATATATAATTAATTGTATTTTGATTATTGTATATTTGTAGAATACTATTTACTATTAAATATGGATAGCATGCATGGTGCATATTAAGGTGAATCTTTTCCCATGCATGATGGCACAGTGAGATGACATAGTTGCATGTTGATAGAATTAGAGTTAGTGGGGATCAACTATTTAGGTATATATATAGAATGATAACTCACCAAAAGGCTAGATAATGGATATTAACATTTCAACATGAGACTAAGTATGATGGAGGAAACTATCGAGCATTGCAATTACAGATCTGTTACCTTGGGTGTTTATCGGCGTGTCTATTGGAATGCAAACGTGCCAATTTCTTCTGCAATTTTTACATGACAAATACAATGTGAGCAACAAATATATTATACTATCAAAAAAGGATGAACATGCAAAGAAATTATTTTAAGGAATATGAATCTAACCACTTCGTGGCTCATGCCCTCCACCTTCTCCTCTAAATTTTCCAATTTGCTAAGACCAAAGATAGCAAAATCATAAAAAGAAGCATGGGTAAGCCTTTTATTTATCTCAAAAGTAAATAACAACAAAACATGCAAAGCTTGCATATTTTCATTGAGAACGTACGGGAAGTTGAAGAAATCATGGAAATACATCAAGACATAAAAGGATATAATTGTACCTAATAAGTTACTTGTTAGGTTTTTATGCCCTTTCACATGTTGACAAGGTCTCCAATGTACACCCTTGATTATTCAAAAATAAAGAGCTGGCTTAATCTTTATCTTTATTTGCAAGTGATTCCTAAGGCCTGGGATGTAGTATCACACACTGATACTCCCCATTGTGACCAGCCTAACAAGAGGGGGTAGTGCGTTGGCTTCCCATAAGTCCATAACTGCCTCTATTTTGTTGTGGGCGATCTTTTATGGGTTTTCATTTCCATATAAGTTTCGTGTGTTTTCTTTCTTTTTGTCCATTTCTAGTTTAATATTTTATTTTTATTAATTTGTATAGTCCTAATCTTCAAGAAATCATTTTAATTATGTTTTTTCTTGTTTCTGTGCCATTTTGTTTGCTGATTTTCAATGTCGCCTTTTTATCTTCTATTTTATTTTCAAGCATGATTATTTGTTTTGTATTGTCTTTTATTTTTCTTAATTATGTATCATGTTTTTGCTTGTTTCTATTTCCTTTTGTACTTTTCATGTGTTGCACCTCATAATTCCAATTAATAATTTTTCACTATGTGAACTTTGCCATCTCTAGTGGAATATGTGGCATTTTAACTAGTTACATGATTTTTTTTCTTAATACATGAACATATTTAAAAAATGGTACACTTTTTTTTATCAAAGTAATATTACATGTGGCAAAATCAACATTTTTCTAAGACACACATGACATTTTTCATATAAACATATTTAGATTAGAACAATTATGAGAACATTCTCTTTGAAACACAAGAACTATTTTTCAATAGATGGTTGAACATATTTCAATGTATTGTATGTACAAAACATTTTTCAAAAATTCTCTTTTATAAGTGATATTTTTATTGCCAAAGCTAAATGCTACGAAACACAGGAAGAAAATCTTAGTGGAAAGTCAAGTCCATAATTAAACACTTGTTTTTTTTTTGAACCGGGCTTATCCCCTTTTCATTAAAGATATAACGGAAATACACCAATCCAGAGTTTAATAGGAGATGGGAAAGAAGGGGAAAGCGAGCTCAAGCACTACTAGGAAACCCACTGCACACGCTCGTCATCAACACATATGGTATGGGGCAAAAACCTAACAACACCCAGACAAGCAAGACTAGACTATTGCAGCATAATCCGAGCACTGCTAGACCTATTACAACGTAATTACACAGTTGCTAGAAGATTGTAATGAGAAACGGCTACCATATCTTTTGAAACGAAAATTTGAACACAAGAGCATAACAGAGAAATGATCCTTACCGCATCATAAGAGCCTGAACCTTCTGAATCCCTTCCATCTTCCTCTGAACCTATACAAGCACAAAGAAACAAACAAAATGAACACACAGAACAAAATTATCATTGGCACCCGGTGAAGTACCAGTGGTTACAAAATTCCAACAAAAACGGATACTCGTGCACACGCGCGCGCGCGCGCTCACCATGCGACCAATCTGGGAGATGCTTTCCGTCACCGTGATCCCGTCGCTCCTGCACGCACAGATTCGCGGGGACAGAAGAGTTAGAAATCAAGAAACGGAGCTCGACGTGCACCCGATGGATAGAGAAGAAATATATATCGAGCGGGCAGATGGGGATCGAGCCACGCACATTCGCATTAGAAAGAGCACGACGAGCACGGTCCGCCGCATGAGCCGCGTCCCCGGCGACGCCGGCGATGTCGGCGCCTGCCAGCCGGCGGCGCTGGCGTTGTCGACACCGACGCGCAGGCGCTTCGCCTCCTCCCGGCCGGCGCCGGCGCCCGTCAGGGCCAGCTGCCTCTTGGGCGGCGCCATGGCACCGACGAATCGTTCCTCTCTCTCTCACACACACACTCTCTGGTACCAAGTTCTTGCACGATAGCAGCGGCGGGAGGAACAGGAAGGGGGGTAATGGGCTTGTCTCCTGTCGAAGAGGAAGAAAATGGATCGGCGCCGTTCAGCTCACGCCACCACTGGGCTTTATGGGCGGCCATTGAGATGTAGAGCACGACGTGGAGGATTAAGGATAATTGTTTTACTGTCCGCTGTGCGTGTTTGGACGGATTTGGTAGGTGAGAGCTCGAGGGGGGACGACTGAGGAGCAAGTCAAGCACTCAAACAGCCCCACTTCACTTCACTCGCCTTCTTGCTGCCGCGGGCGGCCGAAAGCGGGGAGTCTCGCTTGCTTAGTCCGTGGACGGCTGTACGTGTCCGGAAGACACGTACGTACGAGAAAACCGACCGATGCGGCGATGCCGCCCTCAATTTCTCTCTCTTAGTCTTGCAAAGATTCCTCCCTCTCGCCCTTAAGTTTCTCCTTCCTTTTTTCTCCTTTTTGATGAAAATTCCCTTTCTTTGGTTGTAACATTTCTTTTAGCGTTTTTGCTATTTTTCAGGTACATGAATTTTTTGTTGCGTCAGTCACTTTTTCCTTCTTTCTTCCTTCTTCTGAAGCGCACGAGATGGGGAGGCCAGACCTCACCGGAGAAGAACCAACCCCACTATCTTTCTTAATGGGGAGTCGTAGTCTCATTATCTATCTCAGAGGGAATCCACAACCTCATTATCTATCTTAGTGGTGGAGGTGCATGGACCGATGGAGTTTTTCACAGGTGGTGTGGGGCTTAGAGGGATGGCCAGGGCGGTGGCCAGCAACGACGGTGGGGGAGATTGAGAGTAGGGCGGGGCACGAGGCGGTGCACGGTAGCGCTCGTCGACCATTGGGGGGGGAGGCAGGCAGATGGGGTGGGGTAGGCTACGGGAAGGAGGAACTGTTGTGTCGTGCGGGAGGAAGAAGATGGGGGAGAAATAAGTTGAACATGCCGCAACATGATTGAGGCCGTTGGATATTGATCGGATGGTCAGGAAAGAAAGTGACTGATGGTGTGCGGTTGCCGTGAAGGAGGAGGCGCCAGCCCCGGTGATCGCCAATGCACGTTGCCACCTCCTCTCCTACCTCGGACGAAACAGTGGCACCTCCTCCTTGTGGTGGCTGACAAGGCGGCATCCAAGGAGCAACACTTGGAGCGGCGCAACGTGGAGCGTCGTTCGGCCTTCGTGACATAGAACGTGCTGCCGGACTGGGTGCGCGCCAACCCGGACCTCTCGCTGGCCTGAGCCGAGGATCGGTTCAAGACCACCGTGCAGAAGTTCGCCCGCCGTCGACGCTGGATCAACGACCAACTCTACAAGATTGGTTTGGCCAAGTTCGAGCGTGCATCTCATGCCCTTGTCGGCAAGGGCAATGGCGGGCGACGTGGGTCGGAGTCTGCACCCGATATTGCTGCTAGCCAGATGTTTTTGATTGGCTGCGTGCGGCGGAGCGGCTCCGCCGCAAGAACGCATCGACGACCGGTCAGGGTTGCCGTGATACCTGGGAAGCCGTTCACCGCTGGAAGGACGACAACAACAACAACAACGCCGACGGAGGTGCCAGTGGCCTCGGAGGCCATGCCCACGAGGTCACTGACCGGTACCTCGCATAGTTTAATTTAGTTTTTTGTTTATTTTTAGTTGAACTTGTTAAACAATGTACTAGACGTGCGGACGAATAAGGAAAGAGATGCAACCCCCCCTTCCTCCCTCCTTTCTCCCCATGCGAGAGACGGGGGCAATCCTAGCCGCCGGGCCTCCAGTCCCTTTCTCCCTCCTTCTCCCCTCGCCGCAGCGGCGCAGTGAGGTCTGGCCTTGTGGTGGCCTTCCTGTGACGTGTCGACTACACGGTGGTTTGGCGGTCTCGTCTACTGAGACGGCCGGACTCTTCTTCAGAGTCGGCTCGTCTGCGGGCGGATTGGTTCGTCCTTCTCTCCTTCCCCTCGTTGTGTGTGTGATGTCTCCGCCGGAGGGCTGGCCCGCTCCGAGTCGATGTCCACTGTCGAGGGACAAGTTCGCCGCTAGGAGGGCCGTGGAGTCATATTTGCTCCCGTCGGTGATGGTGTTCCACCAAGGAGCTCGCCCCTTGCCCAGGAGGCCAGGGCGTGGCGGTGGTGTCCAGTTCCGGACAACCCACGAGTGGGTTTCGAGGCTGGGGGGAGGGGGGAGGAGGCGCCAAGGAGTGGTGAGGGTTCTTTTCTGCTCGTCTCTCTGTTCGTCGTAGTTGCACGTCTTGGGTTGGATGGTGTTGGGGTCTTGTATGCTGGGGCGCCGGGCTTGGTGGTGGTAGTCGCGGTGCTCGTGGGCGGAGTTCGTGGTTCGGGTGTGGTCTGGCTACCATGGTCGTAGGGGCGGCGTGGTGGTCAGGGTGCGACGACTTTCGGCGGCGCGGCGGCGATCAGTGGCTTCATGATCCTCATTTGGGTGATGAGGAGGGCTTGCCGGGGTGAAAATCCATTCTGGCCTTGCCAGGTCGACTGCGTCTATGGTGTCGTCCCCTTCTTGTAGGCATCGTCACGGTTCCTCTTTGTTCCCCTTGATTCTCCAGGGAAAACCCCGATACCTGGATCGAATAGTGGCGAATCTCGGTGTCGTATCCTTCTTGTAGCTCCTGATTCGTCTTGCTCGGCTTCTCATCGTCTGGAGGGGCCCCAAAAGCTTCAAGCGATGCCCTTTGTTCCTACCTTGTAGTTTCTTGGAGTTGTACGGTGCTTTCAGCTGTTCCTTTCACATTTATATCTTGCCTTGAGTGTGTGTTGTGGTGTCAAGTGGTGTGTGTTGAGATGTATGCTGGATTAGTCGTTGTTTTATATATAAAGTGGGGCGTGAGCCTTTTGAGGTTAAATAACGTCTGGTTTGCATATAATATATGAAACTTGCTTACATTTTATCTGTTTGTTGTGCATAGGGTTGGATGATCCACTCCCCTATCCATTGTCCTCAGACACGTTCGGACATGTCCGCGAACGTTTAGGTGTATGTTTTGATGCACGACATTGGAGATGCCTTTATTCCTATTGTGTTAGAACAGAGCGTGTATATTTTCTCACTCTATCACTGTAGTATTCGGAAAAGCATAGTGTCTTCCACTGCTGTGGATTTTTTTCATTAAATGTGCATAAACTGTATTATCTTTTTTTTGCAATATTTGAAATGAGGCTTCAATATTTTTTCTAAACTGACTGAGAATTTTTTTGGTTTTTAGAAACTGAAGCATTCATTTGTCAAACTTTAGAATACCGAGATTTCAGATTCATACAATTTTGAAGAAACTATGCTGCTAACCTAGACCTTATTCCTCTTAGTATTTCCCATTTGGGCGTGCATATTTCCACACTGAAATGGGAGCTGTTTTCATAGAAGATGGCAGGGGCTAACACGCCCAAGCATAAACTACAAAAGTGTCGCTGTTATATATGTCCATGCTACAAGTGCAAGTGTACGATGATTGCCTGGAAAGGACAGCCGCGTGGTTTTTGTCAACTCGAGTGCTTGCCTTCCAATCAGGTTTCATCAGATAAATTCTGTTTAGTTTATGCATCAGTTTGTCTAATTCACATCTAGATGTTTTTTAAGGATGTCACATCTAAGCTCCTACAAGTACTTTATGCATTGCAAAGACGACTTGAGGCCATGTGGCATATGACGCATGTGGTCCGTTCCTGCGCACAGCGATCTGGACTCAGACGTACGTAGTGACAACAGCACGGAGATTCCCATGGAGAGGAGATCCGACCTCAAAGGGTGGCCCGTCGAAGGTTCGCCGGCCGAAACACCTCCGCGGCTTTGGAATTCACAGGCTGAACGAATGAATAACCTTCGTCACCTCGCAGCCAAAATAATATTCAGGCAACATCCGCGAAAATTCACAGGGCACAGGCAGCATCATCTCTCGTTTGCGTCGTGAATCGTGTATTTGTGTGCACTAAAAAATTGTTAAAAAACATAGTTAATTCTTGTACGCATGGATACATGCTAATACGTTTCAATATACATGTCGGTGTCATACTGATATGTCGTACATATTCTTTCCTTTTGGAGTACGGGTGAACCTTACATGTCGGTGTCATATTGATATGTCGTACATACTTCTTTGCTTCATGTGCATCTCCTTCCTCCCATCTCTGCATTCTTACTCCAGACGAACTCTCCTTTCTTCTGTACATCCACATTGTTTTTTGATGTTTTCTCATCCGATTCTTTTTATTTTCTTCGCTTTCACATAATTTCTTTCCTTTGCTACTATGGGTATTGTTTCCGCTGTCAATATGGGATTTGAGCGGAGTTTGATGGATTAAAGTTGCAATTCGACAGGTAATTTTCTCTTTTTCTCTTTCTGTTTTGCTATTGTTCTTGCTTGCTTGACGTGCCCTCTCATATCTTTCTACATCCCATTTTATCCGTGCAGATTTGCGGACTTCATATCATCTAATGAAAACTCCTCTTCACCATCTATTCTGCCTCATGTATGTGTAAACGATTTGGATGTTACTGAACTTCATCTTCACACGATTCTCCATCAGCAAGTGAGGATCATGGTTTTCTTTCCAAAGAAACTTTTCTTTACAGATCCACATATTCAGATTTACCAATCTGCCCCTTCTCACGATTCATCGACCATGCAATTGTCAGATTTCGGAACACACCGATCAATATATTATGGGATTATGAAATCTCTTCATTTAGTAGTAATTGTTTATTTTTTCAGCGCCAAGTTACATCATCCGAAACTTCTTCTACTTAAGTTTCATTTGTTGTTTTTAACGTAATTATGTACTGCGGCTTTTATAGTCTTATGCATTGTGGTCTGACTTTTGATTGCGATGCCGATTCTAGGCTAGACGAAATGCCTTGGCTCTCTATGAGTCCTCTTGTGACCGCAACTTCCTCTGGTATACCTCTATCAGTTAGGAACGAGTACAATAGATTGTCTGGAAATTTTTGTCGGTACACATTTCATTTCCACTGATCTCTACATATGTTCATCCCCCAACTACTTTCATGTTACATTTTTTTGCTTATTTCTCACATTTTCCCTTACTTTTCTAGATGGCAATGAAGTGTGGATTATAACGATATCTCCTTACAGTCCATAGATGATCAACATGACGCCGCATTGTTGATCCATGTGCATCAACTTGATTCCATCAACACACGATCGTCACTGCTGAGTATAATAGATTGTTAGAACAGTTCGAACAACAAATACTTTCCTGCTGGTTCACTCATACATGTTTTCTTTTCCTACTCTACTTCTACAATGGTTCTTTCTGTTCTTTACTACCACTCTTAACTTTCTTTATAGATGACACAACAGTCTTAATTCTACCAAAGGCCCATTCGAACCACTTGATGTTCTGTCTGATGTTCCACCTTGCCCTAACATTCCTCACTTTGACTCTATATGACTTCACCACGATCACCTCAATCAGTGTATACTCATGCTTTAGACGATTTCACTATTCGTAATCAACACTTGTCGTCTTTTATTCCTACAGATGAATCAAATGAGGTTGATTCCAGCCAACGCACACTAACAACTCATATGTAATGCATCTACCTTCTTACCAATTTTTTGTTAGAAATTTATCAATCTTTGTCTCTCTATTGTTAATTTGACTGTTCTTTAGCACGTGAGATGACAATTCTGTTCCACATGTACAATCAGAAAACACTTTTCGCTTTTGTGCTCTTGAAAAAACTATTATATGTGTACTCAACACAGACATCAGAAACTATTGTGTGCCCATCTATTAGAACATGCTCCAATACTATCACCGAGGGATATGATTTCTACAACTTATAAAACTGGGAAATGGGCTTCAGCATCCACTGCGGAAAGAGCTGGAAGAATGTTAAGACAATTCAAGAATTCAAGAATTCAACTGCCTATGTGGAGTATATCTTAACTCATTACTTATATATTTGCAACTTTTTTCTGTTATGTTCTATGCATGTAATGATACTTCTACAAGGTATCCCTCGTTGGAAGAACAGTAAATCCATAAGAACTGAATGCCCTTCCATGATTCGATTGACCCTTCACAATGACAATCTATGGTACAATAGTGAGTTTCAGTCTGATCATAACCATCCATTATCAACAACTGATTCTAAAAAGATGCATTGGTGATCCCATTGTCATATCGATAAATATCTTCAAGAATTAATAACAAATATGATAGAAAATAGTGTTAACATATCAAATATGTACATGTTTCTTGGTACTTTCTTTGGCAGAATGGAATACATTCCTTTCAGTAAGTGAAGTTTAAAAAAATTAAGTGGTCGTATCAATAAAGAACTTGTTAATGATGATGTAAAAAATATTTGATGTTTTTATGAGATATGTGCTAAAGATCCTGATTTTGCCTACCAAGTTCAGTTTGATGCACAAAGTAGAAATAAAACTTTACTGTGGACCAATGCTCGTAGTCGATCTGAATATAAATACTTTGGATTTTCACATTTGATACTACTTAAACAAATGTATATGACATGTCTTTTGGTCTATTAGTTGGTGTCAACAACCATTTTCGAAGTATCATACTTGGAGGTGTTTTCATGCGTCATGAAGCAGGAGAGAATGTCCAATGGGTTTTCTCTGAGTTTTTAATGCTCATGGGTGGGAATCCTGATACCATACTAATAGGTTAGTGTTGTTACATTTCCATTTATGTGTATATTATACAATGTCGTTACACACCTAATTCTTGATCACTTCAGCATGTTGATCAATGTTTAGCCATGCAGATCGTTATTGGATTGGTAATGCCAAATACCACACATAGGTGGTGCAAATGGCATGTTCTACAAAAAGCTAAAGAATCTCTTGGATCGTAATACTCGTTGATGTCTACTACGCAACTTTATTCTTGTAGACTTTGTTGGACCTCCAAGTGCAGAGTTTTGTAGGACAATCATAAATTTTCCTCAAGTAGATGACCTAGGGTTTATCAATCTATAGGAAGTGTAGGATGAAGGTGGTTCTCTCTCAAACCATCCTGCAATCAAATACAAGTAATCTCTTGTGTCCTCAACACACCCAATATAATTGTTAGTTGTATAGGTGCACTAGTTCGGTGAAGAGGTGATGACAAATATGTAATATGGATGGTATAAATAGGTTTTTGTAATCTGAACAGATAAAAACAACAAGATAGCAAGTAGCAAAAGTGAGTAAAAACAGTGTCTTAATGCTTGGAAACAAGGCCTAGGGTTCATACTTTTGCTAGTGCAATCTCTCAATATCATTAACATAATTGAACCACATGATAATCCCTCAAAGTGCAGCAAAGAATCACTCCAAAGTTCCTATTCCATCGGAGAAAGTAGGTCGAAACAACATATCATCTTTCCAATCAATCTTATGAACCACCCCAAGTGTCATGAATAGTCCTAGAGATCGTACTATGACAACACCATATGATACGTATCATTCAACCTTTATGTCACCTAGAATGTCCTAATGTCATCATAGTTATCCCCAAGTTAATACTAGACCTGCATCATGCAATCTCAAATCCAAAGTATTCAATCCAACATAAAGAAACTTCAAAGAGCAAGACTCAATTCACCACAAAAATAAGAGAGGGAGGTGAACATCAAAAGATTCAACCATATTAATAAAGCTCATGATACATCAAGATCGGAATCCATCAAGAACATGAGAGAGAGAGAGAGACCGAACAGATAACTATTGGTACAAACCCTGAGCCCCGAGGATGAACTACTCACACATCACCATGGAGGCAGCAAGGTTGATGAAGAGGACTCCCATGGTGGCTTCCCCTCTAGCAGGGCTCCGGAAAAGGGTTCTAGATGAGATCGCTTCAAAACAGAGGCTTGCAGCGGCGATAAAATTATTTCGGGTCTCGCTCCAAGGGTTTTGGAATATTACGGAATTTATAGGCTTGGAATTAGGTCAAACAGAGTCTCGAGGGCCCCACAAGCCTGGGTGGTGAGGCCTAGAGGTGGGAGCCCCTAGGCTTGTGGGCTCCTTAGGCCTCTTTCGACTAGCTCCCAAAGCTTCTGGTGTTTCTTATTTTCCATAGAAAATCCTCGTAAATTTTCATCGTGTTTGGACCTTCATAGATATGGATTTCCTGCGAAACCAAAAGACATGCAAAAAAATTGGAACTGACACTGGGCACTGGATTAATATGTTAGTCCACAAAAAAAAAATAAAAGTGCACCAAAACCATATATAACTGAGGTAAATATAGGATGAATACTTCATAAATTGTAGATACGTTGGAGACGTATCAACATCACAAAGCTTAATTCCTGTTCGTCGTCAAGTAGGTAAACGACAAAACAAATAATTTATGAAGTGTGAATGCTAGAATAGAACAAACCTTTGATCACATAGGCAATGATAATTCTGATAACAAGTGGCATAATTATATTAAGTCCAACATATCATAAAGTGGTAATGAAGTACTCACAATCTTTCAAGACTATATTGCAAACATAAAGCAATCAATGAATTAAAGACAATGACTGGTGATACGTCTCCAAGGTATCTATAATTTCTTATTGTTCCATGCTATTACATTATCATTCTTGGATGTTTTACAGTCATTTTATAGCAACTTTATATCATTTTTTAGGACTAACCTATTAACATAGTGCCCAGTGCCAGTTGCTGTTTTTTGCTTTTTTTTTACTTTGCCGAAAATCAATATCAAACGGAGTCCAAACGCAACGAAACTTTTTGAAGATTTTTTCTGGACCAGAAGGAAGAACTTGGGCCAAAGAAGTACTAGAGGGGTGCCCTGAGGGGAGCACAACCCACCTGGGTGCGCCTGGGGGCCCAGGCGCGCCCTGGTGGGGTTTGCCCACCTCGGTGGCCTCCTGCACCGCCTCTTCGCCCTATAAATTGCCAAATATTCCAAACAGTTCCGTCGCCGCAAGCCTCCGTAGCGACGAAAAACCAATCTAGACCCCATTCCGGTACTCAGTCGGAGGGGTAAATCATCACCGGTGGCCATCTTCATCATCCCGGTGGCCACCATGATGAGGAGGGAGTAGTCCACCCTCGGGGCTCAGGGTTTGTACCAGTAGCTATGTGTTTAGTCGCTCTCTCTCTCTCTCTCTCTCTCTCTCTCGTGTTCTTCAGAATGCACGATCTTGATGTATTGCGGGCTTTGTTAATATAGTTGGATCATATGGTGTTTGCCCCTCTCTATCTTGTTGTGATGAATTGAGTTCTCCCTTTGAGATTTTGTTTTATCGGATTGAATACTTTTACGGATTTGAGAGCACTTGATATATGTCTTGCTTTGAATACCCGCGGTGACAATGGGGTATCATATTGATTCACTTGATATGTGTTTTGGCACTCAACTCGTGGATTCCCGAGGTGATATTGGGGTAATCTATGCATAGGTTTGATGCACGTTCTCGTCTTTGTTTCTCCGATAGAAATCTTGGGGCACTCTTTGAGGTTCTTTGTGTTGGATTGAGTATTATGAATCTGAAATTGTTAGATGCATATCGTATAATCAACTCACGGATACTCGCGGTGACATTGGAGTATCTAGGTGACATTAGAGTTTGTTGATGTGTATCATATGGTGTTATTTTAGTATGAACTCTTGGTTAGATCGATCGAAAGAATAGCTTGGTGTTATTTTAGTATGAACTCTAGGATAGATTGATCAGAAAGAATAGCTTTGAGGTGGTTTCATACCTTACAAACAATTTCTTCTTATGTTCTCCGCTAGATAAGAACTTTGGAGTGATTCTTCATCGCACGTTGAGGGATGGTTATATGATCCAATTATATTATCATTGTTGAGAGATTGCAATAGCAAAAGTACGGACCCTAGGCCTCATTTTCAAGCATTGCAATACCATTTGTGCTCACTTTTGTTACTTGCTACCTTGCTGTTTTTATTGTTCCTATTACAAAAATCAATATATACTATCATTACTACACTTGTATCGCCATCTCTTCGCCGAACTAGTGCACCTATACAAATTACCATTGTATTTGGTGTGTCGGGGACACAAGAGACTTTTTATTATTTGGTTGCAGGGTTGTTTGAGAGAGACCATCTTCATCCTACGCCTCCCACGGATTGATAAACCTTAGGTCATCCACTTAAGGGAAAATTGCTACTGTCCTACAAAACTCTGCGCTTGGAGGCCCAACACGAGTCTACAAGAATAAAGTTGAATAGTAGACATCAAGCTCTTTTCTGGCGCAGTTTCCGGGGAGGTGAGTGCTTGAAGGTATATCTTTAGATCTTGCAATTGAATCTTTTAGTTTCTTGTTTTATCACTAGTTTGGTTTATAAAAGAAAACCAAAAATAGAATTGAGGTTGCATCATATTGTTCATCTTTATCATGTCTTTATTGAAAATGATGGAAAGGAAAATTGTGCTCAACTGATAGAAGAAGAATTTAATAAAAATGTTTGACATAAAATCTTTGAATAATGAGCATGGTTGCAATGTTCTTGGTATGAACTCTTTGAATATCCATGATGCTAATGATATGCAAAGCCGTAAGCTTGGGGATGCTATATTTGATGAAGATGATATTTGTAGTCCCCCAAGTTTTGATGAGAAAATTTATTATGATGATTGCATGCCTCCTATCTATGATGATTATTGTGATGACATGTATGCTATAAAGAATAATGATAACCATGAAACTTGTCATCATGATTTTAATTTTCAATCACATGATAGTTATTTTTTTGAGTTTTCTCCCACTACTATTCATGAGAATAAATTTTCTTATGTGGAGAGTAGTAAAATTTCTATGCTTGTGGATCATGAAAAGAATGCTTTATGTGATAGTTATATTGTTTAATTAATTCATGATGCTACTGAAAATTATTATGAGAGAGGAACATATGCTTCTACATATCTCAGTAATCTCAAGTTTCCTCTCTATGTGTTGAAAATCTTAAAGTTTTGCTTGTTTTGTCTTCCTATGCTAGATGATTCTTGCTCCCATAAATTATTTACTCACAAAATCCCTATGCATAGGAAGTGGGTTAGACTTAAATGTGCTTTTCATGTGATTCATGGTGCTCCAGTTATGTTTCAATTCTTATCTTTTATGTGAGCATCATTGAGATCATCATGCCTAGCTAAAAAGGCATTAATGAAAAGCACTTGTTGGGAGACAACCCAACATTTACCTCTACTATTTTTGTGTGTTCACATGATTAATATACTATAGTAATCATGTTTGATAGCTTTTGTCTCAATAAAGTGCCAAGTAAAGCCTTTGGGATAGTGTGGATGATAGTTGATTTGATCTTGTTGAAAAACAAAAACTTTTGCGCCCAGTAAAATAATTTTTAAAATTCACAGAAGTGCGATAAAATCCTAATTTGTGCACAAAAGATTGATATACAAACTGCCTACATCTTCCTAAATTTGCAGAATTTTTGGAGTTACAGAAGTATGGTTAGACTCCAGATTACTACAGACTGTTCTGTTTTTGACAGATTCTGTTTTCAATGCATAGTTTGCTTGTTTCTACTCCCTCCGTCCCACAATGTAAGACGTTTTTTGACACTACACTAGTGTCAAAAAACGTCCTATATTATGGGACAGAGGGAGTAGTTTCTATAGCTTATATTGCTCAATATAAATTGTGTAAATGATGATGTACAGCAGGCATTATGTGAGAACAATTATGAATCTTTTCTTTGACAGTACCAAAGTGAATGGTTTGCTCTTTATCATACTAACCTATGTCACGAAGTTCCGTTAAGTTTTGTGTGATTGAAGTTTTCAAGTATTGGGTGAGATATCAATATGAGGAGATTAAGGAGTGACAAGACCCTAAGCTTGGAGATTCCCAAGGCACCCCAAGGTAATATTAAAGGAAGATCTAAGCAACTAAGCTTGGGGATGCCCCGGAAGGCATCCCCTCTTTCGTCTTCAACATTATCCGTAACCTTACTTGGAGACATTTTCATTCGTCACATGATATGCGTTTTGCTTGGAGCGTCATTTTATTTTGTTTTGTTTTGCTTGATGTTATTTAGAATAATGTTTTGCATCTTTTATTTCAATAAAAGTGGCAAGGATAGCCTTTACCATGCTTATTTTGCAAGTATATGAGTTGCTGTTTCAAAACAGAAAGTTTATCGGTGTTGCAAAAATTCCCTAGAAAAGTCAGAATGTGGTAAAATGTTGACACTTTTTGCACAATAAGCTCTGATAAATTTTCTACAGTGTGGTAAATTTTCACAATTGTTTTAGTTAAGGAAGTATGGATCCTCTTGCATCCTTTGCAGACTCTTCTATTTAGACAAATTGCTGTTATCTTTGCATTGTTTGCATATGTTTGCTTGTTTAATGATTCTATTTGAGGATAGGAGTATTAAATATCCAAAGGAATTTAGTATGCAATGTTAAATAATAATTTTAGTGATTTGCTATAGTAGAGAATGATAAAATGTTGCATTGATTTATACTAACTTATCTCACGAGTTCTTGTTGAGTTTTTTGCGGATGAAGTTTTTAATATTTAGGAAAACCATGATATAAAAGGAATTAAGGAGACACAAAAGCTCACGCTTGGGGATGCCCAAGGCATCCCAAGTTAATATTCCAAGAAGTCTCAAGCATCTAAGCTTGGGGATGCCCCGGTAGGCATCCCACCTTTCTTCATCAACAATTATCGGCTAGTATCGGTTCAGCCTAAGTTTTTGCTTCTTCACATGAGATGTGCTATGCTTGCAATGCCATTTTATCTTGTTTTGTTTGTTGTTTGAATAAAATACTTAGATCTGGATTTTTTGAATAAGAGAGAGCCCTAAAATAGCCACCCATTTACATAACTACTCGCTTGATCTTCACTTATATCTTTTTGGAGTAGTTTGTCAAAATCACTCACGCTTCACTTATATTATTTTGAGAGATGAAAATTTTTATGCTCATGTTCCTCACTTAAATTTGTTTGAGCCTGTCAAAAGCAACTGCAATATATGAAATTAGTCCCAAAGTGATAGATATCCAAGAAGGATATAATAAAAACTTTCATGAAGATCATTGGACAAAATAATCTTGATTCTTTGTAATAGTTTTGCAGTATGATGATAGTGATGTGTGAGTCATGTTGGTAAGTAATTATGCTTTAGTAAGAATATTGGTGTTAAGGTTTGTATTCCCTATGCAAGCACGAAAGTCAATAGTTATGCAATGAAATTACATCCTACTTGTGGTGCATTATGCGGTGTTAGTTATGCTCAATGCTCGCTTATGAGATTCTTTGTTTCTTGGTTGGATGCTTCTCAATCTTTTGCTAGCCTTCACTTGTACTAAGTATGATTACTACTTGTGCATCCAAAATCCTTAAACCCAGTTTTGCCATATGAGTCCACTTTACCTACCTATATGCGGTATTTCAGTGCCGTTCTATGCAAATTTGTATGTGCCATATCTAATCTTCAAAAAAAAATTCCTTTTTGTGTGCCCGTACCGCTCATGAAATGGTAGGGGGTGGCTGATATTTTTCCATGCAAGATGTGTTATTCTCAAGATGAGTGTTTATTCACTTGTCATTGCACGAGAGTATGGCAAAGGTATTAGGGATGCCCAGTCCCAAAATGAAAAATGAATTTACTTTATGTTGTCAAATAATAAATTCCTTGTAAATTGTTGGTATGGATGGCACCCGTGGATTCAGTTAGCTGTGGAATGTGAAAGTATGGTGGAAAAAGGAATAAACTTTATTTTTTGTTTGGGAACTGTCGGTTCAATATCCGGCGTATCTTGTAGTAGGGGTCCTAAGCTAGGCATCTTGGAGCAATGGTAACATGGACACGGGATTTTACCCAGGTTCGGGCCCTCTTGATGGAGGTAAAACCCTACATCCTGCTTTTGATTGTATTCATATGGAGTGTAATACAGAGTACATGTATCTACCACGAGATGATAGTAATGAGTATTCGATTGTGTATTGACTAGCATGGTCTCGGTTTATATATGCACCGGAGGCCTAGGTTTTTGGAGAGTCCTTGGCTTGGGCGCCAAGTCTTGTGGAAACCTCCTTATATGCAGCATGGGCTGCCCGAAGTGGCCCATGAATGAACCGCCGTGGGGGTCCTCGGCCCGATCCAGCTGGCCGGGGGACGACGTGGTGAGTACCCCCTAGTCCATGACACAATGAGTAGCCCCCTGAACCGGTCTTCAAGTTGGGGACGCTCCTCGATTCATCCGAACTGTTCTTCATCTTCGGTCATCGGTCTTGAAAACTGGTTCAACAAATCTTCTCATCTTCGATCTTGAGGATCGCCGAAGTGCATCCGAAGAGTTTACACGTCGGGTATCCGAGGAGCCCCTTTAAGTTTTCGGCCTTTATCAATGCCTTGTTATTTTTATGCCCCACCTCGGGTATGAAGTTGTTCCCGGGCAGCAGTGTCCTCTTGCGTCCAAGCTCCAACGCCGGACTGCATTCGAGGTATCTTTTGCAGCCGAGCACCAATGCTGGACCGCTTCCGAGCTCCAACACCGGAATGTATCCGAGCTCCAACGCCGGACTGTATCCGAAGAGTATTGTTACAGCTGAGCTCCAACGCCAAACTGCATCCGAGCTCCAGCGCCGGATGGTATCTGAGCTCCAACGCCGGACTATGTCCAAACTCCAACGCCGGACTGTATCCGAGCTCCAACGCCGGACTGTATCCGAGGTGTCATAGATCAACTTGGTTCAAAAAAGTTGAAGGAGTTTAGCCGAGCTTAATGCCGGAAATGCCCTCTATGGAGCCAGCCACTGGCGCCCGAGCTTTATGCCGGACTGCTTCCGAGGTGGTGCACCACCCCGACTGCGGGCCGATTTTTGTCAATATTTTAGATTGGTGCAATTTATTCTCTGCTGAGATATATATCCAGTAGCCCTCAAGGTGTGTATCGGTCTAAAACCCGAGATGCACCTGAAGGATGACATAAGACCGCTGATCCCAGTAGCCCCTGAGACCCAGGTTGATTCAAAACCAGTCTGAGGATCAATTCCTAGCTCGGCAGAATACTTTGGGACACAAAAAGCGGTGTGCAAAGTCCTCGAGACTCAGGTTGGGTGCGGCCGACCAACCTGAGGATCATAATCTCCTCGAAAACTATATTGCACTTAAATTGTTTGCATTGGATTGTCAATGCAGTAGCCCCCGAGAATTGGGTTGGGCAAAATGGTCGACCCTAGGATCGTACCTCCTCAGGAACAAGTTCAACTGTCATGTATGTTTTGACAATACCGAGGTGGAGTTCAGCAGGAAAGATGCCGAACTATATTTTTTAGAAAAGAGTTTCACGCCGAACACCTCAACCAAGAGAATGTCCCGCTTCGTCTAGATTGAAACGAGCTGTTTTGGTGCCAATATGAAATTGGTCTTAAAATTGTACTTTCGTCATGCTTTGACATGACACATCTGATCTCTAGACTTCAAGTGGGTCAGCCTTTGGCTTGAACCTCCCTATCCCGAAGGCGGAGTGTTTCTCAGGCCAGTTTAGCGAGCTAAACGCGAGCGGCTTTAGAGAGAGAAACCAGGCTACCCGGCTATTGATCATACACCTGAGTCGAGAAAGGAGTGGTAGAAAAAACTGTGTAGTGACTAAGAAGAAAACATCTATTATAAAATGGCTCATACTAATTTAAGAGCCCCCAAGTGACTTGGGTAAAAGAACTTTATGTATAATCATTGTATGTATCGAAGTACTTATATCATATCTGTGTTCACCCGAACTTTAAACGCGTCTTAACCGACCATCGGCTTATCCCTCTTCGGTCAAGGGCCAAAAAGTGTTATGTACTCCACCTGTCGAGAATATCGACGATGTTTCCAATAACCAGGCAATCAGGCCATAAGGCTGTAACAGACAAAGCGCGCTCAGGGAACTTATGCTATATTACTGACGAAGTGTAAGAAGCATCTTCGAAGAAAATAGTACCCCCACCGATACCTTTCTTTGGTTGCTCATTGTTACTATGAGACTTGTGCAATAGATTTTTTGTATTCATGAGTTCCGTTGTGTGCCGACCATGATTGAAAACAATAAGAGCGCTAGCTTTCGGCTTCACCCAGTCTCAGGTCCGAGCTCGGATGACCCAATCGTGACAATCGCAGAGGTGCTCCCTTTACTCCCTAGCCGAACAATCGGGAACGTAGGGGTAAACATAGGAGCAAGGCAACCCAGCTTGCGGAACACTTAAGTCAACACGGTGCATATTGTGGCATAATACACGAACAAGGAACGAAGCCATACAAGTATAATCATATGCAAGAGGAAAGGCTTCATAAAGGAAGCCCCCAATTAAATGGGGTATTTGAATTTGTTGCAACAAACAAGGTTTTGACAAATAAAGTTTTTCACAAACAACTTTTTGTCAAAAAAGTATAATACTTGGTCGAACCGAACAAAATTTATAACTAAATATTTTTGAGCATGAAAGCGACTTAGCTGGTTAATGTGCTCGGTGTGACGTGGGCCGAGCTTGTAGCGGCTCAAGGTCCCAATCCCCAAGACGGTCGTGATGTACCCGAGCGAAGAGCTCAGCTTGATGAAGTGATAGTACGACAATGCCGAAGTGCCGAGGCGAAGCCCCTGGTCCAGCCGAGGAGACAGAGTAGTTCGGCAGCGTGATAATGAAGCCCCCACATCAGTCGACGTGTCGAAACACACTACAAAAAAAGACACATCCGTGACATTTCGGGCCGAACAAATTTTTTCTGTCATACGTATGACACTTCTATGACGATGATTGTGACAAAACCCGGTATCATCATAGATGTGGTGGGCTCCTACTTCTATGACAACAAATCATGACAGAAAATGGGCTTTTCATCCTGGGCGGGCCGGAGACACAGCTGCATGACATTCTTTGGGCCATCCATGACGGAAAAAACCATGGTAGAATCGAGGGGGAGGAAAATTTCGAGGAGTTCCCGGTTACGGTGGGAGGTCGGGGGCCGAGCGATGCGCATTTCTCTCGTACACATACGCGCGTGTGTGCGAGGGGTTAGCTCTAACTAAACCCGAGCGAGGCGTTGGGCCCTATCTGAACTCGAGCGATTGCACTGCAGGCTACGCGTTACTGAACCCGAGCGATCGATGGCTGCTAACTGAAGCCGATCGATGCTGCCTCTAGGATGAACAGTGAGCGTTGCAAGGGGGGGGGGTGGATGAACAGTGAGCGGTGGCGTTGCCTCTGGATGAACAGGACCCCGTGGTGTGGTGGAGAGCTGGATGAACAGTAGACGGTGGAGGGGTGCCCGTGGAGGGGTGGATGAACAGGACCCCATGGTGTGGAGGGCTGGATGAACAGTAGACGGTGGAGGGGTGCCCGTGGAGGGGTGGTTGAACAGGACCTTGTGGTGTGGAGGGCTGGATGAACAGTAGACGGTGGAGGGGTGCTCGTGGAGGGGTGGTTGAACAGGACCCCGTGGTGTGGAGGGCTGGATAAACAGTAGACAGTGGAGGGGTGGTTGAACAGTAGCGGGTGGAGTAGCGCGTGGTGGAGGCTGGATGAACAGGAGCCCGTGGAGGCTGGATGAACAGGAGCCCGTGGAGGCTGGATGAACAAGAGCCCGTGGAGGCTGGAGGAGGTCGACGGTGGAGATGAACAATATCCCGTGGAGTCCCGTTTTGTGGTACGCCACACCCCTCCCGAGGAACAGGACCCCCGTTTCGACCGTAGCGCTCCAACACAAGTCCGTTTCGTCCGTTTTGCGGTACGCCACACCCCTCCCGATCAACAGGACCCCGTTTCGACCGTAGGAGGTCCGTTTCCTTCGTTTTGCGGTACGCCAGACCCCTCCCGATGAACAGGATCCCGTTTCGAACATGGCCAGTCGAACACAAGGCCGTTTCCTCTGTTCTGCGGTACGCCAGACCTCGTTTCCATCGCCTGTTCCGTCCAAGCCCTTCCGATGAACACGACGCATTCCGTTGCCTCCCCATGAACACGAGCATTCCGTTGCCTCCCCATGAACACGACGACGACGCTGTTTCTCCGTTTCGACCCAGCCATGTACACGAGCCCTGGCCGTACGTATGCGTGAGTAGGCGTTCGAGACCCCGCCCGTATGTACACATACGTGGCCGTATTTTCTTTATTGTACCCTGGCCGCTGTACGTACGTGTACATGCTACATGCGCGCCCCTACTACGACACGTGCGCGCCTCTACATCGACCAGTATATATGTACGTACACGTTCGCGACCAGAATGACAACGCTACGTACGCTTCGACCAGGTGGGTCCCGACTATCAGGCACTTCCTTGCGTGCGAAGATGTAGCTGGTGGGTCCTAGCAGTCAAGGGCAAACGTTTTTTTTCACGAAATACGGTGGCCCGTCCGGTGGGTCCCCGCTGTCAAGTGGAGGAATAATTATTTTGCACGTAATAAGGAGGCACTTCCTTGCTACGGCCGTGGACCCAGCCATCAGCCTATCCACATACAGTCCATGTCCGATGGAAGCCGTTCCTTGACCATGTTGACCACGCCGCGCCGAGAGCACCAGGGCGGTGGACGACGGCGAGGCCTAGGAAGGGGACAACGCGGAGCCGGGGAAGACACGACAGTGGATGCCCACGCGTAGAGGAGTACGAGCGTTCACTGGTTCGCTGCGGTGTGAGGCTGCCGTCGCCGCAGAGTAATAGTGGGTGTGGGTGAGTAGAGGGATGGCCTGGCCAACGGTGGGAGTAGTTGGGGGCGGTGAGGCCTCCGCCGCATCGTAGCCGGCCACGGGAGGCAGGAGCACGAGGCATGACCGGCACTGGTTTGGGCGGCTGGAGCAAGAAGACCAGAGGTTGAAGAAGCACTACGGCTGTTGGATGGACATCGTACGGTCACTGGAGCTAGAATCGTGCATATTGACTAAGTTGACAAAGCCCTCCGTCCCCGTCAACTTAGTAGGCCCACAAGTCAGCCTGCCACTATATTGGGTCCCAGCTAACAGGGGGAGTATTCATTTTTTTGTGCGTAATAAGGAGGCACTTCCTTGCGTGCGAAGATATAGCTGGTGGGTCTAAGCTGTCATCGGCGGTAACGTTTTTTTCGCGAAATACAGAGGCCCTTTCGGTGGGTCCCTGATGTCATGTGGAGGAATCATTATTTTGTGCGTAATAAGGAGGCATTTCCTTGCATGTGGCCGTGGACCCAGCTGTCGGCCTCTCCACGTACAGTCCACTTCAGATGCATGTCGGTCGTTGACCACGTTGACCAGGCCGCGCCGAGAGCACCAGGGCGGTGGACGACGGCGAGGCCTAGGAAGGGAACGACACGGAGGCAGGGAAGACTCGGCAATTGTTTCCCATGCGGAGGGGAGTACGACTGTATGAGGGTTTACTGGTTCGTCTGCCGTCGCCGCAGAATAACAGAAGGTGTGGGTGAGTAGATGGATGGCTAGGCCAGCGATGGGAGTTCGGTGGGGCGGTGAGGCCTGCGCGACAGCACAGCCGGCCGCGGGGAGGAGGGAGCAGGTAGTCCCGCCGACGCTTGTTTGAGTGGTTGGAGCAGGAAGAGCAGAGATTGAAGAAGCACGACGGCCGTTGGATGGACATCCAACAGTCACTCCTTGTGCGTCAACCTTTTTTTAGGAAAGCCTCAAATCTGTGGAAAACAGCATACAACCCATGTGCCATTATTTCTAATAATTTTCAGCCCATTTGCTAATTCTTAAGGTTTTTTTGGAGCCCATATTCTTTTTGTTAGCATTACAACCCATATTGTGCCCACGGGTAAAAAATTATACGAAATTTTGCATATTTCGGTGCGGTCCGAACTGTTTTTAATCCCGAAATTTTGACTCACATTCAAACTGATTTTAAAAATAAATGTATATCAATATAAAATCCAACAAATTCTCCACGCATAAAAATTAATGTAATTTAAAATCTTGAAATGAAAAAAAAGATATTTGAAACTAGTTGCCGGTTTGATGTGTTTTAAAAATGTACAACCCATTTCTCATTACTGATGGGCCATTTTCTCGGCCAGCCGAATGAAAGCTCTCCTCGTCTTGAAAGATTTGCAGCCCAACAGGCCTAACAAAGCGACTTACTTGGAAAATCACAAAATAACTAGGCTGTGGCCGTGGACCTAGCTGTCAGCCTCTCCACGTACAGTACTCTTCCGATGGAAGTTGTTCCTTGACCACGTTGACCACGCCGCGCGGAGAGTACCACGGCGGTGGACGACGGCGAGGCCTAGGAAGGGGAAGACGCGGAGCCGGGGAAGACGCGACAGTGGAAGCCCGCGTGGAGAGGAGTACGAGGGTTCACTGGTCCGGCTGCGGTGTGAGGCTGCCGTCGCCGCAGGGCCTAGCCAGCAGTGGGAATAGTAGGGGGCGGTGAGGCCTCCGCGGCAGCACAACCGGCCATGGGAGGCAGGAGCATGCGGCACGACCGGCGCTGCTTTGGGCGGCTGGAGCAAGAAGACCAGAGGTTGAAGAAGCACTACGGCCGTTGGATGGACATCGTACGGTCACTGGAGCTAGAATCGTTCATATTGACTAAGGTGACAAAGCCCTCCGTCCCCGTCAACTTAGTTGGCCCACAAGTCATCCTCCCACTATGGTGGGTCCCAGCTAGCAGGGGGTATTCATTTTTTTGTGCGTAATAAGGAGGCACTTCCTTGCGTGCGAAGATATAGCTGGTGGATCCAACATGTCAGCGGGGGGAACATTTTTTTTGCGAAATACAGAGGCCCTTCCGGTGGGTCCCAGCTGTCAGGTGGAGGAATCATTATTTTGCGCGTACAGTCCACGGCCGATGGATGTCGTTCGTTGACCAAATTGACCAGGCCGCGCCGAGAGCACCATGGCGGTGGACGACGGCGAGGCCTAGGAAGGGAACGACACGGAGCCGGGGAAGACTCGGCAATGGTTGCCCACGCGGTGGGGAGTACGAGGGTTTACTGGTCTGGCTGCCGTCACCGAAAAATAACAGGAGGTGTGGGTGCATAGAGGAATGGCCTGGCCAGCAATGAAGTAGGGTGGGGCGGTGCGGCCTGTGCAGCATCACAGCCGGCCCCGGGAGGCGGGAGCAGGAAGTCCCACCGGAGCTGGTTTGGGCGGCTGGAGCAAGAAGATCAGATATTGAAGAAGCAGCACGACCGTTGGATTAACATCCAACGGTCATTGCTGCTAGAATCGTTTGTGGACTAAGTTGACAAAGCCAAAGTACACGTCAACCTAGTAGACCCACAAGTCAGCCTCCAAATCTGTCCCAAACAGCATACAACCCGAAATTTCTAGCCAGATTCAAATTAATTTAAATCTAAATATACCTTAATTTAAATTCAATGAAATTTTACCCGCACAAAAACAATGAAATTTAAAATATCAAATTCCGAAAGAAAACAATATTTTGGAACTAATTGCCTGTTTGCTGTATTTTTTCATTTTGTAGCCCATTTATTATTACTTATAGCCCATTTCTTATTACTTATAGCCCATTTTCTGGGCAAAATGCATCCATCCTAGTCTTGAAAGATTTCCGGCCCAGCATGGCGTAGAAAAGCAAGTAGGTCTACGTTGGTTAATCTGCAAAAAACAAAATAGCTGGCTAGCCATTTTCAGAAAGGAAAAAAACAAACTGGGTTAGTCATGTGCTAAACATATGAAATAAAAGTCTGGGCTAGACGGGTCACGGGTCCCGCACAACCCAGTTGATACCCTTCTCCGTCCTGAAAAAACAAAATTACTGCGCGCGCTGCTGGGTCCCTACTGTCATCCTCACCATGTACAGTCATCTCCTTATTCCTCTCGGTTGTTGACCATGTTGACAACACCGGAGGGCGGCGCCGCGGCAAGCGAACCAAGGTGGAGGACGATGGTGAGGGCTCGGACGGGAACGAACAGGAGCCGGGGAAGATCACAGCCAGCCGTGGGAGGCGGGAGCAGGCGGTCCCGCCGGCGCTGGTTTGGCTTTGGCGGCTCGAGGAAGAAGAGACTGAAGAAACGGTCAAGGTTGGCACAATCATTTGTTGACTAAGCGGACACCAAGTAGCATACTTTTTTATATATAGGAAGAAAACTGCGAGGACAATGCGTTCGTCTGCCGTCCTCCTCACAGGGAACGTTCGCCACATAAGTGACTAGCAGCCTTGGTTTTCAACCGAGAGGTCTTGGGTTCGAGTCCCAGGAACTCTCAATTTTGTCCTCCTTCCTTCCTCGCAAAAAAGGGAAAGAAAATCAAAGACTTGGGAAGGCGTACAGAACAAGCTAGTGTACCAGTAAAGAGACGTTGCCGAGTTTTAGAAAAAAGAAAGACGTGCTCCTGTAGCTGGTTCGAATCGAAACCTAGACTATGACTATATATGGTGCTATGCTACTCTGCAAGTAATGAAACTGACATATCCAACGTTCACTTCTCCTCTTCTCTACTTACTCTGCCTAGCATCAGAAGCTCTGGCCGCAGCAACCATTTCCGCTGGCTGCTCGTCCACCTGCTCTTCAGCAGGCAACAACCAGATATGCGCCAAGTCGCCACCCGTACCATCGCCTGTGGGTCTCATCACACCCTCGCCGGTACGCGCATCGCAGCCGATTGCTCATCGCAACCCGCTGCGGTTGGTGTGGTGCCACTGCTGCAAAGCACGCAGAGTCATCCCTCACGTCTCAACCACAATCCGCAACCCTGGCCGAGTCTTCTACAAATGCCCGAATCATGGGGTAATAATATGTTTAAGTGTTGTTCTGCTGCTTTCAGTTGCTGATTTTTTTAATAGTTTGGTTGATGATCTACCAATTTGATTCGTGCAGAAAAGGGAAGATTCGTGTGATTTGTATTTCTGGGAAGTTGCTGATGTGGGGGAATGCAACTACGCTGATTATTTGGTTAGCCGAGGAATCCCAATACCAACAGGTTGGGGTGTTGGACAAGTAACTGAAGGAACGGCAGAAGAGGAAGATGCAGAGCAGAAGGTTAAAGATGCAGTTCCTCTAATCATGGCCAAGCAACAGCTGCTGGACGGCCTTGACAGCAATGAGGAGATGAAAGAGCTTGTGAAGATAACTGGCAAAATCAATGTGCTCTGTAGGATGATTGTCTCTTTATTTGCAGTGTATGTAGCACTCGTGATGTATTCAGTGGCTACGCCATGAGCACTTTGCTGAAACTAGTAATGAATGAAACCTGTGTAGCAGGCTGGGCGCAGTGTTGTGAACATCTAATGATTTCTATTAACAGAAATCAGGGGGAATCCCCTTTTGCTCATATAAATAAATAAATAGCAGAGGCCCTGTCGGGTCAGCTTTGTTCTCATTCGAAGACATCGAGCAAATTGCAGTCCAACAGCAAACTATGTCATCAAATTCAAGTTTCACAGCCAAATATGAGTACAACTAAAAAAAATGTCATCATGTTTTAGTTGTCATACAATCACCAAACACAAATCAACATACATAACAAGTGATGTTCTCACAGCAAAATACTAAACAACATGTTTATCAGGTTTCAGTTGTCATAGCAAACACAATTTCACATAGTAGATAAAAAACGTCTTCTGACAGGCAAATACGACAAAAGCAATGTAATCATCATCCGCAGCAGCAGCGTCAACATCTTCACCATGTGTATCAGTCTGAATCGTAATTCCCCATGGTGTCATCTTCTTCTTCGTCCTCAACGTCCTCGAACGTTGGCTTCTTCTTGATCAACTCTTGTATGTCCACAACACGACAGGCAATCTTTTCGCCGGCCTCATTGACGTGATGGTTCTCAAAGATATTAGGAACATCTGTGTTATCTTGTACATCAGGAGCAGTGTAAGCATCATCTTGTTGTGCAACTTCATTAAACGAATTCCTCTGCTCAAACCTTTGCAATACTCTCCAGTCATCGCTACGTGCAAATGTGTCTTCCAAGAAAAATATCTGTGTTGCTTGATTTGCCAAAATAAAAGGCTCGTTGGTCTGGTACGCCGCCTTGACATTGATGGATTTGAAATAATCATCAGCTCTGGGTTTTGCGATCCTGGAAAACAGGTTATACCAACGACAACACAACAGAACCACACACCGATGATCCTCGAAACTGGAGATATACTGCAACTGAACAATGTCTGTTATGTTAGCATACATTTCAGTTGTCGCTTTGTCATATGTATCCGTGCTCATGATGGCACTGTTTTGTGTCTTCCTGCCTTCGTCTCGTGCAATGGTGTTGTAGCGCACATCTCCAACAACGCAAGATTCATAATGTCTTACCCGAGTATCAGGACCCATTGCTAGTGAGTAAAGGGCATCATCAACTGCCTGCCCATCCCCCCGCATCTTCTTAACCTATGGTTAGAAAATAGACAAGCTGATCATCTTATGTACTCAATATATTAAAAAAACTGACAATGCACTTCAAAAGCTTACATGGTTCTTGAACCATTTCGCAAATCCTGCCATAACCAGTTTGTCAATGTTTCTTGGATTTTGCGGCAGTAACTCCTCTTTGTAGATGCTGCACAACATAGTGATCACGTCAAACATCTAAATATATAAGAATGTGCTGCAAGTTTAGTAGATTACGATGTATAAGCTGCAGTACTGCACTTACTTGATATAAGGTAGTATCTCAGGACAATTATTCAACACATACCAAACCATTTTGTCCAAATCTTTAGGTTTGTCCTCTTGTCAACTCTTCCCTATAACTCGAACAGAATAATCGAAAACATTGAGTGTAACGGCCCGGATCTGATGCGCCAGGTGTCCGTCAGTTATTCGTCGTCGTTGCCATGTCATGTGCTTGCGTGTTGCACTTTGCCATGTCATCATCTGCATTTCATATCATGTCATCATGTGCATCGCATTTGCATACGTGTTCGTCTCACGCATCCGAGCATTTTTCCCGTTGTCCGTTTTGCAATCGGCGCTCCTACGTCCTCCGGCGTCCCCTTTTACCTATTTTCGTGTGTGGGTATTAAACCTTCTCGGAATGGACCGAGGTTTGTCAAGCGGCCTTGGTATAGCACCGGTAGACCGCCTGTCAAGTTTCGGGTCATTCGGAGGCCGTTTGATACTCCAACGGTTAACCGGGTAACCACAAAGGCCTCTTTTGTGTGCAGCCCAACACCTCTCCAAAGTGGCCGAAAACCCATCTAAGTCATCTCCATCCTCTCGGTCGTCGGATCACGATCGTGTGGGCGAAAACCACACTCCATTTGGAGCTTCCCACCTCCTTCTACCTATAAATATGTGCCCCCCCCCCCCCGGATTTTCGCGCAGATGAACCCTTGCCCCGTCCCCTCGTGCCGCCGGACATGTCCGCAGCCATCCGGACGCGTCCGCCGCCCCGCAGCCACGTCGCCCGACCAGTCCCGCGCCGCCACCTCAGCTCCGCCGCCTCCCGCGCCCACTCCCCGCCTGCCACGTGTCGCGCCGCCGTGTCCCCGTCCGCTCCGCCGCCGCCGTGGCCCACCAAGCCCACGGGAGGCCCGCCCCGGGCCCGAGGCGCCCGCGCCTCTACTGCCTGGCTCGTTTGCCGGCCGCCGCCGCCTCCACCGGTGCCGCGCCTCCCCCGCGCCGCCTCCGCCGCCCTCCCGCGCCTGCTCCTCCGTCGCACGCCGCGCCGCCTCCTTCTCCGCCGCCCGACACCGGTGCGCCGCTGCGCCGCCTCCTCCTCCGCCGCCCGACGCCGGTGTGCCGCCGCCCGCCGCCTCCGCGTGCCGCTGTCCGCGCCGGCTCCTCGCCGCCGTCGTCGCCCGCTCGCCGCCTCGCCCTCCCCTCGCCGGAGCTCGCCGGAGCTCCGCCCCGTCCGGATCCACCGCGAGGTGGATCAGATCCACCCGCACGTCCATCCAAACACCACCCCTGCCTGGATCTCCTCGTCCCGCACATCCTCGTCCGGCGTTGACTTTTCCCCGGGGTGAGATTTTGGCCAAGTCCCAGATCTGTGATATTTTATACCTCTGTTCATTGCATCATAACTTGCTGCATACTGCTCCGTTTCGTGCGTGTAATATGTCGAATTGTTCGTCTCGATGAGTACATAATTTCATATCATTGCATCATTTTCATTTGAGCTCATCTTGATGCCCGAAATGCTGTTGGAAGAGGGCTATGTGATGTTAGTTTCAGATCTGTTTCAGTACATGCACTTTTGTCATTTTTCCATGATTGATGTGTGCACCCTATGAAGTTGAGTCCTACATATGTTTTGAAATATGCCATGCCATCTTTATAGGGGTGTATGCCATGTATTTTTGTGATCCTTGTGGTGACTAGCACAAGCATGCAAACTAGGGTACTTATTGTTGCTGATTTCAGGGACTTAGTAATTTCACTAAGTCATGCCCTGCTGTTATTTTTATGCCATGTGTTCATGTTGTTTCAGAGAGATCTATGCCTCTTTTCAGCATGATCAGTAAGGGTGTTTTGAGCATATGGATTTGCTCTATCCACCCATGCCTTTGTTTGTAGTTATGGAGTGCCATTGCTTGAGTCAATCGAGCTCTACTTTTGCTATAAAATGTTACTGGCAGATTGTTTACATGTTATTCGATTTTGCCAAGCTTGTTGTAGTTGATCCTTGCATGCTATGTTGTTGTTCTTGCCATGTCTAGCTTCTATGTCATGTCTTCTTGATGGATGTATGCTTAGTTTATCATGAAATTCTCTGTAGTGAGTGCATCGAGCTCGTAAACATGCCTACTTGTTATCTGTTTTGACATGTCCAATTTTCTGCTAAGTCTGAAATCTGTAATGAAACTTGCTTATTTGACATGGGTGCTATTATATTTTCTGATCTCTTTTGGCTTATGGTCACTAAGGGTCTTTTGTTCTATGCTTTGTGTAGATTCATGCCATGCCTTGCTTTGCTATATTGTGTTCCTGTAGCTTGTTGTTTCCTTGCTCTAAACATGTCATCCTGATGTTAATTTCTGGCATGTTGTTATTTTCACTAAGTCTGTGAACCTGTTATCTCTTGCACTTTTGCCATGCTTGTTTGAACCTATTGTGGTGTGATTTAGCCGTAGCTCAGTGTTCATCTTTTGTCAAGCATCTTGAGTAGTTCACTGCCATATGCTGTGTTGACATGTTTGGGTGCAGGAGCTTAATTTCTTGTTGCTTGCTATGCAGTATCATGCTGTCAATGGCAGAATCTTGTCATTCTTGTTTTGCTTGTCATTTGCAAACCGTGCATCCGATTCCGGTGATCTTTATATCGATTTCAACCGAAATCACCTCACCTTTCCAGTGGCATACTTGGTTTGCCAAGATTATGCCTTGTTCATCCTTTTTCCTTCCGGAGCACGCACATGCATTGCATATCATATCTCGCATATCATGCCATGTGTATGTGGTGGTTGTTTACTATGTTGTTTGTTTGTTTCCGGGTTGCTTCTCTCGTCAGCTTCGGTTTCGTTCCGGAGATGTGAGGATTCATTCGACTACGTCCGTTTGTCTTCTTCATGGACACGTTCTTCTTCCTTGCGGGATCTCAGGCAAGATGACCATACCCTCGAAATCACTTCTATCTTTGCTTGCTAGTTGCTCGCTCTTTTGCTATGCCTATGCTGCGATACCTACCACTTGCTATATCATGCCACCCATATTGCCATGCTAGCCTCTAACCACCTTGTCCTAGCAAACCGTTGTTTGGCTATGTTACCGCTTTGCTCAGCCCCTCTTATAGCGTTGTTAGTTGCAGGTGAAGATGAAGTTTGTTCCTTGTTGGAACATGGAGATGTTGTTCCTTGATTGGAACATGTTTACTTGTTGGGATATCACAATATATCTTATTTAATTAATACATCTATATATTTGGTAAAGGGTGGAAGGCTCGGCCTTATGCCTGGAGTTTTGTTCCACTCTTGCCGCCCTAGTTTCCGTCATATCGGTGTTATGTTCTCGGATTTTTGCGTCCCTAACGCGATCGGGTGATTTATGGGACCCCCTTGACAGTTCGCTTTGAATAAGACTTTTCCAGGAGGCCCAACATTGGTTTTACCATTTGCCTACCACCTATACCTTTCCCTTGGGAGTAGCTAACCCGAGGGTCATATTTATTCAGCCCCCCCGGGCCAATGCTTGTCTAAGTGTTGGCCCGAACTAGAGCGCTTTGCAGCGCCACCTCAAGGAAACTTGAGGGCTGGTTTTAGTTGTACGGACTGCTCATCCGGTGTTGCCCTGAGAACGAGATATGTGCAGCTCCTATCAGGATGTCGGCGCATCGGGCGGCTTTGCTGGACTTGTTTTATTACTTTCGAAATGTCTTGTAGCCGGGATTCCGAGACTGATCGGGTCTTCCCGGGGAGAAGGAATATCCTTCGTTGATCGCGAGAGCTTATAATGGGCTAAGTTGGGACACCCCTGCAGGGTTTTGAACTTTCGAAAGCCGTGCCCGCGGTTATGTGGCAGATGGGAATTTGTTAATGTCCGGTTGTAGAAAACCCGAAGTTGATCTTAATTAAAATACACCAACCGCGTGTGTTACCGTGATGGTCTCTTCTCGGCGGAGTCCGGGGAGTGAACACGGTGTTGGAGTTATGCTTGACGTAAGTAGTTTCAGGATCACTTATTGATCATAGTTGTTCGACCGTGCTTTTGCCTTCTCTTATCGCTCTCATTTGCGTATGTTAGACACCATATATGCTAGTCGCTTGCTGCAGCTCCACCTCATACCTTTTACCCTACCTATAAGCTTAAATAGTCTTGATCTCGCGGGTGTGAGATTGCTGAGACCCCGTGACTCACAGATACTTCCAAAACCAGTTTGCAGGTGCCGATGAAACTGTGCAGGTGACGCACCCGAGCTCAAGGAGAGCTCGATGAAGATCTTGTTCATTGTGTTGTTTCGTTTCAGTTGATCAGTAGTGGAGCCCAGTCGGGACGATCGGGGATCTGTGTAGCATTTGGGGTAGTCTTCTTTTATTTTGGTTCCGTAGTCGGACCTTGATTGTATCTGTATGATGTAATGCTTTACTCATGTATTGTGTGAAGTGGCGATTGTAAGCCAACTATGTATCTCTTTCCCTTATGTATTACATGGGTTGTGTGAAGATTACCTCACTTGCGACATTGCTTTCAATGCGGTTATGCCTCTAAGTCGTGCTTCGACACGTGGGAGATATAACCGCATCGAGGGCATTACAAGTTGGTATCAGAGCCTTCCCCGACCTTAGGAGCCCCCACTGATTGATCGTTTTTAGCGGCCGAGTTGTGTCTAGAAAAATGTTTTGAGTCATTTAGGAATTATGTATCGGAGAGTTTAGGAATTCTTTTTACTTCCCAGTCTCCTCATCGCTCTGGTAAGGCATCCTGACGTAGAGTTTTGACTCTTCTCTTCTTAAATTTTCACAATTTTTTTTTAGGATCACGCGGGTATCTTAGAATCGTTCCGATGGTTTTGTGATGACAACATTGTCTTGGTGCCTCCTGTCAGCAGGGGTTTAGTGGAGGTGTCCCGGGGAGTTGAGCTCCGAGGTGTTGTCGTCATAATTTTATCATTGCAGTTCTGGAATACCCGAGTTTAGTACGCCGACATCGAAAATCTCTTTTGTACAGTTGTTGGTGAGATAACCCTGATAGCCCAGTACTGAGGCGAGTGCGGGAGTATTGCCATAACTCGTATAACGGATACTTTTCGAAGGTTGAGGTAAACGATTTCCGAAGGTTCTTGGTTATGTGTTGAAGGATGGATACAGCTGGATCTAGGTATTGTTAGTTTGGGTGATATATTTTGTGTCCCCTGTATCCCCAACACCTGATTGCATAACCAGAAAGTTTCGGGAGTTTATAAGTGGGAATTCAAGTAGCTCCTAGATTATCTTCCCAACAGACACATGATACGATATGGGATCTATCATATGTTTGTTCCGGCTTATTCTGCAAGCCAATCCTTTATTTTGTTTTGTTTTGTGGTATTCGAGTTGCTTCAATGCCAAGTGTTGATTCCATACCTCATCCTAAGCGGTGTTCTCATATTTCTATGTGGATGCTAATCCTTCTTGTTCATCAAGGTTGTCTTTTCAATTCTTTTCAACCGGTGCGTTTCTCTTCGAGATGATCCCATCATTCTCCCCATCCGCAAGATCTATTCTAAGTTTTCTCAACGGTGTTTGTTTCATCTGTTCCAAGTCGTCTTTGTTTTTCCCGCCCTCCCACCCTTTTTCTTCAAGGACTCATATATCTTAATCAAGCATCCATGCTATTGAGGTGAAGTCTCTCCATTCTTTCCCTCCATGTTCTTACCTGTTGTTTCTCATGAACATGTTCTTCAAGTTCATCATTCGTCATTCTTTTCTTCTCCGGTGGTTCCAATTCAAGCTTTATCGATCATATCTTTTCCTCGTTTCTAATGTTTTCTCATACCGGTGCACCTCTTAATCATTCACTTCTCGCTATTCATTTGTTCGGGAGTGCTGAAGATATCTCAGAAGATTCAAGTTCCCATTCTCAATTCACTCAATTTCTTTTGAGGATGCTATCTCATTCAAGTCATTTAATTCAACCGGTGCAATCCCTCTTTTCAAGCAATCGTTCAACGGTGTTTCTTTTGAGTGGGCCCTAACCCACAGGTCTTTTCCCAGGATCTTACCTGACTCTTCTATTTTCCCAGAGCTTCTAAAATTCATTTCAAAGTGTGATGTAAGAATGTATTCCAGCAGTCATATGTCTTTCTCCAAGATCTTTCAAATTCTTTTCATCATTGGTTCAACCTTTCCAATTCTCATTCCGGAGTGCCTCAACAATTCATGGTGGTTTCTCGTCGTCATTCTCAACATTTGAAGACCAAAGAAGAGTTTCTCTTAAATCTTGCTCCATTCTCTTCAAGATTTATGGTTCTAGCTTGTTGCCGTCCTCTCATAATTGTTTTCGATTGTGAGAATTCTTTTCACCCACCCGGAGCATTTCAGGAGTCTTTCATTTTGAATCTCCGGAGCCTTTCATCTCAGAATTATTCATTATCAGCTTTCGGCTCTCGTTCTCCAAATCTTCCCGGTGCATCGTTCAAAGATCCTCTAATCAGTTCATGATCTCTTCGTTCTCATGTATCTAAATCCCCTCAAGTATCTTCGTTCTTTTTATAATTCTTCCCGGTGTTTCTTATCTTTTCTTTGTTCATTTTCAATTCTTACAGCGGTTCGTTCAAGAGTTCTCTTCCTTCATTATCATATAGAATCATTCGTTCTTTCCAATCCTACCGGTGGTTCGTTGAAGACATTCCTAAGTTTGCGCCATATCTATCTTAATCCTTTCTATGAGAATAAGTAGTATGCCAAATCCATTGCTTGTCATCAATTTAATTTGATGAAGGATAAACATACAATAAATCTTATTCTTGTTTCCTCAAGGTGATTTAATTCCTTATTCCGGAGTTGTTCATGATATCATTCTCGGTCCGAGATGCTTCATCTTTTCTTTCCGGGGTTCCAAGTTCTCGCGGTCATATCGTCGTGAAGCTCCATCTAAATCATTGCAAGGCTTCACCTTATGTTTTCAACTTCTCTTTCTTTTATCATCCTTTTATTACCGGAGTTCTTCATGGAGGCTACATGATGATTCACAAAGGATTTAATTCCTTCTCGAAGTGTTCATCGAGATTCTTTTTAGAGGAACTCAAGCATTCTTCATCTTGCATTCCGAAGGGCAATTCTTTCTACCTTATCTTTTGATTTGGTGTTATGTCATTCTTGGCAATTTTTCTTCATGCTTCATGATTTACATGTTGTCAAGAATGAGGTATTTTAAATCCATCAATTTCTTCCTTGGAGTGATCTTGGTTTAGATTTCACCTAAAGCCTTCCCTAAGGATTGTTTCTATTTGTGGTGCTTATCAATGTTCCAAGTTATCTCTCTATCATCTCGGTGAAGAAGTTTTTTTTCATCTCGTTGGTGCTCTCAATCAAATCAATGGTTTCCATTAGTGGCCGGTTGTCACCTCATCATTTTGAGATGTTTGCCATTGTGACACCCGGATAATTAGGCTACAGTAATCCCCATTTAATGATGCCACGTCACCTCAGTTATGGTTGTTAAATCTCGCGTTAGTTCAAACCGATTCGAAATTCAAATTCAAAATAAAGGCAAACAACAAAAGTTTTCAAATATTAAAACTAAATTGTTCGGGTTGTGCCAAATATTGCATAGGTAATTATGATGGAGAAACCACATTTTATTAAAATGCCTAAATACTTTAAATGGAATTAAAACAGAAAAGAGATAATAAAAATAAAACAGAAAACAAACAAAAAAACAAAAAAAGAACAGAGAGCAGGCCCCCCCACTCCCCCACTGGGCCTCGACCCAGCCGGCCCCGTCGGCCACCCCACCAGGTCGGCCCAGCCGCGCCCCACCCCACTCTCCTTATCCACCCACACCCCCGCAACCCTAGCCGCCAACCACTCCCCCACCCCCACTCGTTCTCTCCCCCTCCCCCCAATCCAGTTCTGGATCGGGATCGGGCCGACGCCCCCTGCGCCCCTCGCCGCCGCCCGGTTCGAACCTCGCCGCCACCGCCTCCTCGACAGACCGACCGGAGCCCTCCCCACCGGCCTGCCTCCTCCTCGTCGACGCCGTCCCCGTCGTCCTCCCCGCGCTCCATCGAGCACGCTCCCCAGACCCCACGCTCCCCCCGGTGAGCTGCTGCTGCTTGGACGCGCCCTGCCCGCCGAGCCCGCGTCCCGCGGCCGAGCTGCCTTGCTCCGCCGCGTGCACGCCGCACGCACCCACGCCCTCGATAGGACCTCTCCTGCTGTTGCTGCTCTCACCGTGCGCGCGCGCAAGGCACTGCCCGCGCCCGTCGTCGCCCTCCTCTCCTTCCCCTGTCACCGCACCCGCCTCCTCTGCCTAACCGCAACCCCCTTGCCGCCGCTCGCTCGCGTGCTCACCCCCCTTCACCGCTCTGGCTCGCAGTTGCCGCTGCCGCGCCCGTGCCATGTCGCCCCGCCTCCCTCCTCTGCTCCCCGCAGCCGTCGCGCGCCCGCCGTTGCCACTGCACGCGCTCGCCACTGCACGCCGCTGCACACGTCCGCCAGTGCGCCTTGGCCGCGCCCGCACACGCGTGGCCTCCCGCCCCTACCACTCGCCGGCCTCGCCTTGACCCCAGGTCGGGCTCGGTCTTCGCCCGGGCGACGCCAGCGCCCTGGTCCAGTCGCCCGTACGCCCGTGAACCCGGCGCCCGTTAACCCCCTGGGCCACTGACCAAAGGGCCCCACGCCCAGAACGTTTATAAAAAAAAAGGAATTAAAAAATATAATAAATAAATAATGAAATTAACTAATTAATTAATTAAGGAATTAATTAAGTTAATTGATCATAATTAGATTAACCTAATTAACTAATTAGTTTAATTAAACAGTAGTTAGATTAGTTAAACAGTGATTAGACTAAACAGCCTATGACCAGTGGGACCCACACGTCAGATTTGACCAGTCAACGCCCCTGCTGACTGCTGACGTCATGCTGACGTCATGCTGACGTCAGCGTGCACTGTTTTGGATAATGTTATATTTAAATAATTAATTAAATTCCAGAAATTAATAAAATCTTTAGAAAATCATATCTTTTAATCCGTAACTCGGATTAAAATATTTTCAACATGAAAGTTGCTCAGAACAACGAGGCGAACCCAGATACGCAGCCCGTTCGTCCGCCACACATTCCTAACATATCAAACTCGCAACTTTTCCCCTCCGGCTCCTCTGCTCGAAAACGCGAAACATCGGGGATACTTTCCCGGTTGTTTTCCCCCTTCACCGGTATCACCGCATACCGCGTTAGGGCACCTCTAACGCCGTTATTTGTCATGTCATGCATCACTATGCATCTGCTTGCTTAAATATTTATTGTTTCTCCCCCCTCTTCTCTCGATAGACACCGAGACCGACGCTGCTGCTGCCCCGTTCGACTACGGAGTTGACGATCCCTCTCTCTTGCCAGAGCAACCAGGCAAGCCCCCCCCTTGATCACCAGATATCGCCTACTCTTCCCTATACTGCTTGCATTAGAGTAGTGTAGCTTGTTACTGCTTTCGTTATTCCTATCCTGATGCATAGCCTGTCTTTGATACTGCTGTTGATACCTTTACCTGCAATCCTACTGCTTAGTATAGGATGCTAGTGTTCCATCAGTGCCCCTACACTCTTGTCCGTCTGCCATGCTATACTATCGGGCCGTGATCACTCGGGGGTGATCACGGGCATATACTATATACTATACACTGTTACATTACATGTGATACTGTTCGGAGATGGGGGCTGAAGGGGCAGGTGGCTCCATCCCGGTAGAGGTGGGCCCGGGTTCCCGACGGCCCCCGACTGTTACTTTGAGGCGGAGCGACAGGGCAGGTTCAGACCACCTAGGAGAGAGGTGGGCCTGGCCCTAGTCGGCGTTCGCGATACTTAACACGCTTAACGAGATCTGGGTATTTGATCTGAGTCTGGCCATTTGGTCTATACGCACTAACCACCTACGCGGGAGTAGTTATGGGTATCCCGACGTCGTGGTATCAGCCGAAGCACTTCTTGACGTCATCGATTGAGTGGCGCGCGCCGGGTTGGACCGCGTAACGTGACTTCCGTTGTACTGGAGGTTGCTAGGTCTGCTCACCGGCCGCGTTCGCAACGTGCAGGTGTGCTCAGGGCGATGGGCCCAGACCCCTGCGCGCATAGGTTTAGACCGGCGTGCTGACCGCTCTGTTGTGCCTAGGTGGGGCTGCGACGTGTTGATCTTCCGAGGCCGGGCATGACCCAGAAAAGTGTGTCCGGCCAAATGGGATCAAGTGTGTTGGGCTATGTGGTGCACCCCTGCAGGGAAGTTTATCTATTCGAATAGCCGTGTCCCTCGGTAAAAGGACGACCCGGAGTTGTACCTTGACCTTATGACAACTAGAACCGGATACTTAATAAAACACACCCTTCCAAGTGCCAGATATAACCAGGTGATCGCTCTCTAACAGGGCAACGAGGAGGGGATCGCCGGGTAGGATTATGCTATACGATGCTACTTGGAGGAATTCAGTCTACTCTCTTCTATATGCTGCAAGACGGAGGCGACCAGAAGCGTAGTCTTCGATAAGACTAGCTATCCCCCTCTTATTCTGGCATTCTGCAGTTCAGTCCACTGATATGGCCCTTTACACATATATCCATGCATATGTAGTGTAGCTCCTTGCTTGCGAGTACTTTGGATGAGTACTCACGGTTGCTTTTCCCCCCCTTTTCCCCCTTTCCCTTCTACCCGGTTGTCGCAACCAGATGCTGGAGTCCAGGACCCAGACGCCACCGTTGACGACGACTCCTACTACACCGGAGGTGCCTACTACTACGTGCAGCCCGCTGACGACGACCAGGAGTAGTTAGGAGGATCCCAGGCAGGAGGCCTGCGCCTCGTTCGATCTGTATCCCAGTTTGTGCTAGCCTTCTTAAGGCAAAACTTGTTTAACTTATGTCTGTACTCAGATATTGTTGCTTCCGCTGACTCGTCTATGATCGAGCACTTGTATTCGAGCCCTCGAGGCCCCTGGCTTGTATTATGATGCTTGTTTGACTTATTTTTATTTGTAGAGTTGTGTTGTGATATCTTCCCGTGAGTCCCTGATCTTGATCGTACACATTTGCGTGCATGATTAGTGTACGATTGAATCGGGGGCGTCACAAGTTGGTATCAGAGCCGACTGCCTGTCGGAATCCCCCTTCCACACTCCTTGGCCGAAGTCGAGTCTAGACATTACAAAAACTTGACTAACATTGGCTGTGTGCCTTACGGGCCCACGTCGCCATCGGGTGGTACTAGGATCTTTTACTCCTCGACCTTTACTCTGGGACTCTGAACTCTCTTCTATTCGGGTTAAACGATTTTGCTAAAATCTAACTCTAGTTTCTCGTTACCACTTCCTGCCGGAGAGCCCTTTCATTACAGATGATCGCCGGCTACACCAGAAGATTTCGAAGATACTCTCTGATATTCTCTTGAGACCTTGTGCCCATTGCTTTTGCAATTCCCTCCCATCGAAATATCCCTATGGATAATTACTTACACCTGTCGTGCTTACTTTTATTCCCACTCGATCTTGTTATTACAAGATACCCCGAGAATATTTTGTGCCTTCCTTGCCACCTGAATACCCCTAAGAATAAATTCTCGCACTTTCCGAGTATCCGCTCCTCCCCAGTTGTTCAGGTGTTTCACAAAAGTCTTTGAAATACTATTCAATCCCCCGAAAATCCTTAGCAGCTTTATTGCTTTGCAAATACTTGTCTACTTGCATTATGGATGCTTCCCATATATCTGGCAATATTCACTAGTATGTTTTGACACCGTCATTTTGATCCTATTGATTACATGTGTGCGAAAGCACACAATCATCTATTAACCCTTCTAAATTATCTTTCCGGCTCAGACATCTTTTTTTTGAACATGAGCTGGTTCTCGACCAAACTATTTGTCGTCAATTGTGCCTCTGGTCTATCCAACTTATCCATCCTTGATCAGAGCGTCTGCTTCTGATCCTTTGTTTTGGAAATCATAATTCCTTTGCATTTAAGCTTTGAATTATTCAGATGATTCCATAACCTGTTGCATTTGCATTCCTTCCTCTTCTGGTTGAGTATCGATACTCACATCAGATCCTTTGTGGACCATCAAGTCCTTTGTTGGATGGTTATCCGACAGTGTCTTTCACTTTTGATCACTTTGTGAGTTCTCCCCTTGATACATAATGCGTTTGTTAAGTTGTATCCTCTGCTTGGCCAACCATGCTCTGCTTTCGGGCTTGTGTTATTTACTCTTGAAACTTGTGGTATATGTTTCTAAGAAGCCCTATGGGTTGAACATATGCCTTCTCTAAACCATGTGAACCCGAAAGTTTTCACGAGTCACGAGTCATACTCATCTGGTATTTCACCAGGTAAAACTTTCAACACTAATGCCTTTATCAAAGCGAGAAGTGAATGGGAGGTAATACATTGACGAAGTGGGAGTCGACCTTGAACTTTGTGTTCATGCCCATGGACACGATGTAGATCTTATCATTTAAGCTTCTCTTAAATCAATTATTCCCTTATTATAAGTCCATGTTATATCTGGGATTTGGTCCTTTACAATCGTGGTTCCGACCATGTTCTCCTTTAAATACCATTTTCGATGCCAGTGTAAGCACTTGTCCTCTGTGGATCATTACCCTGGTCCAACCTCTACCTTGATCCGTCTTCGAGTATTACCCCCTGGTATCTCGAGATTATCTCAAAACTGCATAACGCCTTTTGAGTTCTTCATCAAGTACTACATTCTCACTGATTACAGCTTTCATGGGCCCTGAGTTATTAAACACTCAAAGACACAGATAACTGAACCGAGTCTGCCCTACGGTTCAACAACTCTTGATAATCTTCTTTAAGTCCGAGTTTGTACTCGATCATGTCATTCCTAGCCTGATCGGCTATATCATTAACGTGCTAAATCTTAACTGTGCTACCTGGTCCTTCTTCCCGGAACACAATATTAGACGCTGAGCTAAGCTTACGTTGATTTCCTTGTCTTCTCATTCCACCTCAGACAACAAGCTTGGATTCGAGTTTGTGTCGTACCCATGGTTCCAATAACCTCTTACTTCATCATTCTTTTGACTTGATGTGATCGCGGATCGATTACATCTTTAGGTAATCTCTCGACAAATGTGTCGTGATCATTATCAACTTTCTGGCCTTTTCCAGAATATCAATCAAATTCATGATACGAATTACCATCCTTGCCCCTCGGTGATTTGTGCGTCATCGACTACTTCCTTGCCTTCTTTCCAACACAAACTTGTTCGTGTTGTGGCTATACCTTGAGTTCCTTGCTATCCAGGAATTGTTCTCCCTTACCTTGGAACATTAACATCTCTTACGACATCAATGTTGTGAGGATTTCACCACCGCTTAAGAATTCTTGGTATGGTGATACTTCTCACCATCACCATTCTTTCTTGGGTCCTCGTGTTGATCCCATCCGGGGTACCAACAAGTGAGCGGTGCTGTTTGGATTCTGCCCTTCTAGCAATCCTATTGCTTTGAAGTTAATGGTCGCCCGTCATTCTTAGACTATTGATTATTGGATCACCATTCCGACGTTGGTCGTGCAACCCAACCCATATTTCGGGTGCACCTATCAACCAATGCTTAAACTGGGTATGTTTTCCTCGAGCATATCCCCTTATATCATTCATCTGACTAATGATATCTCCTTGTTCACATACTGGTGGAAACCCATCTTTTGGAAGACTCGATGAATTGTCGTTGAATTCATCAGCTACCTCCTTCTCCCTTCATTGTTTTAATGATGAGCTTTTCTTTCGGAACTCGCTTCCATAGTTCATTTCCCGAGAATCTTACAATGTCATCTCGACGATTTGTGTTGCAATGAGTCTGAGGTATCATGACACCAATCGGATCTGAATCTCGGTCAGATATGATGGTTAGAACATATTTCCAGGACTTATAACATCTTTATGTGACCTAGTAAGGTGTTGATGTGCCTAGCACGCCTGGCTGGAGGACCTATTGCTATAGTTTACTCTTAGCAAGGTTATCTATTCTTCCATGAGGAAATGGTAAGACTTATTCTATAAGTTGTTCCTGATGAATTCTTTGTGTATCCAAAGTCCGACTTTTGCTTGAAGACCATGTCAATGCTATCTCGAAGCATGTCTGTGGTACTTCGATTTTCAACAAGAACGTTTGGAATCCAATGCTAAATGTTTCTTCCTCAATTATCCAGACACCGTTGTATGGATAATGTCATGAAAATTCTCTCCCCTACCTAAAGAGTTTTCTGCATTATAACCTGTCATGGATATCATGCTCTGCTTATCCTTGGGAAGGATATAACCCTGAAATATGTGTTTAAACACGTTTTCCTTGTCATTGTTCTGTGTAATTTGATAACCATAATTCCTTTCCGTTGTTTGGTTTTAACCTTTCTTGTGATCTATATAATCTAAGCAGTAATGATTCACTGCTTAGGTAAACACCTCGGTGTACAACTCTGCCAGTAAGACCCTGTTGCTGTTGTTGATGACATTTCGGTAACCACCGATGGATGAGGACCTTGCCTATTGGTCTGCCTCATTTCAACGAGCAGGAAAGTGGTTCTCTTCGTCCCTCGCCCTTGGTACCGATGTTGTTGCCAACATAACTAACAGGCTATCCCCTGACATGCCTTGCTTACATGATCGTGCAAGATGTCACCGCCCTTCCTACTTTTACCCCACATGGTGGGCCCATAACCCACAGGTCCCAGGATCGAAACCTGACTCTCCTGTACAACCCCTATTCCCGAAGTTATTCCTCGCGTGTGGCCTCGTATGTAATTCACGAGCCAAGTCTGAGAGATCATCAATTCTGGTATCAGACACAATACTTATTCCCGCTGCTTGGAACCCCTTTCACGCCTGTTTCAGGCATCGAAAGATTGCCTGCCCGCTCGAAACTTCCCGTGATACCTCCTTACTTTGCTCTCGATATTTTCTTAAATTTCAATTCGAGAGTTACTTTCCGCCACCTTCCCCGATGTTATCGACCAGATAGTCGACCTTGTAGAGGTCCGTTCTCCCAGTATGCCCACCCTTTATTCTTTCGTAAGTACAATGGAACCCCCGAAGAAAGGATGCCGACTTCATCTTGATGACTTGAAGCAGAAAAAGGAAGGCATCAATATGATGGATCGCCCACTTCGAGAAGAGGATCACCAAGACCGAGAAGATCCGTTAGAATTTCGTAACTAGACCTTCCCCCCCTTCTCTACCTCTTAAATCTCGGGACGAGATTTCTTGTAGTGGAGGAGATTTGTGACACCCGGATAATTAGGCTACAGTAATCCCCATTTAATGATGCCACGTCACCTCAGTTATGGTTGTTAAATCTCGCGTTAGTTCAAACCGATTCGAAATTCAAATTCAAAATAAAGGCAAACAACAAAAGTTTTCAAATATTAAAACTAAATTGTTCGGGTTGTGCCAAATATTGCATAGGTAATTATGATGGAGAAACCACATTTTATTAAAATGCCTAAATACTTTAAATGGAATTAAAACAGAAAAGAGATAATAAAAATAAAACAGAAAACAAACAAAAAAACAAAAAAAGAACAGAGAGCAGGCCCCCCCACTCCCCCACTGGGCCTCGACCCAGCCGGCCCCGTCGGCCACCCCACCAGGTCGGCCCAGCCGCGCCCCACCCCACTCTCCTTATCCACCCACACCCCCGCAACCCTAGCCGCCAACCACTCCCCCACCCCCACTCGTTCTCTCCCCCTTCCCCCAATCCAGTTCTGGATCGGGATCGGGCCGACGCCCCCTGCGCCCCTCGCCGCCGCCCGGTTCGAACCTCGCCGCCACCGCCTCCTCGACAGACCGACCGGAGCCCTCCCCACCGGCCTACCTACTCCTCGTCGACGCCGTCCCCGTCGTCCTCCCCGCGCTCCATCGAGCACGCTCCCCAGACCCCACGCTCCCCCCGGTGAGCTGCTGCTGCTTGGACGCGCCCTGCCCGCCGAGCCCGCGTCCCGCGGCCGAGCTGCCTTGCTCCGCCGCGTGCACGCCGCACGCACCCACGCCCTCGATAGGACCTCTCCTGCTGTTGCTGCTCTCACCGTGCGCGCGCGCAAGGCACTGCCCGCGCCCGTCGTCGCCCTCCTCTCCTTCCCCTGTCACCGCACCCGCCTCCTCTGCCTAACCGCAGCCCCCTTGCCGCCGCTCGCTCGCGTGCTCACCCCCCTTCACCGCTCTGGCTAGCAGTTGCGGCTGCCGCGCCCGTGCCATGTCGCCCCGCCTCCCTCCTCTGCTCCCCGCAGCCGTCGCGCGCCCGCCGTTGCCACTGCACGCGCTCGCCACTGCACGCCGCTGCACACGTCCGCCAGTGCGCCTTGGCCGCGCCCGCACACGCGTGGCCTCCCGCCCCTACCACTCGCCGGCCTCGCCTTGACCCCAGGTCGGGCTCGGTCTTCGCCCGGGCGACGCCAGCGCCCTGGTCCAGTCGCCCGTACGCCCGTGAACCCGGCGCCCGTTAACCCCCTGGGCCACTGACCAAAGGGCCCCACGCCCAGAACGTTTATAAAAAAAAAGGAATTAAAAAATATAATAAATAAATAATGAAATTAACTAATTAATTAATTAAGGAATTAATTAAGTTAATTGATCATAATTAGATTAACCTAATTAACTAATTAGTTTAATTAAACAGTAGTTAGATTAGTTAAACAGTGATTAGACTAAACAGCCTATGACCAGTGGGACCCACACGTCAGATTTGACCAGTCAACGCCCCTGCTGACTGCTGACGTCATGCTGACGTCATGCTGACGTCAGCGTGCACTGTTTTGGATAATGTTATATTTAAATAATTAATTAAATTCCAGAAATTAATAAAATCTTTAGAAAATCATATCTTTTAATCCGTAACTCGGATTAAAATATTTTCAACATGAAAGTTGCTCAGAACAACGAGGCGAACCCAGATACGCAGCCCGTTCGTCCGCCACACATTCCTAACATATCAAACTCGCAACTTTTCCCCTCCGGCTCCTCTGCTCGAAAACGCGAAACATCGGGGATACTTTCCCGGTTGTTTTCCCCCTTCACCGGTATCACCGCATACCGCGTTAGGGCACCTCTAACGCCGTTATTTGTCATGTCATGCATCACTATGCATCTGCTTGCTTAAATATTTATTGTTTCTCCCCCCTCTTCTCTCGATAGACACCGAGACCGACGCTGCTGCTGCCCCGTTCGACTACGGAGTTGACGATCCCTCTCTCTTGCCAGAGCAACCAGGCAAGCCCCCCCCTTGATCACCAGATATCGCCTACTCTTCCCTATACTGCTTGCATTAGAGTAGTGTAGCTTGTTACTGCTTTCGTTATTCCTATCCTGATGCATAGCCTGTCTTTGATACTGCTGTTGATACCTTTACCTGCAATCCTACTGCTTAGTATAGGATGCTAGTGTTCCATCAGTGCCCCTACACTCTTGTCCGTCTGCCATGCTATACTATCGGGCCGTGATCACTCGGGGGTGATCACGGGCATATACTATATACTATACACTGTTACATTACATGTGATACTGTTCGGAGATGGGGGCTGAAGGGGCAGGTGGCTCCATCCCGGTAGAGGTGGGCCCGGGTTCCCGACGGCCCCCGACTGTTACTTTGAGGCGGAGCGACAGGGCAGGTTCATACCACCTAGGAGAGAGGTGGGCCTGGCCCTAGTCGGCGTTCGCGATACTTAACACGCTTAACGAGATCTGGGTATTTGATCTGAGTCTGGCCATTTGGTCTATACGCACTAACCACCTACGCGGGAGTAGTTATGGGTATCCCGACGTCGTGGTATCAGCCGAAGCACTTCTTGACGTCAGCGATTGAGTGGCGCGCGCCGGGTTGGACCGCGTAACGTGACTTCCGTTGTACTGGAGGTTGCTAGGTCTGCTCACCGGCCGTGTTCGCAACGTGCAGGTGTGCTCAGGGCGATGGGCCCAGACCCCTGCGCGCATAGGTTTAGACCGGCGTGCTGACCGCTCTGTTGTGCCTAGGTGGGGCTGCGACGTGTTGATCTTCCGAGGCCGGGCATGACCCAGAAAAGTGTGTCCGGCCAAATGGGATCAAGTGTGTTGGGCTATGTGGTGCACCCCTGCAGGGAAGTTTATCTATTCGAATAGCCGTGTCCCTCGGTAAAAGGACGACCCGGAGTTGTACCTTGACCTTATGACAACTAGAACCGGATACTTAATAAAACACACCCTTCCAAGTGCCAGATATAACCAGGTGATCGCTCTCTAACAGGGCAACGAGGAGGGGATCGCCGGGTAGGATTATGCTATACGATGCTACTTGGAGGAATTCAGTCTACTCTCTTCTATATGCTGCAAGACGGAGGCGACCAGAAGCGTAGTCTTCGATAAGACTAGCTATCCCCCTCTTATTCTGGCATTCTGCAGTTCAGTCCACTGATATGGCCCTTTACACATATATCCATGCATATGTAGTGTAGCTCCTTGCTTGCGAGTACTTTGGATGAGTACTCACGGTTGCTTTTCCCCCCCTTTTCCCCCTTTCCCTTCTACCCGGTTGTCGCAACCAGATGCTGGAGTCCAGGACCCAGACGCCACCGTTGACGACGACTCCTACTACACCGGAGGTGCCTACTACTACGTGCAGCCCGCTGACGACGACCAGGAGTAGTTAGGAGGATCCCAGGCAGGAGGCCTGCGCCTCGTTCGATCTGTATCCCAGTTTGTGCTAGCCTTCTTAAGGCAAAACTTGTTTAACTTATGTCTGTACTCAGATATTGTTGCTTCCGCTGACTCGTCTGTGATCGAGCACTTGTATTCGAGCCCTCGAGGCCCCTGGCTTGTATTATGATGCTTGTTTGACTTATTTTTATTTGTAGAGTTGTGTTGTGATATCTTCCCGTGAGTCCCTGATCTTGATCGTACACATTTGCGTGCATGATTAGTGTACGATTGAATCAGGGGCGTCACAACCATAAGACCACTACAAGCTTATTCGTTTCGTTGTTGGTTTTCCAACAACTCCGTTCTAAGCTTCTTGGAAGGGTACTCTCCAAGCTCACTTGTGGCAAAAGTTGTCATTTCTTCTCCGTCCCTTTATCCCAACGATCCATCTTCTATTCCTTCTTCCGGAGGCATTGTGATGTTACTCTCTTCGACTCATCATCTCGCTTTGCCAACATCATGTTCTTTTCCTTGCTAATCCATTTAACCGGAGTGTGGTGTTCTCTTTTCAAGTTCTTTTCATCTTATCAAGTCTTGCATCTTGTTCCAACCGGAGTGGTTTCAACGTCTATCTTGTCACTTAAGCTCTCTTTCTCACCGTATTCCTTGTTCCTTGTCCAACGGAGTATTTCATTTCGTTCAGCTCCATGGTATTCTTTCCTTCATTTTGCTCAACCTCTCAAGGTTCTTTGGTTTCACTCATTTGTCTAAGAAGCAACTTAGTGTTACCTCTTCTCTCCGTCCTCCGTTTCTCTCCGGTGCCATCCTAGATCTCGGGACGAGATCCTCTCGTAGTGGTGGAATGTTGTAACGCCCCGGATCTGATGCACCAGGTGTCCGTCAGTTATTCGTCGTCGTTGCCATGTCATGTGCTTGCGTGTTGCACTTTGCCATGTCATCATCTGCATTTCATATCATGTCATCATGTGCATCGCATTTGCATACGTGCTCGTCTCACGCATCCGAGCATTTTTCCCGTTGTCAGTTTTTCAATCCGGCGCTCCTACGTCCTCCGGCGTCCCCTTTTACCTATTTTCGTGTGCGGGTATTAAACCTTCTCGGAATGGACCGAGGTTTGTCAAGCGGCCTTGGTATAGCACCGGTAGACCGCCTGTCAAGTTTCGGGTCATTCGGAGGCCGTTTGATACTCCAACGGTTAACCGGGTAACCGCAAAGGCCTCTTTTGTGTGCAGCCCAACACCTCTCCAAAGTGGCCAAAAACCCATCTAAGTCATCTCCATCCTCTCGGTCGTCGGATCACGATCGTGTGGGCGAAAACCGCACTCCATTTGAAGCTTCCCACCTCCTTCTACCTATAAATATGTGCTCCTCCCCGGATTTTCGCGCAGATGAAACCTAGCCCCGTCCCCTCGCGCCGCCGGACATGTCCACAGCCATCCGGACGCGTCCGCCGCCCCGCAGCCACGTCGCACGACCAGTCCCGCGCCGCCACCTCAGCTCTGCCGCCTCCCGCGCCCACTCCCCGCCTGCCACGTGTCGCGCCGCCGTGTCCCCGTCCGCTCCGCCGCCGCCGTGGCCCACCGAGCCCACGGGAGGCCCGCCCCGCGCCGCCCCAGGCCCGAGGCGCCTGCGCCTCCGCTGCCTGGCTCGTTCGTCGGCCGCTGCCGCCTCCACCGGTGCCGCGCCTCCCCCGCGCCGCCTCCGCCGCCCTCCCGCGCCTGCTCCGCCGCCGCACGCCGCGCCGCCTCCTCCTCCGCCGCCCGACGCCGGTGCGCCGCCGCGCCGCCTCCTCCTCCGCCGCCCGATGCCGGTGCGCCGCCACCCGCCGCCTCCGCGTGCCGCTGCCCGCGCCGCCTCGCCCTCCCCTCGCCGGAGCTCGCCGGAGCTCCGCCCCGTCCGGATCCACCGCGAGGTGGATCAGATCCACCCGCATGTCCATCCAAACACCGCCCCTTCCTGGATCTCCTCGTCCCGCACATCCTCGTCCGGCGTTGACTTTTCTCCGGGGTGAGATTTTGGCTAAGTCCCAGATCTGTGATATTTTATACCTCTGTTCATCGCATCATAACTTGCTTCATACTGCTCCGTTTAGTGCGTGTAATATGTCGAATTGTTCGTCTCGATGAGTAAATCATTTCATCTCATTGCATCATTTTCATTTGAGCTCATGTTGATGCCCGAAATGCTGTTGGAAGAGGGCTATGTGATGTTAGTTTCAGATCTGTTTCAGTACATGCACTATTGTCATTTTTGCCATGATTGATGTGTGCACCCTATGAAGTTGAGTCCTACATGTGTTTTGAAATATGCCATGCCATCTTTACAGGGGTGTATGCCATGTATTTTTATGATCCTTGTGGTGACTAGCACAAGCATGCAAACTAGGGTACTTATTGTTGCTGATTCCAGGGACTTGGTAATTTCACTAAGTCATGCCCTGCTGTTATTTTTATGCCATGTGTTCATGTTGTTTCAGAGAGATTTATGCCTCTTTTCAGCATGATCAGTAAGGGTGGTTTGAGCATATGGATTTGCTCTATCCATCCATGCCTTTTATTGTAATTATGGAGTGCCATTGCTTGAGTCAATCGAGCTCTACTTTTACTATAAAATGTTACTGGCAGATTATTTACATGTTATTCGATTTTGCCAAGCTTGTTGTAGTTGATCCTTGCATGCTATGTTGTTGTTTTTGCCATGTCTAGCTTCTATGCCATGTCTTCTTGACGGATGTATGCTTAGTTTATCATGCAATTCTCTGTAGTGAGTGCATCGAGCTCGTAAACATGCCTACTTGTTATCTGTTTTGACATGTCCAGTTTTCTGCTAAGTCTGAAATCTGTAACGAAACTTGCTTATTTGACATGGGTGCTACTATATTTTATGATACCTTTTGGCTTATGGTCACTAAGGGACTTTTGTTCTATGCTTTGAGTAGATTCATGCCATACCTTGCTTTGCTATATTGTGTTCCTGTAGCTTGTTGTTTCCTTGCTCTAAACATGTCATCCTGATGTTAATGTCTGGCATGTTGTTATTTTCACTAAGTCTGTGAACCTGTTATCTCTTGCACTTTTGCCATGCTTGTTTGAACCTGTTGTTGTGTGATTTAGCCGTATCTCAGTGTTCATCTTTTGTCAAGCATCTTGATTAGTTCACTGTCATATGCTTAGTTGACATGTTTGGGTGCAGTAGCTTAATTCCTTGTTGCTTGCTAAGTAGTATGATGCTGTTAATGGCAGAATCTTGTCATTCTTGTTTTGCTTGTCATTTGCAAACCGTGCATCCGATTCCGGTGATCTTTATATCGATTTCAACCGAAATCACCTCACCTTTCCAGTGGCATACTTGGTTTGCCAAGATTATGCCTTGTTCATCCTTTTTACTTCCGGAGCACGCACATGCATTGCATATCACATCTCGCATATCATGCCATGTGTATGTGGTGGTTGTTTACTATGTTGTTTGTTTGTTTCCGGGTTGCTTCTCTCGTTAGCTTCGGTTTCGTTCCGGATTTGTGAGGATTCTTTCGACTACGTCCGTTTTTCTTCTTCATGGACACGTTCTTCTTCCTTGCGGGATCTCAGGCAAGATGACCATACCCTCGAAATCACTTCTATCTTTGCTTGCTAGTTGCTCGCTCTTTTGCTATGCCTATGCTGCGATACCTACAACTTGATATATCATGCCACCCATATTGCCATGTCAGCCTCTAACCACCTTGTCCTAGCAAACCGTTGTTTGGCTATGTTACCGCTTTGCTCAGCCCCTCTTATAGCGTTGTTAGTTGCAGGTGAAGATGAAGTTTGTTCCTTGTTGGAACATGGAGATGTTGTTCCTTGATTGGAACATGTTTACTTGTTGGGATATCACAATATATCTTATTTAATTAATGCATCTATATACTTGGTAAAGGGTGGAAGGCTCGGCCTTATGCCTGGTGTTTTGTTCCACTCTTGCCGCCCTAGTTTCCGTCATATCGGTGTTATGTTCCCGGATTTTTGCGTCCCTAACGCGATCGGGTGATTTATGGGACCCCCTTGACAGTTCGCTTTGAATAAGACTTTTCCAGCAGGCCCAACATTGGTTTTACCATTTGCCTACCACCTATACCTTTCCCTTGGTAGTAGCTAACCCGAGGGTCATCTTTATTCAGCCCCCCCGGGCCAATGCTTGTCTAAGTGTTGGCCCGAACTAGAGCGCTTTGCAGCGCCACCTCAAGGAAACTTGAGGGCTGGTTTTAGTTGTACGGACTGCTCATCCGGTGTTGCCCTGAGAACGAGATATGTGCAGCTCCTATCAGGATGTCGGCGCATCGGGCGGCTTTGCTGGACTTGTTTTATTACTGTCGAAATGTCTTGTAGCCGGGATTCCGAGACTGATCGGGTCTTCCCGGGGAGAAGGAATATCCTTCGTTGATCGCGAGAGCTTATAATGGGCTAAGTTGGGACACCCCTGCAGGGTTTTGAACTTTCGAAAGCCGTGCCCGCGGTTATGTGGCAGATGGGAATTTGTTAATGTCCGGTTGTAGAAAACCCGAAGTTGATCTTAATTAAAATACACCAACCGCGTGTGTTACCGTGATGGTCTCTTCTCGGCGGAGTCCGGGGAGTGAACACGGTGTTGGAGTTATGCTTGACGTAAGTAGTTTCAGGATCACTTCTTGATCATAGTTGTTCGACCGTGCTTTTGCCTTCTCTTCTCACTCTCATTTGCGTATGTTAGACACCATATATGCTAGTCACTTGCTGCAGCTCCACCTGATACCTTTTACCCTACCTATAAGCTTAAATAGTCTTGATCTCGCGGGTGTGAGTTTGCTGAGTCCCCGTGACTCACAGATACTTCCAAAACCAGTTTGCAGGTGCCGATGAAACTGTGCAGGTGACGCACCCGAGCTCAAGGAGGAGCTCGATGAAGATCTTGTTCATTGTGTTGTTTCGTTTCAGTTGATCAGTAGTGGAGCCCAGTCGGGACGATCGGGGATCTGTGTAGCATTTGGGGTAGTCTTCTTTTATTTTGGTTCCGTAGTCGGACCTTGATTGTATCTGTATGATGTAATGCTTTACTCATGTATTGTGTGAAGTGGCGATTGTAAGCCAACTATGTATCTCTTTCCCTTATGTATTACATGGGTTGTGTGAAGATTACCTCACTTGCGACATTGCTTTCAATGCGGTTATGCCTCTAAGTCGTGCTTCGACACGTGGGAGATATAGCCGCATCGAGGGCGTTACATTGAGCCCGGGATTGTCGTCACCCACCTCTTTGCTAAGCTGATCAACTGTTTCAATGTATTTTGAGCATAATGTCAACGCTTCTATAGCAATGTAGGCCTCTGCAATGGAACCCTCGGGTCTAGCTCTGTTCCTAACATAGCCCTTGAAAGTGCCTAGCCGCCTTTCAATAGGGTACATCCAGCCATACTGTGCTGGACCTCTAAGTAGTGCCTCATCAGGTAGATGAACAGCCAAATGCACCATCACATCAAAGAAGGCTGGAGGATATATCTTCTCAAGGTCGCATAGGATAGTTGGTATCTTGTCTCTAAGACGCTCCAAAGCATCTATCCTGATATTCCTACTGCAGAGTTCCCTGAAGAATTGTCCCAACTCTGCAACTGCTCTGTATAAATCAGGGCGGCCCAATCCTCTAAGGATAACAGGTGAAACCCTTTGAAGTAGGACGTGGCAGTCATGAGTTTTCAACCCTTGTACCTTGTTTCCATCTCCACTGACTCTCCTTTCAGGGCTGGAAGCAAATCCATGTGGGAATCTCACACGTGACAGGACCTCACATAATTCTTTTCTTTTTACCTTGTCCAAGATGTACACAGCTGGTGCCATATCTCGTGGTTTACCTTCATCTTGCACCTGCAAATCCTTTCTGATACCCAGGTGTGTCAAATCAGTCCTAGATTTTAAGGTATCTTTTGTCTTGCCTTCAATATTAAGAAGTGTGCCGATAATGATGTCACATATATTTTTCTTGATGTGCATCACATCAAGATTATGCCGCAGATCCAAATCTTTCCAATACTCCAAGTCCCACAAAGTGGACCTGCGGGTAAACAATAATCTCTCTTCTACCCTGCCACACTTCCTTTTCCCGCTACCATTACCAGGATGGTTTCCTGGTGTAATATGCCTGACCTTCTCTAATTCCACTTGCAACTCATCGGCGGTGAGCCTCTTTGGCGCATCATGGTTTTCATGCTTTGCATTGAACACATGTCTTTGGTATTTTCTAGGATGCGGCTTGTCCTTGGCAAGGAAACGACGGTGTCCAATGTAACAGATCTTGCTAAGTATTGCGCATGACAGTGGATTCCTGTCACAGCGAACACATGCATTGTAACCATTTGTCGTTCGCCCTGACATAGTGCCCAAAGCCGGATAATCATGGATGCACCAAATTATAACAGCACACAGAAAGAAATCAGCTGGTGGGCTGCTACATAGGTCTCGAGTGAGAACACCCTTCCATAGCTGTTGAAGTTCCTCCACAAGAGGCTCCATGAACAAATCAAAATCCTTTCCAGGACTTTTTGGACCTGGGCTGAGCAAGGCCATCATGTAGTTTGATTCTTTGGTGCAGACATTTGGAGGCATGTTGTAAGGGATAACAAGCACTGGCCACATGCTATATGTGGCGCTCTGGTGGCCAAATGGGTTAAATCCATCTGAAGCTAAGCCAAGTCTAATGTTTCTCGGGTCAGCAACAAACTCTTTGTGTTTACCATTGAAGATTTTCCACTCACTACCATGAGATGGATGGCTCATTACATTCTGATCTCTGTACTCCTGGTTCCTAGAATGCCACAATACATCCTCTCTTGTTTCAGCATCATGAAACAACCTCTGCAATCTTGGTGTAATTGGAAAATGTCTCCGAACATTAGGAGGAATCCTCTTCACAGCATCGCCATCTTTCCATCTTGATGATTTGCATTTCAGGCATTCACTTAAGTTGGCATAATCCTTCCGGAACAGAACACAGTTATTCTTAGTAACATGGATCATATCATATCCAATTCCAACTACACGAAGGAAATTCTTCATTTTACTGTAGGTGTGTGGCAGCTCAGATGCATCTAGGAAAGATTCGCGGAAAGCAGCTAACATCGCATCGAATGATTTGTTGGTCATCCGCTCAGATGTCTTCACATGAAGAAAGGTGACCATAGCTGAGAATACTGACAGCTTATTTCCTGGGGTGACAGCAACGTTGCATTGTTCCAACATGCGGGCCCACCGTTTTTCTTCTGCAGGTGAAAGTTCACGGAATGCACGAGCATTTCGTAGCATTGTTTCAATGTTGGTCAAACTCATTGGCTCCGCCACCACCACCTCCTCCTCCTCTTCCACCTGAGCATCAGGCAGATCAAGATGGTGATCTGCTGCTTCCACGTTGTCAATAACATTGACGTTCACAGCTTCACCATGATGAACCCACCTAGTATATGTGACCGACATCCCATACAAGTGTAGACGATTTTGCACAGTTGACTGGGGTCTTGTAACTGAATTCATATAACTGCTACATGGGCAGAGCACATCTGATTTCGGACCACCATACTCAGCTCTGATAAAGTTCATGAAGTTTTCAACCCCCTCGACATATGCATCGGAGAATCTTCGAGCAGAAGTTATCCAAGTCCTGTCCATCTGTTAGACATACAAATTAGTTCTTCTACTAGATATTACAGGAAAAACATATATGCTTTTTTATGAAGTCCAGAAAAAAATACCTAGGTCGATGTCTAAAGCTATGGCAAGATATTTGGACGAGCAGATCTAAGTAACGAAATATATGTAAAGCTAATTCAGCAAACAGATTTGAGTGCAAAATTATGGCAGGTTGTTTCAGCAGTCAATGAGGCCGAGCACACAGCCATCGAACTATCGAAGGCCATCGCAGCAACAAAGATCGAGTACAAAACGGTGTAGAGCTATTTCAGCTAACAGATTGGCTACTAGACCATGGCAATCTACGCCAGAATAAATATATGGCAGGATATTTTAGCAACTAATCGGCCTTGGCATGCCATCTCAGCTAAGCAGACTAAGTGCAGAACAGGGTAAGGAAGCTTCTTAAGCAGAGCATATTGATAGTAAACTACTTCGGCAAACAGTCAGATTAACAACGTCTATCAGCTAACATTCAGCGCTACACCGACATGAATGGGGCCTCAATCTAGAATGCGCGTACCATGGGAGAAGCTGACCGCCGTGCTTCTCCACACGAACGTCGCCAGCGGTGGCGGCGCTGACCGCCGTGCGCCTCCACAAGAACGTAGCCAGAGGTGGCGACGCGGCTAGAGGACGACAGTCTATGAGAGCGTACTGTGGGAGTGAGAGGATCGCCGAACCACGGCGCCGACGTATCGGCGCGGCCCCTCAAAAAAAAAATTTGTTGCTTCGCGCGATCCATCGATACTACTACTAGTAATCCGGTAATCCCGACTAAAACGGCGCGGTCGGGTCTTTTCCCGCGCGATATGCTGGGAGGTTGGCTTAGTTGGGTTTTTTAGGACAAGTAATGCTACACCTACATAATCCCAGTTACGTAATTAACGTAATGTGAAACTGTTGGGGAACGTAGTAATTTCAAAAAATTTCCTACGCACACGCAAGATCATGGTGATGCATAGCAACGAGAGGGGAGAGTGTTGTCTACGTACCCTCATAGACCGAAGCGGAAGCGTTGACGCAACGTAGAGGAAGTAGTCATACGTCTTCCTAGTACGACCGATCCAAGCACCGTTACTTCGGCACCTCCGAGTTCTTGGTACACGTTCAGCTCGATGACGATCCCCGGGCTCCGATCCAGCAAAGCGTCGGGGAGGAGTTCTGTCAGCACGACGGCGTGGTGACGATCTTGATGTTCTACTATCGCAAGGCTTCGCCTAAGCACCGCTACAATATGACCGAGGTGGAATATGGTGGAGGGGGGACCGCACACGGCTAAGGAACGATCACGAAGATCAACTTGTGTGTCCTAGGGTGCCCCCCTGCCCCCGTATATAAAGGAGGGAGGGGGAGGTGCGGCCGACCCCCAAGGGTGCGCCTGGAGGAGTCCTACTCCCACCGGGAGTAGGACTCCCCCTTCTCTTTCCTTGTTGGAGAAGGAAAGGGGGAGGGAGAAGAGGAAAGGGGGGCGCCGCCCCCCTTCCTTGTCCTATTCGGACTAGGGGGGGGGGGAGGGGGCGCGCGGCCTGCCCTGGCCGGCCCCTCTCTTCTCCCTTATGGCCCATGAAGGCCCATTAACCCCCCGGGGGGTTCCGGTAACCCCTCGGTACTCCGGTAAAATGCCGATTTCACCCGGATCAATTCCGATGTCCAAATATAGGCTTCCAATATATCAATCTTTATGTCTCGACCATTTCGAGACTCCTTGTCATGTCCGTGATCACATCTGGGACTCCGAACTACCTTCAGTACATCAAAATGTATAAATTCATAATAACTGTCATCGTAACGTTAAGCGTGCGGACCCTACGGTTCGAGAACAATGTAGACATGACCGAGACACGTCTCCGGTCAATAACCAATAGCGGGACCTGGATGCCCATATTGGCTCCTACATATTCTACGAAGATCTTTATCGGTCAGACCGCATAACAACATACGTTGTTCCCTTTGTCATCGGTATGTTACTTGCCCGAGATTCGATCGTCGGTATCTCAATACCTAGTTCAATCTCGTTCCCGGCAGGTCTCTTTACTCGTTCCGTAATACATCATCTCGCAACTAACTCATTAGTTGCAATGTTTGCAAGGCTTATGTGATGTGCATTACCGAGAGGGCCCAGAGATACCTCTCCGACAATCAGAGTGACAAATCCTAATCTCGAAATACGCCAACCCAACATCTACCTTTGGAGACACCTGTAGAGCTCCTTTATAATCACCCAGTTACATTGTGATGTTTGGTAGCACACAAAGTGTTCCTCCGGCAAACGGGAGTTGCATAATCTCATAGTCATAGGAACATGTATAAGTCATGAAGAAAGCAATAGCAACACACTAGACGATCGAGTGCTAAGCTAACGAAATGGGTCATGTCAATTACATCATTCTCCTAATGATGTGATCCTGTTAATCAAATGACAACTCGTTTCTATGGCTAGGAAACTTAACCATCTTTGATTAACGAGCTAGTCAAGTAGAGGCATACTAGTGACACTCTGTTTGTCTATGTATTCACACATGTATTATGTTTCCGGTTAATACAATTCTAGCATGAATAATAAACATTTATCATGATATAAGGAAATAAATAATAACTTTATTATTGCCTCTAGGGCATATTTCCTTCAGAAACATGTGAGGTGTTGATTGTAGATTGGGGGGAGGGAGGGGCCCACCACCTTGAAAATCAGGGGAGGAGAGAGAGAGGCAATTTACGTTAACCCTTTCGTAGGTTCCCGTAGATGTAGAAAGATGTGAAATGCGTGAATGTGTAGTGGACGTACTATTGGAGTGCCTAAGATAATTTGTGTATCTAAAGACCCTATGTGTTTATTTTACTTCGCATGTTAGATTTGTCTCGGTTCAATAAAAAGCAGAGTTGGTGATGATGGTGTGCCTGTCATCCTGCAATATAGGCCGTCCGATCTATATCTAACGGATAGGAAGGAAACTATGACAATTTACCCGCAGTCCTCTCCACATTTGCAGATAAGGCTTTCCCTCGTTCATCCTTTTCTCCCACAAGATCTTGATCTTCCGTGCAACGCACGAGCATCTTGCTAGTACTCCTACAATATGTATATTATTGTGAAAGTTCATATACACCGGCCGAGATTAATGCAAACACGGCAGATTTTTCATTACATTTTGAACTTCTATAGGACAAAAAAATAAAAGAAACCCGACCCTAAACCTATTCTACGGCGGCAACCGACATCCTCTGTCGGTGTTCTACGAACGGGGGTCCCCAGACTTGCCTGCCTGCGGCCTGCGTCGTGGCTCAAGTGGGGGCCCAGCGCGGCCCATCTTCATTAGCTCAGGCTCAAGACCCTCGCGAGGGGCCAGGCCTCGCGGGGCGGACGACAGGAAGCTTCCTCAGGGGAAGCCTCATTAGGCAGGCTCGTGAGGAGGCGGAGAGATCAAGGCAGGGGTACCTCGCGAGGAGCCCATGACGCAAGCCATGACGATTGAGACCAGGCGGGCGCCGGCCTGCGCAGTGTCCTTGTTTCCCCTTTGGTGCAAAGGGAGCAAGCACAGGCCAAGGCATCGGGCAAAGGTTACCATTCTGATGCAACGAGACCAAGACCAGCAGAGCGGCAGGACGGAGGTCACCGTGGAGCCCAAGACGGTGTCATCACCAGTGCTTTTGGCAGCCGAAGACCACCTTTGGTCAGGATAACTTGTACTAGATGTTCCCCTTCAAAATGGCCAATTGTTGGCGCCCTTCCCGCTCATTATTTGGGGAGAGGCCCAGGGACTCTATAAATAGAGCTAGCCACCAAGTAGAAAGAGAGAGACCCCGGACCAAGTAGAACACTTCGCACCAGCTCAAGAACACCTCTCACGAGGCTGTTCTTCCCCTGTACTGTTCATCATCAGCCCCTGAGGCAATCCACCACACCACACACTGGAGTAGGGTATTACACCACAACGGTGGCCCGAACCAGTATAAATCTCGTGTCCTTTGTGTTGTTCGTCGTTTCCAGCTTAGATGACACGAGGAGATCGGACGTAGATCGGTAGGGGAGAGATCTCCGCGCGCACCCCAGAGTTCGAACCTTAAGGGTCCGCCGGAACCCGAAATCCGACATTTGGCGCGCCAGGTAGGGGTGCGCCGGAGTTCTCCCTCCCGATGACCCGCTCTCCACCAACATCGCGTTCCGCCCTCATGGCGGACAACGCGCTGCCCGCTCAGGCAGCAGATGCCGGCACTAGGGCAAGGGGCTCCAGGCCTTGGCCCCCACCTTGCGACAGGTGCAGTGGCCGCGCAAGTTCAAGCCCGAGATGCCGCCGCGCTACAACGGCGCGACGGACCCGCTGGTTTTCCTGCTAGCGTACGAGGAGGCCGTTCTCAGAGCCGGGGGCGACGACCGGGTGATGGCCAACTGGTTACCCATGGCCCTCACCGGCGTCCCGCGCATGTGGCTCCTCCACCTGCCGACAGCTTCTGTGACCTCCTGGGAGGAGCTGCGCGACCTCTTCTTCGCCCGTTTTGCCGCACCAGCACCGCCCGTCGTCGCAGCTCTCCTGGGTGGCTCCCAGGTGTTGGGTTCTATGGTAGGGTGCGTCGACTGCAAATTAAAATTATCCTACGCGCAGAACAACCAAGAACATGCTACGGGATATGGATCACAGTTTGTTACCACTAGACGCGCAGTGTCGTGCAGGCAGCGCGTCCGCGTGGATCGTCTCCTCCTCGTCCGATTTCCCTCGAGCAGCTAGTCGTCGGTTCCCACGTACAGGTTCGCCGGAGCGGCGCAAGTGCACCGCCTCTAATGGTATCTGCGCGTGCAGGAGGAACGTCGTGCGGCGGATTGCTAGGTCCGATCACACAACCGGCGGCGAGTGGAGGTGTCTATTCGCAACACATGCAAACCCTAGTGACAGCGCCTAAGCGATCAGCGTTATGAGTGTGCGGCACCTCCACTTTATATAGGCGTCCGTCGCAGGCTCAACACTTGGGCCTCGCACGGACCCTAAAGCCCATAAGTCTACTCGGCCACAATCCGGATACAACTCAGATCACATCCGACCAGTGTCCCCGGATCAGACCTCGTAGGTTCCTTCCCTTAAGCGCGCGACCCCTTAGGTTCAAGTCGGCTTGGTCGTAGTTCAGATCACCTCCGAACTGCACCGTTGGTAGAGGCCTCTAGAAAGGCATGCCGAACACCAAGCAGACTATGAAGCTGGTTAGCGAACCTGTACATCACACATCCATTCCTTTTACCACACGATATATGTTGTCGAGCTCAAGGCGAGTCAGTCATCCTTGTGCTAGCCCGACCTCTTTCTCGCTCCAGTGATGCCGACCACAAACCGGATTATCTCATAATCCTTGTCGCATGGCCATGCTTATCCTGGTCAGATCACACGAGGGGCCAGAGTATATTCTCCTGATCGGAGGGGCAAATCCCATCTTGCTCGACCACGTCTCGCAACATGGTTCTTGACAAACCCGAAACCTACCTTTATAACTACCCAGTTACGGAGTAGCGTTTGGTCGGCCCAAAGCACACTCATGGACATAGAACATATGTTGTACTAGAGACTCACATATGACATATCACTGCGTCTCATAGTTGGGTCTGTCCGACACGGACCTTATCTCGACTCAGATCCGACTACGTCGAATCCGACTAGATCCTTCCAAGTCCATATTATCCGGTTAGCATCCAATGCTCCATGGCTAGTGAGACCAAGCCATCGACCGTGTCATATGCTAGTCTAGTCGGCTGCGCGTCCACACAGCCCTTTCAACTAGGGACCTTTTAGGATAGTGATCATACAATTTATAGTCCCACAAACAAGTCATGTACTTGCTGATACACATCATTGATAATGTCCAAGGACTATCTTTATTCATAAACACATAGGAAATATCATCATACATGATTGCCTCTAGGGCATATCTCTAACAGTCTCCCACTTGCACTAGAGTCAATCAAATAGACATCGAATGGCCATAGCTCTAACGTGCCCCTCATGCTTGGGTTGTGGAAGCGGCTTAGTCAACGGATCCGCAACATTTGCATCCGTGTGAATTTTGCATAACTCTACATCACCACTCTTTACGATCTTTCGTATCAGGTGATATTTCCGATCTATGTGTCTGACCTTGTGGTCATTCCTCGGCTGCTTGGCTTGTGCGATGGCACCAGAATTATCACAATAAAGTCCAACAGTTTTACCGAGGCTGGGAAAATACCAAGATCATCTAGAAAGTTCTGGATCCAAACACCTTCCTTCGCAGCTTCACAAGCCGCAATGTATTCGACTTCTGTGGTAGAATCGGCCACCGTATCTTGCTTGGAACTCATCCAGCTCACTGCTCCTCCGTTCATGACATACACGAATCCGGACTGTGATTGACAATCATCTCTGTCGGTTTGGAAACTAGCGTCGACGTAACCCCTTACGACGAGCTCTTCCTCACCTCCATAAACTAGGAACATCTCTTTAGTTCTTTTCAGGTACTTCAGAATAGTCTTCACCGCTGCCCAGTGGCTCTCACCTGGGTTGGCCTGGTATCTGCTTGTTAGGCTTATTGCAAAAGCAACATCAGGCCTTGTACATATCATGGCATACATGATGGATCCAATTGCCGAGGCATACGGAATCCTACTCATCCTGCTTCGCTCATCAGATGTCGAAGGACTCTGAGTCTCGCTTAGCCTTATACCATGTGAGAGTGGCAAGAACCCTTTCTTCGCCTCACTCATGTTGAACCGCTTGAAGACTTTATCTATGTACGTGCTCTGGCTTAAGCCGAGCAGCCTCCTCGATCTATCTCTATGGATCTTAATGCCTAAAATGTACATTGCCTCACCAAGGTCCTTCATTGCAAACTTGCCATTCAATGACTCCTTGACCGAGTTCAGCATCGAAACATCATTTCCAATCAGTAGTATGTCATCCACATACAAGATCAAAAACATTATCGAGCTCCCACTGAACTTCTTGTATAAACAAGAGTCCTCTTCGCTTTTGATGAAACCGAAACAAGTGACGAACTCATCAAAACGAATGTTCCAACTCCGAGATGCTTGCCTCAACCCATAAATGGATCTCTTGAGCTTGCATACCTTACTAGTGCTAGTCGGATCGACAAAACCCTTGGGCTGTATCATATACACATCCTCGGTTAAATTTCCGTGAAAGAAAGCCATCTTGACATCCATTTGCCATATCTTGTAATCGAAATATGCACCTATAGCTAGTACGATCCTCACCGACTTCAACATCGCTACCGGCGAGTAAGTCTCATCATAGTCAATTCCTTGAACTTGTCCATAACCCTGAGCGAGAAGCCGAGCTTTGTGGATCTGAACATTTCCATCCACATCGGTTTTCTTCTTAAAGACCCATTTGCAACCAATGGCCGTTACACCAGGCGGCGGATCAACCAAGTCCCGGACTTGATTCTCATCCATGGACTTTAACTTGGATTTCATGGCCTCCAGCCATGCCTCGGAATCTGGGCTCACCATCGCTTCCGCATACGTGGCCGGCTTGTCGCTTTCTAGCAACAATACATCGCGCACTCTGTGCAATCTTTCCGACCTCCGTGGTTCCGGTGCCGCTTCCACTACGGGTTCCCTGACTGACTCCGGTATGATCTCATCACCCGCCGAGCTGTCCCCGAGTGGTACTCGAATTTCTTCGAGTCGGACCGTCCTCCCACTGGCCTCCCGACTGAGAAACTTTTTCTCAAGGAAAACCCCGTTCTGAGCAACAAACACTTTGTTCTCTTCCCGGTTGTAGAAGTTATATCCCAAGGTTTCCCTCGGATATCCCACGAATATGCATTTATCCGACTTAGGTGTAAGCTTGTCTGACATAAGTCGCTTGACAAATGCTTCACAGCCCCAAATCTTTAGAAAAGACAAACTGGGACTCTTCCCGGTCCACATCTCTTGTGGTGTCTTGTCTACGGATTTTGATGGTACCCTATTAAGTGTGAAAGCTGCAGTTTCTAGAGCGTATCCCCAAAATGACAAGGGTAAATCCGATTTGCTCATCATAGACCGGACCATGTCCAACAAGGTCCTATTCCTCCTTTTTGACACGCTGTTTCTCTAAGGCGTACCCGGAGGTGTGAGCTGAGGTACTATACCTCGACTTTTCAGATGATCATCAAACTCTTGGCTCATGTACTCACCTCCACGATCAGATCGTATAAGCTTTATAGTCTTGCCGAGCTGATTTTCAACCTCGTTCTGAAACTCTTTGAACTTTTCAAAAGTTTCCGACTTGTGCCTCATCAAATAGATATATCCATATCTACTCAAGTCATCGGTAAAAGTCACAAAGTACTGATAGCCACCTCTGGCAGTTGTGCTCATTGGACCACACACATCACTATGTATAAGTTCCAATAGCTCAGACGCCCTATCGCAACATTTTGCAAAAGGAGACTTAGTCATCTTGGCAAGCAAGCATGATTCACATGTCTCGAACGACGCGAAGTCAGACGAAGTTAGAATCCCATCATCATGGAGCTTCTTCATGCGTTTCAGACAATGTGTCCAAGCCGGCAATGCCAGAAGTATGTCAGATTTATCTCATTAGGCTTATGCCTCTTGACATTTACGTTATAGACTGGTTCCTGTTCCAGATTCAATATAAATAGCCCATCAACAATGGGTGCATAGCCGTGGAACATACCATTCAAATAAAACGAACAACCATTGTCCTTTAAATTGAATTCATAACCCTGACTCATCAAACATGAGGCAGAAATAATGTTCCGACTAAGTGCAGGAATGTAATAACAATTATTCAATTCCAAAATAAATCCAGAAGGAAGCTGGAGCTGCATCGTGCCGACTTCCAACGCAGCAACTCTTGCTTTGTTGCCGACCCTGATGTCAATCTCCCCTTGTGCCACACGCCTAGTTCTTACCAGCCCCTGCATCGAGTTGCAAATATGAACAACCGATCCGGTATCAAATACCCAAGAAATACTAGGTATGTCAGCAAGGTAAATGTCTATAACATATGCAACAAGTGTACCTTTTCCTGAAGTAGCATTCCCGGCCTTCTTGCCATGCTCTGCAAGCCACTTGCTACAGTTCCTCTTCCAGTGACCAGTTTCCTTGCAATGATAGCAAATGGTCTTTGAGTCCGGTCCAGACTTCGGCGCAGCAACGGAGGTTACCATCTCCGTGCCCTTTGCCTTAGCCTTCTTCTTAGACCAACTCTTCTTGAACTTAGCCGATTTCTGCACCATCAACACTTGATGCGTGCCTTTCTTAATATCCTGCTCTGCCACCTTAAGCATCCCGTGCAATTCAGTGAGCTTCTTATCCATGCCATGCATATGGTAGTTCGAGATGACCGTCCCATAGATGGGCGGAAGAGAACCCAGAACTGCATCAGTAGCCAGCTCATCCAAGAGCGGGAAGCCCAACCGATCCAAAGCTTGCACATATCCGATCATCTTGATCACATGTGGGCTCAGTGGATCACCTTCCTTCAGCTTGCAATCCATCAAGGATTGCCATACGTTGAACCTTTCGGTCCTAGCCTGTGTCTGAAACATGCTCTTGAGACTCTCGATCATATCGTAAGCCTCAACATTTTCGAAATGCTGTTGCAAATCGGGCTCCATACAAGCCAGCATCAGACAGCTGATCTCCGTTGATTCATCAACGAGTTTCTGGTAGGCATTCTTAGCTGTGGCACTAGCATTATCAGCAGGTTCCTCTGGAAGTGTATCCTCTAGAACATGTTCCTTTTTATCATGCTTGAGAACAATTCTCAGATTTCTATACCAGGTGGTAAAGTTTGTTCCATTCAGTTTATCCTTTTCCAGAATTGATTTCAATGCAAAGTTGGGTTGAGCAGGTGGTGCCATTAATCTACAACAGAAAATATGCAATCACTAAGCAATGTGTTTATGTAGAGTAATTCCAGCCTTGAACGAAAATACTCCCACTAAAGTTTGCATCCCTCCGCAAACTTTCAGTGATTCAGGATCCGACTAGCACATGCGACTAGTGAGCTTTAGCATCACTGCTAGACAACATGCCTATCCGGTAAGCAACTCCTTGCTAATCATATCTCTATACGACTCTTGTCGGTCGGGAAGGTATCTCATACCCCGGCCCCAACCTTCTTTGCCACAAGGCCCAAAACCGTTTTGATAGCCTTGTCAAGTTAACCTGATGCAGTGCATGTCCGTGTCCGACACGAACCCTTCAGTTCAAGGACACCCAGCAGCACCTCAATTTTATGAGCCCACTACTAGACGTACTTGACGTGCGAAGGTGCAACATCGGGGATGGCAATTCGCTTGATATTCATGAGGGATCTTTCTACCATTCTAACATGCATAGAAAACAAGAAGCATAACAATCACAAATAAACATATATTGTGAAATAGTATGGCTCCTTCATGGACGTTCTTCCAGGTCGGCTCCGACTCCGATGACCATCTAGGAACTCCATCTTGTTTGTCACGCCCGGACGCCAAGCCACCAACCAGATCTCTATTATCCAACTACTACAACTAGTAATGATTTTTACATAGAGTCACAAGTCGACACGCAGGTCGTTATACAATATAATGACAGCACTTTGGCTCCTGCCGGCTGACAAACATGACGCGCAGGCCATGTATAAATTACACACATGCATCACTTACACATGAGCCATACTATTCACATCAAACCTGCAAAACAAAGTTATGCATAGAATCGCATTCTACCGGTTTGTGTGTCGGGTACGAAATACAAGGCTCTACGCATACGGCGGTCCCATTTGAACTCCGATCACGCCGAATTGTCTGATCTGACCGATCTCATCGATCATCACGAATCTAATTCGGATTTACGTTTCACTGTTAACCCCGATGGCGGATAACCGATCGGTAGGGGTAGATCGTGTCACGACCTCATCGATCTCGATTGACAGAAAACATAGCCTCATCGATCCCCATGTGCAGTTGATCTCATCAACCGTGCACATAGCCAATCTCATAAACGACGACAGATCTCATCTGCCGCCTCCACACATCTAATATGCATACGACATGAATCCAAATCCTATAGCAGAGGCTCTGATACCACTGTTGGGTTCTACGGTAGGGTGCGTCGACTGCAAATTAAAATTCTCCTACGCGCAGAACAACCAAGAACATGCTATGGGATATGGATCACAGTTTGTTACCACTAGACGCGTAGTGCCGTGCAGCGGAAGAAGAGTTGGGGCAGCGCGTCCGCGTGGATCGTCTCCTCCTCGTCTGATTTCCCTCGAGCAGCTAGTCGTCGGTTTCCACGTACAGGTTCACCGGAGCGGCGCAAGTGCACCGCCTCTAATGGTATCCGCGCATGCAGGAGGAATGTCGTGCGGCAGACTGCTAGGTCCGATCACACAACCGGCGGCGAGTGGAGGTGTCTATTCACAACACATGCAAACCCTAGTGACAGCGCCTAAGCGATCAGCGTTATGAGTGTGCGGCACCTCTACTTTATATAGGCGTCCGTCGCAGGCTCAACACTTGGGCCTTGCACGGACCCTAAAGCCCATAAGTCTACTCGGCCACAATCCGGATACAACTCGGATCACATCCGACCAGTGTCCTCGGATCGGACCTCGTAGGTTCCTTCCCTTAAGCACGCGACCCCTTAGGTTCAAGTCGGCTTGGTCGCAGTTCGGATCACCTCCGAACTGCACGGTTGGTAGCGGCCTCTAGCAAGGCATGCCGAACACCAAGCAGACTATGAAGCTGGTTAGCGAACCTGTACATCACACATCCATTCCTTTTACCACACGATATATGTTGTCGAGCTCAAGGTGAGTCAGTCATCCTTGTGCTAGCCCGACCTCTTTCTCGTTCCAGTGATGCCGACCACAAACCGAATTATCTCATAATCCTTGTCGCATGGCCATGCTTATCCTGGTCGCATCACACGAGGGGCCCAGAGTATATCTCTCCTGATCGAAGGGGCAAATCCCATCTTGCTCGACCACGTCTCGCAACATGGTTCTTGACAAGCCTGAAACCTACCTTTATAACTACCCAGTTATGGAGTAGCGTTTGGTCGGCCCAAAGCAAGTCTGTCACCATCCCGAGTACATGCATCAGCTCAGGTCTTAGGACATAGAACATATGTTGTACTAGAGACTCACATATGACATATCGCTGCGTCTCATAGTTGGGTCTGTCCGACACGGACCTTATCTCGACTCAGATCCGACTACGTCGAATCCGACCAGATCCTTCCAAGTCCATATTATCCGGTGAGCATCCAATGCTCCATGGATAGTGAGACCAAGCCATCGACCGTGTCATACGCTAGTCTAGTCGGCTGCGCGTCCACACAACCCTTTCGACTAGGGACCTTTTAGGACAGTCATCATACAATGTATAGTCCCACAAACAAGTCACGTACTTGCTGATACACATCATTGATAATGTCCAAGGACTATCTTTATTCATAAACACATAGGAAATATCATCATACATGATTGCCTCTAGGGCATATCTCCAACACCAGGCACCACCCTCGAGCCATCACGTCAAGCCGTTCACCTGCCGGATCAGCACCGCCTCCAAGCGCCGAGAAGCCCCCCGGGCTGGGTGGCGCCCGAGGCCGATCTAACCTTCGACTCGGAGGATCACCCCTTCAACTCCATCGGTTCGGGCGCGCTCCCGATGCTGTGCACCCCCACCATCTGCCAAGTGACCATCACCAGGACCCTCATCAACGGTGGTGCCGGCCTCAACGTGCTCTCGGTGGAGGCCTTCAGCCTCCTTCATGTGCCACTGGAGCGGCTCCAACCCAGCAGGCCTTTCTCGGGCGTCGGAGTCGGTTCCACCGCCTCCTTGGGACAGACCCGCCTCCCAGTGACCTTCGGCACCTACGACAACTTCCGCACGGAGCTGATCGACTTCGACATCGCCCCAATCGGCCTCCCCTACAACGCCATCCTCAGCGATCCGGCCCTGGCTCGGTTCATGGCAGCAACTCACCCGATGTACAACCTCATGAAGATGCCCGGGAGCAGCGGTGTCCTTACCGTGTTAGGAGACACAAGGGATGCGCTGCAGGTGCTCCAGCTTGTTTTCAGGGCGGCTGCGGTGGCGCAGCCCACTAGCACCGACGCCCTTGAGCCCAAGGGGGCTGCGCTGGCTAAAAAGAAGCAGCTATTCACCCAAGACAAGGCGGAAACCAAGCAGGTACCAGTCGACGAGGACGGGTCCACTGACGCTGCCTTCACCATAGGGGCCAACCTCGAGCTCGAGCAGGAGAAGGCCCTGGTGAGGTTCCTGCGTGCGAACAAGAAGGTGTTCGCGTGGGAACCTGATCAGCTAGCAGGGGTCCCGAGGGATGTGATTGAGCATCACCTCAACGTGTGCCCCAACGTGCGCCCCGTGAAGCAGAAGGCGAGGTGACAGTCCACTGAGAAACAGGCTCTCATCGTTTAAGAGACCCGGAAGCTAGAGGCGGCAGGAGTTATCCGCGAGGTCCGCTACCCTGATTGGCTGGCTAATCCGGTCGTTGTGCCAAAAAAGGGAGGAAAGGAGCGCATGTGTGTCGACTTCACCAACCTCAACAAGGCCTGCCCGTAGGATCCATTTCCGCTCCCCCGCATTGACCAGATAGTCGACTCCACCGCAGAGTGTGACCTATTGTGCTTCCTAGATGCCTTCTCGGGCTATCACCAGATCAAGATGGTGGTAGAAGACGTGGAAAAGACGGCTTTCCTGACCCCATGTGGAGTGTACTGCTATACGTGCATGCCATTTGGGTTGCGCAACGCAGGCGCAACCTTTCAGCGGCTGATGCACATCGCCTTAGGCCGGCAGCTCGGGAGGAACGCTGAGGCTTACGTCGATGACATTGTGGTGAAGTCTCGGGAGGCAAGAACCCTGATACAGGACCTGGAAGAAACCTCTGCGAGCCTCAACGAAGTGGACCTATGGCTCAACCCGGAGAAGTGCGTGTTTGGAGTCCCCTCGGGCAAGCTCCTGGGTTTCCTCGTGTCCCACAGGGGCATCGAGGCCAACCCGGAGAAGGTCAAGGCCCGACGTCCAAAGGTCTAAACCAGGGTAGGTTTGTAGCTTCATCTAGACGCCACGCAACCGCATCCGAAAAACATTCATACACAATGGCCGCCTAAGCACACATGCGCACGGCCGAAATCGCTCCCGCCCACTATTTGGGACACCTAGGATTACCATCCTACCCCCGGCCCGCAGTAGGTCCAAAATTTAAGGGGGGGGGGCAAAGTTTGTACTTTCCCCAAATTTCAAACAAGCGCGTCCCATCTTCTGTTCAAAAAAGCCAAAAACAAGCGCGTCCCAGACCGAAACATGGTTCCCCCCACCTGTCCGATTCCCCATTCGTACTTCGTGGGCGCCAAAACTACCTCTCCACCAGCTGCGAAACCCTGGCGTCCTCCGTCCGCCAACCCATCCCACCCATCAACCGCCACCCTCCTCCATCACACCGGAGCCGATACCCCGACGTCGTCGTCCACCGCAACCTCAACTGCAACGCCCTCCACGGCTAGTAGTTGAATCCGAGGCCGAGCCGTCCGTACCCGAGCCAGTTCAACCACGGCGTCCTACACCTCACCGCTGCCGCTCCAACTTCGCCACCCTCCACCGCACCGGAGCTGTTCCTGCTACGCCATCCTTCGCCGCCTCGGATCTGCTTCCCCTCCGCTGACACACGGCCACGGCAACACAGTCAACAATTTGGCCATGGGTTCGTCCAAGCCTGCAACCTACAGAACATCGGTTTCCCTGATAAAAAGAAGAAAATCGGCGCGACATGTGGAGAGAACATCGGTTTCCCCGGTAAAAAGAAGAAAATCGGCGCGACATGTGGAGGTGACCACACCGGCAACCGAAAAAGGTACTCCTCTTCCCTTATTCGTGCAAATCTTATGTCCCTGCTTGCATGGTATTCATCCCATGGAAGACACTAGTTGACCGCTTCTTCTTGATACTAGATGTTCCTAGTAACTCGCGATGCACAAGGTTTCTCCTCATATACTATTTCACCTTAGCTAGAGGTCCGTCGCCCCCCAGAATTTCAATTTCTGGCTAGTTGATTCCCAATTAACGGAAGCATTCCCCGACGTAACAGGCGCTAGTACGCCTATTACGCAGGGGAAGCAGCGCCTTGGTGTTTATCTTAGGGGCGTGTGCGGCCTAGAGCTACTGGCGCCCGATCTGGAGGTCGGTCGGGATTAAAGGGATGGCCTGGGGGCGCTGCCAAGCACGGTGGTGGTGTGAGGTCGATGGGTGGGCGGGGCGGCGGAGGCAGGGGTCTGGGCCGGTGGTCGCTGGCGGTTCGAGAAAGATCGTCAACAGTGACTGGCGGGAGGTAGACGAAGGCCATCTGCCCGTTCCTTATAGATCGGATGGTTCATTAAAAAAATTGACTGACCTATTTATTTTCAGTCGACTGTTATCTTAGATATGACCACATGTGGTGTGTACTGGAGGAGTACCTGCATTTCCTGTGCTCATATATTACAAAATCATACGGAGTAGAATCTAATTTTGTTTGCCATGCAATGTTGTAGAGCTATCATATGTCTCCTGTCATTTATTTTTCAGCCACCTGCTATCTGCTACTTTTACAGTGCACTAGTTCTGCACACACTTCACCCTTACTCTCACTGTTGTGTTTTTATGCAAGGGTATTTCAGACTCTGCTGCCATGAGAGAAGCCAAAAAGAAAAGAGAGAAGTCGCTCCAGCTTGGTGTGCGGCTAGGCAAGACACGTTTCAAGGCTTTAAAGGGTGTAGTGTCAGCAGATGGAGACGGGGAACGTGGCTCTGGAGTTGATGACCTCGCTCGCAATGAACCACCATCCCAGGTGCTTGCTTTAACTTCGCGGTGTCATATGTGGTTGCATGTTCCATATGGTGTCTAGCTTGTATTCGAAAGGCCGAAGTCGGTAAGATAAGGAAAGATATTTATTTTACATGAACCACCATCCCGTGAGCACCAGAAGACAAATAGCTAGTCAGGGCACTGGTCGAGCCAGTGACAAGCCCAGCAAAGATAGGCATCACCTGGAAGCTAACTAAAAAGCTGTGATGGTGGCAAAGCAGCCCGCCTCCCACCAGGCTCTCAGGTCCTAGATGATCATGCTCACCACTCCAGCCGGATGTCTAGCTTGTATTGCTTCCAATTTGGTTAAATTGCATCTGCTTAGCTTACACATTATACCTTTGAATATGACATGCCTTTATATTTTTGGTACATACTAGTACATCTGTGTATTAACCATGTTCTTACATCAAACTAATGTTCTTGTGTATCCCTCATCAATCACTTATGATGAGGCAAGCAGGCAAGGGGACTACTCCTCATTTAAAGAATGCAGCGTATGTTGGGGAACGTAGTAATTTCAAAAATTTCCTTCGCACACGCAAGATCATGGTGATGCAAAGCAACGAGAGGGGAGAGTGTTGTCTAGTACCCTCGTAGACCGAAGCGGAAGCGTTGACACAACGTAGAGGAAGTAGTTGTACGTCTTCCCGATCCAACCGATCCAAGCACCGTTACTCCGGCACCTCCGAGTTCTTGGCACACGTTCAGCTCGATGACGCACCCCTAGCTCCGATCCAGCAAAGCTTCGGGGGGAGTTCCGTCAGCACGACGGCGTGGTGACGATGATGATGTTCTACCGGCGCAGGGCTTCGCCTAAGCACTGCAACGATATGACCGAGGTGGAATATGGTGGAAGGGGGCACCGCACACAGCTAAGGAACGATCACGAAGATCAACTTGTGTGTCTATGGGGTGCCCCTACCCCAGTATATAAAGGAGTGGAGGAAGGGAGGGCCGTCCCTCTCTATGGTGCGCCCTAGGGGAGTCCTACTCCCACCGGGAGTAGGATTCCCCCTTTCCTAGTCCAACTAGGAGTCCTTCCAAGTATTAGGAGTAGGAGACAAGGAAGGGGAAAAGAGAAGGGAAGGAAGGAGGGGGCGCAGCCCCTCCCCCTAGTCCAATTCGGACTAGGCCTTGGGGGGGGGGGGCGGCCTGCCCTAGGCAGCCCCTCTCTCTTTCCCGTATGGCCCAATAAGGCCCAATACTTCTCCCCCGTATTCCCGTAACTCCCCGGTACTCCGAAAAATACCCGAACCACTCAAAACCTTTCCGAAGTCCGAATATAGTCGTCCAATATATCGATCTTTACGTCTCGACCATTTCGAGACTCCTCGTCATGTCCCTGATCTCATCCGGGACTCCGAACTCCTTCGGTACAACAAAAATCATAAACTCATAATATAACTGTCATCGAAACCTTAAGCGTGCGGACCCTACGGTTCGAGAATAATGTAGACATGACCGAGACACGTTTCCGGTCAATAACCAATAGCGGGACCTGAATGCCCATATTGGTTCCTACATATTCTACGAAGATCTTTATCGGTCAGACCGCATAACAACATATGTTGTTCCCTTTGTCATCGGTATGTTACTTGCCCGAGATTCGATCGTCGGTATCTTAATACCTAGTTCAATCTCATTACCGGTCAAGTCTCTTTACTCGTTTTGTAATACATCATCTCGCAACTAACTCATTAGTTGCAATGCTTGCAAAGCTTATGTGATGTGCATTACCGAGAGGGCCCAGAGATACCTCTCCGACAGTCGGAGTGACAAATCCTAATCTCGAAATACGCCAACCCAACATGTACCTTTGGAGACACCTTTAGAGCACCTTTATAATCACCCAGTTACGTTGTGACGTTTGGTAGCACACAAAGTGTTCCTCCGGCAAACGGGAGTTGCATAATCTCATAGTCATAGGAACATGTATAAGTCATGAAGAAAGCAATAGCAACATACTAAACGATCAGGTGCTAAGCTAACCGAATGGGTCATGTCAATCACATCATTCTCCTAATGATGTGATTCCGTTAATCAAATGACAACTCATGTCTATGGCTAGGAAACATAACCATCTTTGATCAACGAGCTAGTCAAGTAGAGGCATACTAGTGACACTCTGTTTGTCTATGTATTCACACATGTATCATGTTTCCAGTTGATACAATTCTAGCATGAATAATAAACATTTATCATGAAATAAGGAAATAAATAATAACTTTATTATTGCCTCTAGGGCATATTTCCTTCAGTCTCCCACTTGCACTAGAGTCAATAATCTAGTTCACATCGGCATGTGATTTAACAGCAATAGTTCACATCACCATGTGATTAATACCCATAGTTCACATCATTATGTGACCAACACCCAAAGGGTTTACTAGAGTCAATAATCTAGTTCACATCGCTATGTGATTAACACCCAAAGAGTACTAAGGTGTGATCATGTTTTGCTTGTGAGAGAATCTTAGTCAACGGGTCTGCCACATTCAGATCCGTATGTATTTTGCAAATTTCTATGTCAATAATACTCTGCTCGGAGCTACTCTAGCTAATTGCTCCCACTTTCAATATGTATCTAGATTGAGACTTAGAGTCATCTAGATTGGTGTCAAAACTTGCATCGACATAACCCTTTACGACGAACCTTTTTGTCACCTCCATAATCGAGAAACATATCCTTATTTCACTAAGGATAATTTTGACCGCTGTCCAGTGATCTACTCCTAGATCACTATTGTACTCCCTTGCCAAAATCAGTGTAGGGTATACAATAGATCTGGTACACAGCATGGCATACTTTATAGAACCTATGGCCAAGGCATAGGGAATGACTTTCATTCTCTTTCTATCTTCTGCCGTGGTCGGGTTTTGAGTCTTACTCAATTTCACATCTTGTAACACAGGCAAGAACTCTTTCTTTGACTGTTACATTTTGAACTACTTCAAAATCTTGTCAGGGTATGTACTCATTGGAAAAACTTATCAAGCGTCTTGATCTATCTCTATAGATCTTGATACTCAATATGTAAGTAGCTTCACCGAGGTCTTTCTTTGAAAAACTTCTTTTAAACACTCCTTTATGCTTTGCAGAATAATTCAACATTATTTCCAATCAACAATATGTCATTCACATATATTTATCAGAAATGCTGTAGTGCTCCCACTCACTTTCTTGTAAATACAGGCTTCACCGCAAGTCTGTATAAAACTATATGCTTTGATCAACTTATCAAAGCGTATATTCCAACTCTGAGATGCTTGCACCAGTCCATAGATGGATTGCTGGAGCTTGCATATTTTGTTAACATCTTTAGGATTGACAAAACCTTCTGGTTGCATCATATACAACTCTTCTTTAATAAATCCATTAAGGAATGCAATTTTGTTTTATCCATTTGCCAGATTTCATAAAATGCGGCAATTGCTAACATGATTCGGACAGACTTAAGCATAGATACGAGTGAGAAACTCTCATCGTAGTCAACACCTTGAACTTGTCGAAAACCTTTTGCGACAATTCTAGCTTTGTAGATAGTAACGCTACTATCAGCGTCCGTCTTCCTCTTGAGGATCCATTTATTTTCTATGGCTTGCCGATCATCGGGCAAATCCATCAAAGTCCATACTTTGTTTTTATACATGGATCATATCTCAGATTTCATGGCCTCAAACCATTTCGCGGAATCTGGGCTCATCATCGCTTCCTCATAGTTCGCAAGTTCGTCATGTTCTAGTAACATGACTTCCAGAACAGGATTACCGTACCACTCTGGTGCGGATCTCACTCTGCTTTACCTACGAGATTCGGTAGTAACTTGATCTGAAGTTACATGATCATCATCATTAGCTTCCTCACTAATTGGTGTAGTAGTCACAAGAACAGATTTATGTGATGAACTACTTTCCAATAAGGGAGATGGTACAATTACATTATCAAGTTTTCTACTTTCCTCCCACTCACTTCTTTCGAGAGAAACTCCTTCTCTAGAAAGGATCCATTCTTAGCAACGAATGTCTTGCCTTTGGATCTGTGATAGAAGGTGTACCCAACTTTCTCCTTTGGGTATCCTATGAAGACACATTTCTCCGATTTGGGTTTGAGCTTATCAGGATGAAACTTTTTCATATAAGCATCACAATCCCAAACTTTAAGAAACGACAACTTTGGTTTCTTGCTAAACCATAGTTCAGATTGTGTCGTCTCAACTGACTTAGATGGTGCCCTTTTAAACATGAATGCAGCTGTCTCTAATGCATGATCCCAAAACGATATTGGTAAATCGGTAAGAAACATCATAGATTGTACTATATCCAATAAAGTACGGTTATGACGTTCAGACACACCATTATGCTGTGGTGTTCCAGGTGGCATGAGTTTGTGAAACTATTCCACATTATTTTAATTGAAGGCCAAACTCGTAAATCAAATATTCTCCTCCACAATCATATCGTAGAATCTTTTATTTTCTTGTTACGATGATTCTCCACTTCACTCTGAAATACTCTGAACTTTTCAGACTTATGTTTCATCAAGTAGATATGCTCATATCTGCTTAAATCATCTGTGAAGGTCAGAAAATAATGATACCTGCTGCAAGCCTTAATATTCATCGGACCACATACATCAGTATGTATGATTTCCAACAAATCTGTTGCTTGCTTCATTGTTCCGGAGAACGGCGTTTTAGTCATCTTGCCCATAAGGCATGGTTCGCAAGCATCAAGTGATTCATAATCAAGTGATTCCAAAAACCCATCAGCATGGAGTTTCTTCATGCGCTTTACACCAATATGACCTAAACGGTAGTGCCACAAATAAGTTGCACTATCATTATTAACTTCGCATCTTTTGGTTTCAATATTATGAATATGTGTATCACTACGATCGAGATCCAACAAACCATTTTGTTGGTGTGTATGACCATAGAAGGTTTTATTCATGTAAACAGAACAACAATTTATTCTCTTACTTAAATGAATAACCGTATTGCAATAAACATGATCAAATCATATTCATGTTCAACACCAAATAACACTTATTTAGGTTCCACACTAATCCCGAAAGTATAGGGAGTGTGCGATGATGATCATATCAATCTTGGAACTACTTCCAACTTTCATCGTCACTTCACCCTTAACTATTCTCTGTTCATTCTGCAACTCCCGTTTCGAGTTACTAATCATAGCAACTGAACTAGTACCAAATACTGAGGGGTTGCTATAAACACTAGTAAAGTACACATCAATAACATGTATATCAAATATACCTTTGTTCACTTTGCCATCCTTCTTATCCGCCAAATATTTGGGGTAGTTCCGCTTCCAATGACCAATCCCTTTGCAGTAGAAGCACTTAGTCTCAGGCTTAGGACCAGACTTGGGTTTCTTCACTTGAGCAGCAACTTGCTTGTTGTTCTTCTTGAAGTTCCCCTTCTTCCTTTTGCCCTTTACTTGAAACTAGTGGTTTTGTCAACCATCAACACTTGATGTTTTTCTTGATTTCTACCTTCGCCGATTTTAGCATCACGAAGAGCTAGGGAATCGTTTCCGTTATCCCTTGCATATTATAGTTCATCACGAAATTCTACTAACTTGGTGATGGTGACTAGAGAATTCTGTCAATCACTATTTTATCTGGAAGATTAACTCCCACTTGATTCAAGCGATTGTAGTACCCAGACAATCTGAGCACATGCTCACTAGTTGAGCGATTCTCCTCCATCTTTTAGCTATAGAACTTGTTGGAGACTTCATATCTCTCAACTCGGGTATTTGCTTGAAATATTAACTTCAACTCCTGGAACATCTCATATGGTCCATGACGTTCAAAACGTCTTTGAAGTCCCGATTCTAAGCCGTTAAGCATGGTGCACTTAAACTATTAAGTAGTCATCATATTGAGCTAGCCAAACGTTCATAACGTCTGCATCTGCTCCTGCAATAGGTTCGTCACCTAGCGGTGCATCAAGGACATAATTCTTCTGTGCAGCAATGAGGATAAACCTCAGAATACGGACCCAATCCGCATCATTGCTACTAACATTTTTCAACACAATTTTCTCTAGGAACATATCAAAATAAACATATGAAAGCAACAACGCGAGCTATTGATCTACAACATAGATATGCTAATACTACCAGGACTAAGTTCATGATAAATTAAAGTTCAATTAATCATATTACTTAAGAACTCCCACTTAGAAAGACATCCCTCTAATCTTCTAAGTGATCACGTGATCCAAATCAACTAAACCACAACCGATCATCACGTGAAATGGATTAGTCTTCAATGGTGAACATCATTATGTTGATAATATCTACTATATTATTCACGCTCGACCTTTCGGACTCCGTGTTTCGAGGCCATATCTGCATATGCTAGGCTCGTCAAGTATAACCCGAGTATTCTGCGTGTGCAAAACTGGCTTGCACCCGTTGTAGATGGACGTAGAGCTTATCACACCCGATCATCACGTGGTGTCTGGGCACGACGAACTTTGGCAACGGTGCATACTCAGGGAGAACACTTCTTGATAATTTAGTGAGAGATCATCTTATAATGCTACCGTCAATCAAAGCAAGATAAGATGCATAAAAAGATAAACATCACATGCAATCAATATAAGTGATATGATATGGCCATCATCATCTTGTGCTTGTGATCTCCATCTCCGAAGCACCGTCATGATCATCATCGTCACCGGCGCGACACCTTGATCTCCATCGTAGCATCGTTGTCGTCTCACCAATCTTATGCTTCTACGACTATCGCTACCGCTTAGTGATAAAGTAAAGCATTACAGGGCGATTGCATTGCATACAATAAAGCGACAACCATATGGCTCCTGCCAGTTGCCGATAACTCAGTTACAAAACATGATCATCTCATACAATAAAATTTAGCATCATGCCTTGACCATATCACATCACAAATTGCCCTGCAAAAACAAGTTAGACGTCCTCTACTTTGTTTGTTGCAAGTTTTACGTGGCTGCTACGGGCTTAAGCAAGAACCAATCTCACCTACGCATCAAAACCACAACGATAGTTTGTCAAGTTGATGCCGTTTTAACCTTCGCAAGGACCGGGCGTAGCCACACTCGGTTCAACTAAAGTTGGAGAAACTGACACCCGCCAGCCACCTGTGTGCAAATCACGGCGGTAGAACCAGTCTCGCGTAAGCGTACGCGTAATGTCGGTCCGGGCCGCTTCATCCAACAATACCGCCGAACCAAAGTATGACATGCTGGTAGGCAGTATGACTTATATCGCCCACAACTCACTTGTGTTCTACTCGTGCATATAACATCAAACCATAAAAACCTAGGCTCTGATACCACTGTTGGGGAACGTAGTAATTTCAAAAATTTCCTACGCACACGCAAGATCATGATGATGCAAAGCAACAAGAGGGGAGAGTGTTGTCTACGTACCCTCATAGACCGAAGCGGAAGCGTTGACACAACGTAGAGGAAGTAGTCGTACGTCTTCCCGATCCGACCAATCCAAGCACCGTTACTCCGGCACCTCCGAGTTCTTGGCACACGTTCAACTCGATGGCGCACCCCTAGCTCCGATCCAGCAAAGCTTCAGGGGGAGTTCCATCAGCACGACGGCGTGGTGACGATGATGATGTTCTACCGGCGCAGGGCTTCACCTAAGCACTGCAACGATATGACCGAGGTGGAATATGGTGGAAGGGGGCACCGCACACGGCTAAGGAACGATCACGAAGATCAACTTGTGTGTCTATGGGGTGCCCCCTGCCCCCGTATATAAAGGAGTGAAGGAGGGGAGGGTCGTCCCTCTCTATGGCGCGCCCTAGGGGAGTCCTACTCCCACCGGGAGTAGGATTCCCCCTTTCCTAGTCCAACTAGGAGTCCTTCCAAGTATTAGGAGTAGGAGACAAGGAAGGGGAAAAGAGAAGGGAATGAAGGAGGGGGCGCAGCCCCTCCCCCTAGTCCAATTCGGACTAGGCCTTGGGGGGCGCGCGGCCTGCCCTAGGCAGCCCCTCTCTCTTTCTCGTATGGCCCAATAAGGCCCAATACTTCTCCCCCGTATTCCCGTAACTCCCCGGTACTCCGAAAAATACCCGAACCATTCAGAACCTTTCCGAAGTCCGAATATAGTCGTCCAATATATCGATCTTTATGTCTCGACCATTTCGAGACTCCTCGTCATGTCCCCGAACTCATCCGGGACTCCAAACTCCTTCGGTACATCAAAACTCATAAACTCATAATATAACTGTCATCGAAACCTTAAGCGTGCGGACCCTACGGTTCGAGAACAATGTAGACATGACCGAGACACGTTTCCGGTCAATAACCAATAGCGGGACCTGGATGCCCATATTGGTTCCTACATATTCTACGAAGATCTTTATCGGTCAGACCGCATAACAACATACGTTTGTTCCCTTTGTCATCGGTATGTTACTTGCCCGAGATTCGATCGTCGGTATCTTAATACCTAGTTCAATCTCGTTACCGGTCAAGTCTCTTTACTCGTTTTGTAATACATCATCTCGCAACTAACTCATTAGTTGCAATGCTTGCAAGGCTTGCAAGGCTTATGTGATGTGCATTACCGAGAGGGCCCAGAGATACCTCTCCGACAGTCGGAGTGACAAATCCTAATCTCGAAATACGCCAACCCAACATGTACCTTTGGAGACACCTGTAGAGCACCTTTATAATCACCCAGTTACGTTGTGACGTTTGGTAGCACACAAAGTGTTCCTCCGGCAAACGGGAGTTGCATAATCTCATAGTCATAGGAACATGTATAAGTCATGAAGAAAGCAATAGCAACATACTAAACGATCAGGTGCTAAGCTAACGGAATGGGTCATGTCAATCACATCATTCTCCTAATGATGTGATCCCGTTAATCAAATGACAACTCATGTCTATGGCTAGGAAACATAACCATCTTTGATCAACGAGCTAGTCAAGTAGAGGCATACTAGTGACACTCTGTTTGTCTATGTATTCACACATGTATCATGTTTCCGGTTGATACAATTCTAGCATGAATAATAAACATTTATCATGAAATAAGGAAATAAATAATAACTTTATTATTGCCTCTAGGGCATATTTCCTTCAGCGTCAGCCTCCCGACATGATTCTCAAGAAACAGAAATGCTAGATGAAGATAGTGAACGTAGCTCTGTAGTTTATCACAACATTTCCCCTACACTAGCATCGCAGGTGCTTGCTCTAACTTGGCAGCGTGATATGTGGTTGCATGTTGCATATGGTGTCTAGATTGTAATTCTTCCAATCTGGTTAAACTGCATGTGCTAGTCTGCTTAGCTTATACATTATACCTGTTAATGTGACATGCCTTCCTGTATTTAGTACATAGTACATCTGTCTATTAAGCATGTCCTTACATTACACTATTGTTTTTTTGTATCCCGCATCAATCAACATGACGAGACACCTTTAGTATATGCAGTGCGATATTAGTTGCATCTTTCATATGATTTATAGCATGCACTGCTTCTAATTTGTTGAAATTCCATTTATGATGGGACGATTTTAACTTGGCAGAGTCATATTGGTTGCATCTTTCATGTGGTGTCTAGCTTGCATTGCTTCTTATTTGCTGGAATGGTTTTTGCTTAGTTTACACAAACAGTTGTGAACATGCCATGCCGTCCTGTTTTTCGTACATATTCCATCCTGGTATCATGTGTTTGCCTTACATCAAAGTAGTGATTGTCAGTATCATGCATGAATGAGTTCTGAAGAGAGAATTTTATTGCTTTTTCTTGTCGGTTTTACTTGACAATTCAAAATCAATAAAGCGGAAGGAAGTTAGCAAGGCAGCAGATAAAGGTGCTCCTTCCGAACGGAGGGCCTCTATAGTTTCTACTCCTCCACACCCCCAAGATGATTTCCAAGGCAACACATGCATAGACACTCAACAAAGTTGTCTTTATGATGAGCACGTCTCCCCTAGTGCAGCATCACCGGTGCTCCCTCTAACTTGGCACTGTTATATGTGGTTGCATGTTATGTGTGATGTCTAGCTTGTATTGCTTGTAATTTTGTTGAATTCCATCTGCTTACTTTACACATTATACTTGAATAAGACACGTGTTCCTGTTTCTAGAACATACAATATCTGTCTATCACACCATGTTCTTACATCAAATTATTACTGTTGTGTAACCTGCAACAATCACTTATCATAAAGACACGTTTGACTTCGGAGTATGATATATGTTACATCTCACATTCTTTTCTAGCTTGTACTACTAATTTGTTGAAATGACACTTATGACGAGACAATTTTAACTTGGTAGAGTGATATTCGTTGCATCTTTCATATGGTGTCTAGCTTTCATTGCTTCTAATTTGTTGAAATGCCTTCTCCTTAGTTTACACATCATAAGCTGTGAATATGCAATGCTGTGAATATGCAATGGCACTAATGACGAGAGACCTCTAACATGGTAGTGTGATGTTGTTTGCATCTTGCATGTGCTTTATTTCTTGTACTGCTTCACATTTGTTTAAACGCCATTTATGATGAGACACTGTTAACTTGGCAGAGCGATATTTGTAGCATCTTTCATGTGGTGTCTACCTTCCATTGCATTGCTTCTAATTTGCTGAAATGTCTTCTTCTTAGTTTACACATCATAGTTCTGGTTATCTCTTCCGTCCTGTTTTTCATACATATTACATCCTCCTATCATGTGGTTGTCTAACATCAAAGTTCTATTCGTCTGCATCACGCATCAATTTGTTCTAAAGAACTAAATTGTTATTCATTTTTCTTGTCGGCTTGACTTAACATGGCACAGAGAAAGAGGAAGAAACACAGAATGGCAGGGAATGAGAAGCGGATGAATCCTGCAGATTCTGCTGGTACTGATGGTGCAATAGAAGGTCAAAGTCCAGCGTAAAATTCTACAAACACAGCATCCCATGCTACACGAGTTGCAAAAAAAGACAAACAGAAACAAATAGCTGCCACCAAACAAGCAGAGACAACCCTAGTTCTTGCAACACCTACCACAGTACTACCAGCTGCACGACGTACTCGTGCATCAACTGAGCTAGCAGCACGTTCCCAAGCTCCCTTGCCACCTGACACTACTTCCCAAGCACTCTTGACACAAGACGAGTTGGCAATATCAGATGAACCTTGTGAGCTTCAACAGCAAGAAGGTAGTTGCTGGAGTCAAGTTACAGTTGCATGCTTCTTTATATGTAGTCTCACAGTTTGATGTACACTAACACTTCCTATGTTTGTTGTTGGACTAGCACCTAGGCGCAAGAGGAAACAAACATCAGGGATAATGCTCGATAGGTTAACTAAATCTAGAGGAGGAATAATGGAGATCCGTTTTGAGGCAGGTTTAAAAAGGCCACGTGATGCTACAGAGTCGGCCAAGTTAGTATCAGAGGCAGCGGTTGCTGTTAGGTGTCATGTACGTATCCTCCCAACATGGATTCAGTACAGGAATGACAAAGACGAAACCCAGTTCAACAACTTCCTCGACCATTTATCTGTAAGTATGGTTATGTATGGAAACTGGTAATATCGTCTTGCTCTGTCCAATACTTTCTAGGTTGCTGATAATGAGACTCCCATAATTTTCAACAGATGAAGTTCAAGTTGGATAGCCAAGATGATGCAACCAGACAAGCTTGCACCCATGTTTTCAAGTCTGCTCTGCGACAGTATCGGTATAACTTGAGAAAAACTCACTTTGAAGGCAAGGCTAACAGTGAACTTGCCCAAACATCTCCAGTGGAAAATATATCTGATGAAGACTAGAGAGGCCTCGTTAAACACTGGTCCGATCCGAAGTATCAGGTACATTATATATATGTCATCAGATCACATGTTGAAGTCCTATTTACGCATGTGCCACACAAATCTATCTTCTTGTAGGTGAACTGTTCAAAGAACAAGGCCAACCGTACGAAAGTGAAATTCCAACAGATGACAGGATCTCGTAGCTATATTGCACACTGCGAGGCTCTTGTAATTAGCTGCTGTTTCACTCTTTTCGCTGTACCATATTATCAGATCTATATTGACTTGTTCCAAATGCATAGGAAAGCCCGCAAGGACCAAAAAGTACCTGAACCAAATGCTGTGGAAATCTTCAAGGACTGTCACACCAGCAAGAAGAAGGGCATGACTACACCAGTAAAAGCCGCTATTGTAAGTCCTTAATCCTCATGCCTTTTAACTACTACTTACCCTGACTTGTGCCTTGAACTGCATGGTTTGCAGCCAATGTCTATTACTTTTTCAATTTTATACACAATTGTCTTAGCGTATCATTGCACCTTACAAGGTTTAAAAGAGAGGAGTGATGTTTCTTTGATCTTGACCCGTAATCTAGTTCCGTGCTGGACTTGCCCACACAATGTTACAATTGCCTGTTTGTCTGTTCTCAGTTGTTTTGTGATATGAATGATGTCATACTATGCTTACTGTATTATAAACTTCGTATCTTTATCCTTAGCCCTCAATACAATGTGAAGAAATAGACAATACATTAGCGATGGTACATGGTCATATGTTTGGAACCTGGTTTTATTATGTACTTTGCAATAAAATACAACTAATATTTTACATGGGTTCACCAGCATAAGTTCTGTATATAGACCAAAGCTATTTTGTTTGGTTTTGCTGCCTCCTTAATATCTTCTGTTCTGGTACTACTAATGTTAAACCTTAATTTTTCAGCGAGCTATGGAAAAAATGGTGGAACCGCCACCTTCTGAAGGTGGCGAGGCAACTATAACCGCAATGTCAGCTCTTGCTGCAGTGGGTCAGTACTTGTCCACTAACAGTGCCAAAAGCACGTTCCTGCGTAATACTTGGTTGGTTGTTAAGGCAATATCGTCGAAACTGCCTCATGATCAAGATATGCAAGCTCAAAGTAATGTTGTATCTGCGCTCCAGACACAAGTCCATCCCCTAACAGAGACCCTTTGTGAAACAAGGAGAAACATTGCTCAATGTCGTCAAGATATGCATAGTTTTGAAACCAGACTATCAGACATTTGCTATGTTGTTCAGGAGCCTAGGGGAAATGAAGGCGAGGGTTATGGTGCTCCATCGGACAATACAGCATGAAAATGTAACAGTCAGGTCAAATGAACTGAGCTACTGAACTTCTGGTGGTGCATTTATCTGCTAGACTGTTAAGTTTTATGCCAACCTTCCTTTTGTTATATAGTTGTAATTTGTTTTGGTGCGATACAAAATTTATTCTTAACGTGCAGCCACCGGCTGAAGAAAACAGCAAGCCATTTTTGTATAGTGTAGGGTGTTCCCTATATTTGCACTAGTGGCGATCTTTGATGCTGAGTGGATGTAATCTGTGCAATCGCCTTAATAGCCTAGCGTTAGTTTCGGCCTTATTTATTTCCTAGTCTTCTTTTTCCCTGGTTTGCTAGTGGCCACAACTACCATGGGCCATATACGGGCCGTAGGATCCATGGGTCTCCTACGGGCCGTCGATAAATGGGCCTGTAATCGGTGGGCCTCGGGCCGTCGGATAAATGGGTCTACATTGGCCGTAATCGGGCGTAATTGGTATCGGCCCAGCACGGTAACAAGCCGTTAACAGGCCGTAGGACAGCAAAGGCTTAATTCTGTCACACGCATAATGGGTTGTTAATGGGCCAGAATATAGGACGGGCTGGAAACGGTGCAACCGGTTAACAGGCCAGAAACGGGCCGACTCTTGCCATGGGCCGAATTTGGCCCATTAGGGTAACAGGCTAGTAACAGGCCGACTCTTGCCATGGGCCGAATTTGGCCCATTAGGGGAACAGGCCAATAACGGGCCGACTCTTGCCATGGGCCGAATTTGGCCCATTAGGGGAACAGGCCAGTAACGGGCCGGAAGTAATCGAGGGCCGAATAGGAGCCCAAGAACGTATGGGCCATCAATAGGCCGAAAGCTAACACAGGCTGGAAACGACCCATGTAAATCACGGGCCGTTAACGGCTATAAAGAAAATTACTGTTCATTATGGGCTAGAGTCACCGTGGGCCTGTAAAGGGCCGAAAGATATGAAGGCCTCATATGGGCCGAAAGACATCGTGGGCCATAGATGGGCCGAAAGTGAAATGGGTTGGTATTATATTCGAAGGCCCACATGACGTTGTTTGACCGATTTCCTTTAGGGCATAACGGGCCGTGAGTTAACGGGCCGTAAAATGGGCTATTTGCGAAGAGACCGTTAACAAGCTTTTCATGGGCCAGCCCGTTAACTTTTGACCAAGTCAAATGGGCCGGCTTTGTAAGCTAAATGGGCCACTGTTGGGCCGTGCCACGTGTCGACATATCATAGGCGCCTATCGGACCCACTGACGAGCTGACACGTGTTTCGTTCGGCCAATAAGAATTTTACACGTGGAAATTTCCCATTGGTCGGGGTTGTTAACGGGTTATTGGATCCAAAACCCGACTCGATATCTTAACGGCGTTCCGTTACGGTGGATGCCACGTGTCGTTACCCTTGACGAAAGCACTTCTGTGACGCGCGATTTATCGTCATGGAAGTGGACACTTCCGTGATGATAATTTTGGCAATGTCATGGAACACTTCTACGACAGACTATCTTGATTCTGTCATAAATTTGTCATGGATGTACATGCATGACAAAAAACGCGACCTACTGTGACAAACACGTATCATCACAGAAGTGTATTTTTTTTGTAGTGACAGGTCGGCATGGTGAACGTCAGTTTGATGAAGCGACAACGCAATGATGGCGACACAGGGTATCACACCATGGTGACGGTGGAATTTGGTTGATGGAGGCGATAGGACGACTCCGTACACCGAGGTGACGAAGTCCTCGAGGCAACCGAACATGTCAGTATGGAAATTCGACCAACAAGGTGATCACGTGAGTCAATTTATGCCGATTGGGACGACGACGTCGGTTTGCCAAATTGACCGCGTGATGCAGTCGTTTACCTACACACAGGAGATAGTGCAGTCCAAAAATAATAATATAAATATATATATATATATAATTCTTGCATAATTAAAATACGCAAAGTGAATTGCTAAAAAGATGTGGCCTGGGCGCCAAGGTCGACTTGATGACGTGGCAGCGTTGTGGCGCGACAATGTCCACACAGATGCTGACCTATATGAGGATGAGAGGCTGACCCGACCGACGCCATGTACAAGTGTCGACGAAATATTTCTGCAAAAATAATGCAGTGCAAAACAAAAAATATTCTGCATGCACTGATTTTAGGAGCTAACCGAATAGTTAGGAAAAAATAGCCGAACTGATCCGTACTGTACTAGAAAGAAGAATCAAATGATCTTTGCATGATGATTCACTAGCACGTGAAGTAGTAGCACTACTAGTTTAATTACTGGAATCTGCTGGGTAGGTATAGATACCGTGCTACACAAAGTAATCGATCAGGCTAGTACTGATTCTCCAGGAAATGTAATAGAGAATCAGCTGCTGACTAGTGGTTGAATAAAAAAAATATAAAGAGTTAAAGAGACGAATCTTCCCTGATGTGTGCTGCCGCCGAGCTGAGTTCGGATCCGATGTAGTGTCGATGCAAATCAAAATTCTTCGGATGATAATGTTTGCACGGTCCAATGACAGTGTGATTATGCTGGTCCGAACTCGCATGGCGTTAGCTCAAGGCGTGTGCAACAACGACGTTCAATGCGACACGGTGACGAACATGAACTCGGAGACGACATCAGTGTGGACCCGTATTAACCGACCTGCGCAAAGACAAAAACTGGCCAGACTAGAGGTAGTTGTAGCAATCCCAAGAAAAACATGTGGATTGTTCACAGGTTTGCTTTTGTTAGACGGACGCCGGCCGAGCGAGCAATAGTAGTAGCACGTGAAGTGCATGACAGAGAGAGATGATTAGAAAAAAGCATATACTGTCTTAATTAAATAACTGGGAAAAGAGGCAGTGATTGGGTCCCCCCTGTATGATGCCAGCGATCAATGAGATTGATACAGCTCCTCGGTCCAGCGACATAATTCGGTCATCGGAGGCGGGACGACCACGTCGGCACACCGAGATGACCACGTGGCGTAGCCAAAGTCGATTACCTGATGATATATCCGACGACGTCCAAACTGGTGGCATATGAGATGATTATGGATGAGGGGCATCCTAGCAGGAGTGCCCCGAGACTGCGCCGGGCCGACCAATATACGGAACGACCGTTCTGAACGCGGAGGTTGGTTTGACTGTGTTCATAAATCTAGGCTCCAAATTGTGAACGATTAGCACACTTGATGAAGTAGAAAATACCATGCACAAAGCCACAACTAGTCAAAAGTTATAGTTGGCTTCGCATTTTAACAATTTTAACAAGAAAAGAGAAAGGTGGGATGGAATCTTCCCTATATGGTGCCTCCTAGCAGAATTCATATTAGCCCATCTATATTCGGACCCCGCGGACTACAGATGAGGCTAGTTGGCACGAAATTGGCCGGATTAAACCGATCGAACCACCACGTCCATTGCAGGGAAGCGGACCGAAACATAATCCGGTCGTCCGAAATCTACACAGAGAAATCATGCAAACTGACAGAAAGATATTCCGTGCAAGGAGTAATATACGGTGCACACGTAACTAGAAAAATAGAACCTGATGTTTCTGTTCGGGCAGCGAGGAGTGGAGACCCGAGGAGAACAAAACCTGAAACTAATCAGACTAGCACTGCCTCGTATGGAGATTAATCAAACCTCGAACAACGTGTGGAGTCCTTCACGTGAACTCCCAGTGGATTGGTACTATAGTAGTCCAAAGCGTTTTGGTATTCCACGTCCCTGCACTGCTTTGTCTCTTCCAAGGGTGATTTGACCTCCGTGAGGTAGCAGTCATGGAGGAATTAAACAAAACTGTAAACCAGCATCCAGCCAGCGGCACGGGCGCTACTTAAATAGTAAAACAAAAGGAAAAGAAAAGAGAGGATAATCCCTGCGCCTGTGCTGCCTGAGGAGGGAAGTTCGTGGCTCCCCGTGGCCGCTTGGGACCCGGGATCACAGGAGGCTAGCGCTCCGCCGGTTTGTGCTCGGTCGTGCCGATCTCTTGATACTTAGAGGCTATCCAGCGCACAAATTCCCATGATCCGATCTGATCTCAAAATCGACCTCGAACGAGCCTACAAAATATAATTGTAATCCGACAACAATAATTCTCGGAAAAATATATTCATGCGAAACGAATCTGATTGAAAAAATAGCACCTGATCATCCCATCGATCCGCGACGAACGCCCATCAGTCTCTCAATGAAAGCACCAATGTCGGTTCAATATCCGACGTATCTCATAGTAGGGGTCCTAAGCTAGGCGTCTTGTAGCGATGGTAACATGGACACGGGATTTTACCCAGGTTCGGGCCCTCTTGATGGAGGTAAAACCCTACATCCAGCTTTTGATTGTATTCATATGGGGTGTAATACAGAGTACATGTATCTACCACGAGATGATAGTAATGAATATTCGATTGTCCATTGACTAGCCTAGCCTCGATTTATATATGCACCAGAGGCCTAGGGTTTTGGAGAGTCCTTGGCTTGGGCGCCAAGTCTTGTGGAAACCTCCTTATATGCGGATGGGCTACCTGAAGTGGCCCATGAAT